>OW964826.1:27711010-28416010 GCA_943142095.1 Ophonus ardosiacus
TGGCTAAAGAGTGGAGTTCTGTATGTAACTCATCTGCATCAAAATCGTGGCCATTTTTGTCTTTATCTGTAAACAATAATTCTAAATTTTTGCATTTATTTCTCAAAATTTTGGAGTCCATAGTACTAATATATTTTATGTTAAATAAAAATGAAAATGAATTTGTATGATTTTGTAACGGAATAAAACGAAAAAGTAATTGAACTCTGAAAATAATGGATGGTAGTATGAACAAGTGATTAAGTGTGATTAACTAGGAGATGACTAGCAGTGTTTTAGCGCTGTCAATCGTTTATGGATTATTTTAGAGAAAAATATTTCAAATAAAAATTGCGTACAATTAATTTTTCTATAACTGCTAATTGAAGTATTTTTCTCTAAAATAATCCATAAATCAGCACTAAAACACTGCTAGTCATCTCCTAGCTAATACCCTTAATCACTTGTTCATACTACCATCCATTATGTTTATAGTATATACTTCAGATAGGTAATTTATAATATATTAGGTAAGTGATAATTTTAAATAACTCAACTCTAAAAACAATGCGAGTATGTATATTAAATATGTGTCTAAATAAACTTTGTGAATTGCCGCCCCTTGCAAACTTTGGGGTGGGCTGCTGCCCACCTCGCCCACACCTAAATCCGGCCCTGATTGTGATCAATTTTAGTCTCATATTGTGTAATTCTTAATTCTGAACAACTTTTTACCTTCCGTCAAAAGGAAGGCATTGTCTTTGGTCAAAAAATTCGGTGGTGAGTTTTTAATGAATAAGCACGTTTTAAGATCCCTAGAATACGATTTTACTAATTTTACATTGATGTCTGTATGTATGTGTGTGTGTCCGTGTGTGTGTGTGACAAATTTTTCTCCGACGATAACTCCAAAACTACAATTCTAAAAATTATGATTCTTTCGTATTCCTCTTCTTTACAACCATATGAAGAGCTGATTAGATTTTGATTATAATTGCTCAACCGGAAGTACCCTTATTTGAAGTTTTTATCAGTTTTTCTTGAAAAAACTCAGTTAAATATCATTTTTCGACATTTTTTGTGATTATCAATGAAAGAATATATTATTCTCTATACGGTTTGATTATACATTTTCCGTCATATTCAATAGATATATAGAGTTATAGAGAGATTTAGAGAGATTAACTCTCAAAAATCAGTCAGCGTTGCTAAAATTATGGAAACAGCAGATATATTCTAATTGACAGATGTCAGTGTCAAGTGAAAAACCAAAGTGGAAAGTATAGGATCAGAAAGTAATATGAGTGACAGAGTGTCCTTCGCAAGTGACGCAGTTGCAGCCTCGCTTCAAGATAGGAACTGCCGGGAGTATGAGAAAGGCCAAAGAGAGGATGGAAGGACTGTGTAGTAGAAGATTTGAGACAGGAAAAACTGTCAAGAGAAGAAGAGCAGAGTAAGAAACAGCGACCCGTAATCAAATAGGGAAAAGTTGAAGGAGGAAGTGTTAAGTGCAATTTACATAATGTACATTCGTGTTATAATTTTATTGCATTTTAGAATCTTTTCAAAGGAACTTTCGGTAGGTATGGAATTTGTAAAAAATAGTGTGTTCATGTTACAATTTTACATTTGGCATGGGATTTGTACAAAATACATCGAATTGACGGAAGGTTTTGTGCTGGCCACAACATATTTTTTTTTATGAATATATACTTTGTGGAATATATACTAATAAATGTCGACTTTATACCAACCAAAACGTCGTCCTACACCACAAAGAACTTAAAAACTAAATTTAATATCTACTAGTAGATTTTGCACATGCTCCTTGAGCGCGTATTTCTAGATCACATTAGTTATCGACCGGGATAACGTCTAACTTGGGGTGAAGACAGGGATGAAGTACGCCTAGCGTGTGTAGTTTACTTTGACTTACGCTTGTTCCCTGGTAAAAGTCGGACTTCAGAATTATGTTATGCACTTGATCTACAATCATGGCTGGTTGAACCAAATAAATAAATAAAATAAATATATCATCACGGCCAGGGACGGACAGGGCCACCGGGAAATCGGGAAATTCCCGAGAGGCCGCGACTTGCAGGAGGCCGGTGGGCTTAATGCCTATTTTTTTTTTTCCTAACAAAGTTTTAATTATAAGCTACTATAATCCTAATACGTTTTATAAAACGACAAACAGCTTACAGGCACATTAACACACAAAATCTCATTGGGAAAACTCAAACCGGGCTTTATGTTATTGTTATTACATTTAGAGAAATTTACAAGCTAAGTAGGTACAGTATTCGTTGTTTTACAAAAAGCCTAGAGGCCTAGACGACTAGCCGGATTGTAAAAGATTGCTAAGTCAACGAATTGTTAATCCGCCCCAGTTTTATAAGACGAATTTTACTATCTGACTCGCATAATGTATGTATTGCAAGTGGACAGGTTACCTAAATAAAAAAATCTAAGTTAAAATATGGAAAGAACACACTTAAAATCGGCTAACACAGTACAATTTAGAAAAAATTGTAATTAGCGTAGAAAAAAAAAACTATTAAAAAATTGTGCTTTATGTTTATTAAATTATTAAATGTGTTTTTATGTTAAGTTTCTTCTAGACGTCTGTGTAGAAAAGTTTAAAATTATTTTATATACGGTGTCTTTAAAATACGTAGACATAGCTTAACCATAGAGCCTAAGGGTCTTTATAAGCAAAAATAGTAAACTTAAGTACTGTAACTAAATTTAAAGTTTATTCCACATGTAATTTTGTTTGAAAAGTGTCATAAACATAGGTCTTATATCTTTTAGTTCCCAAAATACAAAGAAGTCAAAGTTTTGTAAATATCAGTTAACTTTCACTTCGTGTATTTTGGTAACTAAAAGGAATAGGACCTATGTTTATATGATGTTTTTTAACCAAAGTGAAATGTGTAATAAACTGTGAAATGTTGTTATACTATGTAGTTCTTTTATTAAGCTACCATAACATACCATTCCGTGTCTATTATTATTTTCGTGTAACCAAATTTAACACATTTATTTTGTATTTTTTCTTCCTTTCAAAGTTTTGTAAATATCAGTTAATTTTCCCTTCTCGTATTTTGGTAAATAAGAGGAATATGGTCTATATGTTTATATGACATTTTTTACTCAGAATCACATGTGAAATAAATTGTTAAATTTTGTTAGTTCTGCAATAAAAAAATTGTTAATATATGACCGAAAAAACTGCAATTTGTTATTTGGAGAACGATGCATTTTATCGAATGTTAATCCAATCAGATCTTTTTTATTTAGAATTTCAAAAAGAGCCAAAAAAAAATTCATTAAACTACGAATTAAAATAAAATATATACATACATGTAGTCATTTTCAAGAGGTAGGTATTCCAGAAGGAAACGAAATCGGGCATAACTTTATTAAAGCTTTTTGTTTAAAATAACCCATAGAATCTGTGGTTAAGCTAAGTCCACTTATATTAGAGACACCTGTATACATAGTAATAAAAACATGTATTTTTTGTATATATATAATTTTTTACCAAGGAGGCCGGCACAGGATTTTATTTCCCGGGCCGGTCCAAAGAACCAGTCCGTCTCTGATCACGGCATGTTACCCATTTCTGGGTGTGCCAGTATCTACAACACATGTAGACATCGGTAATGATGACGATATATTTTACCGTGGGTGCTTACCAGGCGTCACCACACGGGCACTCATAGCTGGTGTGGCGAGTGCACCACAGGGGTCACTTTGAACCAACGTAACTTAAATTTTAAGCGTTCCTTTAATAGATAATATTGCACCGAAATGTATTGTTAAATCAATTATTATGCATTGCTGGCAAAATTTCAATTTGCATTTTTTTGTTTACGGGACGCTTAAAATTTAAACTTTGTTGGTGCATGCCCAGGCATGAGTTCTTTATGATTTTTTTTTGTCTTTATCATATTAGTTACAGATATAGACTGGGCCCTTTCGCTGGGCAGGCATGTGGCAATCGCCACAATGGCCAGTCCGACGCTGAGTCAGGTAGCACGAAGTAATACATTTCTTAGCACAGAAATAATGTAGTCAAATACATCAATTTGTAAATGAATCCTGAGACGGTACGAATATATAATTCGGACAAAGGCGATAACATATAACAAAGATTGCGGTTAAGTAATACATAATTAAGATTATGTAACCCTAACTTTGGAACACAAATATCAATAACTTGTAAAATTTGGGGTAAGTAGATAACAAAATTTAGTAATTCATATAAAAATAATGTATCTAAACAAATTCTACGCTGCTGTAGTGTACAATCTTGGAAACTTTTAATTATTATTAAGCTGTGGGATATCTATATGAAGTTTTTGTACCACATATTTCTGAATTAATCGTAAGGTACATTTTAAGATCATCGGCGTATAACAAAAGTTTTGCAAAAATTTAGCATAGCCGGCAAATCATTTATGAAAATTAGGAAAAAGAGTGGACCTAAATTGGTACCTTGAGGTACGTCCGATGTAGATACAAAAGTATCAGAGCTTGAAGTATGAATTTGCACATAATGAGTTCTATAAAACAAATAAGATTTTATTAAATTTATTGCATTTTAAGAAAAGCCATACAGGTTAATTTTTTTTTAATAATACTTGATGATCAATACCGTTAAAGGCCCTGGCAAGTCTATACAAAACACATCAATTTGCCTATGAAGAGCAGAGGACACATCATGTGTGAAAGAAAATAAATTTGTAGTAGTAGATCTGCCAGACAAAAAATGTTACGAAATAGTAATTGCTTTTTCTATATATATATATATATATATATATATATATATATATATATATATATATATATATATATATATATATATATTCCTATACAAAAAATTAAAATTTTTCGGCTAATACAGCTAAAATTGATATGGGCCTGTAACTGCTAATCTGCGCTGGATCACCTTTTTTAAAATCTGGAATAATGGAGTACTTAAGTACTACTCAATAAATATCGATTAAGATAAAAAATATTTCATTAATAAATATTTTTAGAGATGTTTGAAATTTGTTGTCAGTGTCACTGTGACGTTTCACTATTGCTATTTTTCTCTAGCAACCTATAGTAGTACCTACAGTATATTCTACATTTACTACACTTTTCCTCACAACTTTTCGGTTTAACGACAATGAGCCGAATTCAGCACTCTTCTTTAAGTTAGTGATCGTCTCTAGTAACCATGGAAACAGCTTGCATCTTTTTCTTATTAATGCATTATTGTATATGTCTCTCTTTATTTTGTTATTTTTAGATAAGCTTCTTTAGTTAAAGATGAGTGCTGAATTCGACTCATTGTTACCAATCCAGATTGAGTATAATTACATTATATATCAATATTTTTATTTATTTTGTCACTGTGACGTCACACTACTATAGAGTCCGGCGCGGAGCAAGAGAAAGGAGTGTCGCCGTGACGTCATGCTGACATTGAAAATTAAATGCAGTTAAACTAATGACAATTAAGAAACTTTAATAATACGAATTTCTTCAAATTTAAAAAAAATGTTATCATGCTGTTTTGAAAATAAACACATTTCCTTGGTTACACAATTTTAATATCCAAATACAATGTACTTTCCAGATAAATGTCAATTTAAAAAATGATCTTAAATCAATAAAGCGTTTTAAGTAGAAAAAAATAAAAATATGAATCAATAAAGTACATAGTTTTTGTAAATGGATGACCACGAGAATCTATAACATAGGCGTTTAACATGGGAAAAGTTTTTTTTTAACTACTATTTATCCCAAAACTTTACAAGGTAATTTATAGATATTTTTTTTATATATATTTTTTCTTTATATATATATATAATTTTTTTTTCATGATTTTTCTGTGCTAAAATTATTAAATTTATATTTCTGCTGCAAGTAAACTTGATTTTAACATGTGGTCAAAAAATAGGTTTTTCATTACTAATCTAGAAACCCATTACTATTTACCTTTATTTGACATGCGAAATTGTTTTTCATTATCTCTTGCTTGGCAATTATGGTGACCTAGGTCTATGATAATTTATTATTGAACTAGGTCTATAATACAAACTGTCACTTCTTAAAGAAACTGAAGCCTCTAAATTCAAAAATATTTGACTTAAACTCAAGAAAACTGCTTACCGTAGATTCACAATTAATTTGCCGCATAATTTTAAATTGATCTACCCCTAGAATACCCCTATAAGGGTATGCTACACTGCTGATATGTATGTCAAACCCAAGCATGTTAAGAGTAGAAATGAATAATTTACTATTAACGCTCTTAAATGTTAATTTATGTTATTTTTTATAATAATATTTATAATTCACACTTCGAAAAGTTAAATATTAATTAGAATATTATTTGAACATGTTAATATAATTGATATTTTTTTTGTAGATTGGATATAATTACATAATACAAATATATTTATTTAAAAATACAACCTGTAGACCAGAAGTTTTCTTATTTTATGCTTGTACTTGAAAATAGGCCAGAACCAGATTTTTAGAGATTTTCGTCACCTTTTTGATTACACACCAATTTTTAAAGATGAAATTATATCAAGCAACTAATTTGATAAATATATTGCTAAGAAATCTAAACATATGCTGCAAGAAATGAAGATAGGGAATAAGGTATGTAGATTAAATAAATCATAGTACGCCTTACGAGAAGTAGGAATAATTTGGAATATTAAATTGAACAATGTATTAACTGCATATTGGGCCATTCCAACCAAGTCAGATCCATACATTTACGATATAGGACAAGAGGAAGACATAATGTTTATCGCTATTTATGTGGATGACATCATCATCATTTCTAAAAAGGAAACATTGACTGATAAGTTATCAAACGACTTGACTCATCATTTTGAAGTTTGGAATGACAGAATTCTGCACAATTGGAACTTCTTTGTACCCCATCCAAATCTTTAACGTAAAGAAAAAGCAAGCGAAGGAGACTTAAAGCTGCCGTGCCGTGAACTTATAGAAAACTTAACATATTTAGCTGTAAATTCTAGACCAGACATCGCATGTAAATTGTTCCAGTCAATTTAATAATTGTTATGGTTATACACATTAGACTGCAGAAAAACGTATTTTGAGATACCCATCTTAAAGAAACAATAAATTTTGCTATTAGTTATGGTCAAAAAATAACAACTTTAGAAGGTTACGTAGACGCTGATTTGGGAAGTTGCATAGTCGACAGACGTTGTTATACTGGATTCAGTTTTACATTAAATGGAGGACCAATAAGTTGGAAATCTAGAAAACAAAGAACGGTAGCACTGGCATTAACTGAGGCTGCATATATGGCTTTATCTGATGCTATGAAAGAAGCTATTCATTCAAAAAAAAAATTCTCATGGAACTAGGAATAGAAATAAATGGAAGAACCCCAATATATAATGACAATAATGGTACTATATGTTTTTGCTCAGAATTCTGCTTTACACAACAGAAACAAACATATCCACATCAGATACTACTTTATTAGAAAAGCTGTTACTAACAAATAGTCATACCAACTCACATATCTACTGAAGGAATGTTTGAAGATTACCTCACGAAGGGACTTCCAAAGAATTCATTTTTTAAATGTAGGTATTTATAAATTATTTTGTATTATGCGATTCAAACATTGAGGGAAAGTGTTAAAATGTATATGGTATATTACAATGTATATATCACATCGAACAAGTGATATTACTCGCCTCCTTATAAAAAGATACATAGAAATAAATGATTGATATTGTCATGGTGCGTTGTAGTAATACTGAAATATATATATATATATATATATATATATATATATATATATATATATATATATATATATATTGATACTGATTGTATGTCTATATTGAAAATATATGTTTATTTAATTTGTACTGTGTACTCTCAATTTATTATTAACAGCCTTACTATTTGTTATATTTATGAATGAAATTGCAAGAAAAAAATTTCTAAGTGTAAAAAAAAAAAAACATCAATAGGATATCTAAACCTACAAAACATTTCAGTAACAGAATGTATATTCGCAGATGACATGGCCATCTTTCGAAACTCTAAGAAAAACTAAAAGGAAACCTGAACATTTGGCACGAAGAATTAATAAAAGACAATATGACTATAAATATAAACAAAACCAAAGCAATGAGATTAACTGAGGAAAGTAAAAACATAACTATAAAAATTAACACCAGTAAAATCCAGCAGGTACAGAGTTTTAAATATTTTGGCAGCGTTATAGAGGGCACAGACGGAAATGAAGAGGAAATAAATAGCAGAATAGTATTAGCGACTAGAATATACCACTGCCTTATTTAGTCACAGAAGAACTGTCTTATTTAGTCACAGAAATTTATACACAAACACTAAGCTAACAACATACAAAACAATAATATTACCATTCCTTTTGTATGGGAGTGAAATCTGGATACTATACCAACGACAAAGCAACAAGTTACAAGCCATTGAGATAAAATGTTTAAGAAGAATAGCAAATGGACCAAACTTGACAGGATTAGGAACGGGAATATTAGAGAACTACTGGAAGTAAAAGCGGCAAGACAACATATTGAAGAAAAACAACTACAATGGTTAGGCCATCTTATAAGATTAACAGATACCAAACAAGTATAGACAATAGCCATAGAAGAAATCTTAAACAAGAAACAAAAAAACAAGACGAAATGCATAGGAGCTGGCAAAAGACAAGAAAAAATGGACGAAATTTGCAGAAGAAAGCTAAAAACCGCAAAATCTGGACCCCATTTGGGTAAAAAAGAAACCGAATATATACAGCGTGGAATTAAAAGTTGGAAACACGGATTTTTTTTTCGGAATTTATTACATATGCAAAGGAAATATTCAGATAAAGTTTTTTGTATTTCTAATAGGCTACCTAAATCTACATAAATCTGATTGTAAACACATGTAATTTTCGTAGATATTATTATTTTTATACTTTTTTTAAGTGGAACGTCCCGTATATTCTTACACCAAATAATAGAAAATATTTTTCTCTTTAAACTTGATAGTTACTGAATTATTGAAGAAAATATTAAAATATTTTTTCTCAAAATAAGTGTGCCTTGAAAATAAAATTACTTATTACATTTTGACAGGTGCATTGTTTCGTGTTGTTTTTCATACAAAGATTGTGTTGAGTGTATTGTTAGTTATTTTTGTATTAAGTGCGCGAAGTTTGTGTTTTTAGTGCGTGAGAATGTCATACGAACGCACTAAAAACACTTCGCGCACAAAATACATACAATATTTTTTCTACAACTAATATATTAGCTCTTGAAATATTTATTATATTTATTTAAATAAAACTAGATAAAATTCAAAATCATCTTTTGGTAACTAAGAAAAAATGACAGTTGTTATGGTTGTTATTTCTTTTGTCAGTACGTTGTTGACAAATTTGTTTTGCGATCAACTGCTGTCAGAACGATTTAATTGTAACATTTAATTAAAATGAGTTCTGAAAGTAATAATAATAATAATAATAATAATAATAATAATAATAATAATAATAATAATAATAATAATAATCCTGCAGAGGTAGAAGAGATTGCAAGATAATATTGATGTAAGAAAATTTCCAAAATTGGTACCTTATTTGAGAAATAAAACAGTGGGATATAAGGCTAAGAAATCTAAAATTTTATCCAGTGATGACATTTTAAAATTTATGGAAGCTGATGACAATAGTTACTTATCTATGAAGGTAAAATTATTTGATAAACGTAAAATTTAATTTATAAAGAAAAGTTCATTCTTTAAGGTCGTTTTAATTATGGGAATTTCGGCAGCTTGTCGACGCGAGGAACTTGTGAAAATGACAATTGATGATATTCAGGACATGACCACAGTTTTAATTGTGAAAATACCCGATACTAAAACTCATACCGAACGTGCTTTTACAATTTCAAATTTAAAATATATAGAATTATATAGAAAATATATCGCTTTGCGGCCTGAACATGTCACAACTAAACGTTTATTCTTAAAATATAATAGAGGGAAATGCGTTGGGATTGGGGAAAATTGGGACCCCTGAAGCTAATACATCGAGCACAGTTGCAACGTCATTATCATCTTCTGGAATTAATATTACTAATTGTTCGAATTTTACAATTAATTTAAATATAACAAAATAATTTAATATATTAAAATAAATAAGTTAATAAATAATTGTGTCTTCTTTTTAATTAATTAAATGAATAAATTGTATATTTTTAGATGTTTCTTAGACTATTGATTTTCCAAAATAAGTATTAAATCGCTTACTAACAACCGTGAAAAAAGTTTTTAAAAACCGTGAAAAAAAGTTTTTTTTCATGGTTTTGCATGATTGTCAAGGTAACGTATTAAAACATAATACATGAAAAAATGGTATACTTTGCACCCAAAAATTAATGCATAAATGTCAACATTTTTTGACAGTTATAGAAAAATATTATTTATTCTTTGCATTATTTTCAATAATAAATAATAATTTCTTCTTTAATAATTAGCAATTTTGTTTTTAATGCACACTTTATTATGAGCAAAATATTTTAATATTTTTTCCAATAACTCAAAAAGTTTAGAGACAAAAACCGTTAGGCTTTTTTTGAGAAAAAATATTTTTTATTATACGGTGTAAGAATACCTATACAGGGTGTTCCATTTAAAAAAGTATAAAAATAATAATATCTACCAAAATTACATTGCTTTTCAATAAGATTTATGCTGATTAGGTACCCTATTAAAAATACTAAAAACTATGAAAGTATGTACGAAAACGTTTCATTACCGAATTACAGCCTTTTTAAGGTGCACGTCACCGATTACATTTTCATTAATAATTTTAGTACTAGTTGCACTAATATTTTGAAATTTGGTACGAGGATACTACTTCTTTAGATGTATTTTTATACATATATTCCCAACTGCATTACTGTGAAATGTTGTCAAACTTACCATAAGTAACTAATTAAAAAAAAAAAACAATAATCCTAATTACATTAGTGTGAAGTTTGTACACTAATTGTCATACTGCTATTATATATCCATACTAATATAATAAATGCGAAAGTAACTCTGTCTGTCTGTCTGTCTGTCTGTCTGTCTGTCTGTTACGTTTCACGCCTAAACCGCTGAACCAATTTTGATGAATTTTGGTATAGATATATATTGGACTGGAGACGGACATAGGCTACTTTTTATCGCGAAAATAAAACTTAAAGGGGTAAAATAGGGATGAAAGTTTGTACCGCTCTATTAGTATAGTTGCACAAGTGAATAATGAATTGAACGTCACTGACGCATGATGAGTAATTCTTTCCAGAATCCAGAATCAAAATTAAATTCTCCGGGAAAGAACAAAATTGAAAATTTTGATTTCCAGGTATTTCTTATATTCTTTCTCAGATCTATTACTTTTACAGTTTATTACAGTGTAGTTTTATTTGATTAGAACAAATAAACGTTCAAATACAAAAGATTAAATTTGATTACAACAATGAAAAGTTTTACAGTTAATAACAATGTAGTTTTATTTGATTACAACAATTTTCACCTACAGTAGAGTAAATCTGATTGCAATAATAAAAATAACTATCACACAAATTATTGTCATCATTGTTAACTATATTGATTATTGTACTAAAAAAAATTAATTGTGATTTTGATTTTTTCTTTATTTAGTTGTTAATGATAGTTGTTAATATTAAATCCATACTAATATAATATATGCGAAAGTAACTCTGTCTGTTACGTTTTCACGCCTGAACCGTTGAACCAATTTTGATGAATTTTGGTATAGAGATTGGACCTAGGAGAAGGACATAGGCTACCTTTTGTCGCGAAAATAAAACTTGAAGGGGGTGAAATAGGGGACGAAAGTTTGTATGGAAAGCCCATCATTTCTCAAGTTAGGAATATAAAAATTATTATTTATGCTTTTGGTAAGAAATAAAATGTTTTAGCGTTTTTAAAAAATCATCCATCAAGGCGGTACGATAGGGGATGATTTCAATTATTTTTTTTTATCTATAGTAAAGTTTTAACCGTTAGCAGATTTTCGATATTTGTCGGAGAGATAGCTTGCATCTTGCATCATATATACATAAGTAAAAGTACCCGAGTCATGTTTAGCAAAGGAGCTTTTAGGTGCGGTGCGGGGATCGGGCGGAGCCTGTTACATGTACGATGCGAGGCAGGATGCCGGCTCCCTACGCAGCGCATGTCTCCAAAGTAAATGTGAAAAATTACTGGTACACGTGTAGCTAATCGTTATTTTAGCTTTACCCATGCGAAGCCGGGGCGGATCAGCTAGTAATGTAATAAATAAGTGATATAACTGCATGGAAAAATATATGTTATCAACCCTATAAAAGTGAAAAAATTTAAACCTCGATCGGTTTTTGTTTCTTTACATGAGGTTGTTGGAAATATGTCGTGTTTGGTATCAAATGAGAGGTATCGCCATGGGCTGTCATGTAGAAATGTCAGAAGTTTGGCAGCTCGATCGACTTTTGTTTTTTACATAACATTGTCAAAACCATGTCATGTTTGGTATTAAATGAGAGGTATAGCCATGGGGTGCCATGCAGAAATGTCAAAAATTTGACAGCTCGATCGGTTTCTATATTTTGCATAAAGTTGTCAGAACCATGTCGTGTTCGGTAACAAATGAGAGGTATCGTTAATAGCTGCCATCCAGAAATGTCATAAGTTCGACAGCTCGATCGACTTTTGTTTTTTGCATTATGTTGTCAAAACCATGTCGAGTTTGGTATCAAATGAGAGGTATAGTCATGAGCTGCCATGCAAAAATGTCAAAAATTTGACAGGTCGATCGGTTTTTGTTTTTTGCATAAAATTGTCAGAACTATGTCGTGCTTGGTATTAAGTGAGAGGTATCGTCATGGAATGCCATACAGAAATATCAAAAGTTTGACAGCTCGATCGGCTTTTGTTTATTGTATAAAGTTGTCAGAACTATGTTGTGTTTGGTATCAAATGAGAGGTATCGTCTAGAGCTGACATGCAAAAATGTCAAAAATTTGATAGATCGATCAGCTTTTGTTTTTTGCATAAAGTAGCGAGAACCATGTTGTGTTTGGTATCAAATGGGAGGTATCGTCAAGAGCTGCCATGGATAAAGGTCATATATTTGACAGCTCGATCGGCTTTTATTTTTTTGCATAAAGATAAGCAGTTTGAGTACTCGGAAGACTGTTAGCGTTAGCACTTTGTGTTTAAATTGTGCATAGACGGATTGGACGTGCGTAAAACTATTATATAACACTATCGGCGGAGCCCTAGAGGAAACGAGGCGTGGCCGAGTTTTCGCTAGTTGTAATACTAATCTTGTTAATATTTTGAAATAAATTATCAGAGAAGGATATAAATCAGTGACAATGGCAAAATATATAAAATAATTATGACATAGTTGTACTACTAATGTATTTGTGTACAACTGATGACTGTGTGGCAATTGAAATGTACTTAATGTAATTATATTAAAATAAATTGTGAAGAAAAGTTTCGTATTTCACATTTCATATCTATGCAATAGTGTCTGTCTGGAACGTTTAAAATTTAAGCTAGGTTGGTATAATCGGCCTAGTTGACCGTGTCTGTCAATGATGTTGCAGAAAACATTATTGTAGTTGTTAAATGGATTCCCTAAATTTGATTTTATTACCGTGCAAATAACTACGATTCCTTTAAACATTCTGTCTCTTCTAATGACTTTATCTTCCAAAAATATTAATAATGTGACGTCAAGATTATCCATTTTTATTAAATTTCTACAAAAGTTTCAAACGAACAGTTTCGTCTGGATACACACACAGTTACACTCACCTGCACAGCGGCTGTCGTTTAACTTAAACTCAACGCTACAGTCAAACAGAAACGTCGCTTTAAAAAAACGAAATATGACAACAAATAACGCACAGCACGTACATAGATGATTAGGCGAATTGTTGAGTTTTGAACTTAATTTTCTCTAAATATGCCTTAGCATAATCTAAAGCATAAAATGCCTTCCAAAGTAAAAATATTAAAAAAATTGTTTTTAAATAGAAACCCTAAAATTTGAAAATATCACGAAATATCCATTAGATGTTTACAACTAATGGGCGCCATAAACAATTTTTTTATTGCTTTTTATGAAATTTTGTATAAAGATATGACGATTAATGAAAACCCGATGTGAAGTTTTGCGATGAATTCGTGACGTCACCGGTGTTTGTCCAGTGGCACTGAAACAGTGTTCTTTCATGAGATCAGATATTATATATTTTTTCTACTCCCATGCGTGAAGTGAGTACTTCACGTATCAATTTTTATGTGTGAAGTTTGAGTTTTTGCACACGGTGCGTGAAGTAACATTTCACGCACCGTTCATTATTTTAAATATTACAAACTGAATTGTATTTTAATAAAACAAAGCTGTTAAACACCCGTAACGTTGGTAACCATGGTTACACAAGTCGATAATACAGAGGCTTTACGTTTAAAGAATGACAATGTGAAGAAAAAATAAATTTTATTGCAAGGTCGTAGAAAAAGTATAGTATGTAACACGTGTGTGAAGCCTATTTTACATTCGGGTGGTTTGCAACACTCGCCTTCGGCTCGTGTTGCAATCTCCACCCTCATGTAAAAATGTCAGCTTCACACACTTGCCACATAATATACTATTTTAATATAAAATTTATATTTTATGTATTGTAGGTCTTAATTAATACTCATTAAACTTAATGCAAACAAAAATAAAATACATTTTTTCTACTCCCATGCGTGAAGTGAGTACTTCACGTATCAATTGTTATGTGTGAAGTTTGAGTTTATGCACACGGTGCGTGAAGTGCTAATTCACGCACAGTGTGCGTGATGTAACATTTCACGCACCGTTCATTATTTTAAATAATACAAACTGAACTGTATTTTAATAAAACAAAGCTGTTAAACACCCGTAACGTTGGCAACCATGGTTACACAAGTCGATAATACAGAGGCTTTATGTTTAAAGAATGACAATGTGAAGAATAAAATATTTTATTGCAAGGTAGTAGAAAAAGTATAGTATGTAACACGTGTGTGAAGCCTATTTTACATTCGGGTGGTTTGCAACACTCGCCTTCGGCTCGTGTCGCAATCTCCACCCTCATGTAAAAATGTTACCTTCACACTTGCCTTATAATATACTATTTTACACGATCGGGTTTTTTAATATTTACCAATAGGATGTTCATAGCAGTAGGCTTTATTGAAAAATTCACATCACTTACCGATCAGGAGACGAAAACGATAAGTCAATAAAAACAACGATCAAAGATCAAAGTTTTCTTTAATATTAACAACCAAAATATTTTAAAATATCAAAATAATTTGCAAATCCTATTTTTTTCTAATTTTGCGCGTCTATCGTGTAAGGAACGAAATAAGCATTGCGGTTAGTGAATGCTCGGTATCGGATGTAACCGGTAGAAAGAACTTACTTCTCTTAATACTTAAATGATTATATCAATTTTATGGATAAATGGATGGAATTTTTCGTAAATAGAGGCGGGTTTCTCAGTTTCATATTTCTAGCCAATGAAATCAAATCAACACTCGTCACGTTATAAAATGTTTAATTCGTTATAACTTTATATTGAACAATGTTTTTTCTTTTTTAATTATTTAGCCTTACTACTTGTTAATCAGTAAGTATTTTACGATTTTTATATAAAATTGTTCTATTTACATTATGATATGATCCGATTATTGAAATTTGCGTAATATTTTGAAAAAGTCGCTTGATCTGATGATCTGAAACAGAATGTGACGGCAAATGTCATACAGCTTAACTTTTATTTATAAAGCTAACTAACGTATAGGAGATAAATTGTTTTCCTATTGGTTACGAATGACATGCTGTATACAGTGATAAAAAATAACTGATTCAGTAGGCAATAAAAAAAAATTAAATTGGTAAGACTGATACAAAATAGATAATTGTGAATTGAGAGCGCAAAATGGGATATTATAAATAAAGTTGAGACAAGGGGGTCCTCCACCATAACAAAAAATAATAAAATATACACGTTGTACTTACAATACTACGCAATAAATGACGATTATATTTTTTAAATTTAATTTATCCTCATTTTTCATTCTACGTGAGCTATTGATTCAATTTAATATAAGCATTTTTTACTTTCATTTTTGTAAATGAATACCCTATTTTAATTCTGTATTCCTTTACATATAGCAATACGGCATTTTGTTTGGTTATGCAATATATCGACAAAGCAGCCATGTTTGATTGACTTGTGGAGGTGGTAAATGTGTAACTACAGCGCCATTAGTTCCTGACTAAACGTTCCGATTAAGAATGTAGGCAAAATTTTATAGTTAGATATTCGGACAGCGAGCGTTTTTTCTACTCTGTCGCGCATGAGCGGCAAAGTGACATTTTGTGTTGACAAAAGCGAGAGCAAATGCCTTTTTTGTATATAGACTGCAGAAATAGTATTTTACATTACAAAGCCAGGTAAAACGGTTTTTACTATCGCCTCTTTGAGGCAGTAAATACAGTTACCTTGGCGTGTATTGTATAATATTTTATTTGTTACTCACTTGTAAATCAAATTTAAAATTATAACCTAAACCTCTCAGTTGAATTGACACTTATTTTAATACGTATAACAGTAGCAAAACACAATTTTCATATGTCAACAACGTTACTAACGTGGTAACTAGTAAAATTTTAACAAGTTAGTAACCAATTTTAGAAGTTAGTAACTAGTAAACATTAATTTGCAAAAGTAGTAGGCGGTATCAATAAATGAAGTTTACAAGTTAGTAACAAATAAAATTTATTTTCTGTTACTGACACTGTTGACAGGGACATTTGAAAATTTAAATATCAGTACTTTCACAATTTTTCATTAAAGTGGTTGTGGTTTCCCTTTTCCTTACCCACATTCTTTCATTTTTACACGTTATCCTGAGAGCAATATTTAAAGTATTTCTATCACTCGAAATCCTATTAGCTGTCAGGCCCCTACTCTGACATAACATATTTGTATTTATTGTAAAAATAACATGTTAATAGTATTTTCGCCTTTACCTGCCGAAATGCAAACTCTGAAATAAAAAGATCCTCAGAATTCTATTGCCAACTAAATAAGTTATTTTTGATTATACTTCATTTCACATAAGAAAACAGTAGATGGCACTTGAGCGTCGGCCGTTTTCGCTATACAAATGACATTCGTCAAAACTGCTGTTGTAGGTGCCGCCACCAGTGGTATATACAACAATTAACATTATTGTACTAGTAACAAAATGACTAACTTCTATGTCGGGTATATAGTTGCAAAATATGAACATTATAATACCCTTGAAGAAAAACTATTTATTTTAAATTTAATTTTACAAAAAAAAAATTTTTTTCAAAATAAATATATTTGATAGTATTCCTCATGTGTTAATCAATATCAATTAACAAAGGACTTGAATTACGTTATTTCCCGAGGGAGTACTTTATTTCCTTCGATAAATAATGAAGCACATTAAGTTATGATTTTGATAAGAATAAAGTTAACATTATTTACCGGTTGTATATAATTATTTTGTTCACTACTAGCTTATAAACATATCATTATTGACTCATTATTGTTCCATGAAATTGTTTTCCTATACCTAGAGATCAATTAATGTAGTGACCAAGGTCAATAATACTGTCAAAATTATTGAAATTATTGAATGATTGAATGTTATCGTTTTCATTCTATTATTTTTCCTACATAATAATAAATAAAGGAAAACAGTCTTAATGAAATGCTGAAACAAACTTAAAATGTTAAAATTTAGAGTACTTTTTATCTTAAAATTGTTTTAAACTAATAAAATATTAAATTGCATATTTAACAGGTTATGTCATTTTGACATTTCATATTGTTGTACTGTATACGTTAGGTTACGTTTTGAGCCTAGTATTTTAATTTTACAAACAAAAAATGATATTGAAATGAATATTTTGCTTAGGTTTTAAGGCTTGTCTTGTTGAAAATAGAAAAATAAAGTACATGTAACACTTAAGCTATGATTTATTGATCTTTTCCACTTAAATAATTGACAAAAAATGTATATTAATTTTAGATAACTTGGCAGCTGACTGCTCGCAGCGTCAAAGCGGAATTTATTTAAACTCAAGAAGTTGAGATAAATTGACATTTAATGATTTCTTTTATACTGTGTGTATTATTAAAAAGTACTGCATTTCAAACAGTAAGTAATACAAATATTATGAATAAAATTAATGTTTATGCAAACAAACTACCCACTCAGAGCGATAGTTCCAAACATGACACCACATGTCATATTGCTTAAAGTCAATTGCCAATATAATGGAATAAATTTCGTAATTAATTCTTATAATTAGGTATGTGCTAGTAGTGAAAAAAATATCTACACCACGGTTATGAAGAGCATTATTGTTCTCGGTTCCCTCGGGATTATAATCTTTCGCTCGGTCAATAATGATACTCTTCATAACCTTCATGTATAATATACTATTATCTGTAAAAATGCTCAAGATCTGAATGTTAAAAATTCCAACAAAACATGTATAAACATCAATTAATTCTATGTATTTTATTTGATAACTTGCAATTGACAGGTGACAGGTAATATATATATTTTTTTTCGTTTTTGTGAACTAGGTTTGCATTCTAATCTATCAAAGGGCAGAATTTATAACCCTATCTAAACCAACGCAATTTTCTTACGTGAAATGAAACTCTGTACTTTGACGTCACAAGAATGGAGGTATATTTTTCGCGCCAATCATTCTATTTAATTATTTACAAAAATAACAACAGTAGTTCTTTGTGTACCTACCATGTGCGCGAAATTTATGTTCATTGCTTCAGAGCACAAGTTTTCTGTCGAGGCTTTAGCTGTGTTAAAAAATCACTCGAAAGCATTAAACATATTTCATGCACTAGGTGCACACAATATTTTTTTCTACCATTTAATTTATTATTTCAAAAATAGGTATAACTATTTAAAGAAAATCTATTGACATCTTATCAATATGTCAAGGTAACAGTTGAATCTGCCAATAAGTTTTGACACATTTAGTTTTGAATATTGACAAGAGTTTAATATAAAATTTATTAAATTATACACAATTTATTTGTTATAATAATTTTCATAATTATTTAAAATGCAATTTTTGCTCGTTTTGTTTTGTGCGCGAGATAGCGCCACGAAATAATGTGCGCAGTACACGAAATCATCTTTTTTTAACTGTTAAAATAGTTATTTATATTATTTATAAGAGAAAAAATCTTATTTAACGAATTGCGGAGCCGTAGGCGAGTTTGTCAAACAAATTGAATGAAATAAGACACATTTTACTCGAGTAGCATACAATTTTTTTGCGCCTGCAATAAAAGTCTAAAAAAAGTGCCACAACGTTTCATTATTTCACTCGTTCGCGTTAAAAAATACACTTTTTTCACAGTCTTATTGAGTGAAAAAAAGACATACTTTATAAAACTATTTTAATGAAAAAAAGTGTACTTTTTTTAACAAACGTAAAAAAAATAGTTCGTTTTATTACTAAATATTGCATAAACTTTAAGACACTCTTTAAAAATGTGAAAGCGGCTCAAACGCTTAATCATTTTGAAAACAATAGTCGATTTATATAGGAAGACGAATTATTCTAGAATGCCTACGACACACATTGCATAGGTTACGGAGTCACTTTGCCACTAACATAAAGATTTTCGGATTCTCAATTTTTATAAATAGTTCAGTATGTTTTAAAATTATGAACTATATTATAAAATTTGTGTAGATAAATGTTCACGTTTTCGAATTGAAAGTGAAATCTGACCACTCCTCCTTTGAACTGTAGACAAATCTTTTGTCACTTGAAATGACAAAACTCATTAACAGATTTTTACTTGAAATAGAAAGTTTGGCAAGCAAAACATAATCTACTGTGGATAGAAATGAATCAAGACTTCAGTTATTCGAGATGCGCACGGATTGAGTGGGTTTATGTCACCCAAGACGATCTCGCGGAAACTCGCGGTGCGCTCACTTCATTAATTAATTCACATGGGAAAGTTGTTGCGTAATGCTAAATATTATGAATTCTTTCAAGTTTGTTTTTCACTTTTAACAATATTGAATTATATCTTAGTTTCTCTACAGATAACTTGTTTCGCTAGAGTAACTTCATTCTCAACATTATATTTTTAGATTTAGGTAAGTACATAAATTAATAATATATACTAATTAAGGAACATTATATACCGGGTGTAACACGAAAACCGGGCCATAGGCGTTTAACATGGGAAAACAGTTCTTCCTTGCCAAAAAGTGGCCTATTAATTTTAGACAAAACGCTTCAAAAAAATGTCGTAGAGAATTAAATTCTGCATATAAACCAATAGTCACATTTTCTTTTGCATCTTTGCTAACCGAGAAAATTGAATTTAATGTTTTATAAAACTTACTTCTTTATAGTGTTAGCCATGGTACTTAAATAAAATTTCAATCAAATTTTCTGATATTTTACCTGTCAGAAATTATAAAATATACTTTTCATCAAAATAATAAAACTACCTTCTCTTCCTGTGAATAATTCTCCATTTTCAGTAATGATAACTTAAAGCAGAGCGTTTCTGATAGGTAAAATTACAAACAAATATAATGACATTTTACCTTCTCACCTTGTCAGGAACTTATCAGTCAGATTGTGATATATTTTAACTGTTAGAAAAGTTTTGTTTGAGTTATCATTATTGAAAATGGAAAACTATGCACAGAAAGAGTAAATACAAATCATTGAGTAGTATTATTTTGATGAAAACTATATTTTATAATTATATATAATAATATATAAATTTGGTTAAAATTCTTCCATTTTTTATGCAAATCAATGACTCAAATAACTTTTAGATAAAAACTACAAGTATAAAATTTTAAATAATATTAAATTTTATATTAAAAAAGTTAAATTCTAAGCAATATCTGATTGGCAGCACGAAATTTTGGCCAAGGAAATTAAACACAATATTAGTTTTTAATAAACTGCTTATAATATAATATCTTCTGTACTGTATTTTATAGCATCAAATCAATTAGATATATACCACACCACACTATAATTATACGAAAACAATGACTGCAACAATTGTAAGCACTTATACTTTAATGAACTACTAACTACTCGTTTCGCATTGATATTATGTTTTATATCCATAGCAACCTGATTCTTAACGATATTATAACATTTTATTTCTGCAATAACCCTTGCAGCTGATTTGCTGTTAAATTGAAATTAAATATTTTTAACGTAAAATTTAATTTTAAACAGCTTTTTTATTTTTGTAGTTTGCGTCCAAAAGTAAAAGGAATATCAATATACACCCTTATTTAAAATTCCATGTCAAATTCTAACTTACGGATTTCAGTATATAAAGAGTTGAAGTGATATATGTAGTGAGCAACTTAGATGTTATTCTGCTGCCTAGTTATTATTTGACTTCGAATTTGAACTTTTTTGTTTATTTGTAATACCTGGAACAATTTAGAATTTCTATTATTTAATATACTTGCAACCCAAAAAGACCTTTTTGATTGTTGTGTCTAATTAGTAAATAATAATGATATTTTACTATAAATTATTGATTTTTATTGTACAACTTTTTACTTAATAACCAACCATAATCATAATCGGCGATTATTAAAATTATTAATCGTAATCGACAAAGTAAAATAGTTGCATCACTAGTTGTTACTCAAACACCCGAATATAGGAGTTTCAAATGTAAAATCATACTGTCGTAATTTCCAGCTTCCCTAATTATTATAAATAAAAAGCTGCAAGTAAAAGTTGTAGAGCATAAAATTTTGCATCTGAAACAAAAACAAATTAATTTTATATACTTTGTAACGGCAGAAATTAGTTATGAAAGTGTTGAAAATCACCTAAATAATAGTGATAGCCATGGAATTTAACAAAAAAAGTTTTATTTAAAATCGTCATTAAAGTGCTCAAAAATTATCATTAAAAGTTTAGAATGCGACACTAAAGTAATCCATTATAAGACGATTTTAATCGAACGCAGTGTTGCTAAACTTATAATAATAATAATAATAATAATAATAATAATAATAATAATAATAATAATAATAATAATAATAATAATAATAATAATAATAATAATAAATAATAATAAAAATAAACAATTACGATGAAGGAGATTGAAATAAACATGAATTTGAGTATTCTTTACGATTACCTCATTGTTTGGGGGTTAGTAACAAAATATTTTTTCATTTTCACAAATTTCCGATTTCAAATAAAATTGAATATGCAATTCGGCACTGAAGGTCCGTTTTATCACTGATATGGTTTATTTTGCTAGACCTTAACATCGGCAACCAAATCCCATATTTGAGATAAAACGTAGAACTTCAGTACATTGATACATAAATACTAAATAAAAATAAATTAACCTAACTTGACACATAAAATTCAAATTCTACGTAAAAAAAAAAAATAGAAGAAATATAGTGCAAACTAAGTAGTAGAATAGCAAACTATAAAGAAAAAAATAAAATAGTGAAAGCAAAACACAAAGTCAATGGAAAAACTTCATCGACAATAATTAGGACCAAGGAAGAGAGAAGTACAAGACCTCTCGCCATTTCCAGATTAGGCTATATAAGTATTGTATTGCACTTTGCTATCGAACCGTCGTTTTATAACAAAAAAATCACAGAACTTTACCCAAATATTGTTTTTTATTGTATTTAACATGTCTTCTGCACACATATAATTCTAATTATATCCATTTTTCATTGTATGAGGAAGTTCCTAAATGTCAGAGATTTTTCCAATTCATTAACCGGATTGGCGGTATTGCTGATGGATATACGCATTTTACCTCTAATTTCAAGTATTTAATTAATAAAACAATAAGAAGGATTAAATGTACTACTATGTACAAGGAAAAAGCTATCAGAATGTCACTAAAACTGTTGATTTTTGACACTGACATTGATATCTGTCATTTACAAACTACGTTATAGACATTTGAATTTGTCAAGTGGTTTCCTCAGTGCCTTAGCCTCTACGATTAGATTATTCTATATATTATAGTGTCTTTATCTCTAAATCTATAGGTACAAGATACAATAAAAATTTTAGTGTATTAAATGGAGAATTTTATGTTCTTCAATCTTAGTAGTAACAAAAATTTTTAAAAAATAATATTTATAAGAATTGTTTTAAGACAGTTGTCCAATTATTTCCAAAACCTTTTCAGCTCTTCCCGGGAATGTCAGATTGAGGAATTCATAGTTAAACAGGTCTTAAGTTTTATAGTTTTTGAGGAATAGTCCCTCCAACATCCAGACATACACACATACACACACTGACATTTTAAAAATGTTATAATCGGATTCTAGGAACCTTAAATCATGCTTATTTAGTAAAATCTGGATATGCGAATTTTAGCATGAATCCAATACCTCTTTTAGCGAAAGGTAAAAAGAGTTTACGGGAAAAAAAATAAGAAGAGCAAAAATACTAAAATATACTATAATGAACTTACGACGGGAAATACACTTTTCAAATTGAATCGTTGGAAAGAAAGCTCGGAAGAGCAAGTACATAATACTCGAACAAGCGATAACAAAAAACTACTAACAACCAGAAAGAAGGAAACAATAAATTTGATCAGGCAAAAATGTGTAATAAATATGGAGCATGAAATATAAGAAGCTTAACCGGAAAAGAAATAGAACAAATGAATGAATTTCAAACCGCAAATTTAAAATTTTTGCGACTATCGGAAACAAAAATAGAAGGTAAAGGCACTTGGATAATAAATGATCATCTGTTAATCTATAGTTGTGTAGAAACAAATGAATGCGCCAAAGAGGGTGTAGCTCGACCAATTCATAAAGAGCGGAAGGAAGAATTATTAAACGGGAGTTGTGTAGACTCTAGAATACTCATGACAGAAATAGAAATAAACAAAAATGATAACATAAATTGTACAGTAGCTTATGGGTCCAATGAAGACGAAGGAATGAGGGAAGGGACGAATTACAAGAGAAAATAGACAGTGCAAAATTGAAGTATTACATAAATAAATTGTATTTATTGATGTAATACTTCTTTTTTGTACAGTCTATTGTGTCTCGAGCAAGGGAAGAAGACTTTTAGAATTTTATATGGAAAACGAATTGACAATCACAAACACAAAATGTATGTACAAAGATATCCATAAATATACGAGAGTGTTAGCAAGCCGAAATGAAAAACCTATTAGAGACTGTGTACTGTGTTAGAAATAAAAACAATATGGAAAGTCGATTTGCAAATGTTTAAAATCTGAATTCAAATTTTCAAACCGCGTTATGACATCTTTTACCGGGTTAAAGTGGTGCATGAATTTGTAGGAAAGCGTTGACAAAAATTATTTAAAAATCATCGATAATTTACTTTTCCCGATGCCACGACTAATGTGAACTGTTATAAATAGTAGAACCTTTTATACTACGTATTAATTTTTTAATATTGCTTATTTTGTGAGTAATTTAAATTTCTTGTATAAATTGTTATTCCGGTTAACTATTTTTGAACATAACTCAAGAGTTCATCCCGACCTAAACAACAAATTGTTGCTACCCGTCCTTTTGTAAGGCAAATGTCTTTTTTGGTCTCCATTGACTGGAGTAGTAGGTTTATTTAAAGTATCTGTATATTTATCGATTTTTTTAATATAAATGCTAGAGGTATTTCTTAGAAAAAAATTGTTTAAAAAAATATCCAATTGAATCCCTGTATTTCTGACCACGTGTGCGAAAGTAACCAATCAAAACAAACTTACACAAATATTTATCCTGACAATTAACACTTATGTCACTAAGTTGCTAAGTAACAAACACTTTTTGACAGATAATTAAAGAATAATTGTTATAATTTGAAAATGTCATTTTCACGCTGTCAATGTGAATAATGATTCAATCAACAAACATATGTAAATTATATAAATAAAAAAGTAGATCTGGAAAATAAGTAAAAACTTTATTTTTCTTATCTACTTCTCTTTGGTCTCACTCAAAGAGCCAAAGAGGTCTCTATCTCATTGCACATTTTGCTCTGAACATATTAATAGCCACATTCACGTTCGCAGCTACTAGTGACATCTACTGGGCTATGTTAGACACAAAAATTCTATCAAATTAAATTCTAGGCAAATTTAATATTAAAACTGCAAAAAATTTTCTCACCGAATACCCCTCGATCATTGATAAATACTTAAATTTTATCACAGCTTCCTCAAGCACGTTGCTTTTTAGGTAAGACCACTCCGTCTTCGGCGTCGGGCGGTTAGAAAGCAACGTTATATTTCAAAGTTCACGGAACGCAGTTTTAATATTTATTCTGTATTTAAAGATATCTTAAATTATTTGAAGACGTCATTAAATGAAATAAAGACGTCTTTAATTCATTTTTGGATGTCCTTATAATATTTGTTGATATACAAGAATGTTTTTAAGACGTCTTAAATTCAAATATTTATAGATATCAAAAATTAATTTTTAGATATCAAGAAATGAATTAAAGATATCAAGAATTAAATTAAAGATATCAAAAATTGAAATAAAGATATCAAAAATTGAATAAGGGAGTCTTAAAATAAATTATAGATATCACATCTCCGTAAATAACATGTCCAAAATTCGAATTTTTGATGTCTTAAATTAATTTAGGATATCAAGAATTGAATTCTGGATATCACGTCTCCTTAAATAACATGTCCATAATTCGAATTTTTCATATATTAAATTAATTTTGGATATCAAGAATTAAATTCTGGAGATCACATCCTCACGAGAAGCCGGTATGAAATGACTGACCCAAATACAACGCTATAATGGCCAAATGGACGCCGGATATCTGAGCGTTAAAATAGTAGATTTGTAGAATTACAAAATTGTGCGTTAGGTTAGGTAGGTTATGTTATGCTTTAAAAAATCATTGCATCAACTTTAATAACTTTTCCTGTTGCAAAAAATCCGTCAAATTGGATGCCTGCGCTAAACGTGCATTTTACAGTAATACCTGTTTTTGTATATGACACGTCCTAAAATTATCTAAAAAAAAAAAAAAAAAATACAATATGTTTACATTCTAACACGATCAGGCACCACGTTTCCTAATGAATTTTACATCTATTTCTATTAATTCCTTCATTATTTTTGTTTTAAATATAAATTTGAAATAACAGCGGATAAATGTGATGTTAATATCAAAATATCTATAATCAAAGGTAGTAATTAGTAGCATTTATTAGAAATATAATAAATGTAGCATTTTTCGTAGTCTGTGAAAACGTTCATTACCATCTAGCAGCTAGCGCTATCACGGTGCTTTATCACAATAAGAACACTTTCACATTTAAATCAGTATGATTAAACAAGTTTAAAAATATCTATGCATAAATAAGAAAGTTTTCATCTTCGCCCAGGTAAATTTGTGACAATAGTTTATTTTGACAGTGAAATTTATTCACAGTTATAACGTTGTTATAACAAAACAAACAATTGCAATCGGCTTACTTTCTCTCAGTGTCAAGGTTGACTAACGAAACAATGCGCTACCGCACTACGCTAGAATTATTAATGAAGGTAAAAAGTAAAATAAGATTTATTTATTTTCTTTCCTCATTACCAGTATAACTTGTATATTTTAATATTTGATATGTTTTAATTAAATCATTTTATTGCATGTGATAGCGCATGCATATTTTCACAGAATTTTTATTGTCTAATTAGGAAAAGTACAGGTAGATAGTTGGTAGGTACACACTTGCAAACATCCATGTTCAGCCGTCTAGTGGGATTTGAACTCAGTACTTTGCAGGCCGAAGGTCAAGGACCGTTATGTCTAAGTGCAAATTGCTTCACATCTATTTGAGCCATTGCCGTTAAGAAGTAGGTTATACTTATAAGTACCTACCTATACTTTATCAGCCGATAAGAGAGGAGTGGGAGGGGGGGGGGGGCTCCATAGAAGTACAATATTTTTTAACCCTATTTTTAGAGGGCAAGATATAATTGTTCGATATAAATAAATGTTATGGTTATAGCTATAAGACATTTATGATAGTAAATTAAAAATTATGTCCTTTTGTTTTGTGCAGAGGTACATAAAGTTTTTCATATTATTAAATATTTTATATTAATAAATTGAATTTAAGAAACAACAAATTTAATATGAAATATATTGTTTTTTTTTTAAATTTAATAATCAATCCATATATTGATAAAACAATCAATGAAAACCGAAAATCCTCCAAATTGCTTCAATATAAGTAATATGGTAACATATATTTGTCATAGTCACAGCCAGAAGTATTTATCTCATAAGGTTAGCATATACAGATCACTTCTCTGTCAGTTTTTGGGACGATTTTTCCTCTGGCAAAAGGAGATCTTTTCCTGAGAAGATGCATGTTCGCCGTCCATGTTATTGCCGGGCATGCATATATTGTCTAGAAAATTGTATACATAAAAAGGTAACATTTATGATCATTTCTTGTTACCTTGGTTACTTGTTGTTTTTGTTATTTCACATATTTATGTCAATGTATCCCCTGAAGAAGGCACCAGTTTATGGTGCCGAAACGTTGGGTATAAATAATAAATACAGAACTTAAACTAAAAAAAAGGTAGTATTATTCCAATTAACAAAGAATTAGGTTAACACTGAATAACAGATGCAAATATAACGACAGATAGAATCAGGGGGTGGGACCACGAGGGGAGGTTTGTTGGAAGCATTATCTTCTATCTCTCTCTCTTGCATATGACGTCAATTCTGTAAGTTTCTATTAGCGTTAGCTACTACATTACAAAACTGAATTTCCCTTTTTCATAACCTTTATAAAAAAATTGGAAAAATATGAATTAGTACTCTGTAGTAAATTTTACTTATAAAAACGAAAAATAAAATAAGAAACATGAAAAAAATGTGCAGTAGTATACTTACTTAAAATAGGTAAAAATTGTGACGTGTTAAATGCAAGAAAATTCATAGTCAGTAATAAAAGTTATCACCATCAATATATTAGATACGATAATATTTGTTTGAACATAAACTGCAAAAAAAGCAAAGAAATATGTACCTAGGTACTATTAGTTATTTGTATAAATATTTTTTTGAGAAACAGAGTAAAATTAATGTCTATTATCTTAAATATTAAATAATAGACATATTTTGGTTAACAAATATCACAATATTTTTATGTGTAGTTTATGAGTGGACAATAATATAATAATCAATAATTAAATATACTAAATAAGAAGTTTACAATTTTTTAGATGAAGTACCTGTTCATTTTATTTCCTTACTTTTCCTTGTCCTAAAGATAAAGACCGCACCGATATCACCAATAAACTCGTAAACAATAAGATTAAGAAAAATTTATTATTTCAGAATATTTACGTATTTAAATTTATAAAAAATAACTGCAAACATTAACAAAATATTAATTTCTTTCTTTTACTTACTTAATCCGTATGCTTTTCTACCTTGTGGTGTACGATAATATATATATATATATATATATATATATATATATATACAGTGTGTTAATTAAAAAACTGGTCATAGGCGTTTAACATGGGAAAACAGTTTTTCTTTGCGCAAAAGTCCCCAATTAATTTTAGACAAAATGTTTGAAATAAGTGTTACAGATAATTATATTCTACGCCTAAATCAGTAAACAGTTTTATTTTTGCACGTTTGGTAACTTGTAAAATCTAATTTCAAATTGTATAAAAATATTGCTCATTTCTAGCGATACCCATGGAATTGAAACAAAATTACAGAGAAATGCGTATCGTTTGAACTGTCAGAAATTCAGTTTTTAATTAAAAGTTGCAGATAATTCAATTCAGCACCTTATATTCTACGCCTAAATCAGTAAACAGTTTTAATTTTGCACATTTGGTAACTTGTAAAATCTAATTTCAAATTGTATAAAAATATTGCTCATTTCTAGCGATACCCATGGAATTGAAACAAAATTACAGAGAAATGCGTATCGTTTGAACTGTCAGAAATTCAGTTTTCAATTAAAAGTTGCAGATAATTCAATTCAGCACCTAAATCACTACACAGGTATTATTTTTAAAATATAACACTTAAATAACTTTTATTATTTTTTTTTTTCACATTCTATCTATAAAATTAAATATCTGACAGTTCAAACAAAATTAATTTCTTTCTAATTTTGTTTCAATTTCATGGGTATCGCTACAAGTGAGCAACATTTATACAATTTCAAATTAGATTTTACAAGTTACTAAAGGTGAAAAATAAAATCTGTTTAGTAATTTAGGCGTAGGATATTAATATCTACAACATTTATTTGAAATATTTTTGGATAAAATTAATTGGGGACTTTTGCGCAAAGAAAAACTGTTTTCCCATGTTAAACGCCTATGGCCAAGTTCTTAATTAACACACTGTATATATATATATATATATATATATATATATATATATATATATATATATATATATAAATCAATAAATTGTTATTGTTGACATACTAGAAAATAAATGTATTTGCATTGATACATAAGTTCAATGAAGGACATCACAGTAAACCTTGCATTTAATTGTCTCATTGTTGCTTGACAAATAAACATTTTATTATCCAATATTTTTCTACGAGAAAGTGCATTTTACCGTAGTCGCCGTGTACCGTTTAGTAGTAGTTAATTGCAGCCGTGCATCAGAAGAAAGAAAATGTGAATACATCTCTACGTCAGCTATATTGCACGTAGTTCCACTTTCTATAGGTGCAAGTGAAAAGAAAACGTAATGCTATTTGAACTGCTCTAGTCCACGCATAATTTTAATGTCATAACAAAAACTACTAGGAAATACGACTTCCTAACTTTGTTGTTTGTGTTGATATAGACTTTTTACTTTTGTTCCATTCTGTGAAAAAGAGAGTTACGTCCTAACGAGAAATACCTTGCAATTAGATCACTTGATTTACTGATAATTAGGCAACGTGCGACTACAATAGAAACGTATGTTGTACTTTTACATGATAATTAAATTTAATAAATTCGATAAAAATTTTGAAAAGAATGTGATGATGCTTAAAATTGCAAAAGAAATTTTGTAATTAATAAGTATATCAAAAAATTAATACAATTAAATATCTACAAAAAATTAATACGTTTTTATCTCCAGTAAACCTATTAAACAGTGAGATCGTGACAAAATTCATGTAGTGAGATTTTCGTGATCGAGCGTAATTAAAATCCATAAAATCAGATTATAACATGGATGCGATAATGTCTGTCGATATATGGTTATGATTTTTATTTTATTATTCATGGTCTTCAATTAAACATAACAACGAAATAAACGAAAGGTTTTTGTTCATTTTGCAAACTTTATTTGTGTTTACAGGAAATTTTTTCGTTTCTTTTTTTATTATTAATAAATATTACAAATTAATTTCAAATTCAAATACATGTAAAATTTGTCTTTTAATAGAAATTTTTTTCGGGAATTTTCTGACCATAACAGATTTTTTTTTTATATTTTGAATTGAGGTGTATATACATATTATATAAGTATTTAACATAACTACTAATAAGTTGTTTTTCCAGATTTGCCATTATTTTTCGAAAAAGATATTTCAAAGTAAAATGCAAATGTTAGAACTATTCCAATCAAGGAAAGGATATCTCGATGGACACATTCATGCTTTATAAAATAATACAATGTTACCATTCTATTTGCATTATTCAGTCATACACTTTTTTAATTAAAATAATATCATTAAATATTGGTTTTTGCAGATATTGATGTTCACGAGCTTGACATTATTTCCCACATCTAGTGCACGCAATAATATGTATTGGACACACTTTTGTGAAAGTAATCTGCACCTATGGAATATCCTTGAATTTTAAATTAATAAATACTTTTGAAAATGAAATTTGCAAATATCATTTTCTAGTTAGGTTAGGTATCGACCTTTGTGATAAAAGTTACGAAATCTGGTTATATATTTTGAAACATAATTTATTATGCAATTAATTCATGCATATTAACAGCACCTACTTTCCACTATTAGTAAAAGTAAGTTGCTCATTTAACATTACACTAAGTTTTCTTTAAAACAAGAAAAATTGAAGGAATACATAAATTGTGGTTAGCATAATATAAAAAATATACATACCGTAATATTATTTATAATAAAACTATAATTTCTCCAAATAAAATATCACATAATCCTTGTTGGATAATAGTCCTACTTAAATACATCACAAATCACAGCATTCATAAAAATCCTATACACAACAAGCACCAACTTAGTTTAAAAGTGCATGAAGCTGAAGCCACTTGAACCCACAGAAATTTGAATTGGCGTATTCATTTCGGCGCGTATAAGAGTTACCGTAGAATGCAAATAGTGTGTTAGCAAGCTTTACTCACATTGAAAGTAAGAGAAATGGGTTTGTGCTACGTTAGCGGTCCATCCACTTCCACAGTTCCACCACACGCTTGATCGTTTCGGGCGACTGAGTATTGTTGACCGATGATTCGGTTAGGTGAAGTGAGGTAATACAGGTCCTACACTCGCGAATGAGGACTGAACCGCGCGACACGGCAAATATAAAACATTGCTGATCCAGCGATAACATTACCATTCTTATCGGATTTTCATAATTGCGGAACTGACCATAGAATACCATAGTTTTAATGATACCTGGTTTACCTAATGACAATATTGTTTTGTACCTATACAGATGAATTTGTCATTTGCTTTATAAATATCATTTCGCGAATCTGTTCAAATATGAATGTCATATAGGTATTTTAAATACTTTCCATATCCATATTTAAGTTAGTATGAATGTAGGTATGCGCTATGGGTTATGGTAAATGTGAGAAATTCAGCTAAAATGTGATCTAAACTTCACGCAGGATCAAAACAGAAGAAGAAGCGGTGCCTCTGCTGCCGGCAACGGCAACCAACAAATAGATAAATGGCTGCCAGCGCCGATTGCCGTAAAGGCGGTGCCTCCGCTGCCGGCTTAATAAGCTTGTATATTTCTGTAAAAAATAATTACAATAACTTAACACACAAAAGTCACGCTTGGATAACTCGGGCCAAATTTTGTGAGTCAGATTAGGTTCTTGTTTTTATTTTTAGAGATATTAGTCACAAATCAGACGTCATAACTGGAGTGGGAATCAAACAGCGGTCCCTTTGTCAGGACGCTAGGCACATAGTTACATGAATAATGGTCAATAACTTTCATTTTTGACTTAGGTAACAAATAAAAAATAACAGAATCGCTGGAATCTAAAAATACTTTGTCGGCAGCTAAATCAAGCAGAGGCACTGCCAAGGAAATATGATTATTGTTAAGGTAGAATAGCACACAAAATTTACAATTTTTATAGGTTTGTATATTTTGCTTTTTACCTCTCGCTGAGTCAGGTATTGAATTCATGCTAAAAATCGCATATCCAGATTTTAGTGGATAAGCACGTTTTAAGGTCCCTATAATCCCTTACAAAGATTTTAATACATGTGTTTGTGTGTTAATGTGTGTGTGTGCGTTCGTCCGTGCGTGCGTAATCTGATACATTTTAAAAATATTATATCTAGAGATAAAGTATAAAATGTATAGAATAATATATGTTGTATAGCTGGCACGAGTTAAGTTGAGACTGATCTAGTATGCGCAGAACCTATTTCGATGGGTATAATTGTAATATTAGTAGAGTTACGTATAATGGCGTTTAGCCGAATGTTTAAAATAATTGTAATAATTATATGCTAGTATAACTAAATGAAAAAACTATCAACTTTAAGGCTAGCGCACACCACCGCGGGGATGATATGGATAGAAATAGGAATGACACATACCAATACTCAGCTATTATCCAGAGTATTAAATTGGTATTACAAGATAGAGAACATGGAAAACACAAGATATCCGAAACAGAGACTCAAGTCTCTGGAAGACAAGAAAACGGAATATAGCTGATTTCTAAAACTAATAGCAGTGATGAAAAATCTAGAACTATATAATATATGGTCAAATGCAACAACTATAAATAAAAATGTAATAAGAAACATCATCGAAAACGTAAGAAAGATCGCAAATAAAAAATATTCAGACATTACATCATTCCACGTACAATCATTATTAAAAATTATTAGAAAAATAATCCATCTACTGAAGAATAATTATGTAATAATAAAAGTACAATAAAGTACAATATAATGGCGACACTTGGTGAAACTGATCTTTATCAGTTTCAAAAGTTCCCTGGATTTGAAATGAAATAACTTTTATTATCCCCCGAGCGGGTCCGCTAGAGCACTGTACTGAGTGCGCCAAGTTCAACAAAAGTCTCATAAAATTGTTGTTGGACGAAGGGATTCTTTGTCACTCACGCTAATCCTTCTTTGGACTATTGTTTTTAGTATCATTACAGTTGCAGTAATACAAACGACAATTTATATATGGAGTTGGAGGCAGACACATAGTATTTTAGAAATATACTTGTATGCATATTTTTATTTATACTTAATTTTTATTTTGTTCATCTTTATAATTTTTTGTTTGGAAATCAAACACAATCAGCAACATTTTAGGTTAAAATTGCGAAATAGTGCAATCACAGAACGACTAAAATTGATCAATAATATTTGTGCTTATTTCTTATTATTTTTAGTTTTGTACGCTATTTCTACAAAAAAAAAAAAAATTATATAATTTAATAATGTGTACTACTTTAACTTCCAATATGTAAAGAAATATTATGTTGTTCTAAACAGTCATAAAATTCATTTTATTTGTCTGGGGCATGCTGTGCCCATGTTATGACTGGCACGCCCGCTCGAGGGTTAAAATAGGCAGAAACAAAATTTGTACGAAAGCTACAACATATTTTTTATATATCAAAAAATCATTATGTGTTACAGAACATAGTTTTGTATAAATGAATAAAGTCTAAATTGGGAGATTGAAGTTTCCATGTTTTCCTCGTTAGCATATATTCAATCCTGAATTAATCAGAAATTATTAAAAAAAAATCACGCTTCTGACACAATGTAGACTGGACTTTAAACTTATAAAAACTATAATTGAAGTTTGTCTAAGTTGTTGTTTTCTATGAATTAAATAAAATGTAACAAAAGAGTATCTCGATTAATATTATTCTTTAAGAAATTTTGTTTCGATATTCTGTTAGTAATAAATATTTTAAGCGTATTTATTAAAATTTAAATAAAAAACAAATGATATAATGCAACAATATAAAGATTACAATTTCGACAATTTTCTGCCTTCGGCTGAGCGAATATGTATTCTGTGCGCAGCAAAGCGGCAAACGTGTATTTCGGCATTATGAAGGAAAGAATTTTTTTGTTATATTTTAAATATTCACTCTATCGCTATTTAATAAATTTATTATTATACTTCACATTAAATAAATGAAAAAGCTGATTTTTTATGAAATAAAAATAAATGATTAAAAAGAAGGATAAAGTAACTAATAGAGACTTTTTAAAATAAATATCGGATATGTTAGTTTCTTTTTGGTACAGTATTGTTTACTAAGAACAATATCTTTGTATTAATATTCTACAATTTCAAAAGAATTCCGAAAAGGGATTAAAACGGTTAATCAAAGGAACCTAACAAAATTCTTCTTGTTTTTTGTTCATTAGGAATTTTTTACGTTTGCAAAGATTCTGAGAAGTTCATTTAATCTATTTACCCCTTTGTCATGCATGAATAATATTTTTATATTAATATTGTAAAATTTCTTTTTTTTTAATCTGGTAAGTAAAGATCGCCAAGGAAAGTGGTGTTGCCACCAGTTAGGCTGTCTAATGACGTCACTAACTTTCGAGGTATTGCTGTACTTTCTCGAAACTTTTAAGGTAACCGCCACGTCCTCGTTGTGGTCCCTTGGCCCTCGGCTTGTCCGAGGTGGCAAACGGAGGTAGCGAAAACCTTGTCCGACAGATCCGAGACGTGAACTATCTATGGGACGATCGGGATGTAAAACTCCTATGTGTCGTGCCCTGATTTATGACAGCTCGTATTGACCAGACTGGGTCATATACCTAACCCGGCTGTCGTGTCGTGGCTAAGGGTACTGCACCAGGTGTTGAAAACGGCGCCGGAGAGCTACTACCTTAGTAGATGTGTCTCTTGTAAAACCATGCTCCTCTCTACTGACTGTGAACATGTCTCGCGGGGTAGAAAATAGGCGGCGGGACTTGGCTTCGCCGCCTGCTCCAAGAGGAGAAAACCTCAATAAAAATTTTGAATCCCACGGTGGGGTAGACCAGGCCGATGGGATGCGTGGTTGAATCAGTCGTTACTGGCAACACCTGCGAGCACCGGGCCGCACTTGGTTGTATCAAGGCCTTACCTCGATACTGCGGGGCTCTGCTGAGGATGACCACCCTTTCCCTAGCTACTAGTGGGAACAACAATGAGTGACTAAAGATCAATCCAAACAAAACCAAATAGCGCCGAGGACTCCAAGGAGAACTCAAGGGCTCCAACCAATCCCTCCGGTGAAACAGGTACCAGAGACTCCAAGCCTCTAAGGCAAAAGCTCTCCGGGACTGCTTGCCGGAAGTTGAAGAAAGCTAAGTAGGTGGCTGCCAGCAACCTTCAACCAAGGCTGTTACAGAAGGGCCTGCCCCATCTCGGATACCAAAGCGACACCGGTCGGATGGCAGTACGCCCAAGGACAGACCCGTGGTTAACCGTGGCCCATTCCTTCAAGAACGCAATGACCGGGTTCAAGATAGCCATTGCGCACCAGGATCTGGGCAGTTCCCTGACGAAAGATCAGACAGGGAAGTTGAAGATGTGGATTTTGGAAAAGATCGACTGAGTAAAAACTGGGGAGGTCCATTCGATGTTTACGGACTGCAGGCGGATGGGGCGACGTTTCAATTCGTCGAGACGAAGAACCTTCCCAAGCCAGTGCGAGCGATGCTGTGGATACCAGGGCCAGCAATGGAATGTGAGAAGATTTTGGGTCGCCTCCAGATCCAAAATAAAGGAATACAAACTTCGACCTGGAGGGTAATGGACTGGAAGGAGGATCCACGTCTGCGGTCACTGACCGTACCTGAACTTCTCCCAAGTTCAGTTCAAAGCCCTGGCTAAGAAGAAGGAGGGCGAAGCCGGGGCCGAGGATGAAACAGAGAAGATGGAGGTTGAGGGGACAGCGGAAAACTCTGAACCCTTCGCTAGAACTCAGTAGGCAAGTTCCTTCCTGAAGATTATAAAAATTAACTTACAGCCCTGTAAAGCGGCATCTTATGCCCTCAATGCCAAGGACCTTGGACTTATAGCGGCGTAATTAAGGGCCTTAGGGGAAGTTTGAGAGAGTTTGTGATCGGATCCGTGTACCTACCGATCCACCACCGCGAGGCCTTTGTAAATTGGTGGAGCGAGCCCACACAAAAGACTGGCAAATTCTTGTTGGGTGCGACGCCAACTCACACCATCTTGTCTGGGGCAGAACTGATACCAAAAAAAAGGGGTGTCTCTTCTTGAATATTTGTTAGCGAATAATTTAGAAGTAGCAAATAAAGGCAATGAACCGACCTTCGTCACTAGAACAAGAAGAGAGGTGTTTGACGTAATTATAGGTATTAAGTGCGCATGTGACGTAAAAAAAAGTAGCATGTATTAGACGAGCCGTCGGTCTCTGATCATAGATATATACGATGCGACGTATAATCAGACAACATATCTCCTGTACCATATAGAGATCCGAAAAGAACTAACTGGAACCTTTACAGGGAACAATTAGAAATTCAACTGGAAAACTACCCTCCCAGAGCACGAAACCCGGCAGAACTAGAGCTCATGGAAAATATCCTCCGTGAAGCGATACAAGCAACTTTCGAGACCAGTTGTCCAGAGTGGGAGAAAAGAACCTCAAGAAAGATGCCTTGGTGGCATGAAGGACTGTCCCGTTTGAAAACAGAAACACGAAAGTTGTTCAACAGAGAAAAACGAACCGGAGAATGGGACATTTATAGAACGTCACTAACCAAATATAACAAAGAAATAAGGAAAGCTAAAAGAGACTCTTGGAGGAAGTACTGCCAGGAACTTGAACAGATAACAGAAAGTGCTAGACTCCAAAGAGCCCTACAAACAGAAAGAAGAGGGACTGCTTGGCTCCCTCAACAACCCGACGGGAGAGTATACGGAAGGGGAAAAATATACGATAGAGCACTTACTGCAGATACATTTTCCCCAGTCAGTAAGTCTTACGCAAACTAAAGGGAAACAACAGCAAAACTTGGACTTAGGACCACTAAGGATAACTGGACACTTGCCAAACAAGTGGTTAATCAAAAGAAAATTAAATGGGTAGTTAGAAAGTTTCTGACCTTCAAATCTCCAGGACAGGTTGGTGTTGTACCTGCTATGTTACAGCAGAGAATAGATCATTTGGCACCCACATTGTGTACAATGTTTAGAACCAGTCTGGCATTAGCATACATACTAATAATATGGAGACAAGTCAAAGTCGTATTTATACAGAAACCTGGGCGAGGTACATACGCCCAAGTGAAATCATTTCGGCCAATAAGCTTAATACCTTTCCTCCTTAAACTGCTGGAAAGACTAATTGAGTGCCATATGAGGGATACTGTGCTGAGAAAACTTCCTCTCCACCAATACCAATATGCCTATCAGTCAGGAAAGTTGTCCGAAATGGAAATCTGCGAAGTCTATCGCCGAGCAGAGAAAACACTGCATAGAATAAAAGTTGCTCTAGGAACATTTTTGGACGTAGAGGGAGCGTTTGACAACATCTTCCAATCGATAAATAGAGCAGCTGTTAGGAAAAGAGTACATCCTACAGTATATAGATGGATCTCTAACATGCTGGAAAAAGAGAAATTTATGCCTCCTCAAACAACCAGATTGTAGGGGTACAAGCCATGTGGGGATGTCCGTAAAGGCGGAGTCCTTTCCCCCCTGGGATGAACTCCTACGGGAACTGAATGAGGCAGGATATATAACCATCGGTTACGCGGACGATGTAACTATACTGGTCACAGGCAAATTTGAGAAAACTGTATCAGAATTGATGCACGGAGCCCTAAATTTTGTTGAAAATATATATGCAACACAGAGGGATTGTCTGTAAACTCGACAAAAACCACAGTTTTACCATTCACAAGAAGGCAAAAACTAAAACAGTTATGTCTCTACAGAAAACAAATCATAATAGGAGAAGAAGTCATATATCTAGGAGTAACACTAGATAAAAGAATGACATTAAATCTCATGTAGAAAGAACAACAAACAAAGCCATGAGATCTTTGTGGGCTTGTCGACGGATGTTTGGAAAAACCTGGGGACTATCACCAGCAATGACTTACTGGATTTATTCAGTAATGATCAAATCCGGCATAGAATACGTCAGCCTGGCCTGGTGGTAAAGAACAAAGACAAAGCACTGTCATGATGCACTCAGCAAGGTACAAAAGATAGCCTGCTCTGGGATTAGCTATGTCAACCACACCAACATCGCCAATGGAAACTCTGTTAAGCTTGCCCCCACTACACTTAGTGGTAATATCAAGGGAAATGAGCGGAGCATATAGGATAAAAGTTTTCTCAAAAGAGGATAAATGCGGAAATGGACACTGAAATTTACACAGAGATGAACAAGTACTCCATTTTACAAATGATGTCTGGTAGAATCAATAAAATGTACACCATTGACAAAAAGTACAGGAAAATAATCCATGAAAGGGATGCATAGGAACATTCTCAAAGTCCGGTAGAAAAAGATGACACAGTCATCTATACAGACGGTTCCAAAACAACCAATGGAACCGTAGCTGGAATACATGGGGCAAAGGAACTAAGACACAACCAATCGGTTAGACTTGGGATAAATGCAACAGTATTCCAAGCCGAAATACACGCAATATTAAGCAGCTTGCAATTACTATTAAAGAAGAACTACCACAATAGAAGAATCTCCATAGTAACAGACACCCAACTCGCACTTAAAGCACTTAACTCGTGTGGGGTAGACTCAAAATTAATTCTGGACTGCATCCACAGATTTAATGCCTTAGGCACGAGGAATAAATTAAGACTGATATAGGTACCCGGACATTCAGATATCGAAGGAAACCGGGCAGCCGACCATCTTGCAAAAGATGGGACAAATATACCTTTTATAGGACCTGAACTTAGAATTCACAAAACATACAGGACTCCTAGAATAGGAGTAAAACTCGGAGGGTACAATAGACCAGAAAGGTCGCAGTACAGGGCCAAAAATAAACCACCTCCCGATAATAATAATAATAATAATAATAATAATAATAATAATAATAAATAAAGAACACTTTCTTTCCATAGTTACTTAACTGGATGGAATTAAATATTAGACATTATTGTAGGAACATGCAATAATTTTACTAGTGAAACTGAAGTTTGTAAGGTGGGCCCTCACTGACCCCGAGGGGATGATTAACAGTAAAGAGTTGATAAAGGTGCATATTAACACATTAAATTTTGAAATTTATACATTTCACTATATAAGAATTACATCAGTTTGAAGTTAATGTAACTAAAAATTTCAATAAAAACGGGTCTAATTTTTTTATATTTTACACTGTGATATTTAAATGGCAAAACAAAAGAAAAATATTTATCTCCATGTAAAATAGAAATAATCATGAAATATCATCGTGCAAACCGCGATTTTTTAAATTTAATTTTGTAGATGTTATAGTGTTATAAACTCAGGGAACTTTACTTTTCAAACCGATAATAAGATATTTAAAAATAACACTTGATATGTTTAACAAGATTTCAGTCCCTGAATCAACCTCTCTGTCATTTATCAGAGACTGGCTCACTCAACCAGAACAAAGTTGAGCAAGCGGATGATAAACATCTCAAAAAAGATAATATCAAAGTCTGTAGTAGAATGCTTCTTTAATATTATACGGGCTTAAATCTGGTGATTGTGAAGGCCACGGTATCTTTTCTCCTAGGCCAAACTAACTATTTTGAAATGTATTATTTAAGTATTCTTTAAAATTTCGCGAATTATGAGCTGGATAACCATCATGTTACAGCCATATGTTTTCTTCATTATTTAGAGTTGTTAATGCTGGTCCTACATTTTCAATTACAAGTTGTAAATAACTTTCTGCATCTAATTTATCAATGAAAAATGGTTCTATAATATTGGTACCAAATATTCCAAACGTTGCCCTTTACGGTGTATTGTGAATTTTCGGTATTTTGTTGTGAGGATTGTTTTGTGCTTAGTATCTAAAATTATTGGAAATTAGTGTACTGTTTAATCTAAATGTACAGGGTGTAAATCGAAAAGTGAAACATAGGCGCTTAACATGGGAATTCAGTTTTTCTTTGCGCAAGCCTTAGCTAATTATTTTATACAAAAATACTTCAATATATATTTAAATTGTGCATCTAAACCATGTGAAATGATTATCCTAGCTCTTCATATAAACGTAAAAATTAATTATAAAGATAGATGGTCATAGTATTAACACGTGATTAAAGGTGATTAGCTAAGAGATGACTAGCAGTGTTTTAGCGCTGTCAATCGTTTATGGATTATTTTAGAGAAAAATACTTCAAATAGCAGTTATAGAAAAATTAATTGTACACAACATTTATTTGAAGTATTTTTAAAAGTTACAATTAATTTTTCTATAACTGCTATTTGAAGTATTTTTCTCTAAAATAATCCATAAACGATTGCCAGCGCTAAAACACTACTAGTCATCTAGCTAATCACCCTTATGCCCAGTTGCACCACTGACACTTAAAATTTAAACATGGTTTTATTCAGTTAACCAAATAAATTAATGTTAATTCCTGTCGAATAATTTCTTAATTATAGTACAAAATTGAATTGGCTAACTGAATAAAACCAGGTTTACTTTTTAAGTGTTAGCGGCGCAACTGGGCATTAATCACTTGGTCATACTACCAGCTACAGTTTTTATGAGCTTTTAGTCTAGGCAACCATGGATTTATAACAAAATGCAATATCTTTAACTGTCAATTCGAACTAAAACATTTTACATTTTTGTTTTCTGTGTTAATTTACTGCTCTAATCCAAATTTAGTTACAAATGACAGTTCAAAATAGCGCATTTGTTTATTTTTTGTCATAAACCCACGGACGACTAAACTAAAAGCTCATAAAAACTGTAACTTTACAATTAATTTTTACGTTTATATGAAAAGCTAGAATACAATGATTTAGATACAGAATTTAAATCTGCATAACTTTTACTTGAAGCATATTTGCATAAAATAATTAGGGATTGTTTGCGCAAAGAAGAACTGATTTCCCATGTTAAACGCCTATGTCCCACTTTTCGATTTACACCCTGTACATTCGCCTGTAAAGCAAATGCTTTTTATATACTTTCTATCATTATTTGCTTCTTTTATCATTTTTTCACAAAAGCCAGTACAATTTTCAAAATCATGAGGCAGCAATTCTTGTTGGCAATGAAACCAAAATGGAAAATATTTGAAAAAATATATTGTATACTGTCATATGACTAATTATTCTCCGATTTCACTTAAACTAAGCCTGTGGTCATATTCAATTAATGCTAGCATATTTCCTTCGTAATTATTCTATTTCGTGGCCTAGTATGGAAATTACATGTTTTTTCAAATTTCTTCATAATTTTCTCAATAGTAGTTGTAACCGAAATTTGATGGAATGGCCATAAAACACTTATTAAATCCCGAATTTTTCTGGAACAATTAATTATTTGCAGCTTTTCTTCGTGGCAAAAACGTTCTATTTTTAACCAAAATACAATAAATAGTAATTTTATTATTCTTATAACTCAATAATTAGAAAAGAGCAGTAACCAAAGATAAAGTGTATATTCTAATGATGAGGTTGATAATTTAGTGGAGGATGGAGCCATTGGCAGTATTATTAATATATCACATATAAGTGAAAATGATATTTCATCAGCAATTCAAAAACTAAAACCGTCACGAAATCCTGGGCCTGATAACATACCAGCTTATATTATAAAAGGTTGTAGTGAATTATTTATCCCGCCACTATACTTTCTATTTAATTTATGTTTAAATAAAAAAATATTTCCATCTTGTTTGAAAACAACTTTTATATGTCCTATTCACAAATCTGGTGACACATCAGATATATCGAACTATCGGCCCATTGCAATACTTTCTAATATCGCAAAAATATTTGAGTCAATTATTTATAAACAAATTTATTTTTCTGTAAGTAATATGATATCAATTCACCAACATGGTTTTGTTAGTGGAAGATCTACTGCCACTAATTTAATTAACTTCACAGAAAATACACTTGGTTCGTTACGAAATAACACTCAGATTGATGTTGTCTATACAGATTTCTCAAAAGCCTTCGACCGAATTAATCATAAAGTTCTCTTGCACAAATTGTCCTTTAACTTCCACTTTTCAAATAACCTTCTTGAACTTTTTTCTTCCTATCTCCGTGATCGTGAATTGTATGTACACTATAACAATTATAAATCCCGCCCTTATTTTGCCACGTCTGGTATACCACAAGGGTCAAATTTAGGTCCATTGTTATTTATACTTTTCATTAATGACATTGTCGATTCAGTCAAGCACTCTCAAATATTACTTTATGCAGATGATTTGAAAATATTTAAAACTGTCAATTCATTACATGATTGTAAATTAATACAGGAGGATATTAATAATTTATTTGCCTGGACTCAAGCATCTAAATTATTTTTCAATTACAGCAAATGCAAAATTATGAGCTACTTCGTGAAAAAGTATGTCTACAGCTATCAGTATAAAATAAACGACTCTTTGTTAGAAAGGGTGAGACAAGTCCGTGATCTTGGTGTCTTGTTTGATGAAAAATTAACTTTTAGTAATCACATAAATTTGATTGTTACATCTTCTTTCAAGACATTGGGATTTCTAATACGTAACTCACGTTCTTTTTGCAGAATTAAAACTCTAAAAAGTTTATATTTTGCATATATCAGGTCTAAACTTGAATACTGTTCTCAAGTTTGGAATCCTATATATGATAAATACAAATCCTACATAGAGACAGTGCAGAAGAAATTTGTAAAATTCTGTTATTATAAAGCCCATCGTCATTATCCTTCTTTTGATTATAACTATTCTGATTTATTAACTGAATTCAATATGTATACCTTAGAAATTCGTCGGAAAATACAGTCATGTATTTATTTATACAAAATTTGTCACGGAATAATCGATGATTGTTTTTCTCTTGAAAGTTTATCCATTCATATACCCCGTCAGAATACTAGAAACCATATAACCTTTTACTGTGCTCCTGTACGTACGAATTATGAAACGAAATTACCTATTAGACAAATGACGAATATTTACAATTGTACATCTTCTTACAGTGATATTTTTTCTGATTCATTAATGAAATACAAACAAGCATTACAAAATTATTTTGTAAGATAAAATCAGCCTTTATTACTATATGCATAAAGTTTTTGTTATTTTAATCACGTCTATGTTCAAAATGTATTACACACTATTGATTTCTTATTCTTTGTTAATTTTCATGTAATCGTCCTATAATTGGGATATTTTCCTGTTGGATAGATTGTCAAATAAATAAATAATAATAATAAACTAATTTTTCCCACAGTTCAAACGTCATCCATTTCTTTGTAATTTTGTTTCAATCCCATGCTATCGCTATAAGTGAGTAATATTTATACTATTTCAAATTCGATCTTACAGGTTACTAACGCGCAAAATAAAATCTGTTTAGTGATTTAGGTGTAAAATTTATTTAACTTTTATTTGAAACATTTTTGTCTAAAATTAATAGCGAAATTTTACGCAAGGAAAAACTAATTTCCTATATTAAATGCCTACGGCCCTGTTTTTAATTAACAGCCTGTATATAAGGGGTGATGTTCAAATTTGAGACTAGTTTTTAATGTCTATATAAATTAAACAAAAATTTTAAAACTGTAGTTGTATTAGATTATGGGAAATGGCGCAAAAGAAAATTGAAAATACGGCTATGATATAATTTTTAAATTTATTGAATGATAGGTACAAGTACAATAATATACATTTATTTTTTGTTATATAACGAATCAAAAATTATTGCCAGATTTACTGTCTATGGAGTCAGTTCCAGCAAGGGTTAAGCGTTGTACACTTAACACACACACACACACTATATATACAGTATGTCCCCGGATTGAGTTTACAAGAGGAAAAAATATTTTATTTTTGATTTTACGAAAAAATGCAAAGGGAAGAAAATTTTTTGCTTGAATTAAAACGCATGTTTCAGTTATTAAAACTTTTAATTAATGTAAGGTTTTTTTATTATAACGTTTTTTTCTTATTTTGACCTCCTAATAATACAGTTACTACATTGAAATTAACATGATTTTAGTTAGCCTTGAAATATTGACAAATGATTTTTTAATTCTAATATCAGATAAAAAAGAGTTGGGGCCGGTATTATAAACGTCCAGTTAAATTTAGTTCCAAAGTAAATTTAATAAAGTGGACAAAATCGAATCAGTTACCATATTCTTATGACATTTAAATCATTGCTGTCAAAAATTCGCGTTGCATTTGTTCATTTAATTTACTATGGAACTAAATTTAACCGGACCTTTATAATACCGGCCCTTAATTGAATAAACTACAGGTATTTTGATTCTCGCCGTTTGTTTTTTTTTTTTCTGAAATTTGTCAATATTTCAAAGCTAACTAAAATCATGTAATATTCAATGTAATAACTGTATTATTAGGAGGATAAAATACGAAAAAACGTTATAATAAAAGAACCTTACATTAATTAAAAGTTTTAATAACTGAAACATGCGTTTTAATTCAAGCAAAAATTTTTCTTCCCTTGGCATTTTTTCGTAAAATCAAAAATAATTTTTTTTTCCTCATATATATATATATATATATATATATATATATATATATATATATATATATATATATATAATTGTGATACAAGAGAAAAACGGCTACTTACCGTATCACACACGTTGAACACCGGTAACTCACGGGTTTCGGGCAGGAGCTGATGTCGGGGTTCAAATAATAATTTTGTGGTAACTGGTAAAAATGACCCAGGCCAATGCCTGTGCAAAACTTTGAATACCACAAATTTACTTTTCCTGGCGCCAACATCTTGAAAGGGATAAGCCTCGAGAGGTGTACTCGAGAGAAAACACTAATAAATAAAATGTAATGTTTAATTTGGAAAAAAAATTACAATTTGTTAAATTGCTAAGAAAACTCAACAGGTAGTTTCACAAAGGACACAAAAAGAATACATAAAGAAAATCAGAGCTATTCAATATTTATTTAAACAATCCCTTGTCACCATTTTACAAGAACTAACTCCCAACTTTTATTGTGTTCATCTTTTTATACTTCAATAATAATATACACTTATGAAACAATTCCCATTTATAATTGTGTTACAAGATTCCAAACTAATAGCTATCTTAATTACAAATTAATTAACCACATTATCTAATATATTAAATTAATAAAGACAAACAATCTCATCGATATCCTAACCCTTCTTCAACACTCGGCTATCCTGCAACAGTAATATTAAAAAAAATCATTAATTAAAATGCCACACATCTTTATAAAATAACCTGCAATAAATTAGAGAGAGAAAACAAGAAATGGTTAATTCTCAAATCGCATTTTAGAAAGAATAAGAGTTCTACCGGGTCTCTACTGCCTCCGGCAGATCACCCCCAACATATATCCGGGTCCCTACTGCTCTCTGGTAGATCATCCCAAACAGATATCCGGGTTCCTACTGCCCTCCGGCAGATCACCCCAAACAGATATCCGGGTCCCTACTGCCCTCCGGCAGATCTCCCCAAACAGATATCCGGATCCCTACTGCCCTCCGGCAGATCACTCCACCATGCTTGCTCTTAAACCTCCAATAAGTCGATCAGTTCCTCGGCGCTGTCGACTTCACTATCACTGCTTTCCGATTCATTGAAAATACTACCAGTCCATCTCCTCAATGATTCTGCGGTCACTACCGCATCGAACCGTTTGTATCATTTTATTCCTTTCAACGAAATTATCATTTCCTAATTCTTGATGTCTATATCTCATATAACCAAACATTAACTTCTGAGGTGGAAATCCAGTGCTGCTGTTTATAGTATTATTTAATCCCCAAATAATATCGCTCAATTTTTCATCCCATATACATTCATCTACTGTACTAGTATTTATTACATCGAGTAAAGTTCTGTTGTATCGTTCCACCGGTCCATTTGAGCGTGGTGATGCAATTGCATTTAATATGAATTTTATTTGGTAATCGCCACAGAAATTTTTAAACATTTTTCTTTTGAAAGCATATCCACGGTCAGCTATAATTCTCTTCGGTACCCCAAACATGCTAAAAATGTCTTTTAACTTTAAAATTGTTTCTGCAGAGGTCAAACTCTTTGTCGGCCGTGCAAATATAAATTTTGTAAATGAATCTACGGCTACTAATAAATAACAATTACCATTTGGACTTACGTAGAATGGCCTAGATGGTCTACATGAAGAGTGTCCATCGGTTGAGTTGGTTTCTCCAAAGGAAAAAGTTCTCCTTCCACACGACCATAATTTCTCTTTTTATATGAACAGTCCAGGCATGAACGTATATATTTTCTTATGAATCTCGTTTAAGAAACCAAAATTGTGTCTTTATGATTTCTTCGCATTTCTTTAAACTAGGATCTCCGATTTCGTCATATTTTCTCAAAATACTCCACCTAGCCATTTTTGGTATAACTAATTTGTAGGAATTTTCGTGAATTTTTCTGAATAATTTTTCGTTTTCCAGTTTATACAAACTCATTATCTCAGTATTAAACTCCTACTATCCAATAAGCCTCTGCTAAAAATGCATTTGTTACGGGATTTCTGCTTAAGGCGTCCACGTGTTCCATTTTTCTTCCCGGGCGATAAATAATTTCAAAGTCATATTCTTGAATAGACAACCACCATCTAGCGACTCGTGGAGTAATGTCCTTTTTTTGTGAATGTACTTCGTACTGCAGTACAGTCCGTCAAAATTTTAAAATGTATACCCACAAGATAGATTCTAAAACGTTTTACAGTTTCTACCATTGCCAAAGTTTCTAATTCAAAACTGTGGTATAAGGACTCCTTTTTACTTGTAGTTCTGCTTTACTACTCCCATCGCAATGTATTTCTGTAGCCAATTTCGAGTTGTATATTGCTAGCAATGGCCTCTGGGTTAGAATATTTTTAAGTTCGTGAAAAGAGCTTACTTGTTGGTTTTCCCACGCCCAGTTTATATTTTTCCTTAATAATTTACTTAAAGGTTCCTCTTTACATGCAAAATTTACAAATTTACGAAAGTAACTACAGAGTTGGCAGAATTCATGAATATTTCTGGGTTCATTGAATACCGTTGTGATTTCCCGGTCTAATACCGTCTACACTAATTTCGTACCCTAGCTAATTAATATGTTTGAAAAAATAATATTTATCTATATTTAATTTTCCTTTTCATAGATCTTAAGCACGGTTTCTAGATTTTCTAGACTCTCTTCTATACTTAAACATGGTATTAACAAGTCATCCATATAAGCAAGCACCTGTTCAAATCTAGGATTTCCTAAAATTCTATCTATAAGTCGCTGAAAGGTAGAAGGAGAGTTTGCTAGTCCAAATGGAGTTCTAACGAACTCGTAATGATCTTCTGGGGTTACAAAAGCTGTTTTATGTATTGAATCTGCAATTACTGGAATATGATAATATGCTTGCGTTATATCTAAACATGAAACATAACTTTTTCCCGCTAATTTACCAATCTGTTCTTCAATATTTGGTAATGGGTATCTGTCCTTTACATTTATAGTATTTAAATTTTTAGAATCAATACATAGGCGAAAATCGTTATTTTTCTTGCGAACTAGAGGCAGGACTAGCAAAATATAAATTTGATTTCCGAATGATATCATTATATAAAAGGTCAGCCACCTTTTCTCTAATTTTATGTTTCTCAAATTCTGACAGACGATATGGTTTATAGTACACTTGCTTATCACTTATTAAATTAATGTGCATTTTTATTTTGTTCGTGCATCTTATATCTTGTGTGTTTTTCGCAAAACAGTTACGATATTTCATTAAAAGTTTTACAAGTTTATCACGAGAACTTGCATCGATAGGCCCAACAACTATGTCATTAAAATTTGCCTGACCTCCTGACATTTATAACTTCGTTCTCAAATGGTGCATGAGTGAGTGTCTGTTTCACCCCACTTACCTCGTCACGTACGAGTAACTCAATGATAGTACCTCGGGCAACGATTTCATCTCTCCTCAATGCAACTGGCTCTTCTCCTATATTAATTATTTCCAAAAACCCTCTCCCATTTTGAAGTAATATCCTTGGTATACAAAATTCCATTTTGCCTATCGTTCCTGTCCTTGGTGCTATTAATACTGTGTGACTGAGTTCTTCGAAATAAACCGGAATTCATTGATTCGTTAATATGGGAATAGTAACATCTTAAGCTGCAAAAAATTCAATTTTTGGATTATTTTCTATACAATGAATTTTATTCAAAAAATATGGTTCTTTCAAAGCTTCGGTAAACTCTACCACTTGACCATGAACAGTGAGTGTTAAGTTTGAATTGTTAATAATAGGTTGGCCTAGTAAGATATTCATTTCACTTAATGGTTTATTAAAAATTATCACCTCCGTTTTAATGGAAATATTATCGATAGTAATGAATACAGTTGCTTTACACTTAGGATACAATATTTGACCTGAAAAGCACCTCACTACTGAATCTACAGGAATTAATTTTAGTTTTAATTTTTCAGCAAAGTTCCTACATAATATGTTAATTTCTAGTATCTAGTATCTAAGTAACTTACCGCCTGAATGTTATTTACTAGAATATCTTTAAAATAACAAGACTGTAATACTTTCGTGTTTACATTGTTATGTTCATTTCTCGTCATACCGTGTGGCCTCTGCGCTGACAGTTTTCACATGTCGGGACGTCGTACTTCCTCGTTTCTTGACTATTAGTTGATTGAGCTGTCTCGTTTTTGAATGTCGTAACTTCTTTATTGTCTCAATCTTTTCTGAGAATTGCACTTCTTTTTGGACAATTCCTAGCTTTGTGTCCGATATGATTACATATGTAACATTTTATTACACTTGATCTATTCTTGTTTCGCGGACAATACTTGGATTTATGACCATTTTTTTTTTACATGTGTAACACTCTAAACCTCGTTTCTTTATTCTACTTGGTCCTGGTTCTGAATGATTATTCAATGATCGCGACGATCCATAATTGTCACCGGCCACTGCGAGAAACTTCCTAAATAACTTTTCCGGCTTTTCGTAGGCTCCTGCTTTCACATTATCATGTAAGTGCTTTGGTAATCCATCTATAATCAATGATACTGCCTTCATTCCAGTTATTTCGCATCTTGCCAATATCGTCTTCTTTTGATAGTAAGTTTCCATTGATTCATTACGCAACTTGTGGCGGTTAATACTTCCATAATAAGGGTCGCATAGTCTTGGGGTGGTGGAAAGGCATCTTTTAATTCGCTTTTTCACTCGTTCCATGATTTATCGTAAGAATCTAATTCATTATGCCAGATTTTAGCTAATCCTTCCAACTTAGCCTGCATTAAGTACGACCTAGTTGCGTCATCCCAACCATGTATATTCGACAGTTGTTCAATCTTACTGATCCTATTTTCGACCGTATAGCTCGATTTTTCCGGATTGAAAACTGGTATTATATGACCGCGATCACTGTGATTATCACTGTTATTAGTATCATCTATCTTTTTCTATCTAGCAGTCTTGCTAATCATATTGTCCATATGATGTCCAATAAATGTCTACAACAATGGCACTTCATTATCACTACTTGATACATCACAGCACCCGCTGCTGAATGTGATTCCTTTTAGGCATATTTGCAACTCTACTTTTCTTCAATTATGTTACGTAGATTCTATCCCACTTCTGAATTGTTAAATTGCTAAGAAAACTCAATAGGTAGTTTCACAAGGGACACGGAAAGAATACACAAAGAAAATCAGAGCTATTCAATGTTTATTTAAACAATCCCTCGTCACCATTTTACAAGGACTAACTCCCAACTTTTATTGTGTTCATCTTTTTATACTTCAATAATAATCTACATTTATGAAACAATTCCCATTTATAATTTAAAAAAAGTACACCCTTTTGTGGGGGTTTGCCTGCTTCCTGGTGATCAGCCAGTTCGTCGAAGGACAGTATGTTGCCTCGTCTACTTTTCGATATCCAACGTTCAGAGACGTAACAGTGTCCAGACCAAGGGTCAGTCCGACCACCACAGCCGCTAACTTCCCTGCAAAAATAAACTCCGCAGTACTTGGTGCACCAGAAGTTACAAGAAAGGTGTGGATACAGTACAATAATCACACAATCAGACTTCAGACTCCTGCACGCCAACCGGAATTTATACAAGTGAAAACAATATAATTTAAGTTTGCAAAAAGTTAAACAATTCAAAATGACAAAATTGCACAAGATGAGTAAAAAAACAGTACAAAGCAAAACGTCACAAAGTAGGACAAGGGTAAATGTTTGACTGCAGTCCAAAACAAAATTTAATTAAAGCGCATATAAAACCCAACTATCATTTTTCCCGCCAAGACTCGCAACAAATCAAAACAACGGGACCGTCCCCAAAACAGATTTGAATCGCGAAAAACAAAATAGGCGCCGAAAAATTAATTTCTCCAAAACAAGACTTTGTACCTCACGCTCAACTAAATTAACAATCCTGATGGTCAAATTTTTCCCGCTGAGGCTCGCAACAAATCAAAACCACGGGGCCATCCCCAAAACAGATTTATCTCGCGAAAAGATAAGCGTACAAAAATAAAATCCGACTTTCTAAGAGGAAACTACGTCCGAGTCGTGGATCCAACAGGATTAAACAAGATGGCCGTCAATCGCACCATTTACACCACGTTCACATAGGATAAGGATAGGGTAGTAAAGGGGTAAAATTTTAAGCAGCAACAAAAGTATTAAAGCAAAATTGAAAGTGTCTACGTGACACTGCGATAATCAGAGCCAACTGTTAGGCTCAATAAAATTTAAACAGAATATTACGATCATGGTTAATATAAAAAATTTAGGGGTGCGATGACCCGGGGGAAACTAAAACTACAAGATAAAGTAGTTTAAAGTACTTTAAACAGAATACTACGATACTTTCGAATACAAAAAAAAATCATACATTTTGACATAAATTTAACATCCAAATAAGTCGAAAGAAAATTTACTACAATTTAGAAGCACAGAAACAGTCAGTGCTAGATATGAGCGCGTGAACAAAATTAGGGCAAACCAAAAAACGATGATCATTGTAACAGCGAATAAACTAACAAAAAAAAAAATCTTTCTAAAAAGAAACAATTACTGTAAAGGGTATCTACTCGAAACATAGACACACGGCTACTCATAGCAACACGTGGTCCATAAAAAATACTAAAAATCTCAACAACTAATTCATCAAAAAACAAAAAAATGTGTTTCGAGTACTCACCCTACTGTGATTGTAGACTCAGCAATCAACACCCAAAATATCAATATAACATTTGGAATACAGAAGCTAAACGAAAACTCAAATCTAACACTCAAGGTTTCTGGCTAAGATGCCAAAAAATCTTAAACGCTGAAGAACGCTCACTAGGAGATGCTCACTAAGAGAACGATTGCCCGCCACGCATCGCTTTTTATAAAAAACTATCATAAAATATGCGAACTAATTTGACGAAATTTTTAAAGCAAACAACTGTATTAATTCACAATAAATTTTGAAAATACCATTACATAAAGATAGTAACTGAAATAAATTCAAAATAACGTCAGTGTACAATTAAATAATAAATAAAGTAATAAAATATTTCAACTGCGGTAAAAGCGTGAACCACAGACAAACCCAATGTCTGTGCGTGAACTAACAGCAGTAGCAATAAATCAACAATTTTACAACGGTTCTACCGTTTCACTTAGCGCTGCTTACCATTACAAAAAGTTGCTCGTCATGTGAATTACATATTACAAAACGAAATATATTTATGGCATATCATTTTTTAAAAAGATAATTAACCAAATCTACTATGTACCGCTACAATAAACATTGAAAAGAAAGTATTTTTTTTAAATGCAAGCCAGGGTAGAAAAGCCACAAAAATGACGATAGATATATGAAACATATTAACTGAAATAAATTCAAAATAACGTCAGTATTACAAAAAGTTGCTCAGTAGATTCTTGTGATTTTACTAAGAAAATTTTTGTCACGAGTTAAACCAGTGACGTTGCAAAACATCACAATATATATTATGAATGAGTTTAGATACTAATTTTTTCAGTATTAAATAATTCAAAAAACATGTGATATATGTGATATAGAGCCAAATTTGCCAGTAAACAAGCACATTCAAGCCATTAATATGCTTTCTACAAGAACAGGAGGCCTTTAAAACTGACCTATCACGTTATAGTTCAAAGTTTGTAAAAAAGGAAAAATCAATGTATTTTCTGGAAAAATTGCCACACCTGTCACAAATGACATATAAAATCATTGACGTCTGTTTGGAAATAACTCTCTGTACCGTCTCGCAGCGGCACGACTATTTTGTAATGTCTCGCCATAAACCATATGCATGTCTGCATACTCTTGATTGGTGACGATAAATGGTATTTTGAGAATATCAAAAAAGACAATATAAATTGTACGTCTATGCAAAAAACGTTTAACGTCAGTTTTGACAATCAATAGTTTTTCCAGAGAACACATTGGCTCGTACCACGATCACGGTTCTAAGACTGGTATTAGTTAAAACCTTGACGACAACTTGACACATACTTCAGGGTTATAAACAAAAATCAGTGATGCCACTATACTGATTAAACCGAAAATGTACTGACAGGCATATTCAATATATTTGGCTTCAATATTCTAAATAATTTATCTTACAAACAAGTCCAGAGACAAATCATATTAAACAATTTAAAATAATGAAGCCAAAAGTATTTAATATGCCTGTCGGTACATTTTCGGTTTAATCAGTATAGTGGCATCACTGATTTTCTTTATAACCCTGAAGTATGTGTCAAATAGTTAGCACGGTGCTAGCTAACACCGATCTTAGAACCGTGAGCGTGGTACGAGCCATTGATTTTTACTTTTCTTATAAAATTTTGAATTATGATGTGATTGGTCAGTTTTAAAGGCCTACAGTTCTTGTAGGACGCAAAAAATTATTGCTAGATTTACTGTTTATGGAGTCAGTTCTACCATAGGTTAAACATTGTACACTTACTTAACACATTGCATTTTGGTACCTACTTAAAAAAAAAACTTGGATTAAAAATACGTGCGGAGGGCGTCTCAAAGAAAATTTGTAGTCTGAACGGTAAGTTTGTGTTATATCTCGAAAATTTACTTGTAGAAAAATTATTTTTGTACACTACTGGATAGGCAATAAAAACATCTATCTTTTTTATTTGAGACATGCTTTTCGATTACTGGCAGTTAAGAAGTACTTCCAAAATGAAAAAATTGACCAAATTTAGTTTTCCGCCATTTTCTAGTAACCTATAAGAATTTTTGAGAAACAAAAGTAAATCTAAGATGCTCCAAAGGCGCATCACATGACCCATTAAACGATATCGTGTTATAGTTTCCGAGATCCCAATGGTGACCTTCGAAATCCAGACACTGTATTATGTGAGGTGATGTTAAAATAGAGAGTATACATTTTTCAAGAGTAAATCTAGTAAGCGTTAGAAACATTTACATCATTAGAATTTTGTTAAAATTGATACTAGACATTTTTCAAGACTAAATCTCGTAAGCGATGGAAACATTTACATCATTTGTATTTTCTAAGTTATTTGTTTCAGAACTGCATCAACATGCATTGCGAACTCGAATTATAATATTTCGACTTAATATTTTGAAAAAATATATATTTTTCCAAAACAATATAATAGCTCTTACTTCATTACAAGCTTACAAAATACTGACTAATGATTAATACAGATTATCCTATTTATGCTATTATTTTATAAACACAATTGATAAAATAGTGAATAATACAAGTTATATTGTACAGCTGCTTATCATCTATGACTATTCCTAATATACGTATTATATATTATTCATTTCCATATACACTAATGTTAAAGCTGAGTGTGAAAAGATGGGGCACTAATTTGTAAGTAATATTAAACCAACTCACCCAAAAATTATCCCAAAACAGAATAACAATAAATAACACTAACTAAAAGAAAATGGAAGTTCTCTCTCGCGTAGCAAGGCAATCTCTGAGCTCCTATAAAGAACAAAACCGTAAGTACAAACTCAGTGAGGAGTTTAACCAGCATTCACACATCATGCACACAGTTGGCAACTACGGGCAGTACCGCAAGTCACTACGGAACCTCTGCCCCTTCGGTGGTGATCCGGAGACAACACTCTTAACCAACTTAGTTGGATCAGATCACTACAGCCCTAACTGCTGCTACGCTGGCGACCACAGAGGCGGGTCACTACAGCCTACCCTGCTGCTAACGCTGGCGACCCCCGGGTCCACACGGGAGGCCATTACGGAACCTCTGCCGCTTCGGTGGTGATCCGGAGATCATACTCTTAACCAACTTAGTTGGATCAGATCACTACAGCCCTAACTGCTGCTACGCTGGCGACCACAGAGGCGGGTCACTACAGCCTACCCTGCTGCTAACGCTGGCGACCCCCGGGTCCACACGGGAGGCCACTATGGAACCTCTGCCGCTTCGGTGGTGATCCGGAGACCATACTCTTATCCAACTTAGTTGGATCAGATCACTACAGCTCTAACCACAGAGGCGGGTCCTTACAGCCTACCCTGCTGCTAACGCTGGCGACCCCCGGGTCCACACGAGAGGCCACTACAGTACACGTAACTGCTAGCACACAACCAATCATACACGCTCTAGATTAACTATCTCACCTGATCAAAACCAGTATATCCAAAAATCCCACAGATTTCAACTAGAACTCAGTCACTACTGGAGCACATTACAACTTCGCTGCGCAAAATCAAGAAAGGAACTAATCTGGAACTAACGTAAGATATCTGACGATGAATATAAATAATTGACAGTTTGCGTAGCCCCGTATGTTTATTATAATGCTTGATAATTAATTAAATAGAAACTATTATACCACAAGAAGAATTCTAAAATAAAACATTGATGACATGTCATTAAATAAATAATAATAAATAATGACACTAATATAGGAAGATTCATAATTCTCGCAACCTAAAAATAACAAGGTTGTAACTGACAGAATTAATGTTTTCCAATAAACGCATTTAAACTTAGAAACATTTTTCGCGTACTTGTTTATTGGTATAAAAAGAGACAAATTGGCATACTCAAAATATGATATTCGTAATTATGATTTATGATTTTATTACATATTCCTTTAAATCATTTTACTTGTAATTAGCAATTTAAAAATAAGTTGGAACCATGTTAATTATAAATTTATTTATTGCACTTGGAACCCTGTTAGTTAAATTAAATAGTAGAGAAAATGAAAGATGTAAAATAAATTATTTATTTCACAAAAAAATACAAAAACAGTAATGTATTATATACTAGAAACAATAAAAAATTATGTACATTTAGTAGCAAAAAAATATATACTTCTGTGGTATGTTTGTTTTTCATTAATTTGTGTAGCTTTTAAAATAGCCTCAAAATAAGCTTTATCTTGTACATTCATGTAATCCATCATGAAAATGAAATGATTTCTTTTTTCGTCATTGATTACATTTCTAATTTTTAATTGTTTTGTTTGCAATACATTTTCATATAATTTTCTTTTTCTTGAATCAACGGTTGTGTGAATAAATGCCTCCAATCCGTATGTTTTTTTGTAACCAATGTCATATCTAGAATTTTTTAAGAATTCCAACATTGTTACCTACGCAAATGGTACATTTTTATAATGTAGTAATTGTGCACAAGTTGAGTATTCTTTAAAATCTTATTCTCTCATTTGTAATATAACATATGGTTTAGATCTATTTACAGTTTTTAATAATCTTATTAACCCCATGGTTGAAAAAAATTCGGCTTCATTTAATACTTTTCCTATCATACTGTGAGCGTGGTCCACTTCTTGGATGCAGGAATGTTCCGGAACTGAATACTTCATAGTAATTTTTCAAGGGTTTTGTGCTTTTGCATTAATTCGTGAACAGCAAACGAAATAATTCTATTTCGGTTCTGAGGAACACATGAATCGCTCTACGTAACTAACTCCGATATTTCGTTGTCTTCAAGCACCCTGTTCAAAATTTTTATAAATGCGGAAGCAATGTCATTACCACTTCTGCCAGCCAGATAAAAATTCAGACCACAATGCTCAGTAATCTGTTTTTGTAGTCGACAAATGGGCAGTTAGGTTAAAAATATTTAATTTGCTTTTATGTTCAACAATTATTTTACAAGAATACCTCATAACGTCCAAAATAATTTACTTTCTTCGGCAAACGGACAAATTAATTTTCAAAATCACAATCACTGCGCTGCCTCCATATTTTTGCATCCTGTTACGGAATCGGAGTTAGTTTCGCTAATACTATCACTAAAAAATTCATTTTCTACGGGACTCGATGATATTTCAAACTGTCTACTGAAAAGTTGCTATGAAATGCTTATAATACCCCTAACTTATTGCATAAATTTATCATTAAGTAAAGGCATATTCCCTGACGCTCTTAAATACGTTAAAGTTATAGCGTTATATAAGAACGGTAACAGAGAATTAGTATCCAATTATAGACCTATAACATTAGTATCGGTATTTCATAAGATTTTCGAAAAAGTTATACTGTCGAGAATATTGTCATTCCTGGAAAAGAATAAGATTTTAATTACTGAACAACACAGTTTCAGGAAAGGATCTAGTACTTTTCGGCTCTAATCAGTTTTTTAGATAACATTTATAAAGAATTTGATTCGGGTAATACCATTTACGGATTATTCATTGACTTATCAAAAGCGTTTGACTGCGTGAATCATTTAAAGTTACTTACTATCTTAAACTATTATGGTCTAAGAGGTATATGTGCAGATTGGATAATTTCGTATCTTCAAAACAGGAAACAGGTAGTGATGTACAATAATCAAAAATCAAATTCACAAAACATTACTTGTGGAGTACCACAGGGGTCCATTTTAGGCCCCATTTTGTTTATAATATATATTAATGGGGTTGCTAACTTATTGGAATCAAAAAAATTCGTCGCTTACGCTGATGACGTTTCAATTCTTGTGTCCGATCAAAACGAAATTTCTCAAATTGCTAGTAAGTTAGCGTACTGGTTTGCTTCTTTAAATTTATCTTTAAACGTAAGTAAATCAGCTGTCATTAGTTTTTCTAGAACCAAGAAAAATGAAAGTCTGTCTGTGCGATGTGTTAATCAACTGATACCACAAGTTACAAGTGCCAAAGTTCTAGGCATCAGAATTCAAGAGAATCTAAAATGGGATGATCATATTAGCAATATTTGCAAAACTTTGGCCTCCCTTTGCTTTCTTATAAAAAGGATAAGAATACTTACCGATGTTAACACTGCAAAAACATTTTATTTCGCAAAATTTCATTCCATAATAAGCTATGGGATAATCTTCTGGGGATGTTCACCTTCAGCTGTAAGAGTGTTTAGATTACAAAAAGCTGCAGTTAGAAATATTTTTTTATTAACAAATAGAACCTCTTGCAAAGAAGTCTTCACTAAAGAAAATATATTAAATCTTACTTGCATCTATATTTATTACACTATTCTGCACATTAGATTTTCTAAAGATAATCTGTTAACTCAAAGTGACATACATTCTTACGATACTAGAGGGAAATCGAATTTGGTTATCCCGCACATAAAAGTAAATAAAGTCAAAAATAATCCAAATTACTATGGACTGATATTCTATAATAAATTACCTCAGGAGTTAAAAGATATTAATACAAAAATGAAATTTAAAAATGATTTAAAAATGTATTTACTGAGTAAAAATTATTACCATTTTGAGGAATTTCTTAATGATAAGTCATAAATTTTTTATTTTAATTATGATTTAATGCGTTAGTGGTACATATTTGTACGATTTTATGTAACTTTCTTGTTGACGTTTCCCATGTCATGTAATTATGATCTCCGGAAATAAAATTATTATTATTATTATTATTATTATTATTATTATTATTATTATTATTATAAAAAAAGGGTCCAATATCTGCTTTCGGGCAAGTTATAACATTTTGCAAATCAAAACATAAAATTGGAATATTTTTATTTTCTTTATCTTTCTTCTTCTTCGTCCGCATTTCTTCCTTCATTTTAATGTGGTCATCGTAGGTAACTTTATCTGCTTTATCAAAAATTACTGATCTTTTGCTACCAAATACTTTTCACATGTACCACATCTGTCTGACTTGGGTTTATGAAAATCAATGTTGAATTCATTGCAGAATATATATCGATACATACATGGTTTTACAGGTTGTTCGTTACGATCCTTACAGTAATTTAAATATGTCATACATTTTGCAAACATTTAGATTAGCCTCAAGATATTTTTTATTAGTTTTTGCTCTGCAATAATGCGACTATGTAGCTGAGAATGAATTCATATGATCACGAACAACATTTTTTTTAGCATCACATACTACATGATTTTTTGAAGATTTTCCTCTCAAATCATTTTGAGGAACATTTGTGATTTAATTTTTTTTATTGTGAACGTTATAAACAGGTTTTTGTGATATATTTAATGTACTTAAATAAAAAGTTTTACATACTTGAATCTTATCATTGTTTACGAAGAAATAATACTTAAACTGGACTGGCCTTCTTTTTTTGTTGCCCTTTTCTTATTAATCATTTTTGTTGTATTAATTAACACATATTTTCCATTTTGATCTAGTTTTTAATACGACTGAAATTGATGATTTCTATTCTTTCTGCCTATTTTCTCCATACATTTATATCGGCATGCTTTTAAACAATCCTTTCTATCTTTTACTTTTTTTTCTTCACCATTTTCCTCTATGATTAATATATTCTTCTCCAGATTGGTGCTTCATTTTACGTTCCATAGATTTCCATTTTTGTAATTTTTTCCTCTTCTTCTGGTTTTGGTTTTCTCTATTTTGTCTTCAATAAACTCATCTTCAGTTTCCTGTGCTCCATTAAAATCATATACATTCTTTTCAACTTCATTTTTGGTATCTACATTTTCAAAAATTTCATTTTCGTTTAACTTATTTTCCTCCAAAAGAGACACGGAAGTTTCATCACCGGATACAGAAAATATTTCTAAAATTTCATACTGATTTTCCAGTTCATTGTCGTTAATTATAAATACACGACAATTATTTAAATCTATTGGACGGTGAAGAGACCTGAGAATAAAATTAAGGTTATAAATTTATACAAGATTCAATATAATTTAAAACAAACCTTTAAATTTCTGCAATTACGTTCTCTGCCAAATTACACTCAGTAATAATATTTTCACTTACTTCCATTGCAATTATCGCACACTAAACACTTATAAATTATTTGCCTGAATTTTGTTTGGAAGAACTTCGTAGTAAGACACAATACACACTTATTAAATAATAAGGTTCTAAATGTTTGCATTTAGAACCTAGTTCTAAAATATCCGTGAAAACTAGAATTCAAATTAATATAACATGGTTCTATATGAGAAAATAAGGTTCTATCTTCACTAATACTAGGCGACGCTGAAGAATAAAGTTTTACGTACATTTTTCTCATGTACATACATAGAACTTTGTTAAAAGAATATTTGAAAATAATCATGTAGATACACCCTTTTAATTTGGAAAAAAAATCTTTCTAAAATATAGTTTTATATGTAGATTTTAACACATAGAACCATGTTATGCAAAAATCTCAAATTTTTCAAAAATGTCTCTTACAACCTTGTTATTTTTAGGTCGCGAACTATTAATTGAACGTATGTACGGGTTGTGTGAATTACATATTTACATAACCAAAGCTACTATGTATCGCTACAATAATCATTGAGAAGAAAGTATTTTTTTTTTAAATACAAGCCAGGGTAGAAAAGCCACAAAAATGACGATAATCCACAACCATCGACAGCATACGCAAGTTACTAATATATGGTGTCTCATAACTGGAACGCTGACTAAAAAATTTAACTGTATCCAGTCTCATATTACCAGGGCACTTAAAAATAAATGCAACATTTCATACATAAAGATGATTGGCACACTCCAGAGAATCGAGGATCAAAAGCAAAAATATGTTCAAAATTCTGGCGATTACTAGAAAAGTTTTCCAGAACATGTTTCGTTTTGAATCATGAAAGGTATTTTGCTTTTACAATATCTGATAAAAATGCAATTTCTGGGTTTTACATTGAGAGAAAGGGGCGCCACGAAATGATTTCGAATTTTGATTACATCCATCTTTATAAAATAAATAATTAGTGATGCAACGATTGCTGTTAAGATTAATCGAAATGATTGATGAGCATGTCACGGTTAATCGCAATCTTGGATTATTAACAACAATTATTAAGATGTATGTACATAGTTGGAGCAACGTGTTTGATTATTTGCCATTTTCTTTCGTTATAACTGAAATACAACAAATATTATACAGGTGTGCTTTGAAAACTGCAACATAGGGATTTAACATGGGATTTTAAAGAAGTGCAGATATTGGTTCTCCAGTCATTTATAAAGAATAACTACAAGAATAAAAACTTATTTAAAATTAAATTTTATATTAAAAAAAACTTTAATTCTATGTAATAGCAGATCGGCACAACACGATATTTCAGAAATAATGTTACATTTTTTCCAAGAATCAAATGGCCATGGAAATAAAATACAATATCAGCCAGACAGTTTGATAATGTACCACTGCTTATAATATCTTCTGTAATATACATCCATTTTCAGTGGGGCATTAAGGATCGCTGAACCTCCTCAAAAATTAATAAAAGAGAATAAAAAAGTGGCAAATAAATGAAATTTTATAAAATTTTGTTAAAATGATTAAGATTTTTATTACGTTTATTGAAAATATAATTATTTTTTAATAAGGTAATTGTCTTGGCATGAAACCGAAAACTTAGGACGCTGTGACCCTAAGCAAGTGCTCAGATTACATGAATAATTCGCCCCTGTCCATTTAAAACTAGTTTATGGACCATTTATGAAAACAATGGGCCGGATTCAGCACTCTGCACTAATGTAAAGATCTAGTAATTAAGGAAATACCTTGCATCTCTTATTAATGCTTCAATGCATAATATGACTGTCCTGTAGATAAGCTTCTTTAGGTAAAGAAGTGTGCTGAATTCGACCCAAATGACTACAACAATTATAATCACTGGTATTTTAATAAACTGTTACATTGATATTGCTTTTTATTTCCATAGCCGTCGCATTTATATTTTATTTCTAAAATATCTCTTGCTGCCGATTTGCAGTTACATCGAAATTATATTTTTTGAATGTAAAATTTAATTTAAATAAAACTTTTTCTTTAAATGCCCAGTCTGTATATAAAAGAATTAAGTAATTTTGTAATGAAGTAACTGTTACACTATTATATAGTTATTGCTTTGACTTCGAATTTATACTTTCTTGTTTGTTTATAATACCTTGCATAATTAAATTAATTAATTTACATCATACATAAGGAAGCCTTTTTTGTGTGTTGTCTGCTGACTAGTAAATAATAAAAATATTTTGCTATATATTATTGATTTATAGTGAATTTATTATTACCGTTATAGGCAAACAAAGCAGACTGGTACACCCAACAATGAGAAATATGCCGTAATGATTTGTTTAATTACTTATTTAAATATGTACATATATGTATATATATATATATATATATATATATATATATATATATATATATATTACACAGGATTTAGAAAACGAATCTTGGGCTGAGGTGTTCCAAAAATCGAGCACAGACGAAGCATTTAATTGCTTTAATGATATATTTTTACATAACTTTAACAAGCATTTTCCTTTACAGAAATATCGCTCTAATACAAATAAAAAACCCTGGGTTAACAATGTAATAAAAGATTCTAGTTTCAATTTAAAATCGCTTTTCCAACTGAAAAATAAATACCCAGAAATGGCAAATATATACAAAGAAGCTAAGCATAGGCACTCTCTTCTGGTACGTAAGATCAAGAAAGAATACTATCAAAATAAAATAATGGCAGCTGACAATATGATGAAAAGCGCTTGGGCGGTAATCAATTTCAAAACCAAAAATTCAGTCAGATCTAATCGGAAAATAACCCATGAAGATGGCTCAGCAGATAATCCGCAAGTAATAGCAAATCTTTTTAATTATTTTTTCAGGGATGCTCCCCTCAACATATTGAAGAGTATCCCTACAGTCAATAATAATGCTAATGGTCACAAAAATATGCCTAACAGAGACTGTAATTTATTTCTTTTTCCATTTTGTGAGGAGGAATTACTTCATATTGTGAAGACTAAAATCAAAAATAAAATATCGTCCGGACCGGATGATATTCCAATTTTTTTAATAAAAAAGGTAGCCCATACAATTTCTTGTCCATTAACACATGTTGTTAATATAACTTTTGAAACTGGGATTTTTCCAAATAAATTAAAAAGTAATAAGGTAATTCCTGTACATAAAAAGGGGGTCAATACTAAAATGGATAATTATAGGCCTGTGGCTCTCACCTCCGGCTTCTCTAAAATTCTAGAGTATTGTTTTCTAAGTAGATTTGAACATTTCTTAAATAAAAATTGTATTATTTCTAGTAATCAATTTGGGTTTAAATCAAATAGTTCAACTACTGATGCACTACACTATTTTTATTCAAAATCATAGAATTTCTAAATAAAGGCGAATGTCCGGTTGGTATTTTTTGTGACCTTAGTAAGGCGTTCGACTGTGTCGACCATGAACGACTATTAGATAAACTTTACAACATTGGAGTTAGAGGTGTTGCGCTCAAATGGATTACCACTTTTTTACAAAACAGACTACAATTCGTGTCTTATTCGTATGAAGTAAACAACACCACTAAAAGAGCAAACTCAAAATTACTTGAAATTAACGTTGGTCTTCCTCAGGGGACAATTCTCGCCCCGAAGCTATTTATTGTTTATATAAATGATTTAATCAATAATCTGACGAGTATCTGTACACCCATCTTATACGCTGACGATACCACATTGGTTATTTCTAACAAAAGTAAGAATGTATTAATTAATTAATGTAATCGTAACATTGAACTCCTAAATTCCTGGTTCAGTGATAATAAGCTATTTTTAAATGACAGTAAAACTAAAATAATTTTTTTCCATAGTTATCGCAACTTAAATAATCAAGATATTAATTTAAAATTTCCAAATAGCGAGAAAACAAATGACGATAATGCAAAAGTACTTGGATTATTGATTAATGAAAATCTGAACTGGAGATTTCACTGCGCTGATTTAATTAAAAAATTTAATGTTGTCTGCTATCAATTTAGGCATTTAAAACAAATACTAAATACAAATCAGCTTTTAATGTTCTACCACGCATTTGTTGAATCTAGACTCCGTTATGGTATCTGTTTCTGGGGAAATTCTCCTGCCACCTATAATGTATTTATTTGCCAGAAGAGAATTGTAAGATGCTTAGCTGGAGCCAATTATAATGAAACATGCCGTAATATTTTCCAAAATTTCAAAATACTCACAATAACTGATGTTTACATACACGAGATGTGCATTTTCATATATAACAATAAAAGTTCTTTTCCTTTAATTTCGGACAAACATGAACATAATGCTAGAAGTAATCACAATTTTTATATACCTAGCTCTAGAACGAACTTAGTTAAAAATTCTCCTGATAGAATAGGGCTAGAAATATATAACAAATTACCGGATACTTTAAAATCTGTTAAATCCGAACATATGTTTAAAAATAAACTAAAAAGTTTTTTATTAGAGCACAACTTTTATAATATAGATGAGTATTTACATTTGTAATTGTTTTAGTTTTTAATTTGACTTTTTCTATACTCTGTATTTTGAGTCCACAGAAAATAAAGTATTATTATTATTATTATTATTATTATTATTATTATTATTATTATTATTATCTATAAAACTAGAATAGTAGATTTTGCACTATTCATACTTCGATTTGTTTTATTATTTCCAGGTTCATTTTATTGGGTACTTGACCGCTATATATACTGGACGAAAAAAAAAATTCATAATGAGTTTACCATGTATGAAAATGGAATAAATATCTATATCTCCTTATTTTTAAAAAGACTGAGGAATTATTATCTATTCAGTGCTCCACCTTTTTTTTAAAAGGATGTTTGCCCTTAAAAAGTGCGAATTAATATTAATTTTAACGAAACATATTAGAGGTATAGTTTTTACGAATTTGCAGCACAAAATAAATAAATAAATAAATAAATAGTGTTACATATATATATATATATATATATATATATATATATATATATATACATATATATATATATATATATATATATATATATATATATATATATATATATAAAAACGAATAACAAATCGACCACGCAAAAAAAATAATAAATTTTCATACAGCGGGCTGTGAAGCTAGGCCCTCTGTTTCAAAATTGCTATAACTAATTATATATTAATGTACAAAAGAAATGGTTTGTGGTACAATCGTTCACTAACAAATCACAAACCTATCATGAAGAAAAAAATCTCAAATTGTAATATGGGGAGCTATCGTGAAGTTGCCCCCCCATATTAAGAAATCGTTTTAACTAATTAAATCTTACGATACAAACGAAACGGTTTGTGTCACTAATGAATCACAAACGTACTACGAAGAAAAAAATACAAATTATAATATGCGGGGGACTGTCATGAAGCTAGCCCCCCATATTAAAAATCGATATAATTAATTAACTATTAAGGTACAAACGAAATAGTTTCTGGTACAATCATTCACTAACGAATCACAATCGATTAACATTATTTGTTTAATTATTACAAAACTATGGGGGGCCAACGTCACGCAGGTAAACACACCGCACGCTAAAAATATATTTTAACTTTACTTACCTAAATTTAAGATTTTATAAACATTTATTATTATTTATATATTAGTTGTTTATTTCTGTTAACACATAAATAATGTGAAGATATGTTTAGATGTATTGTCTACAACTATGTATGCGACGTGTGAAAAATTCAAGAACTTCACGGGATCTCATAGCTCAGTTTGTAGAGTGTCCGACGAGATATCGGAAGGCAATGGGTTCAAATCCCAGTGAGATTAATGAATTTTTCACAAATCTGTCTTCATTATTTATTATAAATAATGTTAGCTATTTTGTAATTACCTCTATTTATACAACTTTATTCTTTTTTTGTATAATTTTCCTGTTTGATGTGTAACCGGAAATTTTCATCGGGTAGTGCAAATACTATTGTTTTAATGTATGTATGTAATTTAATATTACTAAATTATTTTTATTTTTTGTTCCAATGGTAATAACTCATACAATAATTATTTTTTGTACTAAAGTTTGACATAGACATTCAAAAACGAAAAGAAAGTTGTATTTGTAATTAAAATGTTATTAAAACCGACTTCATTCATCTGCAGACTGTTGATGATAGGTCATTAAAATCACTCTCAATATCAATTTAATCATTGCCAGCAGCAAAAAAGTGTAAAATCAAAGGCACAGTTTTTTCCAACATAAACATCGAAACAAATTATTTCAAGTCCACTTTCTTTTTTCTTTATTTATATTCAGTCGATATTTTAGTTATATTTGCGTAATCGATAATAAAATTTTCCAACATTTTTTGGGGTCAACATGGGCAACATCTAAAAACAAGATTCGGTAAAATAAATGAAAACTTGTTTCACTTTTTCTTTCAACAACCCATATGTTAGATATCAAGCAAATAAATGGTATTTCTATTCATAATTTCACATTTTTTATTACGAAAATATTATGATATACAAAGCAAATCTGTTAACTGATACTTCACTTTATTGATTTTTCACATTCGTCTTGTTTAGACAAACGGTAAAATAAATACACAGTGTTCGGTAAATAGGCCGTCATCGCTTCATTGCAACTTCATAAAATTAAACAAAAAAAATTTGATGTGGCCAACACAAAACCTCCTGCTATTTAATTTTTATTAATTTAAATACATACCTACATATTTACTAACGTTGCAAACTATTCCATTGCATAAAACTATTGCTTTATTTACTATTTTCTTTTTAAAATATCACTATTATTAATTTGAAATGATTAGTTTTTTGAGAGTGACATTTACTGTCAGTTACTTTCATTTGAAATATGAACTGTGTAACAAAGGAATTGTGTTTATCTGAGACTTCGGCAAATTATTTTTATTTTTATCTGTAAAATGTACAGAAAAAGTATTTTCCGACGACCACTACGAAAAGTATATAAATTCACACGCTAAACTATTACTGAAAGTTGGTCATTGCACAACACTACCAAAGCTGTGTGAAATGAAAGCTCGTTAGCCAATCAGATGCGTCCGCAACTATGTGATATGATTTTATCACACGCTGCGATAACTGAGCGAACTAACCTAAAAATTTATATGTAAAAATTTGACAGTTGCAAATAATTTGCTAAATTTACACGGATTAAGAAGGCTGGACCCTGATTTATCAGATTTTAACATAATTTTTGGTGAATTCTGATAGCAATGATGTAACCATAATCTGTTTTAATATTTTTATGAAAATTTTATATTGTTTTATTTTTTGTGGTCGTCGGAAAAATATCGTGTACAACACGTGCTGAAAGGGTATTTCACACTCACGTGATTAAACCACTCGCCTTCGGCTCGTGGCTCAAACTTCACGTTCGTGTGAAATATCCAACTTTCAGCACTAGTTATATAATATACTATAATGAATTCCTAAAGAAAATTTAATAGTCTTTAATTTTCATAATGACAAAATCGAAATTTTTTGAAGGAAACCCATTATGAGCTTCAGGTAAAGTGCCATTTCCGGTTATCCGATTTACACCAAAATTTAATGGCTTCTTTTCATATTAGAATAGGGTATAAATACAAGGTTTCAGAATTTTCTGAATGATAATATTTGAGTTAGAGCGAACACAAAATCCATACACATACACACATACAGACATCATCGTGAAAATGTTAAAATTGGATTCTAGGGACCTTAAAACGTTGTCATCACTAAAATCTCGATATGTGATTTTTAGCACGATCCCTATACCTCCCTTACTAAGGGTAGCGGGAGGTAAAAATCTGTTGCGGCCAGCACAATACCTCTCACCATTTCCGTTTTGTTACATAAGTATCGAATTTAACATTTCTTGTACACATAAATAAATCTAATCATATCTATTCTTTCATTCTATAAGGAATCTTGTACTACTGTTCTAAAATGTTGAAGATGGTTCCAATTTATTGACGGGATTGGCGGTATCTCTTTTTATGAAAGTAAAGAATTTTCAAGTTTAGAGGTGGAAAACAAAAGAAAAACAGGAATAAGTATGACAGACGCAATTGTACAAAGGCATAAAGAAATACAAGGGCAAGAAAGATATAACAAGATCACAGTATCAAGATACAATAATATGAAAGAATTCGAACACTAGATCTACCCCGGTACCTTACATCATCTATGAAGAAAGAAGATAAACAACTAATAGCAAGGTTCCGTTGCGGTAACGAAGAAACGGGAATTTTTTTCTGGCGGAAATTAGAGGACCAACAATGCCGCTTATGCCATGGTCAAATTGAAAATATTGAACATATGTTACAGAGTTGTTGGGGGCAGAATGAAGGGAGATTAATCGAAGGGAGAGGAAGAATACTGGATGATTCAGGTAGAGGGCTAAAATGGATGAAGAATATTAAAGAAAGAAGAAATCAGAATACTTAAGGTTATTTTGTAACTTGTTTCATGGATTTGTAAGGAAAGAATGTAATAAATTCAATGTCGAAAGGCAAGAATTAATAAAATACATACATACAAAAAATTACGATTTGTGTGCTATTTAAGTGCCCTATTTGGTTTATTATATTATTTAAAAAATATTTTAAAAAAAATACTAGATTGTTTGCAAGTCAGCAGATCAGTTCCAAACCACTCAACTTCAACTCTAAGTAATCTGGGATAATGTACGACATAAGGGCTTATTAAATGGGGATATACCCTATTTTCGGCTATTACATATATTACATAAAACTTTATGGCCAGGAAAGAAGTTAACCGTAAAATTGTATTTATTGTACATATTAACTACAGATGACACAGTTATTCCAACTTTTAAATTTACAAATTTAAGGTGTTATCTTTACTAGTCACTAATTAAATTAATTACTTTACAAAAAAAAATCTAGTCCAAAGATAATGCAGAATTTGTGCAATAAAGAACATATCTGAAAATAAAATATCAAAGACGAAATACATTTCATGTAATGAAAAATATTTCAAAATTATCTTATTTCCAGCAATACACATGTTATACAATTTTCGGGTTCATATATAATAATTAAATGTGATAAAGTCTACTGTAATATTATATTACATCCGAGGTGGGAGATGTTTCATTACAGCCGAGGGCATATGTATTGTGACGATGGTCACTGGATCTGAATTTATTCTTCGTGTTTAACGTTGTAGTCTCGTGGTTAGCATGTCAATTTTTTGCTAAAGTTTGATTATTTAAATCAAAGTTCAAATCCCACAGGTAAAAATATTGTTTTTCATTTTTTTTGGTTTGTATTGTTTTGAATTATGCATACAATATAATTGTTTGGTTATATTGTATGTCGTTTATTGTAAAATATATTGTTGTATTTTGGTTATAGCTGCTAATGTTTATAAAATTGTTGTTTATCTGTCAGCTATTGTGTGGTCGAGTGGCTAGTGCGCTTGACCAGCACGCTAGAGATCGTCGGTTCGATCCTACATGAAACTGTGTTTTTATATTTTTATTCAAACAGCGAAAATTTGCAGGATGAGTAAAAACGTGTTTGAACCTTTTTTGATATTTTTAACGGTTTTTCGGGGTATAAATAGGAGCTCGAGCATTAGTTTCAAGCAGAGAGAGTGTGCTCTCTCAAGGGAGCGTTAGCTCTCCAACGAGCCTAAGATGGTGTGCCGTCTTCTGCGAACCTGGCGAGGGCCAGGTGAGCGGGTTGTGGATGGCCTTGGCTACCTCTGACTCAGTGCTGTTGGTGTGTGCGGCAGCTCGTGAGAGAGTGCAGAAGGTGGACTGTACCGGTGTAGCCGGTTGTTTCCGTGCAGTGGTGTTGGCCGCGGTTCGCCGTAATCGCGATTGTCAATGAGTGTTGGTGTGTGCCAACACTGTCTTAGATTGAAATCGCGATTGTTAATGAGTGTTGTCAAAGTGACAACACTGTAACCGTACCGTGTTCCCGTAACTTTGGTGTGTGCCATTGTTACTCGTTCATAGCGTGTTCCCGCAACCTTGGTGTGTGCCATTGTTGCCCGTTCATTGTTGATCGTGCGTAGTAGAGAAAATATCCTGCAAGTATCGCTGGTTCATTGTTACTTTGCTTTGTTATATTTATTACTTTCTCGTTTTAATATGTTTTAATAAAATATTAAAAATGATTACTATTGATTTCATTGTCAAAAGCCGAACTCTGTCTCCACTAAGCTACCCGAGCACTTTTTTGGCGTTCCAGCCATCCTTTTCAGCGATGCTATGAGATCGTCCTTTACAGGATCGACCATTTCTCCTTATGCTGTGTTTCCGATTGATTGGCGCCCGAGCAAACCCTTTGACAGCATGGAGAACGAGCAGGGACGTCATTACAAAATGGCGCCCGAATAGGGACAGCGTCCGGTCGTCGCCGTTACAAATGGCGCCCGAGCAGGGACAGCGTCGTTCGTCGCCATTACAAAATGGCGACCGAATAGGGACGAAGCGTCCGGTCGTCGCCGTTACAGTATATTACCGAGAGGCGAAGCCTCGAGGTGAGATAATGCGCGAGGCTGTTATGAAACTTCCACCGAGGTTATGTATACTATTTTATTCACAATCATCCTCATTTTAAATCAATAATTTTCAAAATAAATCAATGAATTATAACCTTTAATTTTATTAATATTTTGACAGCTGTCTTAAAATTTGTTTAGTCTACTTAATTATGGGGATCTACGGCAATGTTCCTAGGCAACCCCTACATAAACATTTCCAACCCAAGAGATGGAAGTTAAATCTGCTATTTCCAACCCAAGAGATTTTCATTAAAGTTAGGAATTTAGTAAATTTGTAGATTTGTGAAATTACTATTCATTTATATATATATATATATATATATATATATATATATATATATATATATATATATATATATATATATAAAAATTGTTGTTTCCATTTTGTTATACAGGGTGTAAATTTTAAAACGGGTTATAGGGCTATAACATAGAAAAACAGTTTTTTAGATGCCAAAAGTTTCGATATTAATTTATTAAAAAAAGAATTAGTGCATATATATAAATAAAGAATATTTTGATACCAAACACAATACATTTCTGTTTCATATAAAGCCAGAAAATAAATTTAAAAATTTGCACAATTAAGAAAAAATATGAATAGCCGTGAAACTGACAGAAACAAAACAAAACAATTGTTGACTTGAGACGCTCATTAATAAACGTTTCATACACACTATTTGTTAAATTATTATTATTTTTGTTTTATTAAGAAGAAATCATGGATAATTTCTTTCATGAAGAAAAATTACAAATTATTAAATGGTTTTAATTGTTCCCTTGTAGTTTGCAGTTTTTCTCGTTTCTTATAACTTATTACATGTAGATCATCTTTAATTTGTAAATATCTATTACAATAAATAATAATTGTTTCTTGAATAAATATCATAGTGTTTACTTTATTTTCTGTTATTTTGTATTAGTTCATAAATTAATAACTTTAATCTTTAATTGCCCCTATCATGTTTTGTTACTGTCAGTTTCATGGCTAATGATATTTTTTCTTAATCTTACAAATTTCTACCTCTCGCCAAGAGAGGTATTGGAATCATGCTAAAAATCGCATATCCAGATTTTAATGAATAATCACGTTTCACGGTCAGTAGAATCCGATTTTAACATTTTTACAATGATGTCTGTATGTGTGGATGTGTGTATGTGTGTATGTGTGTGTGTGTGTGTGTGTGTGTGTGTGTGTGTGTGTGTGTGTGTGTATGGCTGAATGTTAAAGGGACGATTCCTCAAAAACTATAAGACATAAGTCCTGTTTAACTATGAATTCCTCAATCTGACATTCCTGGGAAGAGCTGAAAAGGTTTTGATAACAATTAAACAACCGGAAGTAGTAGTTTTTTTTTAAAAAATCTAAATATTAATTTTAAAAATTTTTGATATTACTTATTTTGAAGAACAAAATTCTACATCTGATACATTTAAATTTTTTATTATATCTTCTATAAATTTAGAGATAAAGACGCTATAATATATAGAATATCGGGATATAATAAGTCGAGTATGCGAAACTACACTAAGGAAACCAGTTGACAAATTCAAATGTCTATAACATAGTTTGTAAAAGACAGATATCAATATCACTGTCAAAAATCAATAGTTTTAGTAACATTCTGATAGCGTTTTCTGGGAAGTACATTTAGTCTTTCTTATTGTTTTATTAATTAAATATTGGAAATTATAGGTAAAATGCATATATCCATCAGAAATACCGCCAATCTGGTTAATGAATTGGAAGAACCTGTGACATTTAGGAACTTCCTCATACAATGAAAAATAGGTATAATTAGAATTATATGTGTGCAGAAGAATTGTTAAATGCAATAAAAAACAATATTTGGGTAAAGTTCTGTAATATTTTGTTATAACATACGACATTTCGATAGCAAAGTGCCATAAAATACTTATATAGCCTATGGAAATGGCGAGAGGTTTACATTTATTTTCTGGCTTTATATGAAACAGAAATGTTTGGTATTAAAAAAATCTGTTGTGGCCAGCACAAGACCTCTCGATATTTCCATATTAGGCTAGATAAGTATTGTATTGCACTTTGCTATCGAACCGTCGTTTTATAACAAAACATTACAGAACTTTACCCAAATATTGTTTTTTATTGTATTTAATATGTCTTCTGCACACATATAATTCTAATTATATCTATTTTTCATTGTATGAGGAAGTTTCTAAATGTCACATATTCTTCCAATTCATTAACTAGATTGGCGGTATTTCTGATGGATATATGCATATTACCTATAATTTCAAATATTTAATTAATAAAACAATAAGAAAGATTAAATGTACTTCCCAGAAAAAGCTATCAAAATGTCACTAAAACTGTTAATTTTTGACACTGAAATCTGTCATTTACAAATTATGTTACAAACACTTGAATTTGTCAACTAGTTTCCTTAGTGTAGTTTCGCCTACTCGACTTGTTATATCCCGATATTCTATATATTATAGCGTCTTTATCTCTAAATTTATGGAAGATATAGTAAAAAATTTAAATGTATCAGGTGTAGAATTTTGTTCTTCAAAATTAGTAATATCAAAAATTTTCAAAAGTTAATATTTGGAAGAATTTCTTTTAAAAACTACTACTTCCGGTTGTTCAATTGTTACCAAAACCTTTTCAGCTCTTCCCAGGAATGTCAGATTGAGGAATTCATAGTTAAACAGGTCTTATGTCTTATAGTTTTTGAGGAATCGTCCGTCCAACATCCAGCCATACACACACACACACACACACACACATACACACATACACACACACACACACACACACACACACACAGACATCATTGTAAAAATGTTAAAATCGGATTATAGTTACCTTGAAACGTGCTTATTCATTAAAATCTGGATATGTGATTTTTAGCATGATTCCAATACCTCTCTTAGCGAGAGGTAAAAAATAAGTTGTTGTATAAGTATTGTATTGCACTTCGCTATCAAACCGTCGTTTCATAGCAAAAACATTACAGAATTTTACCCAAATATTATGTTTAATATATTGTTTTTATTGTATTTAACATGTCTTTTGCATACATACAATTCTAATTATACCTGTCACTGACATCTGTCATTTACAAACTATTATAAACATTTGATAGATTATTCTATATATTACAGTGCCTTTATCTCTAAATTTATAAAAGATATAATAAAAATTTTAAATGTGTCAGATGTAGAGTTTTATGTTCTTCAATAATAGTAATAACAGAAATTTTCAAAAAATAATATTTAGAAGATTTTTTATAACAACTATTACTTCTGGTTGTCCAATTGTTACCAAAATCTACTCAGTTCTTCCCAGAAATGTCAGATTGAGCAAACTGTAGTTAAATATTTTTTAAGTTTTATAGTATTTGAGAAACCGTGGTTCCAACATCCACACACACACACACACACACACACACACGCACACACACACACACACACACACACACACACACACACACACACACACACACACAGGGACATCATCGTAAAAATGTTATAATCGGATGTAGGGACCTTAAAACGTGCTTATCCAAGCACGCAATAGCAATAGCTACCTCGCTTATCGAGAGGTAAAAATTATAAAAAAATATCTAAGAAGTTCAATAGACAGTTTGATGAATTTAGATATGATCAGTAAAAAAAGAAAAAAATTCTGACAAAAGCCAGACGCGCATTAATAATTTAAATGTACCTATCAATCTTTTAAGACATACTCGTAGTTATATAGTTATATTTTATTTTTATTATGTAGTTATGTTTCTCTTGTGATATAATGCCTATATAATATGCAATAAATACATGAAATTCATTCTTATAAATATGCAGTAAATAATAGAACCTCTATTTTTATTTATACAGGTGCTCATTTTACCTGTTCCCGCCTAAAAGTTTAAGAATAGGCAACACAGAATACATTTCTCTAGTCACTTTATGTAAATTATTAGTACTTTAAATCGCATAATCGCAGTAAGAGAAAAAAAAATTAAAAACCAATTTCTTTATGAAAAGTAAAATAGGCGGGAACAGATAAAATGTGCATCCAGTGGCTTCGGGATTTACAAAAAAATAAAGATTTTTAAATTTATCTGTAAAATATATAGAAAAAGTATTAATGTATTCCTGTAGAAAATTCAATAGTCTTCAATTTTCATAATGACAAAATGCGAAAAAATGGTATTTAATGGTATTTTTTGAAGAAAAATCATTATGAGCTTCAAGTAAAGTGTCATTTCCGGTTATCCCATTTATACCAAAATCTAATGGGATCTTTCCATATTAAAATAGGGTAGAAATACAAGGTTTCAGAATTTTCTGAATGATATTATTTGAGTTAGAGCGTTAACAAAATCCTTACACTTACATACATACATACACACACACACATACACATACGGACATCATCGTGAAAATGTCAAAATTGGATTCAAGGGACCTTAAAACGTGGTTATTTACTAAAATCTCGATATGTGATTTTTAGCACGATCCCTATACCTCCCTTACCAAGGTTAGCGGGAGGTAAAAATTGGTGCAATTACGTCGATTTGTAATTAAGCGTATTAATCACAGCACATTACGTAAGTCACTTTTATGGTTTATTTGCGGACATATCTTTAAAACACAAAACTAAACGAAAGTAATTAAAACTTCATAATTTTAATAAACTTTTTCTTCTTATAAAAATTCTTGTACGTTACGTGAATTTCTTTTAGTGTATGAATTTTACATATAATTTACACTTCTTACGTTGTTAAAATTTCATAAATAAATAGTTCATTTATATCTTCTATAAATAAAATTATCCTTAATTGAAATCAAATATCTACCTACATACTGTCAAGTAGGTATGTAATTGTAGGCGGAAATAAAGTACTTATATTTTCAATTATGTACATATCGTAGCTACTTCAGGATACATAATATATAAATTCATTTATATTCAAATCATATTGTTGTTGTTGACATTTAAAAATAGATAGTAGTATACATTAATACCCTACTTAGATATGTAAACAATAATAATGGAAATTAAATCTAAATATGGTAAACAGTAATCGTATTATTTGCAATTAAGAGCAATATGAATACATTGCATTCTTAAAAAATAATAACTAGCACACGAACATTGAAATTGATTGAGATATTATACTTTCAATGTCAAATGTAATAATGTAAAAGTTTTATAGGTATGAAGATTTCTATTGAATATAAATTGTCCTTTTTTGCTTTCAGAAAATTTTCTAATACCTTTCAAATTTTAGAGATATAAGTAAATAATTAAAATTTTACATAAAAATTCAATTTGTATTAATTTATTAACCAAAACTGTAATCTTCCCTAAAGGAAAAGAAGTGGGATTAAGTGGAATATGAGAATAAATGGCGAATGAATAAAATTCGAATAATTTATCTTTTCTATTAAAATTTGTATTAATATATTGACTATTACAAGTAAAACTTTTATTTAAAATAATTGTTATTAGTCTGTTGAAACAATTACGTTATTGCCAGGTAGTCTTATGGCATTATTCATGTCTTGAGATAATCTTCATGGAGACTATCTTGTTTATTAAGATCGTCTTGTCTTCACCATGGATTCATAGTCGTATTATAAATAAGTCTTGAGAAATAAGAATTTACCAGGCCTTAGTGAAATGAAAGTTTTGTTTTATGATGATGTTAGTTAATTCAATTACCCACTCTTATATTCGGTATATATCTGTTAATTATTTATATTTATATTATAAAATACATTTTCATGCTTTCTAAGAATAATTATTTGTCTGTATTACTACTTGTGTAAAAAAAAATATGCGAAAATAAAGCAAGTTTTGTAGAAATTTGGAATTTTTATTATTACATATTTCCATATTACGGTAATAAGTTAATAAGTAATAATAATAAATTTATTTAACATAAAGTTATTTACATTCATACTTATCACATTGCAGAAGAAAATAATATGCTATACATTACTAATAAATTCAATACATTTTTTTTTAAACCAGACAACTTAGACTCCTTTTTTGTTGATTGCGAAAGACTATTCTACAATTTAAATCCTTAGATATTTAGTGAATTTTCTGAACTAGTTTTATATACTGTTTCTACTTTAAAATTAAATTTATTTCTTAAATTATATTTTGTACATTCATGTTTAAAAATACACTCTTTACTTAAATATCTAGGGAGAAAATTATTTATAACTTCGTAAAGAATATTAATGTTAAATAATATATTCTTTGTTTGACATTTATCCAATTTAATGCATTTAGTATGCTACTAGCGTAAACTCGGCTACGCCGAGTATACCCTAGGGCTCCGCCGATAGTGTTTTATTAGTTATTTACATTCGAGTGCGTGTAAGTTGTATTTTACAGCGCGACAGCTTTGTTTAAGGCACGAGCCCTTAAGGCGAGTGCCTTATTAGCTGGAGCGCTGTAAAATACTTCACGCACGAGAATTGTATCAAATTTTTTGGCAGACGATAATGAAAATCACTTTTTTTAATGAGATAGGTTGTACTTCTGAAAAGGATTAGTTTAAAATACTAGGGTTAAGTCAATTTCTAAATTTTATTTTACTTACCTTCATTAGAGTACTTCTTCTAGCGAAAATTTATTTGTAATAATAGGCGTTGTTTATGACTGATAATATATTTATTTGCTCATGTTTTCTTCGTAATAAATAATAGGTAGGTGTCGATATTTGACATTTCAGCAATGTTCGCCTCGCGAATTTGACAGGTATATCTATCGGTGACTATGTCGGTAACGGCGGATTTTTACAATAATGACAGATGTCGCTGCCGTGATTTTGGTTTATATAAATTAATTTTAAATATAGGAAATGTTAAAGTAAAAAAATAGCTTAAGTAGGTAGTACTTTTTTACATGAACTTTATTATAGTAAAGATGATTTCTTTTCTAAATGCCCATAAACGTCCAGTGTATTTTGATTATTTTACCGCATAGTTAGACAAGTTACAACACAGCATGCGTAAAATGTAGGTTACACTTGCTGTGTATACAATTGTAAAGTTCCCATTACACTTCAGGAGGGCAAAAAATAGTTTTACGTACGTCCAATCCACATAAAGTGCTAACGCTGTCTTTCAAAATATTTTTTTACCGCCCACCTAAACAGCCCACGCAACCTGCCCACCCAAACTGCCCACGCAACCTGCCCACCCAAAATGCCCACGCAACCTGCCCACCCAAAATGCCCACGCAACCTGCCCACCCATAATGCCTACGGAACCTACCCACCCAATCTGCATGGCAGCCCTCGATGATGTCTCTCATTTGATACCAAACACGACATGGTTCTGACAACTTTAAGTAAAAAACAAAAGCCGATCGAGTTGTTAAATTTTTGACATTTCTGCATGACAGCCCATGACGGTACCTTTCATTTAATACCAAACACGACATGGTTCTGACAACTTTAAGCAAAAAACAAAAGCCGATCGAGCTGTCAAATTTTTGACATTTCTGCATAACAGCCCTTGTCGTTACCTCTCATTTGATACCAAACGCGACATGGTTCTGACAACTTTAAGTAAAAAACAAAAGCCGATCTAGCTGTCAAATTTTTGACATTTCTGCATGGTAGCCCTTGACGTTACCTTTCATTTGATACCAAAAACGACATGGTTCGAACAACTTTAAGCAAAAAAACAAAAGACGATCGAGCTGTCAAATCTTTGACATTTCTGCATGGCAGCCCTCGACGATACCTCTCATTTGATACCAAACACGACATGATTCTGACAACTTTATGCAAAAAACAAAAGCCAATCGATCTGTCAAAATTTTAACATTTCTGCATTGCAGCCCTTTACGATACTTCTTATTTGATACAAACACTACATGTTTCTGACAACTTTATGTAAATAAAACATAAACCGATCGAGCTGACAAAATCTTGACATTGGAGTATTTGTGTTTTACTTAGTTACTTATGGCAACACTTTCTCTTATATTTTTGTTTAAAATTTATTATATTTTTTATTAGTAGCTTGGAAATTAATTGGCTAACTTCACAATAATGCAGTTAGGAATATTTGTTTTTCACTTATGCATGTAACACTTGTATACCGACTTCACATTGATCTAGTTAGCAATATTTGTTTTAGAGGTACTTACCTAGTTACTTATGGAAAGTTTGGCAACACTTTCGTAGTGGACATGAACCATCAAAAATTATAAATTTTAAATGTTTTAGGCCATTTTTACTATTGTGAAATAATTGCCCATTCTTAAAATTTATGTTTATGAATTTAACATTTTTCAAATTGTCCTCATTTCAAAAATATTTCCATTTAAAGGTTCTGATTGACATGTCAAACAATCTTTCTCCTAGGGCTCCGCCGATAGTGCATTAGTGTATTATAATAGTTTTACGTACTTCCATTCCGTCTAGGTACCATTTTTATCAATTAGGTTCCATTTAAATACATGCCTTTTTCGTCGTTCAGCAACTATTTTGTCAATGGAAACATGCGTACATATGTTACTGTACGTTCATATTCACTCAATTATCACCTTTTCAACTTCTTTGTCATAAAAAGCAGACAGTTTTACCTATGGATAAAATTTAACTTCAAGATTATATATGAATTATTAATTACCATTTAAATAGAGAAAATAATTATAAAATACCTTTAATTATACTATTATATGCATAATAATCGTTCCATAAAAATATATATATCCACTTTTAACTAATCTTTATACATTTCTTATAATGGTTTGTCACCAACATTGACATGTCAAATGTAATAGATGACATCGTTTTTCTTCTTAATTTTGTACATGTAGACTTCGATGTATTGTTTCAAAAAGCCAAAATACGACATTTAAAAACTTTTTACACAAAAACCATGCATCGTACAGAAAAATGACCTATTATCAGGAAATCAAGTGGAGTTATTCCCTACATCCCAGAAAAAGTTTCATTAGAATCGCTTGTACCGTTTAGTCTGTACAGGCGAGCAAAATTTCCCCGATCGTCGTGATTAAAGAAAATATATATATATATATATATAGATAGTGAATGAAATTATTTAATATAAAAGACTAGCGTAAACTCGGCTACGCCGAGTATACCCTAGGGCTCCGCCGATAGTGTTTTATAATAGTTTTACGTACGTCCAATCCGTCTAGGAACAATTTAAACGCAAAGTGCTAACGCTAAGAGTCTTTCAAAATATTTTTTTCTCGCCCACCCAAACAGCCCACGCAAACTGCCCATCCAAACTGCTCACGCAACCTGCCCACGCAACCTGCCCACCCAAAATGCCAACCCAAACTGCCGCACGCAACCTGCCCACCCAATCTGCCCAAGCAATTTGTAAACGCAACCTGCCCACCCAATCTGCCCAAGCAATTTGCCCACGCAACCTGCCCACTTAATCTGCCGACTCAACTTGCCCACCCAACATGTCTCCCTAAACTGATTTTGACATTTCTGCATGGAAGCCCTCGACGATACCTCCCATTTGATAAAAAACAGGACATGGTTCTGACAACTTTATGCAAAAAACAAAAGCCGATCGAGCTTCCAAATTTTGACATTTCTGCATGGCAGCCCTTGACGAACCCTCTCATTTGATACCAAACACGACATGGTTCTGACAACTTTAAGCAAAAAACAAAAGCCGATCGAGCTGTCAATTTTTTAACATTTCTGCATGACAGCCCTTGACGGTACCTTTCATTTGATACCAAACACGACATGTTTCTGACAACTTTAAGCAAAAAACAAAAGCCGATCGAGCTGGCAAATTTTTAACATTCCTGCATGGCAGCCCTTGACGAACCCTCTCATTTGATACCAAACACGACATGATTCTGACAACTTTAAGCAAAAAACAAAAGCCGATCGAGCTATCAAATATTTGACATTTCTGCATGACAGCCCTTGACGATACCTCTCATTTGATACCAAACTCGACATGATTCTAACAACTTTAAAGCAAAAAACAAAAGCCGATGGAGCTGTCAAATTTTTGACATTTCTGCATTGCAGCCCTGGACGAACCCTCTCATTTGATACCAAACACGACATGGTTGTAACAACTTTATGCAAAAAACAAAAGCCGAGCAAGCTGTCAAATTTTTGACATTTCTGCATGACAGCCCTTGACGTTACCTTTCATTTGATACCAAACACGACATGGTTCTGACAACTTTATGCAAAAAACAAAAGCCGATCGAGCTTTCAAAATTTTGACATTTCTGCATGGCAGCCCTTGACGAACCCTCTCATTTGATACCAAACACGACATGGTTCTGACAACTTTAAGCAAAAAACAAAAGCCGATCGAGCTGTCAATTTTTTAACATTTCTGCATGACAGCCCTTGACGGTACCTTTCATTTGATACCAAACACGACATGTTTCTGACAACTTTAAGCAAAAAACAAAAGCCGATCGAGCTGGCAAATTCTTGACATTGGAATATTTGTTTTTTACTTAGTTATTTATGGGATGTTTAGCAACACTTTAAAAATGTACATGAATCACGGACATGCACCTCCAAAAATTTTAATTTTTAAATATAATGTTTTAGGCCTTTTAAACTACTATGGAATAACCGCCCATTGCCATTATGTATTTTTATTAATTTAACTTCTTTCAAAATGGCCTTATTTTATAAATAATTCCATTTAAATGTTCTGACATGTCAAAGAAACGTTCTTCGTCTTAAATTTTTCAAAGAAGACTAAATTTTTGATTTCAAATTGTTTCAAAAAGCCAAAATACGACCTTTAAAAATTTTTTACACAAAAACTATGCACCGTATAGAAAATTGACCTATTACCAGGAAATCAAGTTGAGTTATTCTCTACACCTTGGAAAAATTTTCATTAAAATCGCTCTTACCGTTTAGTTTGTACAGGCGAATAAAATTTCCCCGATCGTCTTGATGAATTCAATATAGAAATATATATAGATAGTGAATCTACCTGTTTAGAATAAAAGACTAGCAAAAACTCGGCTACGCAGAGTATGCCCTAGGACTCCGCCGATAGTGTTTTATAATAGTATTACGTTCGTCCAATCCATCTAGGCGCTCTTTAAACCCAAAGTGCTACCGCTAACAGTCTTCCAGTTACTCAAATGACTTGTCTTTGTGAAAAATACAATAGCATATCGAGCTGTCAAATTTTTGACACTTCTGCATGGCAGCTCTTGATGATACTTCTTATTTGATACCAAAGACGACATGGTTCTGACAACTTTAAACAAAAAACAAAAGCTGATCAACTTGTGAAATTTATGACATTTCTGCATGACAGCCATTGATGTTACCTTTTATTTGATACCAAACACTACATGGTTCTGACAACTTTAGACAAAAAACAAAAGCCCATCAAGCTGTCAAATTTTTGACATTTCCGCATAACAGCCCTTGACGTTACCTCTCATTTGATACCAAACATGACATAGTACTGATAACTTTAACTAAAAAACAAAAGCTGATCTAGCTGTCAAATATTTGACATTTCTGCAAGTCAGCCTTTGACGATACCTCTTATTTGATACCAAACACGACATGGTTCTGACATCTTTAACTAAAAAACAAAAGCCGATCGAGCTGTCAAAATTTTGACATTTCTGCATGTCAGCCCATGACGATACCTCTCATTTGATACCAAACACGACATGGTTGTCAAAACTTTCACCAAAAAACAAAAGCCGAACGAGCTGTCAATTTTTTGACATTTCTGCAAGTCAGCCCATGACGATATCTCTTATTTGATACCAAATACGACATGGTCCTGACAACTGTAACCAAAAATCAAAAGCCGATCAAGCTGTCAAAATTTTGACATTTCTGCATGTCAGCCCTTGACGATACGTCTTATTTGATACCAAACACGACATGGTTCTGACAACTTTAAGCGAAAAACAAAAGCCGATCGAGATGTCAAATTTTTGACATTTCTGCATGGCAACCCTCGACGATGCCTGTCCTTTGATATCAAACACGACATAGTTCTGACAACTTTAAGCAAAAAACAAAAGCCGATCGAGCTGTCAAATATTTAACATTTTTGCAAGGCAGTCCTTGACGATACCTGTCATTTTATACCAAACACGACAAGGTTTTGACAACTGCCCACTCAATCTACCCTCGCAACCTGACATTTTATTTGCTACCAAACTCGACATGGTTCTGACAACTTTACGCAAAATACAAAAGCCGACCGAGCTATCATATTTATGACATTTCTGCAAGGCAGCCCTTGGCGGTACCTCTCATTTGATACCATACACATGTTTCTGATAACTTTATGCAAAAAACAAAAGCCGATCGAGCTGTCAAATTTTTGACATTTCTGCATGGCAGCGCTTGTGGTTACCTTTTATTTGATACCAAACACGACATGTTTTTGACAATTTTATGCAAAAAAAAAGAAAAACCGGTAAGGTAAAGGCACCAGGTATGGACACTGATCCAATGGTTGACATTTTCATATTTTATATTAAAAAATAAGAAACTGTATTTACTTATAAAGGCGTATTATGTACGATAAAATACTTTGATAAGTTATTTCGTGCATCCACTCCGAGTGGTAAGAATATCTTTATAACAATATAAAAAATTTAGTATGGTTTGTGCATCACACGAAGATACATGTGCTAACTTGTTGCCGAGTAAGTATCTTGTTTAAGGATTTCTTTTGCAAGTTTTATTTGAATACTTGTCGGTTTTATCATGTTTGCTTTAGGTTTGTTAACTAAATTATCGTTTAATCTCCTCATTTCACTAATTATTAGTTGATATTTAATTATAATTATTATTTTGAAGTTAGATAAAGGTGTCAAATATTGAAGCACAATTCTGAAATATTTACCCAATGGATGACACCCAGTGTCATCTTTTGGTGCAGACTCACTTTTCTTAACTCTGTTCATAGAGTCTAATTTCATGTTGATTTATCTTCAAATATAGGCAATAAAAGTATCGCAGCTGTGACTTCACCATATCCAATAGTTGACACCCATGTCATCATTTGGTGTAACAAATTTTGTGTTATAAATCCAATGATTGACATCTTCGTTTTTTCATAATTATTTTTAGAATGGAAGTGAAAAAGACCAAGGGCAAAGAGAAAAAAATATTGCGGTATTCCAAAGAAACATTAGAAAATGCTTTGGAGACACTTAAATCGGGTACCCCTATAAAAACGGCTTCACGATTGTATAACATACCAAGAACAACATTAATTTACAAAACCAGTGGAAAGTCCCCAGTTCATTGCAGAATGGGACCAGCAACCATTCTAACAAACGAAAAGATTAAACATATTCCATCGCCTGTTAAAGATGTACCATCACATTTAAAATATATGTTATTTTGGCCGCAAACCTCTTAAACCATTACTTCAAAACGATGTCGTGAAAAAATTCTATCTACAGCCACTTCTGACCAATGGAAGAAATATTATAGTGATAAGAAGTTGAAGAAAGAGGAAGCAGAATTAGAAAAACAAGAAAGGAAAAGGAAACGTGACGAGAAGAAAGAACAAAAAGAAAATATGAAGCGAAAAATATTTGCTTATCATACTCCTCAACCAATGTACCCAGTGAGTCTGAGGATGAAGGCGATGATTGGGGTAAAATGAGTTCTAACAGTGAGGAATAAAATGAGCCAAACGAAAAATTTGATACTAAAATGAAGCGTGCTAATACGTTTTACCAAAAGAATGATTACGTGATAATAATTTATGAAAGTGAATATTATCCAGGCATGGTAGTTAATGTCGATGAACAGAACCAAACAGTATTTGTAAAATGTATGAAGATGAGTGCTTTAAATTAGAAATGGCCTGATATATATGACTGTATGTGGTATGAAATAACGGAAATAATACAAAAAATTAATAAACCCAAGCTTATTAACAAACGTGGACTGTATATAGCGCTAAAGGAATTGAATTTTATAGAAAATTGAAATAGACATTTTGTTATTTCTATAAATATGCTAAATTTAAATACTTAAACATTTATTTTTTACACTAATGTATATTCAGTTCTGATATTTATACATTTTCTTTACATATGTAATGTAAAACTTGCTGCATTTACCTCTAACTTAATAAATAATAATAAATTACTAGTGTCAATTATTAGTATCACAGTGTCTCATCTATTGGTGTGAACCTATTTTTGGAGTGTCAAGCATTGGTGCAAAAATGTGTAAATTTTCAAAAAAATATTTTTCATTACCTTAGATCACTTTAATTAAATTAATGCATGCAAACTGAAGAGGTAAATACTGTTAACTAATATTTATAAATTTGACAATGTAAATGCTTATTAATTTCCGCAAAGAAAATAAAACCTACAAAATGAGGTCTTAAAGTGTCAACCATTGGTGCCATTACCTTAGAGCTGTCAAATTTTTGACATTGGAATATTTGTTTTTTACTTAGTTACTTATGGGATGTTTGGCAACACTTTCAAAATGCCCATGAATCACGGACATGAAGTTAATATTTTAAATATAATGTTTTAGGCCTTTTTAATTACTGTGGTATAACCGCCCATTGCCATAATGTAATTTTATCAATTTAAGCTCTTTTAAATTGTCCTCATTTTATGAATAATTCCATATTAATGTTCTGATTGACATGTCAAAGAAAAGTTCTTCGTCTTAAAATTTTCAAGGAAGACTTCGATCGATTGTTTCAAAAAGCCAAATTTCCACTTTTAAAAATCTTTTACACAAAAACTATGCACCGAACAGAAAAATGACCTATTACCAGGAAATCAAGTTAAGTTATCCTCTACATCTTTCAAATATTCATTAAAATCACTCGCACCGTTGAGTCTGTTCAGTTGAGCAAAATTTCCCCGATCGTCGTGATGAATTCAAATATAGATACTAAATGTACCTGTTTAGAATAAAAGACTAGCGAAAACTCGCCGAGTATTCCCTAGGGCTCCGTTTTATAATAGTTTTACGTACGTTCAATTCGTCTAGGAACAATTTAAACGCAAAGTGCTAACGCTAAGAGTCTTTCAAAATATTTTTTTTTGCCCACCCAAACAGCCCACGCAACCTGCCCACCCAAACTGTCGACGCAATACGCCCACCCAAACGGCCCACGCAACTTGCCCACCCAAACTACCAACGCAACCTGCCCACCCAAAATGTCCACCTAAATGCCCACGCAACCTGCCCATCCAAAATGCCCACGCAACCTACCTACCTAACGTGCCCACTCAAACTGCTCACCCAAAATGCCCACGCAACCTGCCCACTCGAACTGCCCACCCAAAATGCCTTCGCAACCTGCCCACCCAATCTGCATGGCAGCCCTTAACGTTACCTTTCGTTTGATACCAAACACGATATGGTTCTGACAACTTTAAGCAAAAACCACAAGCCGATCGAGCTGTAAAATTTTTGACATTTCTGCATGGCAGCCCTTGATGAACTCTCTACGATCCCTCTCATTTGATACCAAACACGGCATGGTTCTGACAACTTTAAGCAAAAAACAAGTCAGTCGAGCTTTCAAAATTTTGACATTTCTGTATGGCAGCCCTCGACGATACCTCTCATTTGATACTAAATACGACATGGTTCTGACAACTTTAAGCAAAAATCTAAAGCCAATCGAGCTGTCAAAATTTTGACATTTCTGTATGGCAGCCCTCGATGATACTTCTCATTTGATAACAAACACGACATGGTTCTGAACTTTATGCAGAAAACAAAGGCCGATCGAGCTGTCAAATTCTTGACATTGAGATATTTGTTTTTTACTTAGTTACTTATGGAATGTTTGGCAACACTTTGGAAATGCATATAAATCACGGACATGAACCTTACAGAAAAATGATTTATTATCAGGAAATCAAGTTGAGTTATTCTCTACATCTTGGAAAAATTTTCATTAAAATCGCTTGTACCGTTTAGTCTGTACAGGTGAGCAAAATATCCCCGATCGTCGTGATGAATTAAAATATAGATATATAGATAGTGAATCTATAAGTTTAGTATAAAAGACTAGCGAAAACTCGGCTACGCCGAGTGTTTCCTAGAGCTCCGCCGATACTGTTTTATAACAGTATGGTTCTGAAAATTTTAAGCAAAAAACAAAAGCCGATCTATCTGACAAATATTTGACATTTCTGCAAGGCAGCCCTCGACGATACTTCTCATTTGATACCAAATACGACATGGTTCTGAAAATTTTAAAGCAAAAAATAAAAGCCGATCGAGCTGTCAAATTTTTGTCATTTCTGCATGACAGCCCTTGACGTTACCTTTCATTTGATACCAAACACGACATGGTTCTGACAACTTTAAGCAAAAAACAAAATCCGATCGAGCTGTAAAATTTTTGACATTTCTGCATGTCAGCCCTTGTCGTTACCTTTCATTTGATACCAAACACATGTTTTTGACAAATTTATGCAAAAAAACAAAAGCCGATAGAGCTGTCAAATTTTTGACATTGGAATATTTGTTTTTTACTTAGTTACTTTTGGGATGTTTGGCAACACTTTCGAAATGCCCATGAATCACGAACATGAACCTTGAAAAATTTTTATTTTTAAATATAATGTTTTAGGCCTTTTAAACTACTGTGGGATAACCGTTCATTGCCCTAGTTCGTAAATAATTCCATATAAATTTTCTGATTGACATGTCAAAGAAACGTTCTTCGTCTTAAAATTTTGATGGAAGTCTCAGATATTTTGTTTCAAAAAGCCAAAATTCCACCTTAATAATCTTTTATACAAAAACTATGCACCGTACAGAAAAATGACCTATTACCAGGAAATCAAGTTGATTTTTCTCTACATCTTGGAAATTTTTTTATTAAAATCACTCGCACCGTTTAGTCTGCACAGGTGAGCAAAATTTCCTCGATCGTCGTGATGAATTCAAATAATATTTAAATGAAGCATAATTTCCTTTAGCTTTTAATTTTTCGCATATCAAAGAATCATTCTTCAAAAAACTTTTAATTTGTTCAGCAGCTGTTTTTGGTTCCAGTCTATAAACATGCAACCAACCTGTTTTTGGTACAGATTCTAATGGTTCTCTATTTACTTTTCTCCTTTGCTTACCAACTTGTATAAAAGATTCATCGTCATTATTGTTTTTGAATACTGCTCTGTTCATCTACATTTATTTACAGATTTAATTCTTTATTGTTGTCAATTTGCGTATCGCTACCTATCATAATCTTTGAATTTTTCTCAGTGAATTTCTGACCTTGAATTTGAGTCGAGGCCGAATCATGGTCAGATGGGACTTGGGGTGTCATCTGTTTTGTTTTGTTAGTTTTATTGATATTATCAGATTTTGATTGCAAATTGTTTGTATCGTTGCTATTTACACATGACTTTTTGTTTTCAAGTTGAAACTTCAATTGTTCAACTTGTTTTATAAGTTCTAACATCTTATAAAATATAACCTTCAGTTTCCTGAAGCATGTGTTTATAAGCCGCATTTTCTCCTGGTAACAGTAAGTTTTTTCTTTCAATTTCTTGACATCGTATTTCCATAAATTATAATAAAGAAGATTACTACGATAAATATATCTTAACTTTTCATTTTATTTGTAAAAACTATTTGGTCTATTTACTTCAACGGAAGTACAAAAGATAAGAAGCCGGCGAGCGTACCGAAGATGTACAGTTTAGTTCACGGTTTAGTTCAGTTTCTGGTATACTTCAATGAGAATAATGCAGTTTAGGGAAAGAAGGAGGAGTCAAAATATAGTTCCACTTAAAATACGAAGTTACTTCCATCACTGTAATTGTATACGAGATATTGAAGCGTAGGGCTGACTTCCGCAACGTTGCCAAATATCATATCGGCTAAACTGGCCAGCACATATCAGCAAAACACCAAATAAAGTGTATGATGAATAAAGGTCTCACTCTGTGTGAATGAAGTGTAACAATGTCGAATTTTGGACTATTATCTTTGTTTAAAAAATCATAATTTTGTTGTCTTGGCTGTAAGTCTGCGGAACCGTTACAAACCATGCATGCCCAATTCTTAATTTTCTACAAATAATTATGATTTGTGTGCTATTTAAATGCCTTATTTGGTCTATTATATTATTTAAAAAATATTTAAAAAATACTAGATTGTTTGCAAGTCAGCAGATCAGCTCCAAACCACTCAACTTCAACTCTAAGTAATCTGGGATAATGTACGACATAAGGGCTTATTAAATGGGGATATATCGTATTTTCGGCTATTACATTTATTACATAAAACTTTATATATTGTATATAGGTACCGTGAGTAGTTTTTAACGTGAAACATTGGGTTTATCATATCCATGGTTACGACTTGATATTTGATTGACAGCAATGTATTTGCCCGTTCCATTTAAAATTAAACATAGGGAACGAATCTGACAGAAGTATTATATTTAAATATTGTAAGAAATTTAGCGGAGTCAGAAAACCACTCGAGAGCACTAAACATATTTCGGGCACAAGGTGCACACAGTATTTATTCTACATCTAAATTTGATTTTTAGAAAACAGGTATAATTATTTAAATCAAATTAACCTCTAATGACATTTGTCAATATGACAGATAACCGTTGAATTTATGATTTGACATTTGATTGGCAGCAATGTATTTGTCTGTCTCATTTAAAATGACACATGGGGAATGAATTTGACAGAGGTATTATATTTAAATATTGTAAAAAATTTAGCCGAATCAGAAAACCATTCGGGCATAAGGTGCACACTATTCTCTACAACTAATTTTAATTTATAATGCAGGTATAATTATTTACACAAAATTAACCTCTATTGGCGTCTTATCAAATATCAGATTCGTTCCCTATGTTTCATTTTAAATGGAACGGGCAAATACATTACTGTCAATCAAATGTTAAGTCGTAACCATGGATATGACAAACCCAATGTTTCACGTTAAAAAATATTCACGGTATTAACAACGAATGACACAGTTATTCCAACTTTAAATTTTACCAATTTAAGGTGTTATGTTTACTAGTCACTAATTAAATTAATTATTTTACAAAAAAAAAGTTCAAAGATGATGCAGAATTTGTACAATACAGAACATAGAAAATAAAATATCAAAGACGAAAAACGTTTCATGTAATGAAAAATATTTCAAATTTATCTTATTTCCACCAATACAAGTGTTATATAATTTTCGGGTTCACATATAATAATTAAATAAGATAAAGTCTACAGTAAATAATAATAAGAATAATAATAATAATAATAATAATAATAACTGAAATTCATTTATATCTACGAGTAGTAATTGAAATGATGACACTCTAAAGCTGGATAGTTAAAATTTAGTAAATAACATAGAAAAACAGTTTTTTTAGATGCCAAAAGTTTCGATATTAACTTACTGAAAAAAGAATTAGTGCATATTATAAAGAAAAAATTACGCATTTTGTCATACAAAGCCAGGAAATAAATTTAAAAATTTGCACAATTAAGAAAAAATATAAATAGCCGTGAAACTGACAGAAACAAAACAAAACATTTATGACTTGAGACGCTCATTAATAAACGTTTCATACACATTATTTGTTAAAATATTATTATTTTCGTTTTATTAAGAAGAAATCATGGATAATTTGTCTCATGAAGAAAAATTACAAATTATTAAATGGTTCTAATTGTTCCCTTGTAGTTTGCAGTTTTTCTAGTTTTTTATAACTTATTACATGTAGATCATCTTTAATTTGTAAATACCTATTACAATAAATAATAATTGTTACTTAAATAAATTTCATAGTGTGGTAGTATGAACAAAAGATTAAGGGTGGAGATGACTAGCAGGGTTTTAGCGCTATGAATAGTTTATGGATTATTTTAGAGAAAAATACTACAAATAAAAGTTGTGTACAATTAATTTTTCTATAACTGCTATTTGAAGTATTTTTCTCTAAAATAATCCATAAACGATTGTTAGCGCTAAAACACTGCTAGTCATCTCCTATAATCACCCTTAATCACTTGTTCATACTACCACCCATAGTGTTTACTTTATTTTGTGTTATTTTGTATTAGTTCATAAATTAATAACCTTAATCTTTAATTGTCCCCTATCATGTTAGTAAAAAATGACTATGTTTTGTTACTGTCAGTTTCACGGCTAATGATATATTTTTCTAATTATACAAATTTTTAAATTTATTTTCTGGCTTTAAATGAAACAGAAATGTAAGGTGTTTGGTATTAAAAATATTATAATTTTTTTCTTTATAATAGGCACCAATTATTTTTCAATAAATTAATATAGAAACTTTTGGCGTCTAAAAAACTGTTTTTCTATGTTATAGCCCAATGATCCGTTTTAAAATTTAACCCTGTACCTAAAAGTATTGTATTGCACTTCGCTATGAACCGTAGTTTTATAACAAAAAAATTACAGAACTTTACCCAAATATTGTTTTTTTTTTTGTATTCTGCACACATATGATTCTAATTATATCTATTTTTCATTGTCTGAGGAAGTTCCTAAATATCAGAGATTCTTCTAATTCATTATCTAGATTGGCGGTATTTCTGATGGATATATTATGCACTTTACCTACAATTTTAAATATTTAATTAATAAAACCATTAGAAAGATTAAATGTACTTCCCACAAAAAGGTTTCAGAATGCAACTAAAACTGTTGATTTTTGACAATGACGTCTTTCATTTACAAACTATGTTATAAAAATTTGAATTTGTCAACTTGTTTCCTTAGTGCCTCTGCGATGTATTACATTAAGTTATTCTATATATTACTGTGCCTTTATCTCTAAATCTATACAAGATATAATTTTTTTTTTAAATGTATCAGATGTAGAATTTTATGTTCTTCAATATTTGTAATATACACATTTTCAAAAAATAATATTTACAAGATTTTTTTAAAGAAACTATTACTTCCGGTTGTCCAATTTTACCAAATCTAATCAGCTCTTCCCAGGAATGTCAAATTAAGGAAACTACAGTTAAATATTCTTTAAATCTTATAGTATTTGAGAAACCGTGGATACAACGTCCACACACACACACACACAAACACACACACACACACACATCATCGTAAAAATGTTATAATCGGATTACAGGGACCTTAAAACGTGCTTATCCACTAAAATCTGGATATGCGATTTTTAGCATAATTCTAATACCTCTCTTAGCGAGAGGTAAAACACTAAAATTTTACTTCCTATATATTATGGGGAAAGTAAGAAAATGAAGCTCACAATTAGAGAACAACCTCGCTAAGAATTAGTATTTAACTATATACATATTTCACATTATTGGTTTAGCTTATCAAATTTCATTTACAGAAAATAATTTGTAAGTAACATGATGTTATTGAGAATTATTTAAAACTGTAATAACCTCCAAGACTGTAAATAAGTTAATGTCCGCACTTTTGCAATTTATGTCCGGTTTCATAACCGTTCGTTCAAAAATTAATACGTTTTTGTCAAACCAAATTAAGTAGTACTTTACAACAGTAAAATGTCCCGTGCGATATTTATTACTATTTATTGAAAATTATAACAAGATGATCATTTTTTAACATACTCTTTTAAAACTGGGCATTAGTTGTAAAATTGAGCAACTTTGTCAAAAAATTTCACCAATCGCGAATACTGACATATGACAAAAAAATAAATTGTCACCTGACATTTTATTGCTTATTGGTTGCAGAATGGTAAAAACTTGACAAAAAAAAACATCTTAACAGAATTACCACAATTGAAATTTAGAAGCCTGTTAAAAATTTTCACAAATAAATTTTAATATAAGAAGGTATTTAATTGTTATCTGTTATGAATACGTATTGGCTAAAATTTTTAAACAGTTGCTAAAAATAATCATTAATTCACAGAAATACTCCGTATGCGCTATAGATAACAGCGGTAATTATTTTTACATTTTATTGTGAATTTTTCACTTATTAATTTGTGATACTTTTTTAATTGTATATTGTTAATAAAGATTTATTATATTAATAAAGAGTTTCCATTAACTACAATAACATACAGCAATAACACTGTTGCCAAGTTTTGGAAGTGACCAAGTACCTTCCAATGCTATATACACTTCGGAAGTAACTCCGCATTGTGCATACCTGGCACTAATAGCGAGTACAGCGCCAGCGGTAAACGCTTGAACTAAAGTGATAATTTTGAGGGTACGGGGGGTACTATTTGACTTCCAACAAAATTTTCGTATTTAGACTTGTTTTGCTTTGTAGTGCTAGAAAAAATAAAATTACATAGGGAAACGTTGTCACTTCCATTTTCGGAAGTCACAACGTTATATATGAAGTCACAGCGTTGAGCAAATTCCCGTATATGAAGTGACCACGTACCATGTATACATATATATGGATGTAACACGTACACCGACCACCGCCATTATTACCTTTATTATTATAGTTACAAAAAAATACTATAGAACAAAGTTGTAGGGGACCAAAGGGGACATCCTTTCAGAGAAGAAATTTTTTTTTTAAATCAGTGGTTCTCAAGTTACAACACAAAGTTATATTTTTTCAAATGAGATTCTGAATATTTTTTATACCTATTCGATAGCATATTTTTTTTCTGAATTTAACCATGTATTAGTTTTATATCCTTACATAATAAAAATATTGAAAAAAATGCGATTGAAATTTAAATAAATTTTTATTTTTAATATTATTGTACAGTAGGCCATGGATGAGAAACAAGAGTGATAAATTTAAATTGAAAATTAATAATTGTTAATTACTCCTTATAAATAATGTTCTATTTGATTTCCATTATTTTCTAAGCATAATTCTATTCTATTTAAAACTGAAGAAGTAGCTTTTATTACAATTTCTGGTGGCAAAGCAGCGCAAGCTTCTCTAACTCTGTCCATCAAATTGTGTTTCGTTGTCACTGGTTTTGAATATACTCTATCTTTAAGATATCCCCATAAAAAAATCAAGGGGTGTCAAGTCCGGGGAACGAGCGGGCCATTTGTATGGCCCATTTGTTGCTATCCACCGACCTTGAAACATTTCGTCGAGCCGTTCGTACACTCGACGAGTATTGTGAGCCGGCGCTCCACCTTGTTGGAACCACATATTTTGTCTTTCATTCAAGTTTAAATCTTCTAAATAATTTAATAATTCATTTTCCAAGAAACATAAATAATGTGCAGCGTTTAAATTGTCTTCATAAAAATGTGGTCCAATAATTTTATTCCCAAACATTCCAAGTCATACATTAAAGCTCCATCTGTGTTGATTATATAAACAAATATGCTATCGAATAGGCATAAAAAATATGTAGAATCCCATTTGAAAAAATATAACTTTGTATTGTAACTTGAGAACCACTGGTTTAAAAAAATATATTATTCTCTGAAAGAATGTCCCTCTTGGTTCTCTAGAACTTTGTTCTATAGTATTTTTTTGTAACTATAATAATAAAGGTAACAATGGCAGTGGTCGGTGTACGTGATACATCCTGTATATATATATATATATATATATATATATATATATATATATATATATATATATATTGTGACGTAAACAAGGAATCCGAAAAATTTAAATACAATTATAAAACAAAATTCCTCCTAACTGTCTATCACACTTATAAATTTGGCACGGCTAGCTGTGAAAAAAAAAATGTCGGCGGCTGGGTGAAGGTTCGAAACTTTTTTCGAGAACAAGTAGCTTAATCAAAATGTACAAGTTACGCAATAGGTCAAAAAACTAAAGTTCAAATTTAAATTTCTCGAATAAATTTTCGTGGGCGCCAGACCTTATAAGGATGAAATAAAGGGAGTAAGGTCCAGTCCAAAGAAACAAGCCAAAAAGTAAAATATAAGTGTTTAATAAAAAGTTTTTTTAAAAAAAATCACACCTACAAAACTTAATTTTGCACGACGTTGGGGTCGCTACTCGCTAATGTTACCCTCAGAGGAGTGTCTTGCCCTCCCAGGACCCCACCTCGGAAGCGCTGAGCCCTCAGCCCTCCTGCAGGTCCACTGGCGATGAGGACTACTCGGCGCACGCAGCCACGTTGCGCAACTTGGCGAGAAAACTCTAAGCGTCGGTGTTTTCGCTGGTACAGGGTGCTCGGCGGGTGTAGGAGGTGTAAACCGCTCGTGCCGAAGGTGACGGAATACAACCCTGGGCGAGAGAGAACTTAGAGAACTCTTAGTCCGACAGCACCTCTCCTAGCTTCGTAAAACGGCTCCTCCGTGGCGAGTAGTCGTAATGGTGTTCCAAATAAAAATGTTGGGGCGGTGAAAGAGCTCAGCGACCTCCGAGATCCAATCCCGAAAGGACAAGGCAACTCGTTCTCTTTCTAACGTCTCTAAAAATAACTAAACTAGCAAAAAGTTCTATCTCGTGAGAGATGTACAAGAGGCCTGAAGGGTTGGGTACTATACAGAAAAATGTCCCTAGTTTGACCCCAAAACGTTAGCAAAATTTTATACAAAAAGAAATAAAACTTCCAGTTCCATAATTTATAAAAATTATATAAGTGCTGAATAAAGTTCAAAGTACAAAAAATCTTTACATCATTTATAAAATTAGATACGGCCGTAGATTAAAAGAACAGAATATAGCACAACAGAAGAGATTGAGATTGTAAATTGACTGACTACCACCGTACTTTAAATTGTTAATTCAAAAACGATAAACAGACTGAACGATTAAAAAATAACTAACGACAAAAGTAATACTCGACAATTTGAGAATGTGATCACGAGCGGTAGCGCACAATTAAACGTTACACAACAATATTGCGCCGCAACCAAGACAAAATAACCACGGGAATAAAAAAAATAAATAAAAAAACGCGAAAAGGGATCACTATTCCCCGACTATAAAAATGGTACAAAACCGAGCCGCTAATTGACGACAGGTCTTATCAAGTCAAGTCATGCCCCTCAACATTCACCCGCACTCATCCAAGGGAAAGGGAGAAAAGGAACAGTGGTTAAAATTATTTTATCACAAGGAAGAATTTAAAACTCAAATGTAAAGTTATCATACCAAAAATTTAAATAATGAGCTCAAAAATAATTTACTAGAAAAGTTAAACAGCACTACGACTAAAAATGGTATAATTTAAAATTGAATGCGTAGCAACTTTACGCGACTAAACCGGCGAGTTAAGGGTTGAAACTCGCATAAAATTTTATGCAGAACTACTATAAATTAAAAAAAAAAACAACTTTGAAGATGCAACAATGGCATCGGGGAACTGGAACTATTTAGGTTACATAGCTCGGGCAAATTTAAACAGAATTACTTAAAAATGGCATATCAAAAATTTAGTCAATTCTCTCGGGAATAAAAATTAAACTTCAAAAAATTAAGAATTTAAATCACAAGAAAGGAGGGATCCACAATAAAATCCAATTTAAAAAATTTGAATTTTGAAACTAAGAAGACAAATCGAATTAATCCACTCCTGCTCGTCAAACAAAAATTATAAAAAAATGCTCTCAAAAACTTTCTAGCGATCGTCCAACATGTGGTCCCTAGACCAAGAAAAAATTTCGCCCACATGGCGACACAAAAATTTAGCAACAAGCCAAAAATTACAAAAATACTAAAATAAAATGGAATATCTTACCAAGTTACTCCAGAGACGAGAGATGCGGGAACTTCCCATATTATACAAAAAAAATTCACATGACTTGAAATACTAATGAAAAAGGTCACTTAAAGTCGATACTCATCACAGAGAGGACCGAGAGAAATTATGCCCGAGAGAGCGTGTGCCTGAGAGAGAGCGTATGTACCGAGAGAGGCGTGTGCCCGAGAGAGCGTGAATTTAAATCAACAAATCAGTCTGACCAATTTGGAATCAAAAGTCACTAAATATCGACATTACAATAATTAAATTTTTAATAAAAATGAGAGATAAATAAATTCAAAAATCGGAACTGTAAATTGATAATACAAGTGCAAATAAATTTAAAATAAATTTAATAAATGAACAAAATTTTGCAGGAACTAAGATAGCTAACGGTAAACATTTCACCTTGCGCAGTCAGAAAAGGTTACAATCCACCGACAGTGTGTCACAACTAACTACGGGACTACAAAAATTTCAAGAAACGGTAACAGTGCAAAAGTAACTGTTACAATATATATATATATATATATATATATATATATATATATATATATATATATATATATATATATATATATATATATTGACATCAATATTTAATTAATAACAAAATGGTAACAAATTTAAAACACAAGATAGATGCAGCAAAGATTTAACTTATATATTAAATGGAAACATTTTAAAACGAGTACATAGGAAACATGTAATTAGTGTAATACGAAACCTTGTTTTACCGACCACTGGGGATTTGTCTCAAGATGGTCTTGATGAATTCAACGCTTGAGAAATTGCTTATTTTACTTTGGTAATTTTCGGATTTCAAATTTCCTTTGATGGCATTGAACGCACCTACTGGTACCTCGGCCGTCTTTTTCAATTGGAAAGTGATCTCCAATATTTGCACAAAACTTTACCTTCTTTGACAGACCGTCAAGGCGGACTGCCCTGCCGACGAGACATTTTGCTTGGAGTTTGGGATCTGCCGTCGACCACTGAACTTTCGGTCTCAGTTATAACAAAATCAATGTAAGGTATTTTCTTATGAGTGACTTCTTGGTACAGTATATAGGAATTATGAAGTACAGTCATCAGTAATCTTTTTTCCACCATTTGGTGCTCCTCCTGTCTAAATCGTATAGAGAAGCATCTTTGGATATATTACCACTGAAATTGATTGCTTCTGATCCGACCTAGCATTTGCAGTTGGATAGGCATCTCAAAGGTTGTCAAAGCCAATAACTGGGCTTTGGAAATTCATTAAGCGCATTTTGAGATACCTAAATGGAACAATTGAAATGGGAATAGTTTAAAGCGGTTCTAGAACAAATTATTTAAATGTTTATAGTGATGCTGATTACGCCGGTGATACAAAAACTACTATTACTACTTTCCAACTAGTGGTTATGTATCAACAATAGGAGATGCAGCAAACATCGAGCAGTCCACGTCAGGATTGTGTAGCCGTTTCAACGACAGAATCGGAGTAAATAGCTGCATCAAATGCTGCAAAAAAATAGTTTGTCTCCATAATTTAGCCAAGGAGTTTAAATCTGAGACTGAACCTCGATTACTAGTAGACAAACAAGCAGCGATAAAACAGGCTAGTAATCGAGAACATAAGCATACTAAACATATTGCAGTACGGTATCATTACATTCGGGAACTGGTAATGGACAAAAGAATTTTCTTATAGTACGTTGACACAAATAATCAGTTGGCTGACATGTTTACAAAACCGTTGGGTCCGTTATAAATCACAGAACTCTGCTCGTTGATTGGTTTATTTAATTAAAAGTTAATTTCTTTAAAGTTCAATTTTAGGGAGTGTTCTGAAACAAAATTGAACTAGTGGGCATGTAAAATAATATTATTGATGGTCTGTCAATGTGTAAATGGCATTGAGTTAAAAGTTATATAAGAAATATTGAATTCCAGTGTTAATAAATATTACCTTTGTGTTTGATAACCATGCAACAGAACGATAATGTAATAGAAATAAGTGGAATAGAACTAGATAGAATTACTGCATATGAATATCTAGAAAGCTTGATAAGTAAAGATGAAAAAAATAGACATGGAACTAAATAACAGATTAAGGAAAGCCAATAACATGTACCACATGATAAACTCCACGATATTAGGTAAAAATGAACTAAGCGCAAATATAAAAGTTAAGATATATAATACAATAATCGCACCAACAATAATGTATGGCAGTGAAATACAGAACATGCAAAAGGAACATGAGCGTAAAATAAATGCAGTGGAAATGAAATACTTGAGGAAAATCGCGGGAAAAAACGAAGAAATGAGAACATAAAGAAGACAATAATAATAATAATAATAATAATAATAATAATAATAATAATCATAAATGTATACAGGAGCAGCGACAGTATTAGAGCTGAATAATCAGGAATTATATGAAACGACAAGCAAAAATAAGCTCATTAAAAAACCAGCCTGGGAGAGAAGGCTAGACAATAGAATTCACAATATCAGAAGAGAAATAGGCATATTGGTGCAATACAATAACAAAAACCCCAGCAAAAAGGTTATTAAGAAAGCTAATACTATAATAAGAAAATATGAGCCAGAAAAGAATCCAGCATTTGTAGAGATCTTGGATTTTCTAAAGCAAAAACTAGCGGCATTTGCAACCAGATTAAAAAGATATAAAAAGAACCAGAAAAGACGAAACCAAAACCGGCAATTTGTACAAAATCAAAGACTATTTTATAAAAGTTTAAAGAAAGCAGAAGAAGAAGTGAGTAATGTAACACCACAAGCCGAAGAAGTAAGAAAGTACTGGTGCAGTATATGGAGTAACCCAGTACACCATAGACACAAACAATGGATGAGAGAAGAAAAGAACCAGAACAAAAAATTAAAGACTATGTATGACTGGGAAGTCACAACTGAGGAAGTAACAAATGCCGTAAGGAAAATACAAAACTGGAAGGCCCCTGGCCCTGACAAACTTCAAAACTTTTGGATAAAAAAGTTTACAAGCACAGCTGGCTCTATGTTTTACATCATTAATGCAAGATCCCTCCAACTTACCATCTTTCTTAACAGTTGGATATACCTACCTGCTTCCCAAGACAGATATACCATCGGAAGACGCTTCGAAATACCGGCCCATAACATGTCTCTCGACAACCTACAAAATAATAACATCAATATTAGCAACAAAAATCTATAATCATCTAGATAGAAATAGTATATTAGACGAAGAGCAAAAAGGCTGCAGGAAAGGGTCGAGAGGTTGCAAAGAGCAATTAATTATAGACATGGTTATTACGAACGACGCCAAACAGAAAAAGAAGTCATTATTTACATCGTACATTATCAAAAGGCGTTCGACAGTGTGCCCCACAGTTGGCTAAAAGAGGTACTTGACATTTATAGAGTAGAAGAACACATAAAAAAAATTCAGATTCATGCAATGGCTAAATGGAAAACAACATTAATACTAAACGCGAAAACAGCACATATAAAAGTGGCTGACATCAATATAAACAGAGGAATTTTCCAAGGAGACGCATTGAGCCCCCTCTGGTTCTGTATAGCATTAAAACCCCTGACAAACCTACTAAACAAACATAACAAGGGATATAAAATTTCTGGATCACAGGTATCGCATCTATTCTACATGGATGACTTAAAGTTATTCGCGGAAAACAAGGAACATCTCAACAAGCTTCTTACCTGTGTAGGAAATTTCAGCTCAGACATTGAGATGAAATTCGGTCTGGAAAAATGTAAAATAAATTGTATGGTCAAGGGTAAGTGGAAAGAACATGAAGGAACAGAAATAGTTAGCCAAGGCAATATAGAAGGTATGGAAGAAGGGGACACTTACAAATACCTAGGTTGCCAACAAAGTTTATGTATTGAGCAGAAACACACTAAGGAAGCACTAACTGAAGAATACAATAGCAGAGTGAAGAAAATATTGAAAACAGATCTGTCGGCAAAAAACAAAGCAGCGGCTATTAACACGTATGCTATGTCTGTTTTAATGTATAGTTTTGGCATAATAAAATGAACAGATACTGATTTACATGCAATAGACAGAAATACTAGGAAAATGTATAGCACTTACCGAAATCACCATCCACAGAGCTCAAAGGAGAGATTTCATTTGCCGAGAAAGCATGGAGGTAGAGGAATCCCAAGTGCATATGTAAGATGCTACGAACAAATCTTGAACCTACGGCAATATTTCCTAGAAAAAATAAAAATTAGTGAGATGCACAAAGCTGAAGCAGACCGAAACGCAACACTACATCTGGCAGAAGAATATGATCCCAGCAGACAAATACCAAGCATAGCTGACATAAAACAACAATGGAGGCAAAAACCCCAGCACGGTAAATATATTGCAGAAATAGAAAAGGATAACATCGACTTCAAATCAACAATAAAATGGTTAAGCACTGGGAATATTTTTAATGAGTCGGAAGGTTTTATAGCAGCGATGCATGACCAAGCAATAGCTACTCGAGAATATCGGAGAAGAGTATTAAAGGAGAATATCGCTAACATTAAATGCCGTTTATGTAACTCCACAGAGGAGAAACTAGGACATATACTCTCCGGTTGCTCTACACTAGCCTCAAAACAATACTTAAACAGGCATAATCGCGTCGCAAATATTGTACACATGTCAATAAAAGAAAATCAAATGGGCATTAAAGTAGACAAGCCATACTACAAATACGAGCCTGAAAATATACAAGAAACAGGGGATGCAAGACTGTACTGGAATCGTACGATAATTACAGACAGAACGGTAAAGAACAACATCCCGGACATTGTACTCACTCTAAAACGGACCAAGATGACTTATATCATAGACGTCAAAGTCCCGTTTTTAAAGAATCTAGAAGAGGCCTACCGAGAAAAAATATCAAAATATCTACCACTTGCGGACGAGATTAAACGAATGTGGGACATGGAACAAGTAGTAATAGTCCCTATAATAATAGGAGCTACAGGTGAAATCCCAGTTAACCTACTCCACAGCTTACGCACATTAAACTTACCTAAACAGCTAATAATTCCCATGCAGAAATCCGTCCTCATAGATGCTTGCAGTATTGTGAGAAGAGTATTAGGCGACGACACGAACCGTAAGGCACGGCAAAATCCTAGACACCAGCAGCCAGAAGAAGTGATCCACCTACTTTAAAAACAACAAAATATAGATAATAAATAACATTAGAAACCCATGTACTTACCTTTCGTATACATACCAAGTTCTGTATATTCTTGCCCAATAGGGCCGATGTACAAACTTTCAAACCCAATTGGTGCACTAAAAGGAAATAATAATAATAATAATAATAATAATAATTAATAATAATAATAATAATATTAATATTAATAACAATAATTAATAATAATAATAATAACAATAATACCCCAGGGGTAGGTTTCTCATATTAGAATCTACACGGGGAGTGGCGCCCCCGGGGCCCCGAGCTACGAAGGGATAGTGTTCTCACTATTGGGGCGTAGCGCCCCCCACGTATCCCTTAGCTATGGGTGGCAGCCCCACCCTCGGGGACTAAACATCCCTACCGTCGGCCGTGCTAGCCCCTCGGCAGACGTGATTTTTACATTGCTGTCCGTACAAGAAGGAACAGATACTCGGGTGTGCCGGAGCAGGAGGATCCGGGTCGGACGCGCCGTGAAGTCTTACCTGCAAGCGACCCAAGCAACGTTACCGGACGATCAACAAATTATATTAACGTTTTAAGGCGCACTCAACATCACATAGGGCCTACGCCAGAGACCATAGTGTTGCTGCGGATTACATTCCTCAACCCACAGTATCTGCAGTAGCTTATTGGATAGAAGAAATGAACATATTCATAGTCCAAAGCTACTATAGACTTACTAGATTAGGAACTAAGAATACGCCGTTTACAAAAGAACAGCACCGACTATTCATAGAGCAGTTCCCAGAAATGAGATACAAAACAGTGCAGAATATCATCGACCAGAGGAGATCCATATTCATTGACAACCGTTTGTCTGCAGATAAGATCAATAATATAGGAATTGAGTTAGGTATGATCCAGATTGAAAATGTACATGAAAACTAATATGGAGGTGAACAAGAACATCCACAACAAACAGAAACACTCATGACAGATCCAATATTAAGTGAGTATGAAACTAATACTCTATTATATAAGGAATTACACTCCAGAGATAGACCAAGACTGCTGAAATTACTACATAAGAAAAACATGAAAAACTTAATGACAAGTGTTAATAAATTGTTGCAAAGTAAAATAACAGAAGAAACAAATATTGCAGATTTGCACACAATTATTTACATCGGGACAGCCACGGTAACAACAACCAACGATCAGGAAATAAAAAGCATTACCAATAAATCACCGGTAAGAAATAAACAGCCTGCCTGGGAGCGAAGACTTACAAACAAAATCAACATTCTACGATCTGAGATAGATATCCTCACTCAAATGCAGGCTCTATACCCAAGTCGTAAAATACAGAACAAAGGGGTGCGAATTATTAACAAACATAGGACATCAGAAAACCCGGGTTTAATAGAAATATTAGACCACTTAAAACAACAGCTAGCAGCCTTATCCAAAAGGTTGCGAAGGTACAAAAAATGCAACAGAAGAAGACAAGAAAATATTCAGTTTGAAACAAACCAACGCTTGTTTTACCAAACTTTAAAGGAAAAGAAAAAAGAAACTACCCCAGAATTTCCAAATAGTAAATATGAAATGAAACATAAAAGATCAAGGTGGCTACTTCAAGAATACAACAATACAAACAACCTGAGGACCATGTTAAATTGGAGGGTTTCTGAAGAAGACATAAAGGCCGCTATAAAAAACACCTTGAATTCGAAAGCACCAGGCCCGGACAGCATACAAAACTTTTGGCTAAAACAATTTACGTCAGTGCATAAACATCTCGCAAGATGCTTAACGGCAATTCTGCAAACCCCAAACTTGATGCCATCTTTTCTCATGGATGGTATTACTTACCTGCTTCCAAAAACCACCCCACCGTGCGCAAACCCTTCGAAATATCGGCCGATAACCTGCCTCCCCACTATCTACAAAATCTTCACTTCGGTCATGGCAGAGAAGATTTATAGCCACCTACAACAAAACAACTTGTTAGACGAAGAACAAAAAGGATGTAGAAAAGAATCGCGCGGGTGTAAGGTGCAAATAATTGTTGACTCAACAATAATCGGAAATACCATCAAAGAAAAATAATCATTGTGCACAGCATTTATAGATTAACGCAAGGCATTTGATAGCGTTCCTCATTCCTGGCTTCAAGAAGTTCTGCAAATTTATAAAATAGACAATCATATCACTCACTTCCTGGAATACACTATGACGCAATGGAGAACAACACTGACATTCACAGGGCCACAAGGAAAGACACAAACAAATAACATTTCAATAAAACGAGGAATATTTTAAGGAGATGCGCTCAGCCCTTTGTGGTTCTGTCTCGCTCTTAAACCATTAACATCGCTACTTAACAAAGAGAAAAAAGTATATACATTAGGAGACCAACAAATCAGTCACCTTTGGTATATGGACGATCTTAAACTATATGCCGGGCGAGCAGAACATCTAAGTAAACTTTTGGACTATGTCACGAGATACAATAATGATATACAAATGTCATTCGGGCTATAGAAATGCAAGACAAGCAGCATGCAAAAAGGAAAGTGGGTCAGGCATGAAGGATATGAAGTACAGAATCAAGGAAGGATAACGGGAATGGAGACGAATGAAACATATTATGGGATATTTACAAGCACGGGGAATACATCACAAAGAAATAAAGAATATAGTTACGGAAATATACATGCAGAGAGTTACTAGTGTACTAAAAACTAACTTATCAGCTCGTAATGTAGCTAAAGCAATCAACGCCTATACCACATCGGTGCTCACATATAGCTTCGGTATTGTAAAATGGACCGAAACAGAATTACATTCATTGGACATTAGAACAAGAACTGAGTTTACAAAACATCGCGGGCAGCATCCACGCAGCTCCCTGCAAAGATTCCATTGCTCAGAAAACGAGGAGGAAGAGGTATACCCAGTGCTTTCACAGCCCATCAGAGGCAAGTTGAAAATCTGAGAAACTACTTTCATCAAAAAGCAGAAATCAGTCAGCTGCATCGAAACATTATACGCGCAGATGAGAAATGTACACCACTTCATCTTGCTGAAGAAACATACCCGGGTAAACCAGCGGCAATGATCCAGCAGCTGCATCAGAAATGGAAGCAGAAAAAGATGCACGGTATATATGTGTCTCGAATCAATCAAGATCACATTGACACAAATGCATCACAAGCCTGGTTAACGCATGGAAATGAGACAGAAGGGTTCATCGCTGCAATTCAGGACCATGTAATACCCACGCGCAGCCATAGGAGAAAGATAATTAAAGAACCACTTGTGGATATAAAGTGCAGAATGTGTGCAAAAGAAGAAAAATGATGGAGCATATTGTTGCTGGCTGTAGTGTAATGGCTCACAAACAATATTTAGAGCGCCATAACAATGTATCAGCTATTCTACATCTAGAATTAAGAAGACAGTACCTGGGATATACAGGAAATGAGCGTTACTACAATTATGTACCACCTGCAATATGCAATGGGGTCCCGTAGCTGCGTGCCTAAGTGTCTAGTCGCGAACCTGGGGGAACCGGGTTCGATCCTGACAGACGCCAATTATTTCCAATTTTAAATGGCACAAAAGTGCCCCTGTGGTGCACTCTCCACACCAGCTATGAATGCAAGTGAGGTGACGCCTGGTAAGCGCCCACACGGTAAAATATATTGTCATCATTACCGATGTCTACATGTATTGTAGATACTGGCGCACCCAGAAATGGGTAATATGCCGTGATGATATATTTATTTATTTATTTATTTATCTGCAATATGCGAGAACAACGCAACAATCCAGAGCAATATCCCAGATATTGTGCAGATAAAAAAAGACATAAAGCACTGCTACATAATAGATATCGCCGTCCCATGGCCGACCAATCTGGAGAGGCAGCACTCAGATAAAATTAATAAGTACATGCCGCTGGCAGATGAAGTAAAAGAAATGTGGAGTAAGGAGATTGTCCGCTTCGTACCAATTATCATAGGGCAACCGGAGAGATCCCCAAAACACTATTTCTGAGTCTTAATGTGCTAGATGTGAACAAAAATCTGTACTTACCTATACAAAAAGCAGCACTGTTGGGAACATGTAGAGTTGTCCATAGAGTTATCGGTGACGGATCGAAGAAAGAAGTACACGAACCACCAGAATTAGACCAACAATAATAATAGTAGTAATAATAACAATAATAATTAATTATGACAACATTAATAATAATAATGATAATAATAATAATAATAATAATAATAATAATAATAATTGTGCAAGTAGTCTTAGGTTGCACCGATGAAAACCCGATGATACTACACAAAAGTCTGGAAACATTGGAGCTCGAAAAGACATTATTCATACCCATGCCAAGAGCTGTTTTGCTTCACACATGCAGCATCGTTGGCAAAGTCCTGGGAGAGTACTAAATTTAAATTGTAAAAAAAATAAATATATTTATAATGTACCCTAATTTTTGTATGTTAATACTTTCCAAATTAATGTGCTTACTGACTGTAGGCCGTATGTACGATTATCATCTTTATTAAAAATGCAAGGAAATAGGCAATAAATGAAATAAAATAATAATAATAATAATAATATTTATTATTAATAATAATAATTTGCATCTACCACAATTATGATGGAAAAATGTATATATATATATATATATATATATATATATATTATAATGCATTTAATAAACATTATAATATATTCTTATAGCTATTGTATGGGTTTTAAGCACTAAACTAAATAAAAAAAGTATTATATTTAATTCAGTGGCTGTAAGCAGGGGCGGATTGTCCTATCGGGCGATCGGGCAAATCCCGAAGGGCCGAATGGACCAAAGGGCCGGTGGGCCGCCTTCAATTAAATAATGTAGTCATAGAATATATTTTTTAATAATTTAAAAAATGTAAATTTTGAACAATTACTAATACTAACATTTTAAAAACATGTTATTTTTTAGTGGAACTTCGATAACTCGAAATTAAACATGCCATAAAAAAGTTCGAGTTATCAAAACTTAACGAAGTTTTATTTCTGGTGGATTCCAGTTTTCACATCGAGATATCAAGGAATTCGATTAACTTTAACTTCGAGTTCTCAAATAAAAATTATAAGTATGCATTTTTTATATCTGGCGGTATTGCCAATGCATTTTGTTCGAAATATATTTTTATAGACCTAGGCCGGTAACAAAATAAAGTGTTTGGTGTTTCTGGACAATTTTGAAATACATTATATACAATTACTTATATCGGATGGAGACAAAAATTGTAAACAGCAGGATCATTTTTATAAATAAAATTTAGTATACATATACGAGTATGTATTTTTTTCACTCTGAAAAGGGCCGGATTAAGGATAATCGCCCGGGCCGATTTACTTCTCCAATCCGTCCCTGGTTGTAAGACATCTAAGTCTTATTATGATTCATAATATCCATATTTTTTTCTATCATTTATCGGTTTCAGAAAATAAAGACATTATTAACATGTATTACATTTCAAATGAATGCTACTTTCAGAATGCTATAATAAACAACAATTATTTTGATATATCAATATGACAAATATGCAAATTATGTGCTCATTCCTCATGTTTACCTATTATTTTAGAATACAATAAATACAATAAACCGTGTTAAGAATTGACTAATATTATCTGTATGAAGAGCACTATACTTTCATTTTATTTAATTTTCATATTATAGAATGTTGTTGACATGTCAGTATGGTAATATTATTACTGTACAAATATAGTTATTACTTTTGTATATGTAAACCAAGGCTTAATATCTTGAAACCGGTAAACATATTATAAGTACCGGGTGTCTACTTTTTTATGGACCATAGGAAATACGATAGTACAATTTTCGAATCTGCTCTTTTCATTTTAGGTGTAAATAAAAAAAATCAGAATTTAAAACTGCATGAAATTAGTCTATATTTATTGTTATAATAAGTTCTTGTCATGAGATAAACGTAAAATAAAATATCCGCCTTTAGTTTTTACAGCCTGCCATGCAAGACAAAACATACAATTAATTAACTTTGACAGATAAATGATTATTAATTAATATTTAACTGTCAATATTGTTCCATGGAGTTTTCTCGGCGAAAATATATCCATGATTACAGATAAATAAATTTAATTATTATTAAAACTTTATGACATACGCCATCTTATAAACTCAAGCAGCACAATTATTGTTTAACATTTTGTACTATTGCACATGGCTCTCTGTAAATAGCTAAAAATTATTACTTTTATTTTGTCTCTCTTTCGCAAATGAAACGCATGTAAACAATAATTTTGGACTTCGCACATGCACTTTTTAATTCTGTATATTTTTTGCATTTACATTTTTGTCTTAAAATGAATAGGGCAGAATTTACGGCAATATGAAAATTTTAGCATTGTATTTCCAATGGTCCACACAAGAAGTACACACTACATGGTATAGGTAAAGTACAAATGTTTGTAAAATATATCCAGAACTATAAATTAAAGCACAAATTTTAATATTTGTAAATGATCAATAAAGATTTATATTGTTATTCTAATTAGGTTACGTACTCGTGTTACATTTTTACAAATTTATAAAACTATCAACCTAGAATTTAAAATTACACACTCCTTTAAAATGGAAAATATTTCAAATGCATTAATTAATAGGTGTTTGAAAAAATATTTTAGATGATAATTTGTAATGATTTGAACCACTAAGTATTCTATAACTGAAGTTATAATATATAATTTGTTCTGTGATGGTAATGAGATCACAATTCATTTTTAAATGTAAAATTTTATTTAAAATAATATTAAATTATTTCAGATATAGTAATAATACATTACGAAATTTATATCTTAAATACAATATTTCATATTAAATGTTTATAAAATGTGTATATTTACAGCCACTTTTTACTTATATTGTAGATATAAAATATGACCATTTCTTTCTCAGTATTTTAAAGGAGAGATGGGAACCTTTCTTAATAAAAATATTTTAAGATTAAAAAAACTGTTCCCAGAAAACGAGATCAAATGGTCAGCTTTATATCAAATTATCTACATTAAAAATTTTAAAAGTATATTCTGGTCCCATGCATCGTATAATAAATGTGGTATGACATTTCATCATTATACATACTTCTCATATCTCGTTGTTGTCTGTACCTATATTTTGCTATAGGTTGATTGATGCATAAAAATAATTTGTAACGTTAAATTTTTGCCTATGTATTTATTTGTACAATTGTTCTTTTTATTTCAATTTCAATGCATTCCAAAATTTAATTCTTCCGCAGAAATTATAAGGAACATCAGATATAAGCCTGAATCACACCGTCGAATTCGATTTTGTTATTCATGAAATCTATTATTGTCTAATTTATTAGAATAGTAAATTTAATAAATAATAAAAAGTATATTATTTCGGAAGTTTTTAATGTTGAATCTATTTAAGTAAAATACTGTATCACAATGTTCATATCTAATATATCTAAAAGTATATATATCGTTGTACCATGTAAACTAGGCGTCCTTAATTCAATTAAAATAAATTCTTCTACTGCGCTCAGGAGTGGGATCACGTAAAAGTGAAAACGATATTGCGATTATCGAGAAGTGAAAACAACATTCGTTTCCTTAGCGATCACGTAAAATTAGTCACTCACTACGTTTTCAACTTCGGTTATTTCCGTAAAGTGACTACGTTTTGTGAAAACGATATCGTTTACAGACTAATGTTTTTGTATTGATAGATAATTTATATGAATGTCATTAAAATTTTTTATCTAATGTCAAAAAGTATTATTCTCGCCCTTCGTTTTTATTTCGTTCATAATAGCAAGCTGTAAGAATTAAAGAAGGATACAAGTTAAATTATCAATTAGTTACAGATGCCATGTATCATCTAATTTTTTACCTCCCGCTACCCTAGGTAAGGGAGGTATAGGGATCGTGCTAAAAATCGGATATAGAGATTTTAGTGAATAAGCACGTTTTGATGTCCCCAGAATCCGATTTTAACATTTTTACAATGATGTCTGTAGGTATGTATGTGCGTGTGTCTGTGTGTGTGGTGTGTGTGTGTGTGTGTGTGTGTGGATCTTGTGGACACGATTACTCAAATACTATCAATCAGAAAAATTTGAAATTTTGTATATCCATTCTATACTAATGTGGGAAGAGTTCATTAGTTTTTGGTGTATATCGGATAACCGGAAGTATCATTTATACAAGCTTTTAACAGATTTTCTTGTAAAAAAGTCATTGAATATAATTTTTTAGCAACTTTTACCAATACAAATTGAATATAATGGCACAATCTTCAATTCTACGATAATAGCATTTAGTAAATAACTTGAAATAACTTTATATTATATTATAAAATAATTTATTTTTGTACATCACTTTGCCTCTGCGTGTCACTGTCACGAAGCAATTTTTATTAAAATTAATAATGAAACCGTGTTAAGAAGAATTTAGTAGTTTAAATATGATTCCAATGAAATTAAGGTTTGTAAAAATAATATATTTTCCATCATACATAAATATTAGATATACAGGATAATTCGATTGAAGTTTGATGTTTGCAGCATTATATATTATATCAAACAGCTCTCAATAAGAACGTGATTTCAAAGTGTCAAATAATAGTTTGCAACTCCACATTTACGAAATGGATAATGTACGGCGAAGAATTTAAACAGATTGCGTTTTAGAGCATAAGGAAGCTGGTGATTATTTTGACAATAATGTGTGTGTCGATTTTTCCTTAAAATATATTAATGATCCAAAACTTCACAAAGTTGGTATTTAATACTCTTATATAATTTGAAACAACATATTAGATTTTGACTATATATGATAAACCGGATGTAGTACTTAATTTGAAGCTCTAACAGATTATTCAGGAAAAACATAATAAAATATAATCCAAAATATCGTATTACAAACTTTTCTATTTATTGGAACAACAAAGTAGATTTTGTTTACAAACGATAAATCGGAAGTGATACTTTACTTAAAGCGGGAGGTCATGTGCTGGCCACATCAGATTTTTTCCCTTTGATATTCCAGAAGAAAAATTTATGAAGTAAACAAAAATATTTCTAAATATAAAATTAAAACTTCAAGAGACCTTTTACGATTGCAAGTATACAAGATTGTTATTTTAAAGTAATCTAGTTTTTATTAAGTTTTGTATTTCAAGTAAATAAAGTATGGGCCACATGTAAATAACGGCGCACAACTTTCGACGGGCTGCAGAAAATGATCAATTCACAAATTTTAATTTTATGTAAAAACTACAAAATATTAATCACAAAACATAAGCTAGAATCGTTATATTTGATGTTTCGCAAAATACAATATTATTAAAATATTAATCAAATTTTTTTTCTTGGATTTATTCTTGTAATCAATCAAAATATGCTTTGTTGTAATCAACACTTTTACAGTTATTGGAATACCAATATTGCCCGAAAATATTTCTTTTGGGTAGTTCTTTCACTAAATTTTAATAGTAAATCAGGGAAATTTCAGTAGAAATAAGAAAATATCTAATCACCAAGATTTCAATTTTCTATCATAGATTTCAAAAGAGTAAAAATATATAGTAAATCATAAGCATTTAGTTCTTCGCAACATGTTTATTAAAATATTCATGATTTTTTTTCTAAGATTCATTCTTGTAATCAATTTTCATTTTATAATTATCGTATTTTATCACAATTATTCCATTTTCGCCTTACTAAATAAAATAATAAAATATACCTTTCAAATTTAAAATATTAATTTATTTTTAAATCATTTATAATGACATTTCTTTCATTCATTCCAAAACGTCAAATTCAACTCACTGCTCACTACATTCTTTTACCTAAGTGCAAGTAAATAAGAAAAGTATATACCTATACCCAAATGTATAAAATAAAAAGAGACGTAAGAAACGACTATCGTTTTCACATGCTTTGAGACTGTCGACTAGAATTCACATTTTTTTCAGTCTAAAACGATATCGTTTTCGGTTTTCACTATTTACGTGATCGCATTTTCACTTGTCGACAGTCACAATATCGTTTTCACATTTACGTGATCCCACTCCAGAATCGAGTAATTCCATCCTTGTCTAGCGTAGACAATTGCACATATGTTTGTCCTTTTCTTTGCAAATTTTGGCAAATAACGTAAAAATCTAGTCACTTTGCATTTACACAGTGGTCTGTGAACTTAAAGATTTCTATATTTGCGATTAGTAAATTCTGTATGATAATAATTGGAGTATATTGTCGAAGTTTTATATTTTCCTTTAAGAGGGATTATGGAGAAGTCTTTTCTACGAAAATATTAAATTTTCTACGGGTAAAAATCCCGGATTAATTGTTCACTTGCCCTGCATTACTGCATACAAAATAGCCGCCCACCAGCTTAAGGTAAAACTTATATTTTAATTTTATTATTAACAGTTTCAATCATTTTTCTACATATTTAAGTAATCGTTTATCATTCTTATTGTTGTGTTGTTAATCACACAATATTGGTTCTGAATCATCATACAACTCTAATGATTTTCTAGGCTATTTATTTACGGGTATCTATTTATCTTTGGATTTAATTTTTGGATATATTCCAAGTAAACATTCGGAATTGGAAACTTCTTATCGACCCAGTTCGAATATGTACCATTCCAACATTTGGAGAATTAAAGGACATAGCACGTGTGTTTTCCGGAAATATCCTGACGTCACAACTCTTTTCTCGAACATCGGAACTCTGATGCAGTTTTGGACCTGCGCGGAGATCAGGATATTCAGATAAGCCATTTTAAATATTTTCCGCATTTATTTGCACAATTCACAAATATTAAAATTTTAAAAATATATCTTGTATCATTTATATGTTATTCTTAAATGTATTTTTGTGTACTACTTTGTGAAAACTCTGGCGAGTTAAATATTTTCTTACATTTCAATTATTTTTGCAACCTACAATTGATTAGGGCATGGGATATGTAGTTAGTTTCTGGGACCTAGTTATTTGTTTATTTAAATACATTTATTTAACAACTTTGTTTCTGAATTCTGCGCCCGCTAGTAACGATGATCGATCATTCGGTTCGTCACGGGAAAGCGTACTTCACAATTTAGGCATTGTATATATTGTAGTTTCTCTTCATCAACGGTTCCCGATCCTAAAACTGACCATTCCTAATTTATTTATCTTTTTATATTTTCTATAGGAACTAAATAGTTAATAATTTATGATTTAATATTAGTCGCTTCGCTCGCTTGAGTTGAACTTCGTTATAATTTTAATTGTTTAATTTTGCACCAACAATTGTGTGAACTACTTTAATGATTGATTAAATAAACTGAATTGGTTTAATTTAATTTTCTTTGTATAAAAATTATTATCTTCAATAAATCACGATTAAAGTACACCATAGATTGTCGTAGTAAATTTTAGATTCCCGCACAATTTCTTTCCGTTCAGTTTGTCGATCAACTTAGGTTGGAAGCGTATATGATCGACTGGCGCCCAAAGCATTATCTGTTATTTTCTAGCGCTACATTTTTTTTTTATTTGATTAAAAATTTTGCACCCATGACCCGTCTTCACTGTAGCCTAGCCGCGGCCCAACCCAAAGGGCGGGAGAAAATTTAGTTACTCGCTTCTGAAGGTCACAAATTTTAAATTCATTTATTAATTCTTATTTACATATTTCATATTAAATATGGAATTATGTAATATTACCTAATTTAGTTTTACCTTTTTGGAAGAATAGGTTCTCTTTAATTTAAATATCTATACCTACACTTAATTTTTCCATGAAAATATGAAATAAGTACAGTATATCGGTCATGTTCTTTACCATTTCTGCGAAACACGTATATTCTATATATTAACATTTAGTATTATACGATTTGTAAATTAAATTAACCTGACTTATACTCAAACTAAGAGCAATAAGAGTAGGATTCCTGGATACTGACAAGTGATGAGGAGATCAAAGACACTTCTACAAAGATCCGAAATCTGTTTTGCAGTTATTCTAGTAGTGTATACTTTGACTCTTCGCCTTTTGAATATTATACAAGTGAGATTTACGCAACCTGTATAATAGTAAATAAACTATCTGGATATGACATAACTCTAGCTATCTCAAAACTAAATAATAAATAACATCTGGTGAGGATCATTTACTATTTCTATATTAAAGATTCTAAACTAATTCTATTGTCCCCATTAACTACACGTTCAATTTTTGTTTAAACTCTAATACGTTTCCAGTTTGTTGGAAAAGTTAAAAAAAAATTGTTCAGCCATTAAATCTGGAGATCCATCCAATGTAGGCAATTTCGCAAAAGTTTTTAAAATTATTATTTGTAACAAAATTTATCATTTATTTATAACAAAATATTTATTCAAGTTCAACCTTTTGTGTCTCCATATTAACATGGCTTTATTAATCGATCAACAGAAACAAATTTATACTCATTTTCTCAATTTGTTACAGATGTATTCGATACACAAGGACAGGTTGACGTTGTATATACTACTGACTTTGCTAAAGTTTTCGACACCACAGATGCCGACATTCTTTTAATCAAGCTTGTTGACATGGGTTTTTATAACAATCTACTCAGTTTCTTCTGGTCCTATTTGTCAGAAAGAAAACAAATTGTTTCATATAACGGTTGCACATTTGAACAGTATTTGGCAAAATTAGGTATTTTCGAAGGGTCAAACTTTGGCCCTCTTTTTTTGCTCTTCATTAACGATCTTCCAAATTTTCTATACTGTGAAGAGTTATTGTTCGCTGATGACTTAAAAATTTACAATTCTATCACATCAGCAGAAAATTGTAATCAATTAAACAAAATATTAATATTTTTCAAGCCTGATACGACAGAAATAGATTACAATTAAATATTAATAAATGTAAAATTGTACCGCATTCTCATAAAATGCACTTAAATAATTACACAATAAATTCCATACCGTTGTAGTGTAAATACAAAATAGGAGAAGTTATATTCGATCCAAAATTTCCATTTATAAATCAAACTCTTTGTTACAGAGAAATATCTCTATATTTTAAATAACAAATATTTATATTTTATTAGTTTTCACATGATAACGTAAGTAATGTGTTCTATAAACTTTTAATTAACTTGAATTTTACGTAAATCGAATTTGCAATACGCTCAAACACCGAAATCGCGTTGTGGACAGTGACGAATATTGACTACTGAAATCTGATTAACCTAGCAACCATTGTTTACCAATTATGAGTTGACAGTTAGGTTAGGTTGCAGTTTATATTTAAAAAAAAATTGAAAAATACAAACTGCACGACCACAACGCGAATTTCGGCATTTGGTCGTTCAGCACCAACCACAACGCGTTGTGGCTGTGTCTTCGCTCACTGAGCGATTTCGGTGTTTGAGCTTAACAAATATGTATAGATAGATGGTGCCCGTCTATAAATTAGCCTGCAATTATGTTGCTTATTATTACGTTTAGCTGTTTTAACTATATAACATAAATTATAGTATTTAAACTCCTTTATATAATAGCGGAAGTAAGTTAACATTGTTACTTCCAGTTTTCGAGTAATTGATAACAATTTTTAATTTTCAAATGGAACATCCTATATATTTATTTATATTTAAAAAGCTCATAAAATTTGCTATTCAACAGTATAAAAACAATTATATATCATATTATTAAAAAGTATAATGGCGAATGATTAAAATATTACATTTTTATTAATAGCCGTTTGCACCGGCTCTACTTAAATATTAAGTACATCTTAAAAAAAGAAATATGTTGCACCAATTATTAAGGGCCCCTTAAATTGCAAACAGCTACCCTTAAGTTAAGCGGTAGATCATCTGCCTCCTTTAACGCTAAGCCGTACTCATACACATGCGTCAAAGAATTTTTACATTTGTATTTCAACAAAATATTATACAACTTTTTATAGTGACGTTCGATTTATAAAATGGATTTTGAATTTAATGTAATAAGATGACTAATAGCGCTAACTATTTTTAATATTTTTGCGAATTAAATTTCCGTTTTACACAAAATACTATTGTTACGCAAGGATTTGCTGTAGTTAATTAATTTGTATGTGTGTACGTAATACATTGTTTATATAGTTTGGAAATAATAATTTGGGAGTTAGTTGTATTTGATATGCGACAAGAGGAACGGTATTCAGAATAAGAGAGTGTTTAGTTTCATACTTGGTTTTTCTTATTTTCCTAGTAGTCCTAATAGTTCAGAAGTGGGATAAAGAATTCGGGTTTAACTCTATTAAAATGAAATGTCAAAAAGATTTAGACAGGGTGGTAGTAGTTCGATCATTGGGATAGTGATGGTGAAAGTGTTACACATACAAGGAAATTTGAAGAGATTTTAAGAAGAAACTTTTAGACGGTGATCTCTTCTCAAATTATAACTCATAAGACACAAAAACCTCAGGATTACACAACATTAGTCATAGAAGTTACAAAATCAATGCATGGGTTTACCTGAACAGCACCAAGGCAGGCGTTTATGAACAACCAGTAGATTCTTTCCAAATCATCATCAATTGAAATCCAAAGATGTAAAGTAGGGCAATGTTTTGGTCACACTTCAGATAGATGTTGGATGGTCAAGAAATGATATAAAAGGGAAGTATCATTCAATGTTTTATATTTTATTGATCTATTTGTAACTGGATATTTAGCTATAGAATATTTAGATACCTACCAAGAGTGAAGTAATTTAGGAATATGCTCAGAAATCATATTCAAATTTAATTTAGACAGAATATGCAATAAAATGTTTTTCGGGGCAAGTAATGTTTCATGTAGGAAAAGGAAATTTAATTTTTAGTATTAATGGTTTTGCTTTACCAATAAAAAAATTATGGTACCAGAAGCAAATTTTGGGAATATTGACATTTTACCCAGTAATAAATAGCCCAAAGATTAGTTTTAAAGTTAACGATACTAATGTAGAATTGGTTAAATCAAATGGAATATTTACAATTAATGCTATTTCATGTGTTTATTTCAGCACTAAAGTTGACATTCTTGTAACTGAAAATATTACAATAAATCCGATGATAACTGGCTTTATATTTACGGCATTCGGAGATTACTCCAGGACGGGAAAGAAATGGTCGAGGGTACAACTATTGGAGAAGTTTCGGTAAACTAAACATAAGATAGCGACTTTCGAACAAAATGAACGAAATGAGGTATGCTATTTATTTTCTAATGCTTTGTTTTAAATACTATAGGATCGATCGGACAACTTAAAAGTCATAATTAGTAAGTTACCACTGTTAAATTTAGTAGTGGGAGCCATTAATTCGGATGATATGAGTAAATTACATAACCTACTTAGAAAACATCATAATTGTTAACAGTTATGAGTTGAGTTCAAGTTCAACTGGTCTTACCCAATTACCTATTCGTTTAAAAAAATGATCGCCCCGTTTGTTACAAACCATAAAGACTTTCTTTTGAAGAGCGTGAAATTGTACAAATCAAAATTTATAATTTACTAAAAGCCGGTGTTATTCGTAAATCTAATTCAGAATTTGCAAGCCCCATAGTTTTAGTATATAAAAAGAACGGTGACCAACGATTACACATTGATTATAGAGCTTTGAATGCAGTAACTATAAAAGACATATCCTATACTCAATATTGAAGATCAGTTAGTAAAACTTTCGAGGAATTGTGTTAGATTTGGGAGGGATATAGACCACATTAGTGAGGTTAAGATTATCGTTTGGCGCGAAACCCTAAATCAAATCAGAATGTATGTATTTCTTATGGAAGCGGATTTTCAATTCATATTATTAAAGCTATTCTGTGTTTCTTAAGTACAATTTTGAGTTTCTTACTAACTGTTAACAATACTCTTTGCTTTCTGTACAGTAAAAGTATAAACAAAATAATAAGTTAAGCATAATTTCATTTTAAATAAAGTAGGATTGCAAATAGTAACATATGTCGTAACTTGGTGCAGTCAGGTCAACTGAATTTGTAGGTTAGTTTTGGAATTGACGATTTTTGCCTTTAAAGTTATAATATAAGGTGGTTATAAGTTTTTCATTTTTGTTATTTGCGATGTCTGAGAGACTTATTAAGTTGTCCGCAATAAATAATTTCTTTGCTGACGATTTAAATTCTCAAGATTAAATAGAATCGAAAACAGCTACAACCTACGTTTTAATGAATTTGCACTTGTTGCTTTAATTACAGATTATTCAATAATTTTGGGTGTTTTAGATATTTATACGACGTAAGTAGATATACAATACATTAGAGATTTGTGTTTATAAAGTTTAATAGATAAGATTTGCATTTTAAAGTTCTTTTGAACATTTTGAAAATAGCATATTTTTGTTCCCGTATGAATAACATGGGAGTATAAATCAGCAAAAGCGAGTTAGGGTTTTAGTTTGAATTTGCTGCCACACATTGACCGTTACACTAAGTGGTCTACTGCTGCAATGGCAATCTAATGTAACCTTAAAGCCAGTGGCGTAATTTAGTAGGGTAACATCTAATGACGAGCGTGTTAACCATAGTTATGAGTTGGAAACATTAGCTGTTTTGTTGAATCAATTAAGCGTTTTAGAATGTACGTCTCAGGTACAAAATTTAAAATTGTGACTGACTGGTCAGGAGTTCGTGCCACGTTCATTAAACGCGACTTACCACGTATTGCATGATGATGGCTCCAAATACAAGAATTCGATTTATTCAAGATGGAACATATTACGTAAGTTCCATGACATTGGTCACCCCAGAATTAAAAAAGTGTGAGAATTAATTAAGTCTGAATTTTGTTTTCCACAAATGAAGCGTTTTATATAAAAAAATATATGTATAGAGTCTTGTTTAAATTATGCATACAAAAGAGTAATTATGGTAAACAGGAGGGTATGTTACATGCGATTAGAAAACCAAATGAACCAATGCGTACCGTACATATTGACCATTTAGATCCTTTAGTAAAAAGTAAATGCGGTAAGTCATATTTACTCGTATTTATAGATTCGTTAACAAAGTAAAAAGTATACTGTTACTAAGCTTACTCGTACCCTTAGTTCACGCGAAACAATTTTGCATTTAAAAGTTTTGTAACTAACAAATAAATAAAACATGCCCAAAATGCGATTGCTACGCCCCGAGCAAACGGTCAAGGTGAAAGGGTAAACAGAACTATTTTAAATGCAATGCGTATGACTAATGTTGATGAACATGCTTGGGATGAGACTGTTCGTGATATAACATGGGGTGTGAACAATACAGTAAACGAAAATACCAAATTTACTCCGTATGAGTCAATGTTTTTTATTTAACGGTAATCCAATTTTAAATGGAAATGCTATAAATTATAGTAGGAATAATAGCAACGACGTAAAGTAAATAGGAAACAAGCAAAATAACATAGGAAAAGTGACTTAGTATTATGGAAAAATTCGAGTAATTGTGGGGCCACAGGACCTTTGGTTTGTAGGTAATATTATTGTCAAAGGGTTTAGTGATGAACAAATGGACATAGAAACACCATTTTAAATGGTAAAGTTACTTCAGAAATCTATATAAAACAGGCTAGAGGTTATGAAGACGTTACAGAGTTTGTAAACTAGACAGAACATTATATGGTTTGAGAGAAAGCCCTCCATTATGGAATGATTGTTTTGATGACCTTTTGAGAAAGTTAGGCGTTGAAAGAAGTAAATAAGATTTATTATTTGTGGATAATTTATTGATTTGTTGTAAAAATAAGAGAGAGAGGAAAGGCTTCATAGAAGTACAATGAGAGATAGCAGTAGTAGCGATAGTAAGCAAAGTGTAAGAGATTTTTATTGCTTAGCGCGGGATGTCGTTATGAACAATGTCGTTCGCAGTCTGATTACTTTTGTGATAAAGGAAAAGTAGTCAGTTACTTGTTGAAGTAGTCCCTGAGTCTGTTTTTGCAGAACATACTACAAGTGGTTGAACTTGCACATAATCATAGTTGCGTTACAGTTTTCTGTATAAACATGATGCGGTGTGCAAGAATTTAAAAGATCTGAGTTTGCATATGAGGAAAATTTTAGTGTTGCGTTATGAGCCAAGTGCGGGCCATACAAACACGCCATGAGATAATCTCATTTCTTTTCAGACAATCTTGGATGCCAGTGAGGACACTGCATAATGCAGGATGGCCGAATGTTACGCAAGGATTTACTGTAGTTAATTAATTTGTATGTGTGTACGTAATACATTGTTTATATAGGTTGGAAATAATAATTTGGGAGTTAGTTGTATTTGATATGCGACAAGAGGAACGGTATTCAGAATAAAGAGAGTGTTTAGTTTCATACTTGGTTTTTCTTATTTTCCTAGTAGTCCTAATACTATATTACATTTAAGTAAGTATTGAACACGAGCTGGAATTTCCATACAATTTGTACGTATTTTAATATTCTTCTTATAAAAAATAGTTTTTAAATACTCATACAGGACTAATTGTGTGTCCCTTTAATGAAATATTGGTGACTACAATGCTACGAAACTTGGAATTATCTACACAGCATATTTATACAGCAAGCAGAATTATTATTGTACGCCTGCCACGAGCTATATAGCGTTTAGCCAGATTATACAACCGGTATATTAAAATACCGATAACAAAGCAAGAAATAATTAAATCTCAAAATGAATTTTATGTCTTGGCAGCATATCCCAGATGTACCGGTACGATACAATAGATTATACCATTCTTCCTAATAGAAATTCCGAGGATTTATTATAAGTGAAGCGTAATACTGAAATTGCAGAAAATAGTTGCTCTTTGTTTATTTCCTTTGGCACAAATGCGATTAAATTTATTAAATATTCCATCCATTTCAATCCGATAATGAATTATTGCACTTGTTATTCAATATTATCAGAATAATTCTAATTTAAAAAAGCCTTCTATGTATTTTAATCATTCGCCATTGCATTTTTAAATAATGCAGAGTTATGTATTGTAGTGACCCCTGTGGTGCACTCTCCACACCAGCTATGAGTGCCCGTGAGGTGACGCCTGGTAAGCGCCCACACGTTAAAATATATCGTAATCATTACCGATGTCTACATGTGTTGTAGATACTGGCACACCCAGAAATGGGTAATATGCCGTGATGATATATTTATATTTATTTTTATGTATTGAATGCAGTTTGAACATATGCTCTAAGATTAAGTATTTATATACCAATAAAATTTATTAAATCCTCAATATCTTTGTTGGGAAGTGCCAATGTTTTATACGAGTATATTGTATTTTCGATTTAACTCCACACAAATTAGAACCAAAAAATATGTATTTAGAACAGTCACAAGGAAAACAATCTTTCAAAAAAAAAGCTTAGTTTGACATTTTGGTCTGTTTTCCTTATAAGTATTGTTAATGGTTTGAAATGATCATCTTACTGATGATAGGTAAGTACAGCCGAATGACCTTTATATTTTACATATTTCAGGAATAAATTATTTTAATATTATATGGGTACAATTACACCGTGAGTATGAGATACATTTATCAACGAATGAAATACTAATCCGAATATTCGTTCATTCGTATACACACATAGTTGTGGTGTTCATATGTAAGAAAACTTGAATGTTAGATCGTCAGTTTCTGTTCATAATCTTCTATCATGTAAAAATTACTAGTAAAAACGAGGTCCATGAAGTAGGTACGTCATTAAGATTTCAAGTAAAATCAAGGGTACCATTCGTTAGTACTCTATTTGTATTATTTTGTAATATAGGCATCCTTTTATCTCCCCAAGTATAAAAAAACTGATGTGGCCAACACATGACCTCCCGCAAAATTCCATGTTTAAAATAGCAATGAGCTGTAAGTAAAGTATCTTTTCCGTTCCGGTTTGTCGTTTGTAAACAAAATCTAATTTGTTGCTCTAAGAAAGAGAAACGTTGGTTTTAAGTTAAAATACAGAACATAAACTAAAAAGGTAGTATTATTCTAATTATTAATATGAGTTCTGAAAGGCATTTTAATAATAAATAAAAGTATGTAATACGAAATTAATTTCGTTCCAAAAATAATCGATTATCATGTGCCTGTGCGCTCACCATCAACTATAACAGTTCGACCTTCATCATTTTCGAAAAAGTAAGTTCCAATGACGCCACCTGACCATAGTGCGCACCAAACAGTCTCATTTAGGCATGTAATGGTACCTCGTAAATCACATGAAAATTTTCCTCTGCCCATATGTGGCGATTTTGCTTATTAAAGTACCCAGAGCGGTGAAAATGTGCCTCATCAAAGAAAAAGATAATCCTCGGAAAATCAGCATGAACTTCCAGGTGCTCTAAGAACGCAACTGTGTAAATTCTTTGCTGTACATGATCCATTTTTTCGTGGCTAGTGAACGCTTATTTGAAGGAATTTTTAACTCGGACTTTCACATGTGTTCTTATATTTTTCTGTAAAATTTTTCGATGCATTTTTTTCAAGAAAAACTGTTAAAAGCTTGTATAAGTGATACTTCCTGTTATCTGATATACATAAAAACTAATTAGCTCTTCTCACATAGTATAGAATGGGTATAAAAAAAATTCTAAATTTTCTTATTGATAGTTTGTGAGTAATCGTGTACACAGGATCCACACACATACAGACCCACAGACATCATTGTAAAAATGTTAAAATCGGATTTTAGGGACATAAAAACGTGCTTATTCACTAAAATCTCTATGCAATTTTTAGCACGATTCCTATGACTCCCTTACCTAGGGTAGCGGGAGCTAAAAAGTTATATTTTTTTTTTAAATGGCAAGCCCATTTCGTACCTAGCTCGCTATTTTGAAGTACAAATAAAAGCAAAGGTACCATTCGTTAGTACTGTCTTTGCATAGGTTTTGTGATGTAGTTATTGTTTGTTTTTATTTGTACTTTCAAATGGCGAGATGAATGTGAAGTGGGTTCGCCATTTTAAAAAATTCAAAACTTCTGAAGGGTTGGAGGAGATAACAAAATACATTACAAAATAATGCAAACAAAGTACTAACGAATGGTACCTTTGCTTTTATTTGTAATTTAAAATGACGAACTAAGTGAGGATTGGGCTCGCCATTTTAAAAAATTCATAACTTTTTAATACTTGGGGGAAATAAAAAGATAACTATCTTACAAAACAATACAAATAGAGTACTATACCGAATGGAACGCATGATTTTTTTTGTATTCTTTATGACGTGTGTATTTCACGGATCTTTAAAAATGTGCTTTCATATAAATATTTAATATATGTAGGTACAATAAATTTGAAAAGTGTAACTTGACTAACGAGAGATTAGTAATTCGTACCTAATATTTTCTAATTTATATATATATATATATATATATATATATATATATATATATGTATTTATATACTCGTATACAGGGTGTAAATTTTAAAACGGGTCATAGGGCTATAACATAGAAAAACAGTTTTTTAGACGCCAAAAGTTTCTATATTAATTCATTGAAAAAAGAATTAGTGCATATTATAAAGAAAAAAAATACGATTTTTTTGATACCAAACACATTACATTTCTGTTTCACATAAATCCAGAAAAAAAAATAAAATTTGCACAATTAAGAATAAAATAGCATTAGCCGTGGAACTGACAGACACAAAACAAAACAATTATTGATTTAAGACGCTTATTAATAAACGTTTTTTGCACATTATTTGCTGAATTATTATTATTATTATTATCGTTTTATTAAGAAATCATGGATAATTTGTCTCAAAGAAAAATTACAAATTATTGTCTTCTCGTTTTTTATGACTTATTTCTTATAACATGTAGAACTTCGAGCATATACTGACTAGAGGCCGCCTTACAGTGTTTGTTGTAATCGGAACATATGCGGAAGCCGTGGTATATTGCGGGCTGCGTATCGAAGCCGTGGTGTATTGCGAGCTGCGTATTATCATTAGTTCATAAATTAATAACTTTAATCTTTAATTGTCCCCTGTCATGTTAGTAAAAATGACAATTTTTTGTTACTGTCAGTTTCATATTTTTACTTAATTGTACAATTTTTACCTCCCGCTACCCTTGGTAAGGGAGGTATAGGGATCGTGCTAAAAATCACATATCGAGATTTTAGTAAATGACCACGTTTTAAGGTCCCTAGAATCCAATTTTAACATTTTCACGATGATGTCTGTATGTGTGTGTGTGTGTATGTGTGTGTATGTATGTGTGTGTGTGTGTATGTATGTGTAGGGATTTGTCTTCGCTCTAACTCAAATACTATCATTCAGAAACTTCTGAAACCTTGTATTTCTATCCTATTCTAATAAGAAAAGAAGCCATTAGATATTGGTGTAAATCGGATAACCGGAAATGGCACTTTACCTGAAGCTCATAATGGTTTTTCTTAAAAAAATATCATTAAATGCTATTTTTTCGCATTTTATGTCTTATGAAAATTAAAGATTATTAAATTTTCTACAGGAATACATTAATATTGTTTCTATATATTTTGCAGATAAATTTAAAAATATTTTTTTTATTAGCCTAAGATAAACACAATTCCTTTGTTACACAGTTCATATTTCAAATGAATGTAACCGACAAAAAACTAATCACTTCAAATTAATAATAGTGACATTTTAAAAAGAAAATAGTAAATAAATCAATATTTTTATTCAGTGGAACAGTTTGCAGCGTTAGTAAATACGTAAGTATGTATTTAAATTACTAAAAATGGATAGGAATGTGTGTCAAAGGATGATTGTTGCGTAACTATTATTGTGGTCCAGATGCAGATATTCGCTACTGAAAATCAGTCACTTTAATATGTTCTTATGTATGAATGCTATGATGATTGTGGACAAGGCGAAAGAAGAATGTTGTTAAAGAGTGAAGTGAGTCAGCTGAGCTCTTACTCTTATCCCTTTTCTTATTGTTACTATTATTTCCGGGTTTTTGCTAACCCACTAAGTGGGAAACGCGTGATTTTATGTATGTATGTATGTATCCCAGGAAACACACACCTATATGATACATAACAATCAAGGATAAATCACATTACAATTCCTTCGTGCTTTGATTTATCCTTGATAGTTATATATCATATATGTGTGTGTTTCCTACATAACAATCAAGGATAAATCACATTACAATTCCTTCGTGCTTTGATTTATCCTTGATAGTTATATATCATATATGTGTGTGTTTCCTGGGATGTATGTATGTATGTATGTATGTATATATGTATGTATGTATGTATGTATGTATGTAAAAATTAAATAGCGGGAGGTTTTGTGTTGGCCACATCAGATTTTTAAAATTTTTTCTGGCTTTATATGAAATAAAAATTTAATGTGTTTCGTATAAAAAAATTGTAATTTTTTTCTTTATCATATGCATTATTTTTTTATTATTATTTTTTATTTTCCTTTTGTTTGGTACCTTGGATGATGAATATGTGGAGAGGAAATTGATTTCGCCTTCTCAAGGTTCAATGTAAAACTTAGTTTTTATTTGATATTTGGACGTTTCGAGGGACCCAAGGCCCTCATCATCAGCAGAATTAAAAATTTATTTTAAAATAACAGTTTGCTACAATAAATAACATAAATGACGATTATATAAATTTTTTTCCAAAAAGAATATTTTTTTCCCTTACCTTAAACATTGACTCAAGGGTCAATTTTAGAGATATGTTTGCATACGAGATTCCCAACTGCTAAAGCCACTTCACCTCCAAACTGGAAATCGAAAAAAGGTGGGCGGAAAGTTTAATTGTAAAAATTGTTTTTACTAAATGTAGACAGTACCTATTTACTTGAGGGATTAAAACTTGATCGTGTCTCCGACCCGAGTACAACCAGTAAGCGAAACTTTTTGGAGCATCGGGGATAACATTTTCAACCTCCATACTGGAAAATACGTGCCTGTTTTGAGTTTTATTGTTTATTTAAAAAACTTTATTATTGTACTGATAAATTGAATATAGATTGTTCCAAAACTATCTGATTGACATTGTTGAATATTTACCTTGTTTTTTGAGGGATTAACACTTATTAGATAAAAAGTTACAACGCAGGGATGCAGAGGAGCGCACATCTGACGAAAGAACAACATATATTTCTATACCATACATTGAATCCATAAACGCCGGTCTTACGAGACTGTTCAAAAACAAAAACGTCAATGTCAAAATTGCAAATACAACCGCATGCACTACTAACATGTTATTTTCGAAATTGAAAGACAAAACAAACAATGAAGACAAAAATAATGTGGTACATCAAACAAAATGCGAAAAATGTTTAATGACCTATATAGGGGAAACTTCCCAACCCCTTAAAAAACGCATGTACCAACACAAGTACCATTGTGGGTTTAAAAACTATAATCATAGCGCCTTAGTTAAACACCATTGTGACACCGGCCATAACTTCAATTTCTCAGAGTCAAAGATACTAGCCACAGAACAAAATAAATACAAAAAATTATTACAGGAGAGTTTAATGATTAATTTAAACAAAAAGCAATGTGTCAATAACCACACCGACTTCGACAACAATTTAAAATTCGCGGCTCCGTTGCTGAGAACGTTCGAGAAACAAAATTCCCCCAGACAACAGATACCATAATAAAAGTTTAACGTTGGCTTGCCTGCTCCATTGCGTCTCCGATTTCGAAGTGACAAACATGGGATTGTGAGATCCAAACCAAAAAAAAAAAATTTAAAAGTATCTATCTAATAAGTGTTAATCCCTCAAAAAACAAGGTAAATATTCAACAATGTCAATCAGATAGTTTTGGAACAATCTATATTCAATTTATCAGTACAATAATAAAGTTTTTTAAATAAACAATAAAACTCAAAACAGGCACGTATTTTCCAGTATGGAGGTTGAAAATGTTATCCCCGATGCTCCAAAAAGTTTCGCTTACTGGTTGTACTCGGGTCGGAGACACGATCAAGTTTTAATCCCTCAAGTAAATAGGTACTGTCTACATTTAGTAAAAACAATTTTTACAATTAAACTTTCCGCCCACCTTTTTTCGATTTCCAGTTTGGAGGTGAAGTGGCTTTAGCAGTTGGGAATCTCGTATGCAAACATATTTCTAAAATTGACCCTTGAGTCAATGTTTAAGGTAAGGGAAAAAATATTCTTTTTGGAAAAAAATTTATATAATCGTCATTTATGTTATTTATTGTAGCAAACTGTTATTTTAAAATAAATTTTTAATTCTGCTGATGATGAGGGCCTTGGGTCCCTCGAAACGTCCAAATATCAAATAAAAACTAAGTTTTACATTGAACCTTGAGAAGGCGAAATCAATTTCCTCTCCACATATTATTTTTTATGTTATAGCCCTATGATCCGTTTTAAAATTTACACCCTGTATATATATACAGGCAGGATGGTTTTTCATTGTCCAACTTATATCAAATATACAAGAAAAAGTGAATGTAAGAGTTTAAGATTACATGATCTATGATCTATACATGTATTTAGCTTAAACAGTTTTTTCCGTTGCCTACAAATTTTCTGGAAAATATCTTACTTTGATTTTTTAAATGGAACACCTGTATATTTTCACAGAATAAGGTACTATATCATTTTGTAACATTTATTCATTTATTAATTTAGTTTCGACTTTTCCTTTGTTTTTCATTACCGTAAGGGCTAAATATTCAGGCCGATTTGTTTCCATCTGCTTTTGAGATTTTAAGGATCGTTGTTGGGATTTCGTTTCAGGATTTTCATTGAGAGGAAGAAGAACCTGACCCCGCTGATTTTCTTCTACTGTGTCCTGCGTCTGCGTCATCGACGAAAGGATGCGTGTAGCCGCCACCGTGTTCTCGTTCTCCACCATCGACGTCTCCGGATCCGGCAGGTTGAGAAGGTGTCGCCAGGAGGCACGAAACTAAAGAATTCATTATACAAGTTCAACAAGATGTAAAAATAACAAAGAAATATCAAGTTTTAATGTGAGTCATTATTTACATATTCTGGTTTTATTTTTCACTAAACAAGGTCAAAATTTGAATTGTTTATAATTTTTGATAGTATCTTCGCATTATGTATCGAATTCAGGAAATGAGTTATGTGGAAAATTATGATATTTATGAAAAACCTTGTCCTTTGTACTTGACTTTTTTCCTTTGTTGTAGTGGATATTAATTCAATTATAAGCCAGTACTGTTCTATAAGGAAAGTGATTACTTGCAGTGTAATTAACGTTACATGTTATACTTACATTAATGAGCATTAATATTCAATACATAATTATATTATTTAATTACTATTAGAATAACACTTAATTTCTCCTACTAATGGTCATTATATAAATAAGTTTGTACCAAGTAGATTAGTTGAAATTATTCATGTATTCCTAAAAATTAACTTCCATGTTAGCTTAGAATTTCATATTTTTTATTTTACAAATTGTTACTTGACTGAATTCGAATTAGTAGTAATTTTTGTGAGCACCATATAATATCAGGCTAAAATGACAAAGTCAAATTTACATTGAGCTGCAAATATAGGAAAACGGGAATTGTTGAAGAAGTAAAGTTCTAGATTTAAACCGGGTGTCTACTTAAAGTCAGTTATATAGGATAATATAATGTTATTTTTTTCTGCAGTTAGTTACCTATTAATTTTAGACAAAAATGTTTCAGATAAAGATTATTGATAATAAAATTTTACACATAAATCACTAATCAGATTTTATTATGCTCATTATGTAAGCTGTAAAATCGAATATGATATGTTATGAATCTGCTCGTTTGAGTGACACCCATGAAATTGATACAAAATTATAAATAAATTCATAATATTTGAACTATTAGAATAATACCATTGAATTATTTGCAGCTTTTATTCATAAAAAAACGTTATATTTATAAAGCAAAACAAAAGAAATAGTAATATAATTCAAAAATCTAATTCTGTAACATAAATGAAAAAAATAAAGTCTATCCTAATGAACTATTTTTTCTGACAGTTCAAACTTTAAGCATTTATTTGTAATTCTGTGTCAATTCTATCGGTATCACTACAAATGAGCAAAAATCTGATTAGTGATACATGTAGATATTTTTTATAAAGTCAGGTTTACAAGATACGACTATCAACTTATATTTTTCAAATGGCAACCTATAATTATTTTACTACAATAGAAACCGGAATTTTCTTCTCTTTTCAACTATGTATTAGTTTTTATTAATGTATTTGAAAAAAATCGAGGAAAATAAGAAAATGAGAAATATTAGAAATATTTTTTATACAAATATTATAGGTGGCTATCTGAAAATAAACTAAATGTAATAGTGTTATACAATTTAGCAAACTAAAAAAAAAACAAATTTAGTAACAAAAACAAATTAAAACAAATGTTCAAAATTACGACCATGATCTGTAATACAAAATTCAAGCGTTGAACGTCATGTGTTCGAACATCTGCAGCATGTTTCGCGAAATATTCTGGAAAGCATTTCGCATACGCTCTTTCACATCTCCTGCATCTGTAGGTATCTTCTGGTAGACATGATCCTTGACGTATCCCCAAAGAAAAAAATCCATAGGCGTAAGGTCAGATCTTGTTGGCCATGAAATATGTCCACCTCGTCCTATCCATTGTTTCCTCCACTGTTTATTTAAATAATTCCGAACATTACTGGCATAATGTAGTGGCTCTCCGTCATGTTGGAATATCAAATTCTGGCGGACATTTAATGGTATCAGGGTCGCATTTAAGCAGAGGCGCATGAGGCGCTAGCTGGGGGCCTCGTCTTCCGGGGAGCCGAATAGCCTAGTAAGACAGCCCAGCTATACGCTTTTGGAGCGCATATACGCGTTTTCGTCAAAATATTTATTTTATTTTTTATGAATTTGTTAAATTTGCTTCTTTGTAAAGAACTCTATATTATCGTACTTTGCATTAAAACTCGTTTGACCTTGAAAATTTTCAAAAAATCTGCGGCGCATATTTTCCCTAACCCTCCCCCAAACTACCAACAACGAATTATTTCCTTTATGTGCAGTGGAAAAATATCTTTAAAATAACCTCTGGATGAAACCAGTGTTACGCCAATCAGAATGCTTCTTTTCTATTTTTATTTTGATAATATCACTGTAGGGTAACCATAGTAACCGTTAAATGTTATGTAGATGTGTACTATATAGGTAGTTAATATTTTTATTTACAATTTTCGAACTATTTTTGTTTTTGTTTATGTGATACTAATAATAATAAAATTATTTACTATTATTAATACTCCATAATTTATTTCGATTTAATAACCATTAACAACTTATCTTTTAATTTAAAATAGACAGGTGTTTTTCACCGGATATATTTTAAAGTATATAAAAATAGGGGCCTCAACAGGTCACTGCGCCTCGGGCCTCTGAAGATATAAATGCGGCCCTGAATGGTATATCTTCCAATAATTCCAGGAGGATCATAATTAAAAAAATTAAATAATCGTCTCCTTTCAATGGGCCCAATAACAAAATCTCCTATTATGTCACCCCAAACATTCAAGGACCATACCCTCTGGCAGTCGCATCCAGTGAGGATTTTCAAAGGTGCGTTAAGGTGGCACCCCCACTATAAAAAAACCGACTTTTCTAATATATTAATGGAAAATGCTAGGAATGTGCAACAGAATGCTGTTATTGTTTTGAAAAGTGCTCTATCGACACGAAAATTATGTAAAATACAATTTGGGAGTGCCCACTAAACTAGTACACCTCCATCATGGAATTTTAATATTTTTAATATTTTCATTGAAAGTGTTTACAAAATGCTCGTGTTAGATATGATTATTGTAAGAAGTGCTCTCGGTGTAAAAATGATAAAGTAAATTATATGGGGTGCCATCTTAACGATAGCACCCCCATCATTGAATTTTAATGATTTTATTGTTTGAACTAAAAGTGCTCAGGAAGTGCTTTCTGCTTCTATTATTATTTAAAAAAATGCTTCGCCAGTAAAAAAGATAAAAATAATTTAATTTGGGGGTGCCATCTGAACGATAGCACCCCCATCATTAAATTTTAATGATTTTACTGTTAAAAGTAAAACTGCTCAGGGAGTGCTTTCTCTTTCTATTATTATTTTAAACAATGCTTCGCTAGTACAGAAGATAAAAAGAATTTAATTTGGGGGTGCCCCAAAATCAAAATGTTAATAAAATTAAACCAAAAGATAATAAATCAGAACTTTCATACTGTGTACTGTCATGCATTTTTAAATATATATTTATTTAATATGAGTTCTGAAAGATTCTTTACTTATGTATATACAATTTTTTACACGACTTTAAGAACGCATTTCCTAGGGACAATGGCGGGAATTTTAAATTATACGTTTATAAACGAATGTTTATTTTATTAGCCTCTACTGTTATATGAATTAACATATTCAATATTACCTACAAAAAAATTATTTATTTGTATAATAATTCGTATCTCACTACTGTCACTCAATTCAGGACTATGTAGATAAGTTTAATGGGGTACTTTCCCATATTCTTATTAGTATTTTTTTTTTTTCTAATAATGCATAAAAATATAACAGTATTAGAGAAAATGATACTTTTCTTTGTTCGCTTTGTTCTCTTTCGTAATGATCAACTCTTGCCCATGAAGTTGGTGCGCATGGAAACGTTCAAATTTTGCCCCTATCAAAATTCTTTATTCGACTCACATAAGAAAATACACATGGTTTGAAGAATGAAATATATTCTGTCTATTCATTAGTCACAATGAAAACCTTGATCAGTACAGAAAAAAAAAATAACTTTTACTTTTGATATATGTAGTCATATTTTTACATTACCCCGTATATTTTTTCGCTCCGTTCAATTTTATAGTACGTTTCACGTAAAAAAATTACCGTTGTTTAGATGGGGAAATTAAAACTGTCTTGTGATTAGTCTAAATTTAAACCAATATCACTATCTGCCATTTTTTACGTAAATCGGACTATAGTAACGTTCAAATTCATGAAGTTAATGCATTTCAAAACGTGTAAGTACCCAATTAGCGCGCTTTTTAATTTAAACAATACATTCCCAAGAACAATTTATAACGAAAAATTCACATCATATAAAAAAAATCAAACTTTGCAGTCATTATCATTCAATATTTCTCATAAATATAAGATTTTTCATTCATTATTTTACTAATAAAGTTATGCAAATTATCTACGACCAGACAAAATGAATTATTTAATATATAGTGCGACCAAGCGATATGTGCTCCTGGTCTCGACTTGGGAGGCATGGTCTATCATTACGAGTACATTCAGAGACAGAAATTTGCTACACAAATTTTAGCGATTCATGTACGAAATGGATTTAGTTAGAACACAAATGAAATACATAAACATTTCTTTAAATGTCATTTATTATAGGTATATATTATACCTTCTCCATAATTATAATTCATTTATTAGTATGCCTGCCGCCGCCGCCACTACACGTGTACTTTTATTCTGTATGTTCTTACGCGTTTGCGGCAAAATTCTCAAATGTTATTGGTTCCGCGTCAAGGCCAGAGGCACATATCACTTGGTCGTACAATATGCTCTAAATTCTAAATTTAATTTTTTTATTGTTATTGTACTATTATATAATTACAGAGAAATTGAAATAAAAAATATTAACGCATTTTGGCTTTTTATGATTTTACATACTTTGAAATCAAATGTCATTTGCTTAATTTATAACCTACAAATATTTTCCATGATTTTCCATTAAATTAACAAAATACAGGTAAACTAAAATAGTATATTATGTGGTAAGTGTGTAAAGCTGAAATTTTTACATGAGGGTGGAGATTGCGACACGAGCCGAAGGCGAGTGTTGCAAACCACCCGAATGTAAAATAGGCTTCACACAAGTGTTACATACTATACTTTTTCTACGACCTTGCAATAAAACAATGTCATTCTTTTAACGTAAAGCCTCTGTATTATCGAATTGTGTAACCATGGTTACCAACGTTTCGGGTGTTTAACAGCTTTGTTTTATTAAAATACAATTCAGTTAGTAATATGTAAAATAATGAACGGTGCGTGAAATGTTACTTCACGCACACATAAAAATTGATACGTGAAGTACTCACTTCACCCATGGGAGTAGAAAAAAAATGTTATAATAGCGATAAAAGTATGCCAATTAGGTTGCGAATTATGGACAAGAGATAACTAAATATAATAATAAAATAATTCCTATAGTATCAGATGTGAACACCAGAGGGTTTTACATCATAATGTTAAGCGGCGGAAATTTGAATTTGTAATTTTAAAATAATTAAATGTGTTTTTGAAGGGTATAATTTACAGGTTGGTGCATGTTACAGACAAAGATAGGGATTTAACACGGGATATAGTTTGGTGCATTTTCCTGCCTTCCTATACAATTCATGACAAAAACTGTAAAGAGAAAAGTTTCAGATATTAAAAAGACAAACAATGAACATAAATTTATTGATATGGAACATTTTTGTCAAAAGATACACAAGTGTATATTAAAAGTATCATTTCTAAGCTCTTTGCAGAGTGCCATGAGATAAAAACATAACTGTATTTTCTGTATTATTTGACACTGACAGACGGAATTAAATAAATTTCAACTTGCAGATTAGTTCTTGGACGTAATTTAAAGAAATACTTAATATTTGCACATATATGTATGTTTCATTTATAAGAGGTAAGTTTAATATTAATTAATGTAAAAATTAAATAAAGCTATCAAAAAATGTGACACAAAGCAATTATTTTTTCATTTCTCATGGCATTCTGCAAATATTCTATTTTGCCTTTATCTCGTGACATGAATATACTACCTATGTCAATACATTTGGATTCATTGATTGCCATTTTTAATTCTGAATAACATTGACCTCTGCAGTTTTTGTCGTAAAATTAATATGACAGCAGGAAATTGCATAAAACTAAATCACATATCATATCCCTTTATTCGCAACTGACCTGCACCACACTTTATAAATATGATAAATTATTTTCAGGTAAAAAAAAATAAAAAAAGTATGGCATTCTTAAGATTTGCATCCTAATATAAATTTTTCTTTTGGAAAAACTGTGTAAATCAAGCTTTATGTTTTAGTGCCATCTATGAAACGAATTGTGATATAAACATTTATGAATTTTATACAATTGTTTATACACAACCACGTTTTTAAAATTTTAAAATTTGAAATATTAAAAATGTGCTTAAGTTCCAATTTCATTACAAATGAATGTAAAAATATTACTTAAAAAATATAGATGTCTGTGTATAAATGTCCTGATGATATGATAATACATAAATAAATTTTTAGATTTTGCGTTTATAATGAAGTCATTACGATACGCAATTGCGTATCGTAATGGCCTTCATTTCGATACGCATTTTGTTGTTTTAGAAGGTTGATACTAGATGACATTTACACTACAAATACTTAAATTTAACCTTCAAATGTTCAAATAAATAATAATTGGATGTGGTCAGTTCAGTGATACCATCTACAACATTTCACTTGCAAATTTCCTTAAATTGACTCGGTTTAATATTAGCAGTTTTTTACAATATTTTAGTATGTAGAAGGCGCAAAATATAAAAAATAGTATAATGAACTCATTTTATAAGACTTTTTTTCGCACTTGTCAATTAAAAAACTCGCCAAGGCTCGTTTTCTAAACTTTGACGCGTGCGAAACAAACATGTCTTATAAAACTTGTTCTTTAATATACTATATCGGCTTTTTTTTTAAAGCTATTTTATCGAAATGAAGTATTTTTTTGCTTACACAACTATTAAAAATACCTATTCATACCATAATAGTAATGGACATGATTTTAATGGATAGTTGGGAAAATTTCAGTTTGCAGTGCAGTAAGAAAATAAATATAAGAATCTACAAAAAAAAGTTTATTAAAAGAATAAATGTTACTAACAATATTTTATTAGTTTATTCTGTACATATAAATAACGGAAGTTAACAATTTATTGGGGGAACATTTAGTGTCTATTTTTTCAGCTAAATTATTAGATATTTCCGATTTGCCATTTGGGCGCTGAATATATGCAATGAAATGCCCAATACTTTTTATGTTACCCAGCACGGTACCTATGAGATTTATTACCCCTTGTAATATATATGTTTGTTCATGGTTTAATTCGATCACTTTTATATATCCGGGAATATCACTTAAATTTATGTCCAAATCTTTCCCATGCTTATCCATAATTTATATGAATATAATATTTTGCAAACAGTTATATTTGTTGTATTTGTACAATGAGGACACTTATTTTTATTTTGGCGCGCAAATCCTAAAAACTAAATAATACGCCTATATTATAAATAATTATACTGCATTAAGAGGACTTTCACCTCCATTGATGATTAAAACAGAAAAATGAGAAGTACGTATAAAAATGTGATATAACTATTGAATATTCAATAATAAGTATTATTATAATGGACGGTATGACTAGTTACCCCCAATAAATTGGTAACTCCAGTTATTTATACCGCGTTAAAACTTTAAACCCGAACATAGGACTTTAGCACGGGAAAATCGTTTTTTGCAGACTGTTGCTCACTATTCCACTATGGGTCCAGGTAAAAATCCTAAATTTCAAGGTGGGGTAGACCAGGCCGATGGGATGAGTGGCTGAATAGAAGATCAGTCATTACTGGCAACACCTCCGAGCACCGGGTCGCACTCGGTTGTATCAACGCCTTACCTCGGTACTGCTGGACTCTGCCGAGGCTGACCACCCTTTCCCTAGCTACTCGTGGGAACAACAATGAGTGACCAGAGACCAAACCCTAACAGCACCGAGGACTCCAAGCAGGACTCAGGGGCTCCAACCAATCCCTCCGGTGTAACAGGTACCGGAGACTTCAAGCCTCTAAGACAAAAGCTCTCCGGGGCTGCTCGCAGGAAGCTGAAGAAAGCCAAGGAAGGAGAGGGCTCCAAGCAACCTCCAACCAAGGCTATAAGAGAAGGGCGTGCCACGACTGGGACGCCAAAGCGACACCGGTCGGATGGCAGTACGCCCAAGGACAGACCCGTGAAAAAGGTTAAAGGGCCTACAAACGTGGCCCATTCCTTCAAAGACGCAATGATCTGGTTCAAGATGCCGATCACACACCAGGGCCTGGGCATTTCCCTGACGGAAGAGCAGACAGGGAAGTTGAAGATGTGGATCTTGGAGAAGATCGAATTGGTGAAAACTGGGGAGGTCCATCCAAGGTTCACAGACTGCAGACACCGGGACGGGACTCTGTGCATCACGCGCTGTAACCAGGCCACACTGGACTGGTTAGGCGGGTTGTTGCGCAATGAGACACCGGTGGAAGGGGCGACGCTTCAATTCGTTCAGGCGAAGAACCTTCCCAAGCCAGTGCGAGCGATGGTGTGGATACTAGGGCCAGCAATGGTACCTGAAAAGTTTTTGGGTCGCCTCCAGATCCAAAATAAGGACATCCAAACCTCGACCTGGAGGATAGTGGACCGGAAGGAGGATCCAAAGGGACAACAATTGATTGTCCTGATGGATCAAACTTCCTGGGACGCCATGGACGTCTGCGGTCACCGACCGTACCTGAACTTCTCCCGAGTTCAGTTCAAAGCTCTGGCCAAGAAGAAGGAGGGCGAAGCCGGGGCCGAGGACGAAACGGAGAAGATGGAGATTGAGGGGACATCCGAGAAACCTCAACCCTCCACCAGTACTCAGTAGGTAAGTGCCTTCCTGAAGACTATACAAATTAACGTACAGCACTGTAAAGCGACTCGTATGCCCTTAGTGCCTACATGACAAAACACGACATTGACGTGGCCTTAGTCCAATAACCTTGAACTTACAACGGCGTAATTAAGGGTCTTAGGGGAAGTGGGAGAAAAATCATTTTTGATACTTCTGCCACTATACCCAGAACCTGCATATTAGTTAAGAAAAATTTAAATGTTACACCATTATGGGACTTATGTCACAGAGACCTTGTTCTAATAAACCTGGTGACGTCAGAGGCAGGGTGCGAGCGGGAGTTTGTGTTCGGATCCGCGTACCTGCCTTATGACCAACCAGGCGATCCACCACCGGGAGGCCTTCGCAGACTGGTGGAGCGAGCCAACACAAAAGGCTGGCAAATTCTTGTCGGGTGCGACGCCAACTCACACCATCTTGTCTGGGGCAGCACTGATACCAACAAAAGAGGTGAGTCTCTTCTTGAATATTTGTTAACGAATAATTTAGAAGTAGCTAATAATAGAACAAGAAGGGAGGTAATTGACATAACTATAGGTACTGTGTACGCAAGCGACACAGTAAAAAAACTGGCATGTATTAGACGAGTCGTCGCTCTCTAATCATAGATATATACGATTCGAGGTAGAATCAGACGACATATCTCCTGTACCGTACAGAGATCCGAAAAGAACTAACTGGAACCTTTACAGGGAACAATTAGAAATTCAACTGGAAAACTGCCCTCCTAGAGCAGGAAACTCAGCAGAACTAGAGCTCATGGAAAATAACCTCAGTGAAGCGATAAAAGCAGCTTTTGAGGCCAGTTGCCCAGAGCGGGAGAAAATAACTTCAAGAAAGGTGCCTTGGTTGCATGAGGGACTGTCCCGTCTGAGAACAGAAACACGAAAGTTGTTCAACAGAGCAAAACGAACCGGAGAATGGGACGTTTATAGAACGTCACTAACCGAGTATAACAAAGCCATAAGGAAAGCTAAAAGAGACTTTTGGAGGAAGTAGTGCCAGGAACTTGAACAGATACCTGAAGGTGCTAGACTCCAAAGAGCCCTACTAAAAGAAAAAGAGGGACTGCTTGGCTCTCTCAAAAAACCGACGGGAGAGTATACTGAAGGGGAAAAAGAAACGATGGAGCATTTACTGCAGACACATTTTCCCCAATCAGTAAGTCTTACGCAAACTAGATGGGGACAACGGCAAAACTTGGTTGGATCCTACACTAGGACCACTAAGGATGACTGGACACTTGCCAAACAAGTGGTTAATCAAGAGAAAATTAAATGGGCAGTTAGAAAGTTTCTGCCCTTCAAATCTCCAGGAAAGGATGGTATTGTACAGCAGGGAATAGATCACTTGGAACCCATATTGTGTACAATGTTTAGAGCCAGTCTGGCACTAGCATGTATACCAATATTGTGGAGACAAGTCAAAGTCGTATTTATACCCAAACCAGGGCGAGATACATACGCCCAAGCGAAATCATTTCGGCCAATAAGCTTAACATCTTTCCTCCTTAAACTGCTGGAAAGACTAATTGAGAGGCATACACGGGATACTGTGCTGAGGAAACTTCCTCTCCATAAATATCAGTATGCCTATCAGTCAGGAAAATCGTGCGAAATGGCAATCTGCAAAGTCATTTGCCGAGCAGAGAAAACACTGCATAGAAAAGAAGTTGCTCTAGGAGCATTCTTGGACATAGAGGGAGCGTTTGACAACACCTCCTTCCAATCGATAAATAGAGCAGCTGTTAGGAAAGCAGTACATCCTACAGTATGTAGATAGATCTCTAACATGCTGGAAAACAGAGAAATTTATGCCTCCTCAAACAACCAGACTGTAGGGGTACAAGCCATGCGGGGATATCAGCAAGGCGGAGTCCTTTCCCGCCTATTGTGGTGCCTCGTTGTAGACGAACTCCTACGGGAACTGAATAAGGCAGGATATACAGCCATCGGTTACGCAGACGATGTAACTATACTGGTCACAGGCAACGGTATCAGAATTGATGCAAGGAGCCCTAAATTTTATTGAAAAATGGTGCAACAAAGAGGGATTATCTGTAAACCCGACAAAAATCACAGTTGTACCATTCACAAGAAGGAGGAAACTTGATGGACTAAAACAGTTATATCTGTATACAAAAGAAATCATGATAGGAGAAGAAGTCAAATATCTAGGGGTAACACTATATAAAAGACTGACATTCAAATCTCATGTGAGAAAAACAATAAACAAAGCCATTAGATCCTTGTGGGCCTGTCGGCGAATGTTTGGGAAAACCTGGGGACTATCACCAGCAATGACGTACTGGATCTATTCAGTAATGATCAAGCCCGTCATAGAATACGCCAGCCTGGCCTGGTGGCAAAGAACAAAGACAAAGCACTGTCAAGATGCACTCAGCAATGTACAAAGGCTAACCTGCTTAGGGATTACAGGAGCTATGTCAACCACACCAACATCGGCAATGGAAACTCAGTTAAGCTTGCCCCCACTACACTTAGTGGTAAAATCAAGGGCAATGAGCGGGGCATATAGGATAAAAGTTTTCTCAAAAGAGGATAAATGCGGAAATGGACAATCTGAAATTTACACAGAGATAAACAAGCACTCCATTTTACAAATGGTGCCTGATAGAATCAATAAAATGTACACCATTGACAAAACTTACAGGATAATAATTCCTGAAAGCGATGCATGGGAACACTCTCAAAGTCCAGTGGAAAGAGACGACATAGTCATCTATACAGACGGCTCCAAAACAATGAATGGAACCGGAGCTGGAATACATGGGGCAAAGGGACTAAGACACAACCAATCGGTTGGACTTGGGACAAATGCAACAGTACTCCAAGCAGAAGTACACGCAATTTTAACCAGCGTGCAATTACTATTGGAGAAAAACTACCACAATAGAAGAATCTGCATAGTAACAGACAGCCAAGCCGCACTTAAGGCACTAAACTCGTGTGAGGTAGGGTCAGGACTAATTCTGGACTGCATCCACAGATTGAATGCGTTAGGAGCGACGAATAAATTAAGATTGATATGGGTACCCGGACATTCAGAAATTGAAGGAAACCGGACAGCCGACCATTTTGCAAAAGATGGGACAAATATACCTTTTATAGAACCAGAACCTACTTGCGGAATAACTGCGCAAACAGTTAAGCAAGAACTTAATACTTTGCTTTGGCAATGGCACAAACGGCATTGGACAGCCACATCAGGCCAAAAACATTCCAAGCTCTTCCTGAATGAGCCATCCAAGAAAAGAACAGACAACTTACTTGTAATGAGCAAGCAAGATGTCAAGACTAATAATAGGACTGGTAACAGGACACTGTCAATTAAATAAACATTTGCATAGGTTGGGTCTCAAATAAGAACCAACATGCAGAGGATGTGGAGAAGAGGATGAAACCCCTGAACACTTAATATGTCACTGCGAAGCATTTATGGCAAGCAGACATAGTCTTTTAGGAGCAAAGAAATTGCACACTAAGACACTAAAAGACATTAGTCTAAACAAAATCTTGGAGTTTACAAAACATACAGGGCTCCTAGAATAGGAGGAAAACACGGAGGCTACAATAGACCAGAAAGGTCGCAGTACAGGGGCAAGAATGAACCACCTCCCGACAATAATAATAATAATAATAAAATAAAAACATATCTCATAAAATGCAACATGATTAAAACTGTGCTGTATTTAGCATTTAGGATTTTCACGCCAAAATATAATTATCAGTAAAACTTTTGAATGTCAACTGATTGGCAAGCAGACACTTCAGTCACACGACCGCGGAATCCCATAATAGGTAATTTTAAAATTTTCGCTCCACGCGAAAATTGTTCTAAGACTCCTACGCTCCTTGCGCCATCAAGGTTATATTTCATGAATGTCGTACTGTTACACTTTTACTTAATTTTTGAGATTTGTTTACTTATTCTTTTTTACTAGTTGCAGTTGCAGTGTCCAGACTTAGTATTTATATTTAAATTGTCTCGTATTTGCTCTGTATCTTACGTTAAATTCTGTAAGTCATCTCTCGTCTATGCTGTAAGTAGGTATATGTTTTGTTTGTTTGTATCATAATCACACAATTAGTTTTAGAAATAGCACCATGGCAAAAAAATGTGATTAAATTGTTAATTATTTAAAGAAAATTGAAGATAGCCTGTTTCAAAGTAATGGAAAACCAAAGTTTGAGTCTGATGAAATTTGGAGAAACATTGCAAGAGATATGAGCAATGAATATAATGTTGTTATTTTACCAAAATATATTTACAATATAGTGATTAGGAACAATAATTTATGTGAAAATGAGGAACGTTCATGTGAAAACATTGACCAAAGTGAAGGCAGTAAATCATCCAGCTCCACAACAAAGAGCAGCAGCAATTTAAATGTTTTTGGTTAGAGAAGAACATTAAATTTTGTAATAACTTTATCTGTTGAAGAATGGAATTCTATAAAACCAATTGATAAATTTTACTGCCGAAGTAAATGAAATAATTTAAGAAGATATTCTGTTTTGAAACCTGGTAAGTGGACAAACATTTTTTTCTCTCATTTTTGGCAACATACCAAGTTAAGCTGTGCATTAACATTTAAAAAAGCAAAAGTTTATGAAAATGGAGAAAAAATTATTGAAATATATGGAAAATGTAGCGAATTTCAATCCATATTTGTGTCGTCGTTAGATGAATACCCAAAGAAAACAGTAGAGCACTGTTTTCTTGTTATTATGCTGGTGAATTTTATAAAAAAACATATTAAAAAACGATATTTAGCTGGAGAAAGGAGGAGGGAAATTGGACAAAATCTGTTTTTATCTAATATAAAAGCAAGTTCACACCGAAGAACAATGGCTAATGAATTAATGTCATTTGGTGATGCAGAGCCTGCCCATTTACCTTCAAACAATACTTTAAGGATAGCCTTACACGAAGCTTTAAATGTAACACGACCTGCCGAAAACGTATATGAAACAATTTATTCTGCAAAATATTTATATCGTTACAATGAATACTTTCACGACTTTGGAATAGATAAGTTTTTTGTTCATTATTGGAGTACATTACAAATACATGTCTATAATACATATTGTAAATCAGAATTTTCAAAAATAGCCATATATGCAACGGGTGACGTAGTTCGCAAAGTAATGCGACCTTCAGGTTACTCATCAAGTCATCTTTTCTATATGATATAGCTGTTTGTGATCCTAAATCAAAAATGCAGTATTCTGTTTGTAATATGATTTCTGAACGACATGATTCTGATAGTATAGCACTATGGCTGAAGAGGTGGATTCGAGATGGCGCTACTTATCCACGCGAAATTGTATGTGATATGTCGATAGCATTACTGTCTTCTATAACAAAAGCATTCTCAGAAATGTCCCTAATAACTTACATCAATATATGCTACAATATTGCCACCAAAAAATGCTTGGAGAAACCAAAAATTTATGTTATGTCAGATGTGGCTCATGTTATACATTATGTTTGTAAGATGGAAATGTTTAAAAAATATTCGTAAAAGAAGTAGAGAATTTTATATAAGATCCCTAACGCAATTAGTATTATGCACCAACTTAGACTTTGCAAAATGTATTCTTACTGCTATATTCAATATAGCGTTAAGTGAAACCGATGGGAACGATACAGACGGCCGTCCGAATTTCTGTGATACTCAAAAAATATGGTTGAAAAGACTAATATCGCCTACATGTGAGAACAAAATGGAAAAAATTATATTAGATTCAATATCTTGCGATACTGAAGCCATTGAAGAAATAAATGAAAATATATCATTTTACGATGTATATAATGAATGTGAATAATTGTTTTTTCCTGGGCTTCAACTATATTAGAAGACACGAAATTAAAAATTGTTGGGATTAATAAATTCCAGAGCAGGAGAATAACCACTGTTTGAATATATATTATTTATTTAACAAAATGATTATTATCAAATAGTAAACATGAATCAATTATTTTCTTTAACACCTTCTCTTAATTGTTTCATGTTTTACATAGTACATATTACAAAAAGATAAATAAATTTATTTGCAAATTGTATAAAAAAAAGAAAATAATTTTAGATTAAGTAAACATACTTAAAAAAAAATTTTAGATTAAGTAAACATACTTATTTTAAAAAAAAATAGTAATTTTGTTTAACGTACTAAAACATTTTTGTGTTTATTAAACTTTACATTTTGTAGTGGCTTGGTAAATAGGTCAGCCACTTGATTATTTGATTCACAATATTTTATTTCTAGTAACTTGTCAGTAACCTTTTCATGTATGAAATGAAATTTCACATCTATGTGTTTGCTTCTGCGATTTACGACACCATTTTTTATTGTATTGTATATTTATTGTATATACGTTTACAAAACTTTTTACAATGGATTGGTAACATGATATAATATAAATATGTAACTTACAAATTCATTTTAACAATTGTTTACATAAAAGTGATGACATGAAAATAAAAATAATAATAATAATAATAACAATAATAATATTAATATATCTTATAGATAAAAATTTGAGAAAGGCAACAGTTTATTTTATTATTTGCAATATTAATTTTTAACAACTATTGACAAGAAGATATTGACATGAAAATAATAATAATAATAATAATAATATCTTATTAATAACATTTGGTAGGAAAATAGATTATTTTAATAATTACTATATTCGTTTCAACAATTATTAGCAAGAAATATTGACATGAAGATGATGATAATAATAATAACATATCTTATAAATAAAAATTTCAATAGGAAAACAGTTAATTATGTTAATAGCAATACTATGAATGTATAAATAAATATGGAATGAAATAAGGAATTAATATAATCATTCGTTCATAAAGAAACTTCTTAATTTTAACGAACTCAGGGTGTAAGCAAATAATTTATTAATTTTATGGTTATCTAAATTATTGAAGAGGGGGGCATAATTGTCTACATTTAGGTTTAAATCTTTCATAATACCAGAAAGGTAGGCTTGTCTGAAGGGCGAGTATATGGGGCATTCTAAGAAGAAGTGCCATAAATTTTCTTTTTTGTTTAGATTGCAAATAGTGCAGTTATTAGTTGCGTCTAGAGAATATTTAATTTGCTTATAAAAGATGGTTAGTCCTCTTTTACTAGACACTCTGATTTGAGAGATTATTCTAGATTTAGCAAGAGCACATTCACTTAAGTACGATTCGGTGGAGTATAAGGTCTTTATTAATTTGAAATGATCGCTATAAGTAGAGTTAGAAATTTTATCTAAGTCTTTAGCTTGTAGGGAATTTTCAAAATCCACACTGATCATATTTATGTCGTTGTTATTTATATATTGAGATCTCCATATATTTTCGTAACCTAGATCAATTAGCAGATTTTTAATTTGGCTGATCCAATTGTAATCTGGCTTATTATATATAAAATTGTCTAGTTCTAGAAGGCGGCACATTAAAAGTTTTGGATATCTAGTGTCATCCATGAATAGTAAAATTTTCCACCATCTAAGTGCTCTTTTAAGCACTTCAACTTCAATATGTGGTGAGCCTGTTTCAGCTAATATCATGTAATCAGGGTTGTTACGGGGACATTGTAAAATGGATTTTATGAACTTTAGTTGGATTCGCTGGAGATTATTTTAGTACCGTAGTGCCCATATTTCGCTGTTCTAGAGGCCAGCGGCCATAATGATTGATTGATAAAGTTTTTGTTTTTCTATCCAGTTATGCGAATTAGCTCTCATTAGCAACGCGTTAGTTTTATAGATAGCTAGGTTTGATTTTTTCAATGCCTGATTTGTGGCTTGTATGAATTTACCTGAGCTGGAAAAGTTAATACCCAAATAGGTGTAATTGTTCACTTCCTCGATAGTTTCTTCGTTATATTTGAAGGGAGACCTATTTTTTTCATACGGCCTTTATGAAACGTTAAAATTTTAGTTTTATTAGTGTTGACTATTAGTTTGTTTTCTTTACAACAATCTTCAAGTATTTTAAGTTTAATGCGGATATCGTGTTGCGAGTGACTGAGTGTAACTATGTCGTCGGCGTATGCGAAGAGAAGTAGGTCATTATGCCTGTTTATGTCTAGACCCCTAACGCCACATGATCTAAAATATTGCTCGATTTCATTGATGTATAGGGCGAAAAGGATAGGGCTTAATATATCGCCTTGTAATACCCCTTCAGATAACGGGATATAATTTGTGGTGTTGTTATTGTTTTTAACACAAACTTTTGCCGTGGCATATAAATTCTGGATTAATCTGATAATTTTTGTGCTAACGCCATTGTCGTACAGTTTCTCCCAAAGTTTTTGGTGGTTTAATGAGTCAAAGGCGCATTTTAGGTCAATAAAAATGGCGTATGTATAATTACCTTTAAGACGTATATGAATGTGTATTATGGCTGTTAGTGAAAATATGTTATCTGTCGTCCCGCGATTTTTTCTAAAACCGGATTGAAACTCTTTTATAATATTATTCAGTTCAAGATGCGTTTGTATTCTAGCGTAAATAATCGAAGTAAATATTTTTGTAATAGAATTTAGTAAAGCGATGGGTCTATAGTGTCCCGGAGCGGTAGGGCCACCTTTTTATGGAGCATAAATAACTGGGATTTGCCCCATTCCAATGGAATATGTTCTGAAGTAAATATTTGATTAAAAAAATTTTGAAGGAAATGTAAGCAGTTGGGGGGTAGATGTTTATAAAAGTCAACATTTAAACCGTCAATACCTGATGCTTTGCCTGGTTTCAGTTTGTTAATACTGCGAGAAATTTCATCTAGTGAAATTGGAGAGTCAAGGGACGGATGACTGGCGTCATAAATAATAGAGGGGGTATTGCTATGGGTGTTTAGAGAGTATATATTTATAAGAAAGTTCTCCCAAGTACCCAGATTAATAATATTCGAAACGATATTCTTAGGTTTTAGACTATTTATTAGGGACCAAATTGAGTATTGTCGCTAACATTGGAAATGCGTTCTCTAATATTACGATCATGTGATTGGCAACATTGCTTTGAATGATTAAACATTTATTTTGACAGTCAAAAATTTAAACAATAAAATATATAAAGTTTATAAATAATTATTACTATTCATAAACAGTATTAGTAAGTACTACCTTGGTTAATACTACACCAATAAAATTCAAGGTATAAAAACTATCAGTGTTAATTTTACACTAATTCGAACCTTTCAAAACCACGTGCTATGGAAGGTAAATTGAACGAAGTCCTAGAAAAACTAAATATGCTCGATGAGATAAAGAATGAAGTCTCTAACACAAATACAAAAGTAAACTCTCTTGTTACATCCATAAATAAAAATATGGAAACAATAGAACAACTAAATAATAAAATAGAGATCCAAGCACGCCGCATTGAATTCTTAGAAAAATCTCAAAAAATGAAAAATTTAATACTCACGGGATTGGAAGAAAACGAAACGAGTAAAAGTGATCTAGAAATATATATCATCAACTTTTTAATCAACAACCTTAAAGTTGATGTCTCAGCGAATGATATAGAAAACACTTACAGATTGGGCAAACAACGTGAAACTTCTAGACCAGTGCTTATTGAATTCCGCTCAGTAAAAACTAGAAATATGATTTTAGCAAAAAGAAATCTTTTAAGGAATTCAAAATACTTTCTAAATGAGGATTTAACCAAAAAAGAGTATGAGTCACACAAAGAACTCTTATCCCAAATGAAACAACTACGTTCTGAAGGTAAAAAAGTTCATATTTATCGTAATAAAATTGTCAGCAGCGACAATCAAAATACAAAACGAGGACGTCAATCTTCAGAAGAAGCATCTCCAAGGTCGCAACAAGTAACAAAAAATATTAAATTATTTCCAACACCAGCAGGCAACCCATTAAACATACAAAAGGATTCGGCTACAGATTCTTTTTTAGGACCACGTCAAATTCAAACCAATCAAAACCCGACTTACAAGGCCTAAACACTTCACACAACAATGTAGAACCAACAACAAATATTAATGCGACTGTTGAGGAAAGTACACATTTTACAAAATTTAATGTTAAACATTGTAATATTGACAAGTATAGAACACAGTTCCGCATTGTTTTTTGGAACATAAACGGAATCAACAATTTATTCAATTTAGATGAAGATACAATACATACATTGTTGCAGGGAACCGTGATCTGTATTTGTGAAACTTGGCAGCAATATGATTTTCCTCGTTTACCTATGTTTTTGTCTGATTATAAAAATCTTTGTTCCAGCAAAGCAACTAAAGAGAAAAGTGTTGGTCGTCCAAGTGGAGGTCTCGCTGTTTTTTATCAGGCAAAACTTCTTTGATGAAAGTAATGTGATTGAAAATTCAGATTTCTGGTTGATCATTGAATTAATTTTCCACGAACGCAAGTATATTATATTATTTACTTACTTAAAACCAAGCCTCCCAACGTGTTGCATTGATTTTCTCCACGATACGCTTGAAGACATTATAGTTACATACAGATTTCATAATATTGTCGTGATAGGAGATTTCAATGCACACGTTGGGTAGCTGAATAATTTATACATTGATACATTTCTGTCGCCAAATGTTAAAGAATGTAGACAACCTTTACACTTGATTGAAAACGCAAGAGGAATAAAGATAGTCGACTCTATGGAAAATTTAGGATTTTACACCCTCAATGGGAGAACAAATCTTGACATACCGGGTAAATATACCTTTTTAGCTAAAACAGGGAAAAGCACTATTGACCTAGCTTGGTTAAATGTTAACTCGATTGAAAATGTAAAATTTTTTCAAGTGATCCATACACTAGCAAATTCAAATCATGGATTGTGTGTTATAACTTTTAAAGAAAATATCAAATTAGAAAAACTTATATTTCCTAACAATTCTAATACGAAATATGAAGTAAAATTCAAATTTGATGCAAGCAAAATATTTGAATATCATTTTAATCTAAATTCATTAACTAATATTTATTTTCAAAGTAACAATGTACATGAGCTTGCTATAAACTTGGAATGTGCAATTAAAGAAGCAGCTAGTAGTTGTGGCATGTTGAAAATAGTAAAACCTACAAAAAATATAAATTATAAACCATGGTTTGCTAAAACGTGTTTTCAATTAAAACAAAAAATAGAAAAAATTTAAGAAAACTCCATCAAAATTTCTCTGAAATGAATCTAGATATTTACATCACCGACAAAAGAATATATATTAACACAGTTAAAAGAAATAAAAATAATTATTACAAACAAATAAAACAAAAACTAACAAATATAAATAACAGTCAGGAATTTTGGAGCGTAGTTAGATCTTTGCGTGATAAACCAGCCTTTATTAATGAAATTAGCATGGAAAATTGGGAAATATTCTACAAAAATATTTTCGTAAAAGATACAAGATCTTGTATTAAATTTTTGGATTGTACACATCCACATTTCGATACACCATTTACCTTAAACGGATTACAGTTGAGCTTACATAAAGCCAAAGTAAATAAAGCGACAGGTTTGGATTGTTTTTCCAATGAATTTTATAAAAATCTTACTCCACAATGGCAACACTATGTATTAAATTTATTTAATACGATTCTTAAAACTGAGGAAATACCTGCATCCTGGCATAATATTTATAGTTCTCTTTTATTTAAAAAAGGTTCTCCTACAGATCCCCTAAATTATATGGGAATAGCTGTGCTAGTATCTACATACAAGCTCTTTACCAATATAATCTATAATAGACTGCAACGATGGTGTGAAATAAATGACACACTAAACGAACATCAAACAGGTTTTAGGCGAAACAGGGGAACTAGGGACAATATTTATATCCTTGCTTCTTCTATTCAGCTAAGTTTGCGCATTAAAAGTAACAATGTATACGCGATATTCGTAGACTTCCGGCGAGTATTCGATAGCGTTAATCAAAGTATTTTATGGCACAAATTATTTAACGCAGGATTTTCAAGTAAGGTAATAAGAATTCTACAAAACCTTTATAATAGCGCAGTACAACAAATAAAAACAAGAAATGAATATTCAAATCCTATACCGGTGACTCAGGGTGTTTTAGAAGGGGAAATACTTTTCCCTTTAATGTTTGCAACTTTCATAAACGATATATGGGATTACTTTAGACAAGCTGGGGCGGAGGGCATAAACATTGATGGTATTAATGATGTCTCTATACTAGCGTATGCTGATGATTTGGTGATTTTGTGCAAATCACCAGTAGATGTAAAGAAAAAATTAACGATCCTAAATCAGTACTGTTTAGTTAATCATCTTGAAGTCAATACCAATAAAACAAAAATTGTACAGTTTTTCAAAGGGCGTCCAAAAAAAATTCCAGGTGCATTCCTTTTTAATAATGATCCTATAGAGACAGTAAAAAGTTATAATTATTTAGGTACCCTTTTTTCATCCTCTGGCAAATTTAACAATGCAGCTAAATGTAGTTATAAAAAGTCAGTTATTGCACTTCAAAAAGTTAAAGTATACTAAGTAAAGGAAAATCCGAAGGTTGGTCAGAAAAAATTAAACTTATTAGTTCTATAGTGCACGCTACATCTCTCTACGCGGTAGAAATTTGGTCAACCATTTTAAAAATGACGGATGAACGCCTTCCTAAAATAATATATAATAGACAAAAGAATTTAGATGAATATGAATACAATAAGGAAAATCTTAACTGGTGCTTACAAATCAGACTTTTTCTTGTCAAACAAGGATATCAATCTGTTTGGAGTGAGCAACAGTTATCTAATATAAAATTAGATGAAATTATATCTACATACGCTAATACATTAAAACAGAGAGACCTAAACAGACTCCAACTGACATCATTTAGTTTACTGTACAAGCAGTTAAAAAAAAACGCGAGTTTAGAGTCATATTTGGAAATGAAACTGCCCATTATAAAACACCAAATAATTTGCCAAATTAGACTAAGCTGGAATAAAGGTTTGAAAATTTTTTATAAGGACATAAAATACGAGATAAATAGTAATGAACTATGTACAATATGTAACCTAAAAAAAAATTAAGACATATTTTACTTTTATATAGAATGTCCAGTTTATAAAAATATAAGAAACTCATTTCTGTCAAAAAATTTTCAAGATAAAGAAATAATAAACCAAAACTTTATTATGATCCTAAAAAATCTAGATTTAGAAAAAATAAATAATATCTTCTATTACACATTAAATGCATTCAAAATACGTAGTTTTTGTCTCAATGAATAATTGTTGGTGGTCCCCATTGTAATATGTATTTATTTAAAAAAAAAGTAACTAACTCTAAATATTATGTAAGTCAAATTCTCTTTTATACTTTATTGGTGTTCTATATTCATTACATTTTAATGAATAATTGTTGGTTCTCCATTGTTAATACTTACATATGCTAGTTTCCATTTTTGGACTATTGATATGATTTTGTTCTGATGTTATAGTATCTTTTCTATATCTATTATACTGTTAATGAAATATTGTTCTATAGTTCTATATAATATTATTTCTTAATGTACGTAATACAATATAAATGTTGTCAATTATTTGTATGGGTCAAGTGCCCGATGGCAAATTAAATAAATAATAATAATAATAATAATAATATTACGATCATGTTCAGTTCTTCTTAATTTTATTAATTTTTATTATATTGCACGTTTTTGGAATTATTAATATTTATATTTTTTAACATTGCACAATTATTAGCTGCTGATTTGATTGCTTCTAAAATGTTTTCATTTAGACTGTTTACATCAGAGTTGTGGAAATAGATTTGCGGACTGCTAGACAGAATATTTACATACTGACTACCAACATTTGGGTCAAATTTATACTTAAAGATTTTTGTTGTGGGGTCTTGAGTAGTGTACTGAGGAGAATTATTAATGATTGTGGGGGTTTGAGCTAGTTTAGCGGATACATAGCAAAGGCTATGTATGTACTTTATTCAATATTCTTAGTGGTTGCTTCTGTAGTTTAAATATTTCTTCGGCATGAGATGAATTTCCCCATACGCAAGAGTACTGTGTATAAAGATGTTTTGCCGCATTTTTTGTAACAAAATTTACCATTTTCCTCAACATAAAGTTGGCTTGATTTATTTTTGAGGCAATAAGGTTACAATTTTCTTTCCAATGTAATAACGATTCAAGAGAAAAACCCAGAAAATTAATAGTGTTATTTCTATCGTTCCTATATTTATTTAGATCATAATAGTTTTTGCTAAAAACTATATGTTGAGTTTTAGCCTCATTTAAAACAAGTTTGTTTGAAGTAAACCACACTGTAGCTTCTTCTTTTGTATTTTTAGTAAGGGCTCTAATGTCTTCAACATTACTACAACTGTTAATAAAAGTCGTATCATCCGCGTAAAGTAGGTATAGTTTCAGCTGATGTTATGCTAGTAGGTAAGTCATTAATATAAATAATAAATAATAGAGGTCCTAGCACTGACCCTTGTGGTAAACCATATTTTTTCTTATTTGCAACTTTCGAATTTTATTATTTACATTAGTAATTTGGTTTCTGTTTCTGCCCCGTAGCTTCGTGCCTGAGTGTCTGGTGGCGAACCTGGGGGAACCGGGTTCGATCCCGAAAGACGCCAAATATTTCCAATTTTAAAATGGCACAAAAGTGACCCCTGTGGTGCACTCTCCACACCAGCTATGAGTGCCCGTGAGGTGACGCCTGGTAAGCGCCCACACGGTAAAATATATATATATATATATATATATATATATATATATATATATATATATATATATATATATATATATATCATCATTACCGATGTCTACATGTGTTGTAGATACTGGCACACCCAGAAATGGGTAATATGCCGTGATGATATATTTATTTTATTTTTTAAGAATTTTTTTATTATTTCCAAGGCAACACCTCTAATACCGTAGTAATTTTGCCAGTAAAGTGTCATGGCAAACACAATCAAACGCATTGGTAGGATCACAAAAGGTTGCAGATACGCAATCCCCATTTTCCAATTTTTCAATTTTGTTGGTAACTAAAGTTACTGCAGCCTTTACTGTACATCTTTTTGGTCTGAAACCATACTGACAATTACTTACTAACTCATTTTTCTCATAATAATCTAGCAGTCTATTTTTAATTGACGTTTCAAATACTTTAGAGGAGACCGGGATAATTGAAATGGGCCTGTAATTCGATGGGTCGTTTTTGTCGCCCTTTTTGAATATAGGAATGACTTTATTTAATTTTAATTTTGAAAGAAAAATACCTTGAGCAAAGCAGGTATTTATTACATGTTCGAGTTGTCGTGATATAGTGTATGAAGCTATCTTCATAAATTTTGTATTTATTCTATAAATATCTTCAATCTTACTATTTTTTAATTTACTTATAATATCCTGGATTTTCAAGAAATTTACGGGATACAAGAAAAAAATGACTTATTTTTACTTACCAAAGAGTTGTAATTTAGAGGTATTATTGGCAATTGAGAAATTGTGTTTTCAGCAACATTTGAAAAGAAATTATTAAATTCATCTGGTTGAATTTCACATTCTAAATTTCCTCTATTATTTTTACATAGTTCCTCATTTATTATTGATCAAGTTGTTTTTATTTTGTTATCACTATTTATTATTAAACTGTCATGAAAATTTACTTTTGCTGTTCTTAGCGCCGTCTTGTAATTACGTTTTGCCACAGAATAACTATTTTTCATAACACTATTATTTTGTGAATTTGCAAAAGATCTTTCTTCATCTGTGCTAATTCGGTAGTACACCATTTTCTGGACTTTAATTTTTTGGGTTTAACAGTTTTAATTGGGAAAGAAATATTTAAAGCATGCAAAATTATTTCATAAAAGCAATTAAAGATTTCTTCTGCATCTAAAATGTGGTATAATTCATTCCATGTATAGTTATGCAATAAATAAAAAAAAAAAAAATATCACAATTATTACTAGAAATAGTTCTCTCCTTTTTTAGAGTCGGTTGTATCGACAATATATTTTTATATACAAATTTTGTGGCAAAATTGTAAATCGGGATCAAAAACATTAAAGTGATATTCCGTATTATGTAAATTACTAATAATATTGTCAATACAACTACCCTTGCCAGTGTAAGATATTCTTGTTATTTCATAATGTGTTACATGTAATCCATATTCAGTGATAATATCTATAAAATTGTAATATGTAGAATTTTTATCTAGAAAATTAATATTGAAATCACCTGATATGATCACTGGTTTACATTCATAGTTTATATATTCTCATATTTTCGTTAAATTGGAAAGAAAAACATCTGGAGATCTATAGATTAACAAAATGATTACATCTGTATCTATAAGTTTGACTGCAGCTACTTCACAGTGCAATTCAATCGAAAAAATTTCAATTGTATTTATATTTTGAAATTTAATGTCATTCTTAACAAATATTGAAACTCCACCGTGTTTCATTGTTTGCCTACAATAATAGCTAGCTAAATTATAGTTTTCAAAGTTGTATAATGAAATTTCTATATCATTTTGCCAATGTTCACAAAAACATAATACATGAAAATTATTTTCTTGGACATAATGGTTTACTTCATCTATTTTATTTTTCATACATAGTACATTAAGATGGAATATGGATAAATCATCACTTTGGTCTGGAAAAGGCTGGTTTTTTGAAAATATATCGACGGAAGGAAATTTCAGTAGGCCAGAATTCACTGTCTTCCACAATATCCTTGAGGTCGTAATTAATGCCGATTCTGAAGCAAGCGTTGGTACCCTTGGATTCAAGTGGTTCGCATGTGACAGTAAAATCTGGTAGTTTTTCTTTTACAAATTTTTCGATGGTGGAGCTTGGAGTACCTGATTCCACCCTTCCAAGGAAAAACCATGCTTTTTTGGCAGCACCACGAAAATTGTCAGCACTTGTATTTTTACCAATGATATTTTTGGTTTTTTTCTTTCGTACAACTAATTTGAAATCATTTGTCTCAGAATTTTTTCAGTTTCAATTCTGTTTTTATCTTCAGTGACAGTTTTATTGGGCGTCAGTGGCGTAGCCAAGGGAAGGGTTTTCGGGTTTAAACCCTCCCCATTAATAATATTAATACATATTATATGTTATAGAATAAGTAATCTATTTCATAAAATGTATAAGTTTGACGCAAAATTGTAACTAACGAAGATAGAGTAGAATATGTGTTAGTAGTTTTTCTATACAACTTCCCCTTCCCCTAGGGTTGCCAACTGACCTTTTTGGAAAGGACTGTCCTTTTTTGAGCATATTTTGTCCTTGTCCTTTTCTAAACCACGAAAGGACGCGATTTGTCCTTTTATAGTAAATTTTGTTGTTAATAATACTTTTTTTCTTATTATAAATAGGAAAATGAAATAATTATTTCACATTTTATATAATGTAATGAACATTTTAAGGTTAGATATCTTATTGTGTTTTACTTGTTTTTGTCATGAAATATTGATTTTAATTTTTTTAAGAGTTTGTTAATTTTCTTCATTGTAAAAAAACTATATATTATCTAACTTTGCATTAAAACATGTTTGACCTTGAAAATTTTCAAAAAATCGCCTGGAGCGCATTCATAAATTTTAAACCTACACATAATTCAAAAAAAGATTGCCGAAAAAATGTCATTTCCTATAATTTTATAAAATTGGCAACCCTACCTTTCCCCCATATATTCAATATCCCTCCCCATTTGAAAATCCTGGTTACGCCACTGTTGAGAGTTACTGCCATCATCGTTTTACTAGCAGTTTTACTTAAATTTTTATTTGCAGCACTTTGCTGGGAATGGTTCGGTTCGTTGCTAGACCTTGAGTTGGACAGGGCGTTACCTTGATTAATTAAGTCTGCGTCAGGGACATTTAACGACTCAGCTGGTTTAACTGTATGACAGTTCTCCAAATAAGAATTTTTTTCCCGAAGTAGGATATTTTTCTCTTCTAATTCGATTATTAATTTCTTTAGAAGAGTATTTTCATTTTTGATAAGTATTATTTCATTTTCACTATAATTATCATCTTTAAGTTCAATAATACTTTCGTTTAGATCATTTACATTTTTGCATATCTCGCATACCCAATTTTGGAGTTCTTCGCCAACACCAGTACACTTTAAATGTCTACCACTTTTGCACTGTTTGCACGATACACCATTTACAACTTTTCTGTTGCATGTTTTGCACTTTGCTTCGTTATTTACTTTATTTTTAACGGAGCGATTTTCAATTACTTCACTATTAGTCGCCATTTTATATTCATATTATATTCATAATGGCTGTTTCTTCTTCATCGTAATTCTAAGATTTTAGTTTTTTGTTCATTTTAGATTCAAATAGGTCCGCGAGCAATACTTTATAAAAATTATCACATAAATGGCAAGAACTGAGTTGCATGAAATATTACCGACTGAGTAAGGAATAAACTGTGTTCAGATGAATCCATTTCATTTTAATGATATACTACCCACATATATGAAGATATAAGAAATTAAATTTGGTCATTTCTTATGTTATGCTATGTTAGATATATAGATCTGTGTACTTCCATAATTTATGCCTCGGTTTGTACTTCGCAGTTTTCACTTCAGCTCCGTTCTTCACGACAATGTATGATCCACTGCGCACCGTGGTCGAACTGTGTTCTTGAGAAAATTGAAATTTTCCAATAAAATTTATTAAACAAATAGTTGTAAATTATAATATAAAAATAAGCATTTATCAATTTCATAAAAAATGTACTAGAAAATAAAAAATCTTTCTTTTATACTTATTTGAGGTATTTATGTTCGTTAATTTTTCAATTATTTTGTACGAACCTTAGTAATCCGTGTCACTTAAAAAAAATGTAGTACAAATATTAGGTAGTGTAACAGTAAGGTATATTTAATTTCAATTATCTTGAAAAAAAAAAACAGACATGGTTAACTGGGCGATGAACAACTGGACGCCGCGACATGTAGGCGATACGGGTAGAATTACCTACACAATTGTGCGTTAGATTAGGTTATGTTAACGGTTGTTTAGAAAATTCAGAGCGTCAGTTAAGCTATTATATATAACAAGTTGTATGCCTACTAAACATGCAATTCTTGAAGTTCATGACGCCAAATTGATCATCACCCAGATCTCACGGAGCCCACTCGTCCATCGTACGGTTGACCATCGCTTAGTGTGACGCGTAGTAGTCTGTCGCCAAGCTGACGCATATCTCGAAAAAGGTGATTTTTCAGAAAGTGAATAAGAGTAGATACTTTTTACCTTCCGTCACCTTTAGGTAAGGAAGGTATTGCCTTTGGTCAAATTCGATGGTGAGTTTTAAATGAATAAGCACGTTTTAAGGTCCCTACAATATGATCTTACTGGTTTTACGATGATGTCTGTATGTATATATGTATGTGTGTGTGTGTCCGTGTGTGTGTGACAAATTTTTCTCCGATGATAACTCCAAAACTACAATTCTAAAAATTATGATTTTTTTCGTATTCCTCTTCCTTCCAACCATACGAAGAGCTGATTAGATGTTGGTTATAATTGGTCAACCGTACCCTTATTTAAAGTTCTTAACAGTTTCTTGAAAAAACGCAGTTAAATATTATTTTTCGACATTTTGTGATTATTAATATGAAAGAATATCTTATTCTCTATACGGTTTGATTATACCGTTTCCTTCATATTCAATAAAGTTATAGAGAGATTAGAAGAGATTAACTTTCAAAAATTAGTCAGCTTTGCTAAAATTATGAAAACAGCAGATATATTCAAAAAATTCTAATTGACAGATGTCAGTGTCAAGTGCAAAACCAAAGTGAAAAGTATATGATCTGAAAGTGATATGTGACATAGTGTCCCTCGCAAGTGGCTTGCAGTTGCGGCCTCGCCTCAAGATAGGAACTTGTAATGCCGGGAGTACGTGAAAGGCCAAACAGAAGATGGAAGGTTTGTATACCAGAAGATTTGAGATAGGAAGAACTGTGTCAAGAAGATGCGTTGGACAGGAATGAGTAGAAGAGAAGAGTAAGAAACAGCAAGTGCAAATTACATAATATAGGTACATTCGTGTTATAATTTTATTGGATTTTAGAATGTTTCCAAAGATACTTTTGGTATGGCATTTGTAAAAAAACAGTGTGTTCGTGTTACAATTTTACAGGATATATAGAATCTTTTTCAATGAACTTTTGGTATGGGATTTGTACAAAATACATCGAATTGACGGAATGTTTTGTGCTGGCCACAACAGATTTTTTCTTTAATATTGAAAAAATGTCAGATGAAAAAATATTTTTTGTAAGCCCTGGGAATAATTTTTTTCATTGTCTGTATTTATCCACAAATGTTGATAGATTATTTATTTAGAAATGCCTGAAAAAGACTCCTTTTGTTGTACACATATAGTCATAACAATTGCCTGTCGGGTCCAGTAATAAAATTATTAATATCGTAAATATGACAACAATGGCATATCGCTTACTGTTTGCTTTATAATATTTTATAAAAACAGGCCATTATTTGCGCCGCTCTATTATGAATTATTTCGGGTATAAACCGTGACTATTAAAAAATTCATTATTAACAGCGGACATACAAGTAGAGAAATCACATTCACGTGATATTAATGCAGAGCGTGAAAAAGCAGCAGAAAAATTGTTTCATATAATTTTACGAAAAAGAAAGATTTGATGAAAAACAAATGTCAGCGACAAAATATAAAGAAAATGATATGATAGTATTGGAGAAACAAATTAATGGCGAGGAGCCTTGTAAGGAATTGAAACCACCATTCGCGGTTCCGGGTCCTTTTATAGTTAAAAAAAATTATTGCCAAATGACAGATTTGCGAACTCCCTGGATCAAACTGGCTAAATACGAAAATACAGTGACCGTCGACAAGTTAAAACCATGGAACCCTGCAGGAGGTATATTTCGGATTTGTCTTGTGAAAACGATGAGAGAGATCAAGATTTAGAGTTGAATCACAACATAGTTCAAATACCGATAATTAAATTGTTTATATACTTTAAAAGCCTTCTCTAGGACCAGGAGATAATCAGGTAGGTCGTATGTAAAATTGACTTTTTGGTAGTGTGCCAATAGTTTGGAGCCGCAGACGCAAGGCATAAATACTATATATTCCTACAGAAAATCCCTTTACTCTTAGAGGGTTAGTAGTATCGGAACTGTTGTGATGAACGGATCTGTGTAAATGTGTCCATAAGAAAAATTGGGCAGTTTGCAGTAATTAAAGGTGAGTGATAAAACTCACAGTCATTCTAATATTTCCAATTTTAAATGGCACAAAAGTGACCCCTGTGGTGCACTCTCCACACCAGCTATGAGTGCCCGTGAGGTGACGTCTGGTAAGCGCCCATACAGTAAAATATATCGTCATCATTACCGATGTCTACATGTGTTGTAGATACTGGCACACCCAGAAATGGGTAATATGCCGTGATGATATATTTATTTATTCATTCTAATTGTTGTACAAGTATAGTGATCAGGTGTATATCACAAGATGCTTGTTTGATATGCTTATACACCGTTTGGGTATTAGATATGCATGGCATATATTTGCATTATTTATTTGTGGCCGCAAAAGTGTAGTTTATTCTTAATATTCGAAGGGTTGTCTGGGACAACACTGAGTCCATGGAGCCGTATGCTCTGAAGATGGCTAGGGTTCATAGTGGAGATCTGGGACCTTCTTATGGCCGTAAGCTAGGCTCTCACAATGGGTCGGGGACCCATGGACATCTGGGACGTCGAACTCTAGGAGAAGTGGGACACAGGAGAACCTTCTTACTTTTTTGTTTTGTTATTAAAAGTTTGAAAAAGCTTATTTTCAACTAAGCTACTTGATAGCCGAAGGCTGGGCTCGTCTTGAAATTTCAAGTTTGGCTTGTCTTGGGCTTAAAGTAGCAGAGGCTTGGCTTGGCTTGAAAACCATGCTTTTTTGGGTGACACGTTTGGCTTGATTTTTCAAGCTTTTTCAAGCCAGCCCAAGCCAAGCCGTGAATCTCTAATGAGCTGGTTTCACATTTTTTGAAAAGTATTGTTTAAAGTAAAGTTTATGCAATATTTTTCACATTAATAAAAAAATTAATACTATTTTATGATATTTTCGTAAATAATTAAATAAAAAGATTAGCGCAAAAATGGTGACACGAAACAACCCTCCAGTCCTATGACATGCAGGACGTCATTCATAGCCAATAGAACAGTTCACGTTATTTTTAAAAATAAAACTAGCCGATAGTTTGTCCATGTTAAACTGTATGAATTCTTACGTCACATTCTATTTCAGATCACGTGACTGTTTTAAATTATTACACAATTTTTAATATTTAATTGTAAAATATCTAATGGATATACAGTAATATTTTCAAAAGTAAGGCTCTTTGAAAAACATTATCTTTTAAAATTGTCATTTTGAGAACCACTAAGGAGCTTATACTATTTCTGAAATTATAAATGAAACACTACCTGGGTATTAAGACCGACGTAGATGAGTGGGTTATAGCAGATGCTACTCTTAGCAAAGAGTGCAGGAATGATAGCTACAGCAGGACTGATAAACTCTGGGTCCCCGAACTGAGTGAGCAACGCCAAAACGGAGTATGGCGTCCAGGCCAGCAGGAACGCCGCTATCATCACAGCCACCATGTTCGTCACGCGCCCCTCTACCTTATTCACTCGGCCCATATGCATTGAGTTCTGGAACGTTAAACATACAAAAAAAAAAAAAAAATAGAGATTAAACGGTATTGTAACCCTTAATATTTAATTAAATATTTTGGATGTATTCGTTGCGATAAAAATGAAATATTCACCAAGGTGAGAATAAATAAAGGGTACATAATCCAGGTAAATATACGTAGATGAAAGGAAAGCTCCTTACACACGCTCCGGTTTTTATTCCGGCCCATTTTATCTGCTCTCCCCCAAAAATTCATGAATAGGCAACCCAGTTTGCATTTCGTAAGTGACTTGGTTTTTAAATTTTTGTTGTGCAGACACGTGGCTCGAGCAACCTTGAAGTGCTTGTAATAAGCTAATTCGTGTGCGAAAGTCATTTTTGCAAGAACAATGACACTTTGACAAAACCAAGGTTTCGACTTATTTTACCTAATTATTTTTATTTATTTAATTATTATTAGTGATTATTTTTAATTTCATGTGTTTTAACCCACAAATCAGCTGATTCCAAGCAATGCAAGGTCGTTCGAGTCATGTGTCTACTCGCGCCCCATTGTGACTACTCGATTTAAAATAGTAATAATTCACACGAAGTGGCTAGTGAAATGTATCCCGTGCTGCATTTTTTTTTTAATTTTCAGGCGGTACCAGATAAAATTGACATCTGTATATAGAATGTCCCAAATTAAGTGGCATACCATTGGGATCTCAGGAACCATAAGAGCTCCGAGGTCGGTTGAATGGGCAATGTTGTGCAGTTTTGGGTGCTGATTGAGATTCCGTTGAAAAGAATTTAATTCCGAACAGTTCGAAAGTTACTTAAAAAGAACTGAAAATTGCGATTTTAAAAAAGGCAAATATATATTTCCGTTGTAATAAAAAATATAAAAAAAAAATTCTTATAAAAGTTATGTTTTGATAAGACAAACTTAAAAGTGGTGTCAGAATAAAATTGAAGATGCCGGTTCCCAAGATATTAATAGCAACTTTCTTGTTATAAATGGGCGCCGTATTGGATTTTTACATTATTAAATAGAACTTTTTTTCTCCTTTGAACTATGTGTAACAAAATATGTTTGAATTAAAATTTAATGAAAAAAATATTTCAATTTTATATCAAATCAAATAAGCTAAAAAACAAATTGATGCGAATTTTGTGTCAAAGGTAAATCATTTAGTAATACTAGGGATGTTCGAAGAATTTCCAAATACCGTTGCGCTACTAATGGCCGTTTGCACCAACGTAACTTTAATATTAAACTTGACTTAACTTGACACTATTGCATCGAAATAAAATGTCAAATGAATTATAATATTTTGCTGTCAAAATTTCGATTTGCATTTTTTTCTTTAAGCCTAGCTTAAAATTTAAGCCTAGTTGGTGCAAATGGGCATAAGTTTCCTTCAAATATCATAGGACCAACTAAACGTTATCCCAATATGCCACAAAAAACATTAAATCAGAACTTAACTTGCTGTCGCCTTCGAATTACAATACATGGATTTTCCTGTGCCCACAGTTGGAAAAGTGAAATTTGTCAGTCCATAAAATGCGATTGATGAAATTGTCATTTTGTCTCATTTGGTTAGTGAACCATCTGCAAAATTTGGTCGTAAATTCTGGCAATGTGTAATTTATACAGGCTAAACTTGTACTTTTTAAGAATTTTTGATGCTTCTATTTCTCTAGTTGAAATGTCCGGACTAGCCGCCACATGCTAATTCATGCTCAATTTCATCTTCAACTAACATATTTGGGTAACGATTCGGTTTTCTTAAACATCCATGTTGCTGCATATATCTTCTAAACACTCTATCATTGGGTTGCCTTCTAGAAGTAAATTTATCGAAATAACTTTGTGCTGCAAGACTGGCGTTTTTGTAACATTTATTGTACGTACAAAACTTATGGTATTGTTCTAATTTTGAAAAATTCGCCATTTTTAAATTTTAAATGTAATAATAAATCAATAAATTCACCAATTAAATTCAATAAACAAATATCTACAAATTTAATTATGACAGTAAGACGTGATAATAAATTTTGTTTTATTGTTTGTCACTGAATTTGTTTTTAAGCCTATTTGATTTGATCTAAGGTTGATATAATTAATATTTTTATTAAATTTTAATTCAATGGGGTCCCGTGGCCGCGTGCCTGAGTGTCTGGTCGCGAACTCGGCGGAAACGGGTTCGATCCCGACGGAACCGGGTTCGATCCCGACAGACGCCAAATATTTCCAATTTTAAACATATTTTGTTACACATCGTTGAAAGGAGAAAAAAAATCTATTTAATAATGTAAAAATCCAATATGGCACCCATTCAAAATAAGAAAGTTGCTATTAATATCCTGGGTACCGCCATCTTGAATTTTATTCTAACATCACTTTTAAGTTTGCCTTATCAAATAATGTAAATTTTATATGAACCATTTTTTTATATCTTTTATAACAACGCAAGTATTTGGCTTTTATAAAATCGCGATTTTTAATTCTTTTTAAATAACTTTCGAAGTGTTCGGAATCAGAATTTTAAATTTTTCACAACAAACTCTCGATCAGGACTCAAAACTGCACAATATTCCCATTTAACCGAACTCGTAGCTCTTATGGTTCCAGAGATCCCAATGGCGCCCATTTAAAATAAGAAAGTTGCTATTAATATCCTGGGTACCGCCATCTTGAATTTTATTCTAACAACACTTTTAAGTTTGTCTTATCAAATAATGTAATTTTTAAATGAAACATTTTTTTTATATCTTTTATAACAACGGAATTATTTGGCTTTTTTAAAATCGCAATTTTTAATTCTTTTTAAATAACTTTCGAACTGTTCGGAATCAAAATTTTTAATTTTTCTCAACAAAATCTCGATCAGTACTCCAAACTGCACAATATTCCCATTTAACCGACCTCGTAGCTCATATGGTTCCCTAGAAAATTAAATAAAAATCCACATCCTACAATTGGAAGAATGTTCATGTAACCAGAGATATATAAAAAATGATGTCCCACTTAGGCAAATAACATCAACTATTGTCACCTTCTTACAAATTATCAAAATTTCTCAACATTATCATTTAATAAGTAATATTACTTATTAAATGACATTATCTACAAAGTAACGTCTAAATCAGAGAACATATTCAAAATCTCATTTTATTTGGTAAATGAAAGTTTCACATATTAACGTTCCCCCCAATCATATTTTATTATCATTAGATATCACAGCCCTTTATCCTTCCATTCCACAACAACTTGTAGTAGAATGTATACATGAAATTTGGGAGCAAATCCAAGAACATACAGATTTAACTAAAGACCAGTTTATCAGAGGTCTGAACTTATGTTTTGAAGCATCTATGTTACTGTGTTCACATTTAACAATCAAAATAGCAACTTGATGGTTCTCCTATGGGAGCAAATATAAGTAGTACTATGACTTAAATAATTTTACAAAAGCTTGAAAACAACATTATTAAATATTTAAAAAAATCTGTTGTGGCCAGCACAATACCTCTCGCCATTTCCATTTTCAGTTAGATACGTATTGTATTGTACTTCGCTATCGAACCGTCGTTTTATAACAAAAGAAATACAGAACTTTACCCAAATATTATTTTTTATTGTATATAACATGTCTTCTGCACATATACAAGTCTAATTATATCTATTTTTCATTGAATGATGAAGCTCCTAAATGTCAGAGATTCTTCCAATTCATTAACAAGATTGGCGGTATTTCTGATGGATATATGTATTTTATCTATAATTTTAAATATTTAATTAATAAACAATAAGAAAGATTAAATCTACTTCCCAGAAAAAGCTATCAGAATGTCACTAAAACTGTTGATTTTTGACACTGACATCTGTTATTTACAAACTATGTTATAAACATTTGAATTTGTCAATTGGTTTCCTTAGTGTAGTTTAGCCTCTGCGATGTAGTATGTCCGATTATTCTATATATTTTAGTATCTTTATCTCTAAATCTATACAAGGTATAATAAATTTTTTAAGTGCATTAGATGGAGAATTATGATTTTCAATATTTGTAATAGCAAAACTTTCCAAAAATTTATATTTAGAAGAATTTTTCTAAGAAACTACTACTTCCGGTTGTCCAATTGTTACCAAAACCTTTTTTCTTCTTTCCAGGAATGTCAGATTGAGGAATTCGTACTTAAGGGGGGGTTTGAATGAAGAGGGTTGCATAAGCAAAAAAATCATTTTTTGTTCGTGTCCCCTCGCGATTGTAATAAAAAAAAAGTAAATATTTATTAAAATTTTGTAAATTATATGATTATGTTTGTGTCCTAAAACCATTTTGGTTGAAAAAATACAACGGATATGAAAAAAAAATAATTCATTTCCGGTTTATAACTTAAAATACGTAGACCAAATTATATTCAGGACACAATTTATTAAAAACCATTAACAAATATATAAATTTTATAAAAGTGTATGCAACAGGTTTTTAAAACGACACGAACGAAAAATTTACCAAAACAGACTCATTTGACTGCCGCGGCACTGAAAAATAGTTTGGGCATTACCTTACAGATGTCAGCACTAGAAATGTCGGTAATGCAGTTCGGAAAGTAAACATTGAAGCTCTACCTGACTAACCATGACATTTTTGTAATTTGATTTACAATCTTTTATTACTGCGGCTATTTCCATGAATGGTTTCTTAGAGAAAATAAATCTAAGCTAAAAATGTAAGAGAAATTTGTCTCGAAATATTCTATTGTGAACAAATCAAAACATATATTATTAACTATTAGTGATTTTTAGTAAAAGTATTGTTTCACTAAATACAAGGAATAAAGTAATAACAAGAAACAATATATTTTAAGGCAATTGAAATTTCTTTTATGGTATCAGCTCTAACATGGTGAAACTTCATTCTTGAATTTGTATTTTAAATAAAGACTCAGTTTTTTTAGTTTTAGAAAAATATTTATATCACGATGACTATAGTTTCGCTACCACAGTAACATCATCATAAATAAAGTTTAAAGTTAAGTAGATTTTCACTCAGTTAGTAATTGATATGTAATCAATTAACCATCATCATTGTGAATGTTTTTTCAAAATGGTAAAATTTTTGATTATGCAATAATTAAATATGAAATAATAATATTAATAATAATACAATAATATTAAATAATTCAAATTATTTACAAAAAAAAGTTTGAAGTTAAGTAGTTTTTCACTCAGTAAATGATATGTAATCAAAAGGTAAAATTATTGATTATAGAATAATTATTTTTTGTCCCTCAAAGTTTTAGCTTCCAAAATGTATTCCGGGTCTTTACATTTTTTATTAATTTTTTTTTTTTAATCTATTCCTCATAACAATTTCCGGCAATATGCAATAATGAAACAGCATCATCAGATTAATATTAATATAACAATATAAACTTAAAAACTTACTGATAATTACGAATAAATTTAAGTAAAATACTGAAACAAATAAATATGAAATAATAATAATAATAATAATAATTAATAATATTAAATAATTGAAATTATTTACAAAAAAAGTTTAAAGTTAATTAGTTTTTTCACTCAGTAAATGATATGTAATCAAAAGGTAAAATTATTGATTATAGAAAAATTATTTTTGTCCCCCAAAGTTTTAGCTTCCACAATGTATTCCGGGTCTTTACATTTTTTTTAAATTTTTTTTTAACTCTATTCCCCAAAACAATTTCTGGCAATATGCAATTTAAAAAAATAATATTAATATAACCATATAAACTTAAAAACTTACTTATAATTACGAATACATTTAAAGAAAACACTGAAACAAATAAAGATGAAATAATAATAATTAATAAGAATAATAACAATAATTAATAATAATACAATAATATTAAATAATTGAAACTATTTACAAACAATCTCGACTGTAACTCAGTCGTTATTTTAAACAACTGGTTAAAAAAATTATCTAATAGGTATTGATTTGACAACTAAAAATCCAATTTTTTGTTATATATCAACTTACATGATTCGTTAAAGATTATAACCAGTCACTATAAATTAACGACTGAGTTACAGAATAGACTCGTAAATCTTGAACAAGTCTCGGTATGATTTTTGTAATTATTCATAAATCTATCTGCCTATCGCGTCATTATGTAAAACAGTTTTAATTTCTACTAAAAGTGTAAGTTCTTTAGGTTTGTCAACAAATAAATAAAGTTTTCAGCTATAATTCTTTATTTTCATCGTACAACTAAATTGAAGATAGCTCAGTCCACTGCGCACATCTAAGCTGCATTTATTTTATTAATCAAATAGGTGCGTTCCTCAACTTATGAGAAAAATTATGGGCATATAGTTAAATGACTGGCAAACGAAATATGTTCTATCATAAAAAATGTTTATTTGATTAAAAACTACATTTTTATATATGTTTACTCATTACACATGTAATATGAAGTAGTATTGCTTTAAAAGAAGATATTCATAAATATTTTTCTAGAATATGAATATGGCTTTATACTAGAAAGCCCTACTATCACTTTGTATACTATATAATCAACAAAAAGTTAGGAGTTTCCGCACATAAACAGCATAACTGAGGCATCCGCACACCTATATTAAAAACATTACATGGGCATTTTGTAATCCTTGTAAAGCTCATTATGGCTCTGTGGTAGATAAGAAAAGAATTTTAGCTACAACATTAGCCGCAGATTACTGATTTATTGTTCCCGAAAAGGGCCGGTTATGTCGTAAATGACCCACGATTTTTCCCCTAATTATCCAGGGATTATAAATTTTTGTTACTTGCGAAAGCCAATATTTAGCAAATACAGTGTTTATCTTCTTAGGTCTAGTTGTATAATCCCCAGTAGAGGTTTATAATCAGTCGAGTTCGTTAGTTGCATATCAGCCGTATGGCGTTCAAGATTTCTCGAAATAACTTAAAATTTAAACATTTAGGAATAATAAAATTCTTCTATTTCTCATATTGAACATCTGCTTCGGTTAATTTATAAACTTTCATAGACAACAGTCCATCAATATGCTGTTATTTTTCTAGGAACACCTGATCCTTAAATGTACGCGACTGTTATAAAAAATAACGGCCTAGGTCGTTATTTCTATCTTTTCATTTTTGTTTTAATCCTGTTATGTCATAATAACAGTATGGTATTACGAAAAAAGTTTAACTGCCGGGAAAATAGACAAAATCGAATCGAAATGAACTGTTAAATAACAAATTTATCATTAACCATCTGTACCCGTTACAAATATTTGCATTAAACAATGTTAAGGAGAAATGGTATTAAATCATAAATTTTTTGCATTTATAAACTTTAGTTCTCTGCTACACTGGTTTTTTAAATTACCCCGCTCTGCTTTTTTGAATATATAGGGAGAACTCTGATTAATTACTCAACACAACACTCAGTTAATAATTAATATAGATTACATTACTGCAGAAAGTTTAAATACGGGAAATAGAAATTATTTAAAGTTTGATATAATAGTTATCGTGGATGAAAATATAGTCGCACACACACACATCATTGTAAAAATAGCAAAAACGTGTTCTGGCGAACTTAATTCGTGCTTATTCTATCGAATTTTTGGACCAAAAACATTACCTCCCTTACCGTATGGCGGGAAGTAAAAATAAACTGTCTCAGATCTATCATAGTAGTAATTTATATTGTTGTATAAATTTTATTCTAATAGATTATCAATATTATCCGTAAATTCTATTTTCAACGTTTGTCAGTGTTATATTTTATTAACATAATTATGTCATTTTATAATCTATAATGTCTATATATTTTTTTGTCACCATCGCCAACAAATATTTACTGTTGTAGTGCATATGTTCCATTTGAGTTTTCAATTTTAATTACATTATTCATTATTTTAATGTGCGGGCAATAAGTATTTACTAGTAATCTACAATATAATGCTTTTATAATTAATACGTTATATTTACTATTTTAATATAAAGAAACAAATGGAAATGTGTATGATAATACTTAATAACTGGCAGTTAAAATTTTAGGGATTATACAAATTCATTTTATATTATACGAATTACAATGTCTGTGTGTGCGTGTGGATGTGTGTATGTGTGTGTGTGTTTGTGTGTGTGTGTGTGTGTGTGTGTCTGTGGATGTTTCAGGGATGATTCCTCAAAAACTCTAATACTTAACACCAATTTAACTACGTGTTCCTTAATCTGACATTAATGGCAAGACCTGAAAAAGTTTTGGTAACAATTGGACAAACTGAAGTAGTAGTTTCTTAAAAAAATCTTCTAAATATTATTTTTTGGAAATTTATTTAATTACAAATGTTAAAGAATATAAAATTCTCTATCCAATACATTGAACACTTTTATTATTTCTCCTATAGATTTACAGATAGAAAATTCTAAATTTATAAAATAATCCACCGTATTAAACAACTCATGGAAACCAGTTGAAAAATTAAAATGTTTGTAATTGACATAAATGTCTGCGTTAAAAATCCAGAGACATTTCTGAAGTCTTTTTCTGAGAAGTACATTTAATATTACTTATTTTATCATTAATTAAATACTTAGAAATTTATGAAACTGGGCAGTAATCATGCCTATATACAAATCTAAAAAGGAAAATTGTCGTACATATCTAGAAATCATTCGTTGAAAGTGAAATGCTACAAAAATGCATGGTTTGCTGTTGCTTTGTCACTGGTTATAAAAGCTTTTATTTGCTAGTCATAAAACCCCAGGCCTTGGGTAAAATTTGACCTAAAGAAACTGTATCTTCTTGTTTACATTCATCCTTTTATCTAAGGCGCAAACCTAAGTAGAGACCCGAACCATTCTATCGCCCTAATATTATAAGCAAACGTGAAATAGTTCATGGCTTGGCCGATATTACTTCGTGTCGCTTTTTCGAAACCCCCCCCCTTAAACAGGTTTTAAGTCTTACAGTTTTTGAGGGATCGTCCCCCTAACATCCAGACATATACACACACATACACACATTCACACACACAACACCCCCCCCCCCCCCCCACACACACACACTCAGACATCATTGTAAAAATATTATGATCGGATTGAAGCTAATACCTCTCTTAGCGAGAAGCAAAAAATGGAACATCGTATATTATAATAGGTATGTTGATGATTGTTTGATGATTGCCCCCAAAAGTGAAACAAAATTTTGAATGAATTTAATAGTATTCATCCACGCATCAATTTCACTATTAAATTAGAAAATAATAACAAATTAAATTTCTTGGATTTCTCTCTTATTAAAACAAATGATTCAATAATCACATATAGGGATTCACCAAGCCAAGCTACTTGGCTTGAAATAAAAAAGCTTGGCTTGGCTTGAAAATTCAAGCTTTTTTTAATGTTAGGCTTGACTTGGCTTGGGCTTGATGGAACCAAAGCTTGGCTTGGCTTGAAAACTTCAAGCTTTAAAAGTTTTAGGCTTGGTTTGATTTTCAAGCTTTATCAAGCTTTGAAGCTTTTTAATGCTCATGCGCGAACTCATTTTCGCATGCACATATAATGTTTTTTATTTCATATATTTTATTTTCACGGTACATACATATGTATAATGGGTCTTGAAAATATTTCGAAGTAAACCAATTATTCCGATGTATCGATGTATTGAAATATCTATGTATCAATATATCAGATGTACTGATATGTCGGTACGTTTCATTTTGTCGTGGCAACGATGAATAAATCACGTTTTGTTTACATATTTTTTTTGTGAAATAATTGAAATAGTTATTTAATTATTAAGGTTAGTAGTAGTCACGGGTTGAGGAAGATTTTTTAAATATCCGATACCGGTAAAAGAGCTCTTCCTGACCGCAATACTTATTACGTATTTTGCACGATCAACCTAAAAAAAATTGAAAATTATTTTGATATATTAAAAATTATTTGTAAGTTTTGATTGTTGTTTTATATTTGCCGCCTCCACCTCCTCTGATCGGTAAGTGATTCCCATCATTTGGAAATAAAGTCTACTGCATCGGTAAACATTTAAAAAAAATGATGCAAAAAATAACAACATATACAGGGTGTATCAAGATAATGGAACAGTGCATTTTATTCGTGTATAAGAAAAGATACAGAAAAAGTTATTAAGATATTTTGTAAGGCACAGAGGGGGACACATTCTAGCAACGATATAATAATATCATACCCTTACATTACGAAATATTTGATAAAAATTAATTCAAAGTTAATATTTTATTTCTACTATATCTAAGTAATCTGAGCAAACATTCAATCAATAAAACAAAATAAAATTTATTTTAGTTTTATTACATACAAGTAAGCTACGATTTTGGCAATAAATTCAACTTTTAAAATAAGTTTTTTGTTTTATTGATTGAATGTTTGCTCAGATTACTTAGATACAGTAGAAATGAAATACTAACTTTTAATTAATTTTTATAAATTTTTTCGCAATGTAAGGGTATGATATTATTATATCGTTGAATTCAGAACAAAATTCTCTATTTAATGAGTTAATAAAATATATATAATGCCATTTAAAAATATATAATATTGCCCTATAGTTTGAGTACCACTGGATTTATGATAATAAAGTTTACGCTAAAATGTGTCCCCCTCTATCCCTTACAAAATATCCTAGTCACTTTTTTCTGTATCTTTTCACATACATGAATAAACGGCACTGTTCCATTATCTTGATACACCCTGTATGAAAAGATAAACTAAAACGGTAAAATATAAAAATATAGAAATATATGTTTTGTTCAATTATTTCATTTTTAAAAGTAAAAAATCAAAAATTTAGTATCTTTTATTAAAAAAATACCCTGATATTTTTATGTTACCTTTATAATTTTTTCATTCTATATAGGTTTATTAGTTAGACTTGACTTTGGTGTATTTTAATAACTAAAATGAATAGGATCTATTTTCATGACCTCCCCAACAAACTGTAAGTTTGATATAATACATAGTCATATTTACCCTTTGCTAATAAATAAAACAAAACAATCCTCCAAACACTCAAGAACCGTCTTCAAAGAAATACATAATTCTGGAATACTACTTATACAATGGGATAAAACTGACCTGCTAAGTAGATAGTATCCCTTTTAAACTTCAAATACATCTGGAAATAATAAAATCCTATAGACTGGGATTTCCTCGATATTTTGTTTGTTCGTGAGACAATAACTTGTCCTCTCTATTTTGAACATTATAAAATTTGTGCTGATTTTTTATTACAGAATCATGGAAAATTACTTTGTATATATAATTATCCTAATTATTTCCAATTTGCAAATAGCACAAAAGTAAATAGGTATCCTCAACAATTTGGATATGTTTTCATCAAAATTTGCAAATAAAAGCACATTGGCACTTCCAGAACTAGGTAATAAGCCGTTATTATATATTTATTTAATTCATGTACATATAAACAAGGAAAACATTCAATAAAATCTGAATATGCGAATTTTAGCATGAATCCAATACCTCTCTTAGCGAGAGGTAAAATGATACAACAAACAACAATCACACTGATTTCAAAAATAATTAAACACACATAAAAAAAAATTACAATTTTCAAAATTAGCGCGCATTTTTCTTTTTTCTGCTATTATTTCTGGTTTATTGTCAATAACTTTTAATTCAAACGTATTTCATCAGTCCTCTGTCACCTGTTGAGCGGCAAACCCATTTCAAGAAATGAGGCTCTTTATTTTCTTGAACAATTAAAGTCATGTAGAATTTACACAAGATTATGTATTTATTATAACATTATTGGATTGTAACTTTAAAAGATGAGTGTTAACAGCACAATATTTTACTTTTATCTTATATACTCGTTTTCAATAGCTGATGATTGGCAGATTTTGTCCGAAACGTCCTATGTAATACATAATATGTTAAACAACAATAAACCTCTGGAACCTCAAGACCTAAAGTTATTAAATACCAAAAATTCGATCGACGTTGAAGTGCTTGGAATCAGCTGATTTGTGTGCATGTGTCACTTTGACAAAAATAATGTCACTCTGTCAAGAAGCGAGCGGGCCCAATTACGAACGAATGGAAGCAAAGATCAAGGTTCGTACATTTAGAAGGTAGCCTCAATCGCATAAGGGCAATGTATTCTGTGGTGGAAGTAAGAGTAGGGCTAATGCGTCGTCACCGATAGTTTGAAAATTTGGCGCTAAATTCAAATCTATTTACTTACTAAGCTAACCTATTGACGTTATGAAATGTATTTTTTTTTACATAATTGACACGAAATGTGTTTTGTAAAAATTGTTTTCTACTCCCATGTCAGTAAATTACCTTTTACACACTGTCATACAAGTAAATGCATTCTTACGCAGAGTGTTTCGTAATGAAAGTCACTAGTGTTACGTTACATAGGTTTTATATATATATATATATATATATATATATATATATATATATATATTACATAATTCCGTAATAGTTAAAGGGGAATTTTCGTTTATCCCTAGAATCATGTAGGCAACATCAACATTACCTACAAACAATTAATTTGACGTTTCACAGACAATTAACCTTCAATTAACTGTCATAACAGTGACAACCTCTTTTTGGAAAAATAAAATCAAATACAAATTCATTAGTTTCAGTAAAATTATGGTCGAAGATAAAGTATAGTACAATGTTCGAGTTGTAAAGTCGCACGTAATATGCTTCTTACATCTCTCACAATGTAATATACTATTACGTAACCCAGTTACGTAAAGAATATTACACAACTGACAACTGATATAATAAACAAGAATATATCAATATGGTTTCTTTAATATCTATTTATGAATTATTAAGTTACACCTAAATCCTCTAGATCATAAGGAAGCTCTATATCGGTTTCAGAAGACATTCAGAACACATTTTCAATGATAATATGCATGAACTGACATAAGCATTAAATTAAAAAGTTAAATTCATTTATTTTCACGGAAACGATTTGGTAAATTGATTTTGGAATATGTATATTAAGTTGTCATAAAAAACCTAGAATTTTGAACATTTTAAAATTATTTTTAGCTGAAGTAGATCAAATTTTGTTCACAATACGCTACAAAAACCCGATTTTTTTTACTCATATAATTTACAAAACTCGCTTCGCTCGTTTTGGCAAATATTATGTGCATCAAACAATATCACTCTTTTTAAAACTGATTATGTAAATTACTATTGCAACCCATTCCGTTCGAACGCATGTGTGACATTGTTTAATAGCTCCTATGATCCTAACTTATTGACAGTCATTAGCACTGTGACATCCGCTTATCAAATTGCTGTACCTTGTTTCTCCTACATTGATACCTGAAGTTTCTTCTTCTGTTTCTCTAAAGATCTTTTCAATGTACAAATTAAACAGATTGGCGACAAAATGCATCCTTGCCTTACACTTTCTCGATTGCTAGATAGTCATTTGTTTCATTTTCAATTAGTATCACTGTTAACTGATTACTGTAGATATTAATATTTTTTTTTATTATTATTTGGGGGTCCCGTGGCCGCGTGCCTAAGTGTCTGGTCGCGAACCTGGGGGAACCGGGTTCGATCCCGACAGACGCCAAATATTTCCAATTTTAAATGGCACAAAAGTGACCCCTGTGGTGCACTCTCCACGCCAGTTATGAGTGCCCGTGGGTGACGCCTGGTAAGCGCCCACACGGTAAAATATATCGTCATCATTACCGATGTCTACATGTGTTGTAGATACTGGCACACCCAGAAATGGGTAATATGCCGTGATGATATATTTATTTTAATTATTATTTTTATAATTCTCATGTCTTTGTCGTCTATACTTATTTCTTCAAATACGTTAATTAGTTGCTCATGTTTAACATTGTCAAATATTAATAATAATAATAATAATAATAATAATAATAATAATAATAATTTTATTGGTCACATAAATTGTACAACAATTTGATGACAAGTCAAGTAAATCAAAGGAGAAAATAATATTAGTATAAAGGAATATAAATATGTAGTTATCATAGAGCACTGGCTTACGAATATATCGATAGTGAAGTATTCAAATATCCTTGTACAGAGTAGAAACAATAGGTCAGTATTTTTTTTAAAATTTTTAATTTATGTAAATCTATTAAGTCCAAACTAATTATAGAAGTAGGTAGATGACTATACAAATCAACATTTATTGAATTTCTTGCAGACATTTGCAATCAGTCTAACAATTTGCCATGTAAGTGGTTCTTAAAGAACTTAATGAAATAAGCGATTTTAAAGTTCTAAAAACGAAAATTACACTAGAAAGTTTTCTGCATAATTTTGTGTGTAACCCATGACAGGTTCTTCTCGATATAGACTCCTACTATTTTATAGAATTTCCTTTAGCAACATTGCGATTTGAACTAATAATCAAATTTTGAGTTTTATTTTCATTTACCTTTAATTTATTAATAATAAACCAATCATAAACCATTTCCAGAGACGAAAGAGATAATTGATTTCTGGACTTTGGTGTGATATTAAGTGTGTTACATCATCTGCATATAAAATAGAAGCACTCCATGAGTAGTAGCAGTGAAGTCTAAAATAGAGTTATTTAATTCGACACATTGTTTTCGATTAGTTAGATAAGATTTAAAAAAAAAATCTAATGTAATGCCTCTAATTCCATAGACATTTAATTTCTGAAGGAGGATATTGTGTGACACCCAGTCAAATGCTTTTGATAAATCGCATAAAGTGAGCTCCGTATTTTGCTTAGATTCGAGATTTATTACAACATTTTGAATAATTTCTTGTAGAGCTAATGAGGCAGAGAGTGACTTCCTGAATCCAAATTGTTGTGGATTTAATATGTTTGTTTTGTCTAGATATTCTGTTAGCCTATTTTTAATAAGAATTTGTAATATCGTTCCCAATATCGGAATTATAGATATGGGCCTGTAAATATTGGGGTCGGAGTCATCCCCTTTCTTATGGACTGGGATGACTTTCGCAGTTTTGAAGGCATCAGGGAAAATGCCTTCAGAAAAGCAACGATTGAAAAGAATGCAAAGAGGGGCAGCAATAATATCAGCTATTTCTCTAATAATTCTGCTATTTAGTTCGTAAATATTTAAACAACTAGAATTATTTAATTTTAAAGTAGTGCTCATTACTTCTTCTGGAGTAGTTGGAAGCAGGAAAAATGTAGTAATTGGGGAATCAATTCTAGACAACAAATCACTAACACAGCTAGCAGATACAAGAAGTGAGTTAATAATTTTATAAGCAGCAGACCTGAAGAAATTATTAAAATCGTTAGGTTGTAAATTCGAATTATTACATGATTTGCTGTTATTTCTCTTAAAGTTAATGATTCGCCAGCATTCTTTAGGTTTATTACTGGACTTTAAAATTAAATTTTCGGATGCATTATTCTTTGCATAAAATATTTCTTTTTTAAATATATTTTTCAAACGTTTGTAAGCATCAAGTACTTCAGGATATTTAGTAATGTTATATTGATTTTTTATATCTATTAAGAAGTCTCTAAGTTTGCGAAGTGAATCATTAACATTTACATGTAATTTGCCGTTACACGAAGTTTTTTTCTTTCGAAAATAATTTTCGGTGTAATATTGAATTGTGTAAATAAGATGGTTTACAGAAGTATTTATGTCAATACTTACATCTTTAAAAATATTCCAATGAAATTGATTTAATGTGTCTCGCAATTTAAAGATGACTTTTTTGTTACGATGGTTTTATAAATCTGATTTTGTGATTTGGTATTGTGATAGATCTTAATACTCTGTCCGGCACGATCGGAAAGTCCTGGATTAATAACCTTACAGATAAATGAATTTGGAACTAGATTGGTTATAATATTGTCAAAGCAAGATGCAGATGTTGCTGTGATTCTAGTGTTCTGAAAGATAGTTATTTTTAAATTGAACGATTCTAAGAGACACATAAAGTCATTCTGGGACGTAGAGTTAACTAAAAATTCAACATTAAAATCACCCATCAATATAATGTTTTTATGTCTGTGAGTCACAAACGTAAGAACAGATTCTAATTTGTCTAGAAAGACCATGACTTCTAGAACTGTATATACCGATAATAGCCATAGTTGTATCCACGAGAGCTTTAGTGATATCAATAAAACAGATACATATCTTGATTTATTTCTAAGCATATGTTTATTCTCTTCAATAAATAATAATAATTAGTTTTAGCATGAAAATAGTATTAATTGTATTTTTTCCACTTATGTATCCGAATTGAACCTTTGATATTTCATTTTTTATTTTACCTCGTATCCTTCCCAAGATTGTTTTCAGCCGAATTTTCAATGAGTGGCTTTTTAGACATATGGTTCGATAGTTGTCTTCCTTGGTAAGAATATAAACAAAGAGTTACTACATTCGTCTAGTATATTTCCTTATTGTAAATTTCATTCAATATGTCGTGTAATATATCAATTTATGAAAGTACGTTATTAATAAGTAATTTCTTATCTGCATTAATGCTATATGGAGTGTATTGTTCATTACTTCTTTTTTCCCTGAATCCATGATTGCAAATTCTTTGTTCCCGTTGCTAAATACTAAAGTTTATTCGTCTAAATCAGTACTGCTTGTAGAACTGGATCTTTGTCTCATGTGGTCAAACATAGTATAATTTGTTTTTTCACTTTCTTGTTCACCTTTTTTGTGTGCTTCCCACTCTATATCGAGTTCTGTATCATCTGATATATTTCTCTTCTTTCCTAAACCCGAATCATACATTTCTATCTTTTTCTTTTCTAGTCCTTCCCAAAGATTATTTGTATTCATTTCTAGACTGAATTAATTTCCATTTATACACACCTTATTCATTACGAAGGCCATTTTATAATCCTCTCTTGCTGTGTGCCCACGGCTCTTTTTATTTTTTATGTTATATTTCTTCCTTTGTGAATATACCTGAATTTTAATATCATTTTGCTCTGCAAGATTTGTAGTTTTATTCTCCATGTTGTTAGACCCGCTTTAATTGATCAAATTTTTCCATTATTCTTCTCTATTTTTACAATAAAATCCAGTTCTTCCGACTTAACATTCAGCTTCAATCTCATGTTAAAGAGGTCTATTATTATTTTCTTCAGCTCCCAATTATTTATTTTTAATTTCTTCTATTCCGAATAAAATATTTCACCTTTTTTTCTTTACAATTTCTCCGTTTTTTTTTTTTGTTCCTTGACTTTTTCCCTCATTACGCCATGTTCCCTTATTTTAAATTTATACATCTTAATATTATGTAATTAAGAATCTTTATACAAGTCAAATTCAACCCTTATATATATGCAAAATAGGCTCAGGTTTATAAAGCTTTTTGATTCTATAAATGTTATCTAGATAAGGTACCTTACACAACAATTTTAAAACAAAAATAAAATGAGGATAGACCATACTCAATTTAAGAAAAGAAATTCAATCAAATTACTATAAGAATATAATGGGAATTGAATTGGATATACAGATGCTGACTGAGGAAGTATTATGGGTGACTGAAAATCTATAACTGAATTTAATTTTATTTTAGAAAACGTCAGTATATTAAGGTAATTAAAGAAACAACTAATAGTTGCATTATCAACTACAAAAGCAGAGTACATTGCAATAACGCGAGCAACAAAAGAAACCATTAATCTACGTTCCATTCTGCAAGGAATACGATTCAAGAAAATCAGCGGTGAACTCACTTCGATATACAATGATAATCAAAGTGCGCATCAACTAATAAGGAATGGAAATCAAGATAACCGATCTAAATATATCGATATCAGATATATCATTTTATCAGAGACAGTAATGAGAAGAAAGAAGTGTAATGCTATTTTTTTTAATATGGTACACCCTGCTTATCTTATTGCTGGTTTCATAACAGACGTTGTTCTTGGGCGTTGATTAAACAAGTTTCATCGATCTTGGTTTACGACTTCGGAAGTGATCGAAATTAGGCCGTTTTGTCCAATTTTGGCAACTCTAAATTCTTCGATTTTTTGTCCTTTACAACACTTACAGTTATTGTGGGATGATTTATTACTGTTCAGTAAATATGTACTTATTCAGTTTCTTATTTATGGAGTACGATGCACGTAAATATACTTATTTTGGGCGACAAAGCGACGTTGGACCTACGCTTTTCCCAAAATGAATATTTTTCGGCTTTTTGTTCTCTAAATTCTTATTACTTTTGTACCTTATGAGTAGTATTTCGGCCTTTGTATTTTTTGTATGAAAATTTAATATAACTTTTGCAATTTGTTAATTCTGTTTACTTATAATTTCCCATTTAACGAGCTTTAGCTTGCCGCTAAGGCACCTCCCACTGTCTTAAAAAAAGGCACTTAATTTTCCTGAACATCCATAATATTTGTAGTTCTCTTTAACCCTTTTTTTAGTAGAATCCAATCTTTGCTTACTGCGGCGAGCTACAGGAAGGTACTTCATATATTTTTGTTTATAGTTTAAATATTTTAGTATTATAGTAATTCTGCTTAATTTTCCTATACAGGGTGTTATGTAAGTAAGTGATCGGCGCTTAACCCATGGTAGAACTGACCCCATAGATAGTAAATCTGGCAATAATTTTTGTTTAACGTACTTTCTACAAGAATTAGAGGCTTTTAAAACTGACCGATCGCGTCATAGTTCAAAATTTTATAAAAATGTAAATATCAATGTGTTCTCTGAAAAAAATGTGATACCTGTCACAAATGACATATAAGATCATTGGCGTCGAAGGTTCCAAATTCGCGTAGATGTTGATGAGTTCGGATAAAAACAGAGTAATGCGGTATACGTCTATTTGGAAATAACTCTCTGTACCGTCTTACAGCAGCACGACTATTTTGTAATGTCTCGCCATATGAATGTCTGCATACTCTTGGTTGGTGAAGGTAAATGGCATTTTGAGAATATCAAAAAAACAATATAAATTGTACGTCTATGAAAAAAAAAAAAAAAAACATTTAACGTCAGATTGACAATCAATATTTTTTCCAGAGAACACATTGATTTTTACTTTTTTTTTATAAAGTTTTGAACTATGAGGTGATTGGTCAATTTTAAGGCCTCCAGTTCTTGTAGAAAGTATGTTAAACAAAAATTATTACCAGATTTACTATCTTTCGGGTCAGTTCTACCACGGGCTTCACCTTGCCCTAAGGTCCCCGTGTCATAGTAAAAGACACTTCAATTTTGTTGAAAATCTATATTATCAGCAAGCAGTTCTCTATAACTTTTCTTTTACATAGTTTGAACGTTTGATTATGAATAATGGATGAATTTCGAACTTTCCCTGTCTTTGTTTTTGAATAACGCAACGTTTTGATGTACAAAACATCCAATTGTTATCACATGAATATTGAAAAATAATAATTAACGCTGGGGTGTGTGGTAAAGAGTAGAAGTTCCGTTTCATGTACCTTGAGTTGGTTGACCTATCCAGGGGCCTGTTTCTCAAAAAGTACGATAGTATTACTAGTCCCTACACTAGTAATACTAGTGAAGTTTACTAGTTTTTGTTTCTGAAATATACAAGCATAAAATACTAGTTACAAGTTGGGAACTAGTATTTATTAGTGTATTTAACAAAAATTATTAGTACTTTGTTTCTCAAAGTATTTGTGTTGTCTGTCAGACAAGTAATTTACTTGAGAAAAGCTACACGTGTCAAAAGTCTTGTAAATTTTGAATATAAATTTTAATAGTCCTATTATTTTATAGTTGTGTTTTCTTTTTCATATGTAATTTAGTGGTTATTTGTTAATGTTTCTTTAGTTTCATATAGTGTTTGTCGTTGTTTAGAGTTAATATATTTTTTTAAAATAATATAATAATGTAGTCAAGTGACTCTTAGTCTAGTGATGAAGAAGTAGTGCGTCGTCAAGGACTATTTAAAGCAAGAATAAATTACGCCCATATATTACACCTCATTTGAGTTTAATGAGAGGTTTAGATTCACGGCAAATAAACCTGAAACATTGATTAATTTATTAGGACCTATACTTCAGTGAGATACGAACAGAGACAATGCATTACCCGTAAGAATACAATTTCAAGTTGCTCCCCATTGGCTTGGACACAGAAAATATGCAAGCAAACAGAACGGGCGCCTTACGGGTAGTATGTACTAAGGCAAAATGTGGGATTTTTGAATGTCGGTATCTATGTGCGTCCCACAGAACTAAATACAGCGGCCCAACGATATACTACAGCAGGCATGCTGAAGAACGAACTAATCAACATACGCGGCAATAATCAGCGCAGTAGCTGCTGTTCAGTGAAGTATACTAGAGTACGAAAGTAAAATAAGATATCTTATATATAAAAATCAATGTTTGTTTGCTTGTTCGTACTTTATGCGCTGCCATACCGTTCATCCGATTGTGATAAAACTTTGTCAACTTATTGATTGCACTTGTGCGAAGGTTATAGGCATAGTACAATTAACTTACAGTGGGTGACACGCGGATCGTACCGGCAAATGTATTTGAAAGAGCATTGAAATAGTGAACGCCACCTTGAATGCCATCTACTGTCATCATTTTGACCAAGTGTTCGCCATCCAACCCGAAAGATTTGAGGGAAAAATTCAGACAGGATTTGAGCGAAAACATTTTGCACCGTGTTCGTACTGTTAGCAACGACAATTCCATTGATTTTAACAACAAATAATAACTAATAATACAATAATATTAAATAATTGAAATTATTTACAAAAAAAAGTTTAAAGTTAATTAGTTTTTCACTCAGTAAATGATATGTAATCAAAAGGTAAAATTATTGATTATAGAAAAATTATTTTTGTCACTCAAAGTTTTAGCTTCCAAAATGTATTCCGGGTCTTTACATTTTTTATTAATTTTTTTAAATCTATTCCTCAAAACAATTTCTGGCAATATGCAATTTAAATAAATAAATAAAATAAATATATCATCACGACATATTACCCATTTCTGGGTGTGCCAGTATGTACAACACATGTAGACATCGGTAATGATGACGATATATTTTACCGTGTGGGCGCTTACCAGGCGTCACCTCGCGGGCACTCATAGCTAGTGTGGAGAGTGCACCACAGGGGTCACTTTTGTGCCATTTAAAATTGGAAATATTTGGCGCCGGTCGGGATCGAACCCGGTTCCCCCAGGTTCGCGACCAGACTTAAAAATAAAATATTAAATAAATAATATTAATATAACCATATAAACTTAAAAACTTACTTATAATTACGAATACATTTAAAGAAAATACTGAAACAAATAAATATGAAATAATAATTAATAATAATAATAACAATAATAATAATAATACAATAATATTAAATAATTGAAACTATTTACAAAAAAAAGTTTAAAGTTAAGTAGTTTTTCACTCAGTAGAAGATATTATTATGTAATCAAAAGTTAAAATAATAGAATATTTATAGGTGTATTCTCTATTAAAAGCGTTAAATTTTAGAGGCAGTTATTTTTTTGACGCCAGTTAAACTTTACTTCGTATTCTGTACCTAAGTTTTTGCTAAAATATTAGCGGTTAGAGTAAAAATAATCCGCTAATTTATAAAAATTTAGAGGACAGGAGAACAGTGCCGTTATTTTGTGAAATGTCAAAATGGCATTACAAAACTTAATCGGTTTGGTTTTAATTGAAGAATATCATCAAATCCAACAAAGGTAGGTGTAAATTATTGTATTTAGCAACTTATATTAATTTATTTATAGCTATTATTGCGTTATTTTAACTAATTTTGCTTCCCATCCTCTTTGATATTTAAAAATTTATTAATATGAAGCAAAATATGAATAAAATGCGTAATTAATATAACTTTTATACTTTCAACATATAAATTCTAACTCATATATGATAATATCTAATTTTACTTTCCGAACATCTTTACTCAAAGTTTATTTTTATTACAGGACCGAGTTCGTTATTATTTAACAGATTTGTTGAATATTTCCATTTTTTGCTACACTTTCGTAATTAGTTGGGTCTAGTTTCGTATTATTTACTAATTCTCTATTTTCCTCTAAATAATTTATTAAAACTTCTTTTCGCTTCTTTGTCATGTTGTATGTTTCAATAAGAACACATTGAGTTTCGTTTATCAACTGTTTATTATAAAGCAAGACACTTCTTTTTATATTACAAACTTTACATAACATTAACAGTAATTAAAAATAATCCAACCCACTACATCACATAAGTAACATCTAATTTTATATATAGGTATATAACTATTATAATTAACAATATCTACAACATCTCCTTTGTTACCAAAGAAAAGTCAGGTTCCGTACTTATCTCGAGGTTTGACAGTACGTCCAAATTTTGTAACTACAGTATCTGACTGTTCTTTAGAACTCACATTTGTGTTTAGTTTTAGTTTTTCTTGGAAGTCGTCTGACAATCTTTCTACCCTTGTATTTGTTTCACGACTTTTAATGGTTTCAGTACTATCATTTAAAATAGAAAGTGAATCTGCACTTGTCTCTGAGTTTCTTAATGTATCCTCATAACTAGAGAGTGCATTTGTATCTGAGTATGTTAATGTATCCTCATAACTAGAGAGTGCACTTGTATCTGAGTATGTTAATGTATCCTCATAACTAGAGACAGTGTCTGAATTTGAATTTGAATCAGACTTATAAGCATTGTCAGAAGGATTCCGCGGATTTGTCATAGTACTTCTGTTCTCATTATTGCCAATTGACTTAATCGGTTCTATTTTAATAAACTTTCTATTTCTATTTATTTCACCTCCGTTTTGCGTTTTGATAGTGTATGATCGAGGTCTGTCTAATTTCTTAACAATTTCACCCTTCTCCCATTTTCCATCTTTATGTACTCGTACTTGCTGTCCAGAATTAATGGGCTGCATGTTTTTAGCATTACGATTATAGTAAATTTGACTTTTGTGTTGTGCTTGTTGCAAGTGTTTTTTATATTTGTTCAATTTAGATGTATTGTCTTTATTTTGAAAAGGAAGTACTCCTCTAAGTTTTCTACCCATTAATATTTGAGATGGCGAAAGTATTCCATTTATGGGAGTATTACGTAACTGTAACACAGCAAGATATGGATCCGAATTTGAATGCAAAGATTTTTTAGTATGTTTTTTATCGTCTGTACATATCTTTCGGCCATTCCGTTAGATTGTGGATAATGTGGTCATGTGATTAAAATCCCATTCTTTTGAGAAATTTTTGAATTCCGCACTGGAAAATTGTGGTCCATTATCGGATATGACAATTTCTGGTATGCCTTGTCGGGAAAATATATGTTTCATAACATTTATGACATGTTTGCTTGTAGTACTATTCAAATGACATACTTCTACATATTTACTAAAGTAGTCTACTACAAGGAGATAGTTTTTATTATTAAAATGAAATAGGTCCATGCCTACTTTTTGCCATGCGTGTTTTAGAATGTGGAATTAATTTTTCTTTCTGTAATTGGTTCGAAAATGTAGAACATGCGTCACAATTTTTGATAAAATTCGTTATATCATTTGACATATTTGGCCAATAAATTGAGCATTTCTTTTCTCATTGATTTTGGGACAATTATTTGATTATTCTTAAATAATAATTCAGAATGTAAAAAAATTTGATCTTTTAGTTTTTCATACATTTTGACGTTACTATTTATGTTATCTTTATTTTTTGGCCACCCGTTTCTTAAATACTGATTTAAAATTTGCAAATCTGCATCCTTTGCAGTTTCGTCTTGAAATTTTTTGAGTTGATTTTCTGAAATATTTAAATTATTTGTGACTAAACAAACATGCGCTTCTATTTCATTTATAGTTTCTTCATCCTTCATATTTTTGGTTGTACGCACGTGACAAAGTGTCTGCAATTATTAATTCTTTACCGGGCCTGAATATTAAATTAATATCAAATGGCTGTAATTTTATTATCATTCTTTGTAGTCGCAAGGGACACAAAGCTAGAGGTTTTTGGAAAACACCTATAAGCGACTTATGATCTGTCTCTATTGTTATTTGTTTGCCCGTTACATATTGGGAAAAATGTTCACAACTAAAAACGATGGCAAATAATTCTTTTTCAATCTGTGCCCAACGTTTTTGTGTACTGGTAAGAGCTTTGGATGCATAAGCTACGGGTAAGTTATTTTGTAATAGAACTGCGCCGACTCCATTTTTCGATGCATCAACAGATATTATTATCGGTTCATTTACGTTATAAAACTGTAAAATAGGTGCTTTACTTTTTTCATTCCAATGCCAACCAACATTTTTTTGGAGTAATTCACGTAAAGGAAACGTTATTTCGGACAGATTTTTTATATATCTTCCCAAATATGTAACCATTCCTATAAATCTTTCTAATTCCTTTTTATTTTTTGGTGTTTGTGTCTTGATAATTGCCTCAATTTTTGAAGGATCAGGCTGTACTCCATTTTTAGTAATGATGTGACCTAAGTATTTAATTTTATTTACACAAAATTTGCATTTACTCAGATTTAGTTTTAGATTGTATAATTGTAATCTTTCAAAGACTTTGGCTAATCTACTGTTATGTTCTTCCAATGTTCTTCCCCATATAATTATATCATCAATATACGTATCTACTCCTTCTATATCATCTATTATTTGTTTCATAAGTTTTTGGAAAATTTCTGGTGCTGAACATAACCCAAATGGCATGCGTAAACATCTATATCGCCCAAATGGTGTATTGAAAGTGTATAATTTTGAACTATTTTCATCTAGCGGTATTTGCCAAAATCCATGACTAGCATCTAGTGTGGTAAAATATTTCGCTCCGTTTAATTTAGCTAGTATTTCTTCCGTAGTTGGAATGTGAAAATGTTCTCTTTTAATAACTTTATTCAGGTCTTTGGGATCTATGCATATTCTGATTGAATTATTTGGTTTTCTTATGATTACCATAGAATTGACCCATGGTGTTGGTTCGTCAACTTTTTGAATTATATTAACAGATTCCAATTTATTTAGTTCGGATTTGACTTGATTAAGAAGAGGAAATGCTACCTTTCTTGGAGGGTGCACAACTGGTTCACTATTATTTTCTAGATTAATTTTGTAAGGTTTAATTTTTAAACAACCGAAACCATTAAAAAGCATTTCGTACTTTTCGATTAATTTATTGATATTTTCATCTGTATTAATTTCCATTACCCTTTGTATTAAATTTAATTGTACATATGCGTCTACCCCTAACACTGGAGGAGAGTTCGTGTTCATAACAAAAAAACTTAATTTATGTGACATGTTTTTGTACTTACAATTTAAATTACATGTTTCAGCTATTGGTAAATAGGTCCCTGAATATGATTTAAGTTTAGTCTCAGTTTTATTTAACTTGTTTGTATTAATATTCAGGTTATTTAGCAATGCTGATGAAATACAATTGACTTGCGCACCGGTATCAATTTTGAACGTAATATCTACATCATTAATTTCTAGTGTTACGTCCCAATTATTATTATGATTGTCTGACATAACCATTCCCAAAAATAAATCATCATTTTCATAAATTTCTTGTTCTACTAATTTTATACTCCGTGTTAGATATTGTGATGCAAAATGATTAAATTTATTACATTTGGTACATTTTTTCTGATATACCGGACATTTATTTTTATCATGATTTCGACCACAACGAGTACAATTTTTAATAAACTTACTTTTATTAAATCCTGGATTTCGATTACCCGGTGTAGACGTCGCCTGGTACCTCGATTTCCCTTTGCTTGCAGGTTGGTGTCTCTGGAGGGCTAAAATACTGTTGTCTGCAATTTCTTTCGATGTCCCGGTGATTTCCGACGACTGAAGCCTGGATATCTCTGATGCTCTGCATAGCTGAATTGCTTTTTTGAAGTAATTTTTTACGTATCTCTTTGCTCAAAATTCCACACACTAAACGATCACGAACTAAACTATTTTTTAATTCACCAAAACTATAACTCGCGGAAAGATTTTTTATTTCAATCACATATTGATCAATTGATTCACCTGGCACTTGATTTCTTGTGAAAAATTTGTGTCTTTCAAAAATCTCATTTTTCTTAGGCTTAAAGTGATCTTCGAATTTTTTGAGGTATACATCTAATTTATCTTTTTCGGTTTCAATTATACTAAACGTGTTAAATATATCGATGCAATTATCACCAATTAGATGTAATAATATCGCACATTTAGTAGCCTCGGATTTTTTATTACTTCCTGAAGCAACTAAATAGATTTCAAATGTTTGTCTCCATTTAGTCCAGTTAGCCTCTAAATTTCCATCTAAGCACATAGGTTGAATTGCTCGTTCCGACATTGTAATTTGTTTTATTTAATAACTAAACCGACTGCGCCATGTTGTATGTTTCAATAAGAACACATTGAGTTTCGTATATCAACTGTTTATTATAAAGCAAGACACTTCTTTTTATATTACAAACTTTACATAACATTAACAGTAATTAATAATAATCCAACCCACTACATCACATAAGTAACATCTAATTTTATATATAGGTATATAACTATTATAATTAACAATATCTACATGTCATTCGTTTTGAACGAGACATGTTTGTTAACAAATGTCCAAATTTTATACAATCTTTGGTTAAGTGTATAAAGTACCGCTAAGAATTCATCAAAGACACACGTTTTGTGCCCACATGTACATAACTTCACAACATTTTTTAGCGGAACCGTTAAAATTGTTAAAACTAACTGACTGCTAAAATAGTATGATGCAGAATACCAAAATGTAAAAAATTTGACGGGCCGCTAGTTGAACATAATTTTAGAGGCTGTTAAAATTAAGCAGATTTTTAGAGAATAGACCTATTAATAATTATTTTTTGTCCTTCAAAGTTTTAGCTTCCAAAATGTATTCCGGGTCTTGCAATAAACAATATTAAGGAGTAATGGTATTAAATTATATTTTTTTTTTTTCATTTATAAAGTTTAGTTCTCTGCTACACTGCTTTTTAAAACTATCCCACTCTGCTTTTTACCTCTCGCTAAGAGAGGTATTGGATTCATGCTAAAATTCGCATATCCAGATTTTATTGAATAAGCACGATTTAAGGTCCCTATAATCCGATTATAACATTTTTAAAATGATGTCTGTGTGTGTGTGTGTGTGGATGTGTGTATGTGTGTGTGTGTGTGTATGGCTGGATGTTGGACGGACGATTCCTCAAAAACTATAACACATAAGACCTGTTTAACTATGAATTCCTCAATCTGACATTCCTGGGAAGAGCTGAAAAGGTTTTGGTAACAATTGAACAACCGGAAGTAGTAGTTTTTAAAAGAAATTCTTCGAAATATTAATTTTTGAAAATTTTTGATATTACTAATTTTGAAGAACAAAATTCTACACCTGATACATTTAAATTTTTTATTATATCTTCTATAAATTTAGAGATAAAAGCGCTATAATATATAGAATATCGGCATATAACAAGTCGAGTAGGCGAAACTACACTAAGGAAACCAGTTGACAAATTCAAATGTTTATAACATAATTTGTAAATGACAGATTTTATTGTCAAAAATAAGCAGTTTTAGTGACATTTTGATAGCTTACATTTAATCTTTCTTATTGTTTTATTAATTAAATATTTGAAATTATAGGTAATATGCATGTATCCATCAGAAATACCGCCAATTTGGTTAATGAATTGGAAGAATCTGTGACATTTAGAAACTTCCTCATACAATGAAAAATAGATATAATTAGAATTATATGTGTGCAGAAGACATGTTAAATACAATAAAAGACAATATTTGGGTAAGGTTCTGTAATATTTTGTTATAAAACGACGGTTCGATAGCAAACTGCAACACAATACTTATATAGCCTAATATGGAAATGGCGAGAGGTCTTGTGCTGGCCACAACAGATTTTTTGAATATATAGGGAGAACTCTGATTAATTACTCAACACAACACTCGGTTAATAATTAATATATTTTACATTACTGCAGAAAGCTTAAATACGGAAAATAGAAATTATTTAAAGTTTGATATGAGTTATCGTGGATGAAAATATAGTCGCACCAGTGGCGTCCAGTCCATATGTGCAAGATGTGCACTGCACACCCTGCGAATAATTTAAAAATTTATTGCATTAAAATGTAAATTATTTAATTGATTTGATCTTAATATGTGATATACAAAATATAAAAATATTAGTACAATTATGGGACAATAACGAACAGTAGCGTGTTTGGTTGCCTATCAGCGAATGTGTGGATTGCCGTGCAAGTGCAGGTCTTCGCACTCGGTGTGCATGTTTTTACACAGGGAGGGTATAGGAACAGTGTATTTGCGCAGACAAGGATAAAATGTTAGAAATACGTATCGCCCCATCGCACTCTCCAGCGTGCAGCATATTTTGTGCACGTATCGCCGTAAAATTACTTTTGGTAGTATTCACAAGCATAAACAAGTTCAGACAAACAATTAATTATTAATTTTAGGTATTTGGTATATAATTTATATAATATTTATTTAACTTATATTTGTATTTATGAAAATTTATAGAATGGAAATTGTAAGTGAATTACTAACTGCGGATTTACTGAAGAAACCATTTTCTAGAAGGGACATAGTATAAAAAAATCAGATAATTCTGAATTATTAACCTAAGATTCTACCTACACAATAGTTTTTTAAAAAATATCTGCACACCCAACACAGAAACTCACCGCACACCACCATTGTAAAAATAGCAAAAACGTGTTGTGGGGACTCTAATTCGTGCTTATTCTATCGAATTTTTGGACCAAAAACATTACCTCCCTTACCGTATGGCGGGAAGTAAAAATAAACTGTCTCAGATCTATCATAGTAGCAATTTATATTGTTGTACAAATTTTATTCTAATAGATTATCAATATTATCCGTATATTCTATTTTCAACGTCTGTCAGTGTTATATTTTATTATAATGTCTATATATTTTTTTGTCACCATCGGCAACAAATATTTACTGTGGTAGTTCATATGTTCCATTTAAGTTTTCAATTTTAATTACTTTATTCATTATTTTAATGTGCGGGCAATAAGTATTTACTTGTAATCTACAATATAATGCTTTTATAGTTAGTATGTTACATTTACTATTTTAATATAAACGAATGGTAATGTGTATGATAATACTTAATAACTGGCAGTTAAAATTTTAGGGATTATACAAATTCATTTTATATTGCATGCTTTTTACCTCTTGCTAAGAGAGGTATTGGATTCATGTTAAAAATCGCATGTTCAGATTTTAATGAATAAGCACGAATTACAATGTCTGTGTGTGCGTGTGGATGTGTGTATGTGTTTGTGTGTGTATGTGTGTGTGTGTGTGTGTGTGTGTGTGTGTGTGTGTGTGAGTGAGTATGTGTGTATGTGTGGATGTTTGAGGGATGATTCATCAAAGACTATAATACTTAAGACCAATTTAACTACGTGTTCCTTAATCTGATATTAATGCCAAGAGCTGAAAAAGTTTTGGTAACAATTGGACAATCTAAAGTAGTAGTTTCTTTAAAAAATCTTCTAAATATTAGTTTTTGGAAATTTATGTTATTACAAATGTTAATGAATATAATATTCTCTATCCAATACATTGAACACTTTTATTATATCTCCTATAGATTTAGAGATAGAGAATTATAAATTTATAAAATAATCCACTGTATTAAACAACTCATGGAAACCAGTTGAAAAATTAAAATGTTTGTAATTGACATAAATGTCAGCGTTAAAAATCCAGAGACATTTCTGAAGGCTTTTTCTGGGAAGTACATTTAATATTTCTTATTTTATCATTAATTAAATACTTAGAAATTTATGGAACTGGGCAGTAATCATGACTATATACAAATCTAAAAGGAAAATTGTCGTACATATCTAGAAATCATTCGTTGAAAGTAAAATGCTACAAAAATGAATGGTTTGCTTTTGCTTTGTCACTGGTTATAAAAGCTTTTATTTACTAGTCATAAAACCCCAGACCTTGGGTAAAATTTGACCTAAAGAATCTGTATCTTTTTGTTTGCACTCATTCTTTTATCTCAGGCACAAACCTAAGTAGAGACCCGAACCCACGAAGTATTATCCTTATCCGGGAGAACCACATCCTAGAGATGGCAGCACTAATGACCGACTTATAGGGAAAACATTATATTTTACGTTTATGCTAGTTGTATTTTGAGGCTTTGTTTTGAGGATATTTTGTTATTTTTAATTGAAATCAAATATATTTATCATAATGTCAGATATATACATTTAGTTAAATGATGCTGTGCGGCCTATGGTCGAAGGAGAAGCAGTAAATAAGGGTAAAATAAGATTCAAAATTGAGGTTATCTGCATGTTAACTACTTATTTAATTATTTTTAGCTGGACATTTTATCTTGTGCGGATATAAGACAGATAAACAGAATAATATAGAAATAAATTAACTGTGTGTTCAAACATCTAATTTGAAAGGGGCTAACCACTCAATTGTAATAACACTAAATACAAATGCACATCAAGTTCTTTGTTTTGCAAGTCTTCCTCTTGCACAATTTCTGATATTTTTGTAGTTTCTTCTTCTTCTTCCCTGTCTTTCCTATAAACAATTTAAAATAAATATATAATATTAAAGAAAGGGTTTTGTCGAATTTTCTTTGCTGTAATTTTTAGCTTGCTATATCATTTTTTTAATATTTTTCTTTTATTGACTACAAAAACAATCTAATAATGTTTTGAAGCATAATTTTTTATAAATACTTACATGGAATAAAATCGCTTAGGTAAAAATGTGAACAACCGTTCATGAACGGTGATATGTCCTTTCCGATTTTTAACACGATTTTCCACTTATTTTTTAATTTTTTTTTTTTTTTGGAAATAATGAACGGATATGCCAGCACTTGCATAATTATTGCACTGCGGTACAGAACAATATCTCTTCGATTTGCTGGTCATTTTTGGTTGTTGTTTATTTATAACCCTGTATGACAGCACAACGTTTTCCCTACAACTTATATGTTTTATTTTGCCACCAGATGTCAGACACTTTGTTGGCTCTTACCAATAGAAGGAGAGGACACAGGCAGCAAAAAGGTGAAGCATTTCTGTTTCCCGTAGTTGTGGAGGAAGCGGGCCGGGTATATCAAGCGTTTAAATGAATTAATTCATGAAAATACTGTTTTATTCAGTAAATAAATTTTATTTGTTGTTTGTTTATTCAACAACTATATAAATATGTTAATAATTTCAAAATAAAAAGAAAAGGGAATAAAATAATTGCATGTATACAGAAAAAATACTGTTTTTATTTATATTATGTAGTTTAGTACATTTTTACTAAAACGGAAAAAATATTTTAACTCATGATAAGTATTATTTAATTATGATTGGCCAGTATATAAATAAAAAATTACTAGGAAATAGAAAAGTAAATTTTTTTGGAACTTGGACCTTTTGCTATCTTTAGATTGCGAAGGATTATTTTTTCTCGTTTTTTTTTTTTCTATCATTCCGGAAATATTGTCTTAATCTTAATACAATGAAATCATAAATTAAAACATTATTTGTATAGGCTGGAACAAATTCGAGTTACTTATATGAAAAAATTTCTTATTAAGCAACCTACCCAAAATTGATGTATGCACTCGTGGGCCAACTTTTTGAGGAAAAGTCCAGTAGGCAGCATAGGAATTTTCGATTGCCTTTTGTTTTTGAGCTACAGGATAAAACTAGATTTTCACTTTATTGAGAAAACCTCATAACTCTCTTATTATAAAAAATAAAGAAAAATTGTTTAGATGATTTTTATACTGTTTCTTAAGTAAAATAACATGGTGTAATTAGGTTTTTTTAAAACTTAATAATTCTAGAGATATGATACAAATATAATATTTTTTATATGACAACGTATATTGAGAAAAGTCTCATTTCATAACCTTTTCAACGTTATACAACAAGTCTACATTCTTTTGTTTTAAACTTTAATAAAACATGAATTATCAATCTTTTGGGATAACAAAAGAAATTATAAAGAAACAATTAAAAAAATAATTAGAGGTTATGATTTGTTTAGTTTTACTGTTATTTTATTTATTTTCACTCATCTTTCTAATATACATACTTCAAAAAGCATATGGTAATTTTGCGATTTGTGGCAAAGCCAACTACAACGTCGATAAAAATTAATTAATTAACTAAATCGAAAATAATTGACTAAAAAGAATTTTGAGAATTTATATAATGGATATAGAATCGAAATATATAAGTGATGATCTGATTTGGAGATTTTATATTTTCTAAGAAAATATGCTCTTAGGTTTTAAATAAATCAAAAATACTTTTATGTAGTTGAATTAAGCGGCCTCTATTTTTAATATTAATCAATGCAGATTCTAAGAAATGTCCTAATTCCCTTAAATCAGGTATGCAGTTTATGCAGGTAGTTTTTTCAACAATTTTTTGCATAAAAATTCCGTCATGTAATGGAATAGTACAATTTCGGATTGATAATACTCGACTTTTCTAACAAAGTTTTTTCTTTGGGTGCAGAAAAAATTGTATCTTTGCGCTTATTTCATTAATAACCACTTGTAAAATTAGGTGCGAAACATTTACGACCCATTTTAATAAAAAAAAAAAAATGGTTAAAATAATACAAAACTAGGCCCGCTTCCCCCACTCTTTCTCTAACATCTGGGAAACAGAAAGGCTTCACTTTGCTAGTACAGCGTAGACATGAAGTTGCCAGAGCGTGCCTGAACCATTCTATCGCCCTCTCTTGGTTAATATTATAAGCAAACGTGAAATAGTTCATCGCTTGGCCGATATTACTTCGTGTCGCTTTTTCGAAACCCCCCCTTAAATGAACTTGACATAACGCTTTAAAAATATGTACTAAAGAAGAAAAAAATCGAATGGTTACTTGCTGGTTATAGTTGGAGAAATGTTTGTGATGTTTGCTAGTTTGCTATTTTATATCATGAAAATCTAAGACCAAATCCTTCTACAGTTTCGAGAATAATAACAAAATTTAAAAGTGATTGATGCTTAGATAAGAATCATACAAAAAGCAAGAATAAAAGCTGCGCGAACTGCAGAAATTAAAAATAATTTACAACGTACAATAGAAGAAAGAATCAGTTGTCTACAATAGTTTTGGCAAATGAATTAAATATTAGCAAAACTTCTGTATTTAAATTATTAAAAGATGATAAATTTTATTCTTGTCATTTTACATAAATACAGCGAACAGACCTCATGTGTGTTTAAGAAAATGCAGTCAAAACCATAATAATATTGACCAGCCTCAGTACTACTTGCCCACCGGAAAACTTCCCGGATTCTCAGTGGCCCAGTCCGCCTCTGCATATATTTAAATTCCATTATGGTCACATACCCCATTATGAATTGTCTGGAAAAAAAAAGTGTCGAATGGTTTGGAAATCTGACAACCAGAGAGTATTAGGGTAGAATTGGTGATAGATAATTAGTGTGAACATTGAATACGAGTATATTTGTTATTATTGTTGTGTTTATTACTATAAAACGTATTTGCTAAGTATTTTAATATTATATTAGTGTATATATTTGGAAGTTAAAATATATAAACACTTGCATAAATTGGAAGCATTTAGAGAAAGTATAACAAAATTGCTCCTTTAAAACACTACCAATCACATCCATCCACTTACACATTGGACGACCAGGCAAACGAACACCCTCAACTTTACCAACATATATGCGTTTACAAGTCGTTCACTCGTTATTCTCTCCACATGACCAAACCATCTGAACTGATTCACTCCACTCTCTTAAGAACATTTTTCCTAAGCATACATTCTTCATACACCAAATTATTCCTCACGCGATTCCGTTTTGTATACCCACAAACACCACGTAAATACCTCATTTCCACGGCAGTCACTCACCTTTTATGCTTTCTCGTCTATGCCCAACATTCACTTCCATACTTTAAAGCAGGCACTAGCATTCCATTATATACACTTATCGAGCCTCTCGAGATACGTTTACATTACGAGCAAACGTACCCCGAGCACCTATTACCTTACATCCCGCACTCACCATCCTATCAATTTCTCGGCCAATTCGTCCATCCTTCGACATCATGCTCCAGTTTCACTCCATCCACCAACACATAGCACTCAATCACCAATTCACTCCTTTCAAATACGAACACCTTAAATTTATCAACATTCAACACTAGATTCATGCTTCTTCCAATTTCGTTTATTCTCTCTATCATTCTTCTCAGTTGCTCTTCATTTTCACTTAAAACGACTAGATTATCGCTAACGCAGGCACAATACTTTCACCAATATGTATGTACACCACCCAATCCACTCAACGCCTTCCGCAACAACACATCTATATATAAATTAAACAACCAAGGAGACATACCACAACCCTGTTTGACACCAACTTTTATACAAAACCAATTACTCAACCAACCATCTATTTTCACAGCAGCTTCACTACCCTCATACAATGCTCGAATCGCTCCCAACCAATTTCCATTCACGCCGTACTCACTGAGTACACCCCACAAAGTATCTCGAAGAAGACTATCATACGCCTTCTTTAAATCTAGAAAGCCACAGAACACTTTCTTGTTCTTGTCTAAAAAAAACCACTCTGAACGTCATTAATTTTTGAAATTGTTGAAGTTTACACCTTATGAATTAAAACCTTACCAAAGAGTTTCCCTACCACACTCAACGGACTTATCGCGCGAAAATTTGTACTTTCACTCGAACTGCCTTTGCCTTTGAATAAAGGACAAATAACCGCTTTTTTCCATTTATCAAAACGCCTCAAACAAAATCTAAACAAATAAATTTACCATCCAAATACTTTCACTCTCCCATACTTCAACATCTCATTTGTAATCCCATCCAAACCCGCAGCCTTACCATTCCTTACACGCGCCAATGCATCACATACTTCACTTTCATCTATATCATAATCATCTTCACTATCATTTTCACTTGCAGCTTCGCTACTATCAGCCCTCTAAATCTCAGCTATCAGCTCAATAAATCTTCCTATCAACAAATCATCAAATCGCTTTTTACTTTCTCTCGCCACTTGCTTGGCTCATTTATCCTTCCTTCTATAGTCTATCAAATATTCTTCAAGAAAACTCCCAGGCGAATCCTTATCATTTAAAAACTTCTTTTTCTCAGCAATCGCTTCTTTCACCTGATCGTTCCACCATGCAATTTTCGGACAACAGTCTAATCTGCTTTCAACAAAAACTTCATTTGCACATTTTATTTATTTATTTTATTTTTGTTTTTTTCTTTACTTTTTTTTTATTTTTGGCTACTTAACAGGGCTAAGCCCAATTAGAGAGAAGCACAGATATACAAAACAATATAAATTTATAAAGTAGCAGTACAAAGAAAAATAAGAAGTGCTTATATACCAATATAATAATACAGCTAATCATTATTATATTGTATATAATGGGTGATTCAATGGGAGTTTCATCATATGAAAGCCCTCTAATTACTAAACGTCAAACCGATTTTGACATTCGGTGTGACAATTCTCAACTACAGACGTGGGCAATTTTAGTGATGGATAGATACACAAACGAACAACACGTTAAAGTTGTGGAAGCATATTATAAAAATGGGTGTTCTAAGAAGAGTACATTTCGTGCATTACGTGGTGAAATCGGTGCGCATAATCGACCTTCAGTGCGCACAATTTTCAATATTGTGCAGAAATTTCGTGCTACCGGATCAGTTGTAGAGGTAACACATACACACCGCGCGCGTTCGGGCCGCTCAGCTGACATCACTGTCGTACGTGAGAGTGTTCAAGAAGACCCGATTAATTCCATCGGCCACCGTTCTCAGCAATTGGGCTTGAGTTACTCCACGGCGCAACGAATTTTGACTAAGGATTTGCATTTGCATCCTTACAAAATTCAAATTACTCAACAATTGCAGCCAAGGAACCACGCATATCGTTGAAATTTCGTTGATTGGATGCTTCAACAAGAGGAGGGTTTTTCGAATAATATCATCTTCAGAGATGAGGCCAACTTTTATCTCTCTGGTTGGGTTAATAAGCAAAATTGCCGCATCTGGGGGGATGAAAATCCTCGACAGGTTGTTGAACAACCTCTCCATGCTCTGAAACTCAATGTTTGGTACGGATTTTGGTCAGAAGGAGTGATTGGGCCGTATTTTTTCGAAGACGAAGATGGAAACACCGTAACCACAGACTCTGCTCGCTATTGCAACATGTTGACCAACTTTTTCTTCAACCGATTGGACTTACTTGATGAGGAGGAGCTTTGGCTTCAACAAGATGGGGCAACACCGCACAGAACTCGAGCGGTGTTCAATCTGTTGTGTAAACGGTTCGACAACCGCATTATCGCGTATGGCGCGGACATTAAGTGGCCACCAAGATCTTGCGATTTGACCCCCTTAGACTTCTTTCTCTGGGGTTATTTGAAAAGTAAAGTTTACAGGGATAGGTCACAGACGCTCGAAGACCTAAAAATTGCAATTCGGCGCGAGATTGCCTTGATTGAGCCGGCACTTTGCCAAGATGTCATCCAAAATTACGACAAATGGATTCGTGAGTGCCATGCGAGCCGTGGTGGCCATATCCTTGGTACACTCTTTCACGTGTAATTGCCATGAACCAAACTAACGAAATATATTATCATTCCGAATATTATGTCGTTTCCTTAGATTTTATTAGCACTTCTCATGATGAAACCGCTATTGAATCATACATTAAACATTTTTTAAATTTAATTATATTTATATTAAATATGTCATGGAAAAGACCATTCCTAGAGATAACATTATATAGACTTGGTACTTGGTAAACGATTTAATGCTGAATTTATTGCCGAGTTAGATTTAGCAATATTTAACTGAAAGAGTTCATGCGATCTAGTTGCTTGCGATGGCACACGAAAAGAAAGTTGCATAAGTAACTGTGAGCAATCAATTTCATTATTAATTAATTTGAACGAAAACGTTAAATCTAGTAAACGACGCCTATTTTCCAATGACATTAAATTTATATTATAACTAGGAAATTTAAATGAAAAATATTTGCAAAATTTTCTTTGTATACGTTCGATTCTATTTATATAAGTAAAATATTGCGGATTCCAAACAACAACTGAAAATTCTAATTGACTCCTTACAAGAGCAAAATATAGTTTCAAAAGTGTTTGAGGTTTATTGAAATTCCGACATGATCTAATTAGGAAGACAAGTTTTTTATATGATTTTTTAACAATATAATCAATTAATCAGTATGTTTATCAAACAGAAGTTTACTATCAAATATGATCCCAAGATCTTTTATTTCATTTACTTTGGTTATTGTCGCACCTGATATATTATAGGGGTAATTCACAACAGGAGTGGGATCATGTAACTGTGAAAACGATATTGTGACTGTCGACAAGTGAAAATGTGATCACGTAAATAGTGAAAACCGAAAACGATATCATTTTAGACCGAAAAAATGTAAATTCTAGTCGACATTCTCAAAGCATGTGAAAACGATAATCGTATCTTACGTCCCTTTTTATTTCATACATTTGGGTATAGGTATATCTTTTCTAATTTACATGTATTTAAATAAAAGAATGTAGTGAGCAGTGAGTTAAATTTGAAGTTTTGGAAAGAAATGTCATTATAAATGATTTTAAAATTAATCAATATTTCAAATATAAAAGGTATTTTTTTATTAAAGCGAAAATGAAATAATTGTAATAAAGTACGATAATTATAAAATGAATATTGATTGCAAGAATGAATCTAAGAAAGAAAAATCATGAATGTTTTAATAGGTTATAGCATGTTGCGAAGAACCAAATGCTTATGATTTACTATATATTTGACTCTTTTGAAAACTATGGTAGAAAATTGAAATATTGTTATTTTTTTTTTTTTGTTTAGGGGCGTTTGTAACATCTATGGTCATCACGCCCATTGAAAGAGTTCTTTAATTTTGTTCAGTCACATATATTTATTTACTTTTATTAATAGTTTATTAGCACGTTCTTTATATTTTATTGTATATATTTATGTCCTTTAGAAATGAGAATATTCTCTGAATATTATTTTGTATATTATTATTTGCACAACAACTATTTATATTAGTAGTTCCAGGGAGAACTACGCATCCACATGTATCGCGTAGACTGTCAAGCGATATGTTATGACGATTGCGATGAATATTAATTATAGGGCAGTCATTGAAAATATGCTCGATTGACAATTTGGTGTCGCACCATGGAGATATGTCAGCTTTAATAGTTTTCAAATGATTTGATCCTTGGAAGTTATTCCAGCTAATACCTTTTTGTTGTAGAAGGTATTTTTTAGTATGTTGTTGTAAATCTTTGAGTGTTGTAATAGGTTCAAAGTGGGGATTATATGATTGGTCAATGTTTTGATTTCTCAGTAAGCTGCTAGCGGTTTGGTCGGCTATCTCATTACCGGGAATGCCTACATGACTTGGTATCCAAAAAAAGGTTACTTTTATATCTAAAGTTTCATTTAGCTTGTTTAAACTTTTTAGCAGGTACTGATAATTATTTGAGTAGTAGTTTTCTTCTGTGTTCTCAATAAATCGTATAGAGCTTAGAGAGTCTGTAAATATGATAATCTTCTTTATAGGCTGTTGTTGGTTATTAGGTGATACCAGTATATTAATTATTTCCTCAAGAGCTGTTATAATAGCATAATATTCTGCAGTAAAAATACTGTTGAATGATGGTATAATTTTACTTGTAATTTTGTTCCATTTAGGAATGTAGTAGGAGAAACTAACTCCTACATCAGGAATCTTGGATCAGTCAGTATCACTATTAAGTAGGAGTAATCTGACAGTTGCGATGTAATATAGTGAAATTCATTACAGATTATATTACGCGAATCGTATTTCTTATTATATTTTTCAAGTAGTCGAGTATCTATTTTAACCAATTTTTTAGTCATCCAAGGAGGTACATCAACTGGTTTTGTATACAGAATTTTATATTTTTGTACATTGGTGAATTCTGTAAATAGTTTATAACCTTCAATGGAAACTGGGCAAATAGAAGTTGCTGGTTTACGGTTAAATGTATTTAAATTCTGTGTGTTGTTAAAAATCCTGTTATAATTGGGGCGATCTGGATCATTTCTTATTTTCAAGACGTATTTAAGTAACAATTCACCTCTACGGTTCTCAATTGATGGTAGGTTAGACTCTGTATAGAGTGACATAATGGGACTTGTTCGGTATGCGCCCGTCACCAATCGTATGCCCTTGTGGTGAATCGCATTTAATTTCTTTAGATTACTTTTGCGAGCTGCGCCGTATGTTATTAGTCCATATTCAATTTGTGATATTATTAAAGACATATAAATGTTTTTCAAAGTATCTCGATTTGCACCCCAGGTTGTATGAGCTAAGACTTTAATTGGTTTCAAAAGGTTGAAGCATTTCGCAGAAAGTGCGTCAATATGAGTTTTCCAAGTGAGCTTAATATCAAAAAGTATCCCTAGAAATTTAATATGTGTAACAATAGGTATATTAGAGCCGTTCAATTTGAAAGTTGGACATGTATGTGTCCTTCTTAGACGACAAAAGTCAATTGTTTCACATTTTTCAGCAGAGAAACTGAACCCTCTTTTGGCAGCATTCTTAGATACTATTTTTATTGCATCCTGTAGATGGCGTTTAATTATTTTAATATCTGAATGTCGCATAAATATTAATAAATCATCCACATAGCAAAAGTGACTTACACTGCTAGGAATATTTTCTAAAAGTGCATTCATTGCATCTAAAAACAGGGTAACAGATATTGTTGACCCTTGAGGTATGCCATTTTCAACATCATAAATACGTGAATAACTTGCTCCAATTCTAACTTGGAATGTTCTATTTTGGAGAAAATTGTTCACAAATTGTAAGAGATTTCCACTGATGCCATATTCATGGAGTTTTTGAATAATTCCAAATCTCCATGTCATATCAAACGCCTTACATAGGTCCAATGACACAGCTACTAGGTGTTCTCGTTTCATAAAACCGTTTTGTATTTCGTTAATAAAAGCGTTTATAATATCTGCTGTTGACCTGCACCGTCTAGAACCATACTGGTTTATATCTAGCAGATTATTTTTTTTGAGGTACCAAGTTAATCTATTATTAATTAATTTTTCATAAATTTTGGCCATGTGACATGTTAATGATATAGGCCTGTCATTGTTGACGGTTTCCTCAGGCTTATTACTTTTTAAAAGAGGAATAACTGTAGCATTGCACCATTTATCTGGGTATATATTGTTTTTCCATAGATAATTGTAAAAGTCAAGCAAGAAATATATATAACTAGGTTTTATCGTATTTACACCCCTGATACTGTTAATCTTTTTCCATGTTTCTTTAGAGGTTGTATATGATCCCAGGTTGCTTATGAAATTTCTCCAACAGTCTGTCTTTGCTTTTTTAATTTCGAGTCGAGCTTAGCTCTTCTTTCATTAAAAATAATACTGTTTTGAATGGTGGGGTTTCTTTTGTAATTTCTAAATGCGGCTTTTTTTTAGCTTTTATAGCTTCTTTTACAGTGTCATTGAACCATGGAACTTTTGTTTTATTTGACTATAAGGATGTTTTGAGACAATTTTTACAGTTGTCCTCAAGACCTGGATAATTTTTATGTACATTTTGCGTATGTGGTACTGCATACTGCAGTAAGGGCTGAAGAAAAGATAGATCCGTTAAGTTCATTTAGGACATCATTTATATTATGGTCAGTTATTAACTGCTCAAATTTATTTATTTGTGTTAAATTTCTGCGAAAACTTGTCCAATCTGCACGATCATTATACCATTTAGGAGCCGGAACTTGGGAAGAGTACGACTGCAGTCCTTTTATTAGAATTGGAAGGTGATTGCTAAAGTATTAATCATCTTGCACAGTATCCCAGGTTACATTAGTTATTATATTTGTTGAGCACAATGTTAAATCAATAATTGAGAACTAGTTTGATCTAATATTATTGAAGGTTGGAACGCCAGGGGTATTTAGTAATATAGTGTTACTATTCAATAAGTAGCTCTCAATTTGTTTACCAGAGCGATTTTCAATTGCACCAGGTAGACTCCATAGACGGCTATGTGCGTTAAAATCTCCGCAGAGAATAAAATTTCGACCTAGCTGTTGAATTAGATTTTCAAGATCCACAAGTGCCCAGTTTTCATTTGGAGGCAGGTACAGTGAACATATTATGCAGTTCACTGGTTCGTATATTTGAACAGCGACAGTTGTGAATGGTGTTGTTATATTAATTTGCGAGTGGGGAATATTATTCGAGACTATTACGGCGACCCCTCCTCTAGCTCGAAGGTTTGGAGTGTCGTCACATCGATAAATTGCAAAATTACGAAGATTAAATTTTTCCTTAGGAGATAGATGTGTTTCTTGCAAACATAGTATTTTAGTATTATATTCATTAATTAATAATTTTAGCTCATCTATATGATATTTTATACCGTTTATATTCCATTGCCAAATATTTAAATCCATATTTATTTATTAAATTTACTTATACAGGTATTTCTTATTTATTGTACAGTAAGCTACTTTATGTATTGTTTGCTTATTTATTTATTATTTATTTATTCTTTATTTATTATTTATTTATTATTTATTTATTATTTTTTTATTTATTATTTATTTATCATTTATTATTTATTTATTATTTATTTATTATTTATTTATTATTTATTTATTATTTATTTATTATTTATTTATTATTTATTTATTATTTATTTATTATTTATTTATTATTTATTTATTATTTATTTATTATTTATTTATTATTTATTTATTATTTATTTATTATTTACTTATTATTTATTTATTATTTATTTATTATTTATTTATTATTTATTTATTATTTATTTATTATTTATTTATTATTATTTATTATTTATTTATTATTTATTTATTATTTGTTATTTATTATTTAAGTTCTGTTTTGTTGTATACTTTAATTTTCCACTTTCATTTTTTTGAATAGGATTTTTTTTCTGGTAGAGGTTTATTAATTTTAATTTTAATGGGAGGGAGACACCCTACTTGATCATTTGTGCGGGGATGACTAGGAATGTCTTCATCATCGTCAACAGAGCCGCTGGTATCTTCTTTTTCGTCGACTATTTGTAGATCTGGTGTGATGTCGCAGTCCATTGATACGTGGTGGAGTTGTATATTCGGGAGGGGTGTAGCAATTTCATTTTCCTTTTGTATTAGAGTAGTCTTTTTATGGTTCCGATTTAATATGCCACTTGAGGTAGCTTCTTGGTTATCTTTTAATTGAAGTGTTATACACTTCATTAGTAATTCTAGCATAACTAGCTTGTTGCGGATTTAAGGGTGTTTTCTCTATATGACGTCGAGCTTGGCTATATGTACATCTGTTTTTTGTTTTATATTCATTTATCGCCTTCTCAAATAGGAAATATGGGCACGTTTTATCAGAAGCGGTATGCGAGCCGCTACAATTGGGGCAAGTAAGGGTGGATCTTTCACATGGTATTCCTGTATGTGGTGTTTTGCCACAGATACATATTTTCGCATTACCACATTTATCAGCAAAGTATCCAAATTTTTGGCAACCAAGGCATTTGATAGGATTAGGAATATATAAATCAAGAGGGAGAGAATACATAGCAATTTTTATATTTTTAGGAAGAATTTGTTTTTCAATGGTGAAAATAAATAGACCATTGTCCCCCTGTTTGCCATCTTTATATGATTTTAGTCGCCTGATATGTGTTACACCCTGGGATTTAGTTTCATTCAAAATTTCTTCATCTGTGCAATGGGTTAAATCATAACAATGTGCAATACCTCTTATACTGTTAAGAGTCTGATGTAATTCGCATTCAATATCTTTTTCAAATATGTTTTCTAATTTTAAGGCTTTTACTGTCTGTTTAGCATTTTTAGTTTTAATTATTTTTTTATTATTTTTTTAATTTGTTCTACTACTTCACCAATCAAGTCTTTAACTTTTTGATTTAGAGCTATAGGACCAATTTTATCGAAGTTATTCTCTTCGTTAGTACATTTTACCAAAATATATTTACCATCATTTGTTTCGTTTGAATTATTGAAGAAAGGGTTATTTGAATTAATAAAAGGAAAATTTTCATCCCCTAAATTGGGGCGTTTCCGAGGCCCTGCGCCCAACATCATTAAGATAATGTGGGCATGATATGGATATATTATTTGAATGCCTAGTATATGTATTTGTTTACTAACACGATACACGACCGCTCGGCGCTAACCTGGGAGAAGCGGGCGAAGGTCGTGCAGCGGTACAATTAAAAGAAATGTTTAGATCGGTCTTAATTAGGGTAATTAGTGAAATATTACTCTGATTTTAATAAAATAGATTTATCTGACCTTTATATGTTGTTTCGGTTTGATGGAACCTCACGGCGAGGTTCACAACCTCCCCGATTGTACGAAAACAGTACTTATCTGTTGGTCACTTAGTAGTACGCTTCTATCTGGTTCCACGGGTCATCCAAAGGATGTCCTGGACACTGAATTACACAGGAGCACTAAAAAGTACTAATTTACGCTGTTTTCACCTTGTTTATGAGTGAAAATAAAAGTTTTATTTTGCAACACACTAACACTTGCGCTCACCACGAGAGTTGAACGAAGAGTGTATTGTTAATTAGATATATTCTTATTTCGACCGACATTTCCCTTATTTACCATAAAAATTTAAACTACCTAAAAGAAATATTTTCTGGCATTTCTTATATTCTAATAACTGTAAAAGTGTTGTTTACAACAAAATATATTTTGATTATTCCAAGAATATTGATTACAAGAATAAATCCAAGAAAGGAAATTTTATCAATATTTTAATACTATTGCGTTTTGCAGAGCATCAGAAATAACGAGTCTAGCTCGTTTTAAAATTAATATTATAATATAAAATAATTTATGTAATGATCATTTTTCGTAGCCCGTCCGACAGTTCTGCGTCGTTATTTAAATGTGGCCCATACTTTATTCACCAGATTACTTTAAAATAGCAATCTTGTATACTTGCAGTCTTAAATGGTGTTTTAAAGTTTTAATTCAGGGCACTAGGAAAGTTTTGCAATACAGCTTTATTTATTAAAATTTTTCAGAGTAATTCCCGCCACACTCGATACACCTCTCCATACTCCGAAACCAAACCTTAAACCAGCTCTGCCACGTTTCGCTAGAGATTAAGACACACTCGTTATTCCAAGCCCTCAAAAGCTCCTCATCACTGGAAAACCACTTCATTTTAACATGCGGGAACAATGCAAAGTCGCAGGGAGCAAGGTCTGGACTGTAAGGAGGGTGCTCAAGAAATTTCAGTCCTGTAGTGGCCAAATATTCGGCGCAGGCTTTCGCGCGGTGGGCAGGAGCTTTATCGTCATGTAGGAACCAGGTGTCCATACTTGAATTTGGTCGTTCCTTTTTCAATGATTCGATCACTTTAGGCAAGCACTGTTCAGTGTAACACTTTGCTGTGATTGTTTTCTGTGTGTCCAAAACGACACGCTCCACAATTCCATTCGATTTAAAAAATACCGCTATAATTTTCTTCTTTATTGATCGGGATTTTCTGACAGCTACGGGTGTATCCTCATCATCAAAGACCCAAATTTTGTTTTGAGACTAGGTCACGATACTGTTCACAGTAATGTTTTCTTCCGTAACTGATGTTCGTGGCCTTCCCGTTCTTTCAGCGTCCTCCAGAGCGAAATTTCCTCTTTGGAATTCTCTGTACCACCTGAATATAGTCGTACGATGTGGACAAACATCACCTAGTGCAAGAGTCATTTCTTCTAAGCACTAGTCCACGTTTAAACCACGCACGAAGTTATACCGCAAAACTGCCCATATCTCATTTCGCGACCACGATGTCATAGCAAGCACTTTACGCTGTCACTGCTAACAAATAAGTGAGTCCACCGACTTGTCCCAGCAATTAACTTTGCAAGTATGAACATGTCTTAGCATGCACCAACAGGCAGATTCCTTCGACACCTGTTTGACTCATATTGCAAAACTTTCCTAGTACTTCATAAATTTTTCTCCTGAAATATCAAAAGGAACAAAATAATCTGGTATATGATTTCTGTAATTAATTATTTATAATTTAACTTGTATCCTTCTTCAATTCTTGTAGATTGCAGTTAAGAACGAAATAAAAAAAGACGAGAATAACACGTTTTGAAATTAGTTTAAAATTTAATGACATTCAGAAAAATTATCTGTCAAAATGACTAATACTACTATTTAATACAAAAATATCAGTCTATAAACGATATCGTTTTCGCAAAACGTAGTCACTTTACTGAAATAACCGAAGATGAAAACGTAGTGAGTGACTAATTTTACGTGATCGCTAAGGAAACGAATATCGTTTTCATTTATCGATAATTACAATATCGTTTTCACTTTTACGTGATCCCACTCCTGATCAATTTCTTGAGAAGCTGATAATGAAACATTTCTCATTATTAATACATAAATTATTTTTATTCGCATATTCTATTAGCTTATTTAGGTCAGCCTGGAGCGCAATGCAATCTGCAATTGAATTAATTTTATGGTATATTTTGAGATCATCCGCATATAATAAAAAGTTGGACGACTCAAAACATCCACTGACATCATTTATAAAAATATTAAATAATAATGAATGGTCCTAAGTGACTCCCCTGCGGAACGCCACTGGACATTGATAAAAGGTCAGATTTGTATCCATTTAAAACAACTCGTTGACTTCTACCCGTCAGATATGAGCGAAACCAATCCAACATATTCCCATTTACACCAACGTCAGCAAGTTTATTAAATAATATTCCGTGCTCTATTCTGTCAAAGGCTTTGCTAAAGTCAGTGTAAACATTTTATTTGACATCTTTTATCCATAGATCGAAGAATATCATTCCAATAGATTAATAAATTGGTTTCGACCGATCTTCCGGGTATAAATCCATGCTGCTAAGGGATAATAAAAGATTTAACGGTACAGTATAATACTTTATATATTAATTTCTCGAAAATATTCTCAAACATGCAAAGTTTTGAGAGAGGTCTGTAGTTCCCAATGTTGTTTTTATTTCCATTTTTATATACAGGTACGACAAGAGCTTCTTTCCATTTATCAGGATAATGTCCATCTAATAAAGATTTATTATAAATTAACATTAGAGGGTAGCTTAAGGATGATGCACATTGTTTTATAAAGATAGACGGAATATCATCGGAACCTGGTCCTTTACATATATCTAATGACAGTAGAACTTCAAGGACTTCCTCATTAGTGAAGGATATATGTGATATGTATTAGAATCGCTCTGTAAGGAGGTAGTTGTTTGGTTAAATGTGGAACGTGTATTGAAGGAAGCCGCAAAATTATTTGAAAATGCATTGCAAATATATTTACCATTATTTACTAGTTCGTTTTTGTAAGTCATATTATCAGGTAAATTACATTGTTTAGATGTTGAGGATATAAATGACCAGAATTTTTTACAATTTTTAGAAATCTGGGACTCTATATTCGCCAAGTAGTCAACATAACAACGTTCCGCTAGAAGATTTACTTTTTTCCGGATTATGGAGAACTCATTATAAAATTCTATTGATTTGAAACACTTATATTTTCTGTGAGCTTTAAATTTAATTTTGATAAGTTTTATTAATTCTTTAGTAAACCATATAGGGTATGTACAATTGGAGGACTTTTTAACAGGAACTAAATCATTAATAATTTTATGTAATTTATTATTGTAAAATATTGTCACCATTTCCTCAGTATCTAAATTTTTAAATAAACTGTCCCAATCAATACTGGTAAAAGTATTATTAATATCATCATAATTAACAAGTAAAATTTTCTAGATGCAGGAATAAAATGGTTTGCATGTGTGATATTAATAAAAATGTTAAGCAGGGGATGATGATTATTAATGTTAGTAGTATAGTCATAAGAGTACGGGCTCAATTGTGGGTGCTCGAGGGGGTGAGGTGGGGCTAGAGGGTGTCAGAGGGGGCCATTGATGACGTCATAAGTGACACCTGGGTTTGGGTCAAAGTAAAGTTGGGTTATTAACCTAGGTCAGTGCACTCTTGGGTGACCACCTGGGGGAGGGTGAGTTATACAATCACCTGGGGTGCAGGTCACTGCTCTGATGCTCTGGTATGTGCATATGTTTGTACACGTGCGGCTGATGAGTCATATGCATTCCTTAGGTCCAGTTTACTTTTACTCGAACACCTGAGGGTATAGGTATATGGCAGGTGTGTAATATTGCCACGCGTGTAGTTCAGTGCTCTGATGCTCTGTTATGTGTAGTGTTAGGTCAGGACTCATGTTTGGACACGTGCGGGTGAGTCATAGTGCCACGCGTGCAGGTGTGTGGCGTAAGGGTGAACCCACTGCAATTCGCGACATGTGTAAGGTTAAGTTCACTGCACTTATTTAAATGGACACCTGTGGAAGGTTTCAATGAGCTGATTTGAATCAGCTTTGAGGAGTGGGGTTGTGATTATATAAATAGATTCATTTATGTTAATGTACACAGTTTATTTACATACTGTTTACTGTTCACATCATTATTATCATGAGTCTTTTGCAAAAGTTAAACGAAGTTGCAAAGGTAAAGGAAACTTTGCCTTTGTCTAATTTGGAAATATAAAATTTTATCAATTTCTAGAACCACTACAACATTTGGTGATTGTATAGTTCTAGAGTTGCTACAAAATCGTCTGTATTTGGGTGCACGATTTAACCAACTTGAAGATGAATACATCGAAAAGTTGAATGAAAAGGCTGGTACTGGAAAACTCTTTGTAGTATCGCGAGGCAAGATAGGAAAATCAGTTCACATCGAATTCTTGGACAAATAAAATACATGAAAATGAATGCAATAGAAATATATTTTAATCGAGTGGAGGAACATATTAATAACATAAAACTATTAAAAGAAGATATTGAAATTTATAACTTAAACAAAAAAATTAAAAATATTTCATTTAAAGAAGTGAAAAATGAATGTTCGATCCAACGTAGAACTTTGAGTCCATATATTGGTGTAATTTACAACTTAAATAAAAAAATTAAAAAAATCAAACTTGAAGAATGAATGTACGATTCAATGAAGAACTTCAAGTCCATCTACTTGTAAAATGGAGCTACGCCTATCGATCAGCTCGTCGTGGAGATTGGCAAATGTATGCAAGTGATCGGGAAAGATTTAAATTTAAGATAAATAATTATTATGCACCCATTATTACTCCTGTTTTAGAATATAAGATTAAAAATATGTAATATTTTTGTAACGTCACAAATATTCTTAATAAATGTATTAAAATATTATGTGTGCTTTTATTTAATTTTCAGGTTCCTTTTTAATAATAAATATATTATTATAAAGAAATATAAATTTTATGAATAATAACAGTGCAACATTACCTACAATTATGAGCCCACACGATGAGCTATTGGTGGTGGAATGCAAAGAATAGGTAAAAATTTAAAAAAACGTACTACTATATAAGGGTGAACTTTATACGTTTTGATCAGTTATCGATATGGAATTGGTAGATATAGTTGAAAGTGAGTGGTGGTTGAACGAAGGAGATTTCCAGTGGCAGGATAATATTCCGGAGGGGGCGTTCAATGAGATAATTGAAAATATGGAGGTAGATGAAGAAGAGTGGCTTCCACTTGAAGCAACGATCCACGCGCCCACATGTCCGGAAACTACCATGACACCGAGGCAGTCCCAAGTCTCAGCAATGGCAACGATTCACGCCCCCACGTGTCCGGATACTACCAATGTGATCACCCAACACGCAAAAAAGACACCGAGGCAGTCCCAAGCCTCAGCAACGGCAACAATTCACACTCCCACGTGTTCGGAAACTACTAGTCTCACCACTCAACACACGAAAATAACACCGAGCCAGTCCCAAGCCTCAGCAACGGCAAAGATTCACGAGCCCACATCTTCGGAGAGTCAACAAACAGTCATAGTGCACAGGGTCCGAAGTGCTGAAATGTTAAAGGACTTAAATTTGTTCATGTGTCCTTGCAAATTGTGCAATATAGTGAAAGAACATTTGCACGATTTGTTTAATTAGTGTATAATATAAAGTAAGTAATAAGTTTTAGATAATAATAACAACATGTATTTTGTATTTACATATATAAATAATGAAATAAATTTTAATTTTTGCATTATTATTGTATTTAATTAAATTACCAAAAGCACATCTCATCTACAAGAATTAATAACTTTTTTAATGAACTAATAGATATTGTAAATAAAACACAGGTATATACAAAAAATTAATTTATTTTTATAATATATTATTACATACATACATTAAAAGTAGCTTATAAAATAATAATTATAAATTACATTCAAAACAGTTAATTTTCATTGGATATCTTCCCCCAACCTGGTCGTTGGATATGTTGTCATTGTTGTGTTCAAAACAGCATTGATATTTTTGAAACTCTTTGTCCATTCTCCATGACTCAGGAAACCTGTACCACAAACTTTCGATTTCTCGTGCTGCGAAAATCATTACAAATTCTTTGGACAATTCAGCAATTTCCTCCTCTGACATTAAATGAAGCACATGTTGCTCGTGAAATAACTTTAATGAATTAAACTCATTAAAGCGATTAATAAACCATTTTTTTAACATTTGAATATTTTTTAAAGCACATATATTATGAAAATTACAATAAACGTTAAATTGTGTTTTATTTAAATCTTTTAATGGTGGACAACCCAACATTTCTAAGTTTTTAATTTTTGTTGAGGAATTTTCAAAAGTATTAATAATATCTTCCAACCAACAAATTTTTTCAGTTCCTTTTACATAAATTTTCTCAACATTATCCAGCATTAATTTTATTACATCCTTTATTTTATTATATGGTGTATTACCATCATGCCAATTCAAATTATGATGATTTTTGGTTAACCATAATATATTTCTCTTACTTTTAAAATCTAATTCATCCCAGGAAAACGGTGGCTCAAAAATTTTGTGTTCATAAATATTATTTTTTATATTTATATAAGCAATTTCTTTAAAAATAAATGTTTTAACATTGTTTGTAAAAATATAAAATCCTTGTAGGTCGACTATTATAGTATTCATTTTAATGAACGTGTAACCAACAAGACTAATGAATGTATGAATTGAATGTATACATACATCCTTTATATACATTCAACCCCCCCCCCCCATCCTTTAACCAATCATATAGCGCTATATGTTAGACTACATTTTCTTTAGAAATCCAGCTGTTATGTGTGTTATTAAACCCTAACCATTTGACATAAACTTGATTGCCCTTCCGCTTAAGTATTTTTTCAACAAGATATACATCAGGATACTTAACTTTTTGTAACTCATATTCATAAAATCCACCTTTTATGTTTTGACCAAATTGATCCTTAAGAATATAAGTTACAGGATTTGTGAATTTTACTTGATCAATAGTAAAAATTTCATTAGACCAATTAGGTGTATAACCTTTAGTAAATACCCCTCTATATTTACTAATACGAACAAAATCACCTACTTTAAATTTTGCTCTCCCAACCATTTTTATTTTGCTGTAAACAGTATTAAGAAGTAACTTTTCATTCTTCTTACTTACGTTAGTAGGTTTTATATTAATAGTTGTGTGTTTTGTATTATTATAATTTTCTGTAAGTTTAGGTAATAAATTTAACCATTTATATGTACCTTGTATGCTAAATCTCCTCCACATAAGTGATTTTAAAGTACGGTTCACTCGTTCAACCACTGAGGCTTTTTTAGTGCTATAAGTTGAATAGTGATTAATATTATACTTTTTCATTAAACTTTGAAAATGTTGATTATAAAATTCTTTTCCGAGATCAGTTTGTAAATTGTGCGGAATACGATTACTTTCAGTAAATATGCTTTTCATAGCTTGTGAAATATCTGAACCTGTTTTACTTTTTACTGGTCGGGTCCACAAATATTTAGAAAATACGTCAATTACAACTAAAATATATCGATAGCCTTTATTCATCTTTACAAAAGGGATCATTTCAACTAAATCTACTTGGAATAAGTCATCTAATCCCTTTACAATTACTCGTCTTCTAGGGAAATTTAACCGTACAGACTTATGCAACTCGTTAACAATTTCACTTTTAATTTTCGACATAGTAAACAGATGTTTCAAGTAAAATTTCCATATATAACTCAGTAGTTTTTAAACTTATAGGACTCGGATATATTACTAATTTATCCCCCTTTACAAGATTTTTTTTAACTAATATAGAGACACGAGGTTCATCATTAATTCGTTAGTTTAGGTGTTCCTTTGGATTATTTAAATTAATTTGAATTACTTTACCTGTGCAAGGTAACTTATAAAAAGATAAATCAGGACTGTTTATTATATTATAAGTATTACCATGTAATTTTAATAATAAATTAATGTAAATTTTCTTCAAGTCTGTTAATTTTGTTTGTAAAATGTAATTCTAATTCTCGAATTTGCTTTGAAGCATGAGGAAATACTTTACTAATATATCTTTTAGTTTTATGGTGCTCGATATGACGTCCAAACTTGTCAAGTGTCATTATCGAACTGTCGCTATTCTATAACTCCAGCTTCTTTTAACTCCTCAATTATAGATATAATTTCATTATTGTGACCTGTATGACCTGCATCATGTGATGCAATTAAAAGACGCAACCGATCAACCAATTCATTAATATTATCCCAGTGTATATATTCCACTCGTTTCCTAGTTAATTTTTTTAAATAACTTCCGCCTGACATAGAACTTGGTCTTTTAGAAATTGAACTTAATTTTCTAGAAACTGGAATAACTTTCCTCTGAGGGTCTAACATTGGGGCAATAATGGAAGTATATTTCTGAGACCTTGTTCCTGAAAATTGCTCGCTGCCACTATAATTTCGACGGGCAGCATTCGTTCTTCTAACAATATCAACATAATTTTTACGATCAGTTTCAGTATACCCCAATGGTTGCTTTTTAAATAAGAGTTCATACAAGCCCGGTGTACCAACGTACTTTAGATCTTTTACAACTATATCCTTACCTACAATTTTTAACTCGGAATCACCTATAAAAAATTTATCACTATCCATATCATGACGCACGCCATATTTGAAATCAAATGAATCCTTGTCATCTGTTACCATCTCTTCAACATATTGTCGGGGTAATGGATCGTACTGGTCTAAATATTCCCGGAATGATGGTTCCAGAGTTAAATTCAAAATATCCTCTCTAGTTATTGATGGGCGGTCTGCAATCATGGATGATTGATTTTCAATAAATACATCATCATCATCTCCACCCTCGTCAGTTGATTCTGCCACTACACTTGTTTCTAAAAATTTAGGACCTAATAAAGTTTTATTTTTCTCAGATATTTCCTCCTTCTCTTTTATTTCTTCTTTCGGTTCAGTTTTAACTTCTTTTATATTGACCATTGGTAAATTAACTGCAATATCTTTTAGAGACTTGATTATTGGTTTATATTGTGATTCTAACTCAATTTTCCTATGTAGTGCACCAAGCTTAAGATTTTTAAGCTTTTGCTTGATAATATTCCTGGTATTGATTATATCTTTAGTTAATTTTTCACTCATATTGATATAAAATAAAGACAAGGTCAAACCAGATACAGTGAAACAGATTTTGTAACAGCTAATTCATAAACCAGCTTCGAAACAGCTGATATGTTGTTCTGGCAGGTTTAAGGTTACACACCAGTGTTTAGATTAACGGAGCTGTTACTTGTAGAAACAGATAAAAACAGATCGGACAGCAGATACACAGCTGGTAACCAGATAAAAAACAGATATGATAGTTGTATAAACAACTAAAAACATGAATGACTTAAATTCAATCAGTTCCTGTTTTATTTAACCTGTTCCAGAAGTTTACTGTGAGACAGCTAACGGGCAACTGACGCATCTTAGTTCGTTTCATTGTTATTTATTACAATATACTGATCAAAGCCCAAGCGATATCTACCTCTATTTATCTCGCTTTCTTTGTCAATCACCACAAACTCGTACCTATTACACCAGCAAAATGAACAGAGGTTCTTAAAATTTTCATATGACATATCTGTATTTACGTGATCAGTATAAACATGTTTTAAATTAACATAATCTTGTTTAAATAATATTAACAGGTTAACATTATCCCGTATAAGATGTTTGGGGATTCTGGTATAAGTCTGACATATATATACACAGTCCAACTTCTTGTGCCTACCCATACTGAAGTATTCCCTAATAATATCTTGATTATGGCACGCTACGTCATCGAAAATTATCACCGAATTACATTTCGCATCCGCAGGTTTTTCTATTGCAGCATTGTTGTCATATGCAAAATAACCTATTTCTTTAATTGGTTCCAGTAATTTTTTCAAGTACACATATTTTGATTGAAACAAAGATTTAGAATAAACATATATGTTTTCAAAACGCAAACCGTTTACATGTTCTAATAATGCAATCATAACGTTTGTTTTGCCACATCCAGAGGGGCCAGCTATAATGCATCTTACTATATTTGGCAGCAGTATGCTATGTCTTCGTCCTTTTTTATGAATTTCAAAATCATAATTTTTCACTTCAAGATTTTTATCCTGTTTAATAACCTGCATACTATAAATTGCGATGTGAAAGTGACACGAAGACAGTTTGTCACCGACTGTTGAATGAGTAAGACGTGTGTCTGTTAAATATCTAGTCATGATGAAAGTTCCAAAAACATCTGCTCCGAGTTTACCATTTCGTAATGCTGTTAGTCGCGCGCGAAAAGCTATAAAATCTGGGGGCACTGGTTCGGATATAAATAAATCAGCCAAAATTGCTTTACGCACAATTAAAAGAATTAAAAGAAAAATTAAGAGTCCCCGTGTTATATCTGTGCCGAAAACAGGGGGATTTCTCCCACTGATACCGATCTTCGCAGGTTTAAGTGCTCGAGGCGCACTTGGAGGCGGCGCAGCAGGTATCGCCAAGGCTGTTCATGACGCAAAAGCTGCTACGGAACAGTTGAAAGAAACTCAGCGTCATAATAAGATTATGGAAGCCATCGCCATGGGAAAGGGTCTATATTTAAAGCCGTAGCGGAAGGGACTTGGTCTGTATTTAAAAAACTCCCAATAGAATTACCATCGCGAGCATTAAGTAATATTGACCTTCAAAAATATGCAAAAGAATTGAATATTCCATATTTTAAAGGTGTTTTCATGCGTAACAGTTTGCCCAAGAATGTAAATCGTAACGAGTGTGCCATTATTAATTTAGATAATAGTGACGGGCCGGGTTCACACTGGGTTGCATATAAAAAACGTAATAATTTAGTTATATATTTTGATAGTTATGGAAACCTAGCGCCACCAAAAGAACTAGTTAACTATTTTGGAAAAAAATGTTCAATACACTACAATTACAGTAGATACCAACCTAACAACAGTGTAGAATGCGGCCACTTGTGTTTGGCATTTCTATATGAACAAGTCTGAATACGTTTCAGTACTGATTAAACCGTCATGTCATACACATTCATACTCTACGATACTAATTCAATTATAAATAAAACCTTTCATCCACCGATTGTACTCGACGAGAATTCGGATTATGTCCTGGGTTTAATAAGTTTTGAAGTTTATAATGCAATACCAAATATTGAAAATAATAAATTTTATATTGGTAGTCAAGAAATTACTATTCCAGAAGGTTCTTATGAAATTGATGATATAAATAAGTACTTAACGAAGAAGTTAGATGCGGGTACTGCATTAAATATTATAGCAAATAATATTACCCTTAAGTGTGAAATTAATAGCAATAAGGATATAAATTTTATACCAAACGATTCAATCGGTAATATTCTAGGGTTTGAACCACGTCGCCTAGAGGCTAATAAATCACATGAATCTGACAACCCTGTTTCTATAATCAAAGTAAATGTGGTGTGTATTGAATGTAGCATAACTACAAATTCTTATTCAAATAGTAACAATGTGCATATAATTCATGAATTTTCCCCGCGCGTTCCACCAGGTTTCAAAATTATTGAATTCCCGAACCAAATAATCTATCTGCCAATCAGCACGCGAGTTATAAATTCTATAACCCTTAAAATAGTTGACCAAGACGGAAAGTTAATTAATTTCAGAAAGGAAGCCATAACGGTAAGACTACATCTTAAAAAACAAAATGGGTATTAAATTTAATCGTTCCGCCTGCAAACATATAAGTAGACCGCGAGATTATAATAGCTTCATTAATAAAAAGACAGTTGAAGAGTTAACACCTCTCAATTATCAGTTTCTCAAGTCGCTTGGTTTTAAAGTACGATCACGATCTGGATAAATCTGAGAAAAGAATTAGAGCTTTTATTATTTGGATAAGAATTCAGTATAAGAAATCAAAAAAAATTATTTTGTGTATTCATCATAATGAATGTTAACATATTAAACGTCTCTGAAAAAGCTCTATTCGATGACTCTATCAGTCATGCGGAGAAACACACTCATCAGCCATACGCTTCTACGACTTTGAACAATAATGATGAAATTCGCATTCCTATTCAACAACAAGACCTTTACACCCTTCCATGGAACAGTTTGCTTTATATCGAGGGCAGACTTCTTACACATGATAATAAAGTGTCGAAAACAGCTAAATTAGTCAACAATGCATTTACATTTTTATTTAGTGAAATTCGATATGAAATTGGGGGCATAGTAATAGATAGAGTTCGAAATCCTGGTTTGACTTCAACAATGTAGGCTTATATCTCTTATAACACAAATGAGAGCAAACGGCTACAAATTGCCGGTTGGTCACCTTTGACGGATAATACAAAACAGATAATTGATAATCAGGGTAACTTTAATGTATGTACTCCACTAAATATGCTTTTGGGGTTCTGTGAAGATTTTAAAAAAATTATCTTAAATATACAACAAGAATTAGTCCTAATACGAAGTAGTACTGATATGAATGCGATTGAAAATAGTGCTGCAGATGAAAATATGAAAATTGAATTAAGTAAAGTTCATTGGAAGATTCCACATGTATCAGTAGCCGATGCAGAAAGACTGATGCTTATGAAATACATGGAAAGAAGTGTTAATTTGGAGATTGCATTTCGCAGCTGGGAGCTTCACGAATATCCACTGCTACAAAAAACTCAACGACATACCTGGCCAATTAAAACAACAACTCAGTTAGAAACACCACATTATGTCATCGTAGGATTTCAGACTGATCGTAAAAATAAAAGAGATAAAGATATAAGTAAATTTGATCATTGTAATTTAACTAATATTAAGTTGTATTTAAATTCTGATATGTTTCCATACGATAGTCTTAATTTAAACTTTAAGAATAATCATTGGGCTATGTTGTATGAAATGTACACTCAGTTTCAATTATCATATTATGAGCGAGCATGTGAACCTATATTCGCACCTCATGAATTTAAGAATATAGCACCGTTGGCAGTCATAGATTGTTCACATCAGAGTGAGACATTAAAATCAGGTAATGTTGATATTAGATTGGAATTTGAAACAAATGAAAATGTACCTGAAAATACAGCCGCCTATTGTTTAATTATACATGATAGAATAATTAATTATAATCCTCTAACTAATTTTGTAAGTCAAATGTAAAGTTACACTGTATTTTTTTTTATTGTAAAATAAATATTTTACTTTCATTTTTTCGAGTTTTAATTGTAACATATATCTGAACCTATACAATCATTAGCTGATAGTGTAATTTGAAGTGAAGGTTTTAACTTATGAGTGATGGTATAAAGCATCGAAGTTTATCTCAACACACATGCGCGTGTTAAAATGCAAAATGTACTAAAAATCATTGTTAACCAGGTTAATATTCAAAACTAATTTTAATGCAATTTCCTGTTTGAAATATTAACTGAGTGCGACTCTGTGCATAAAGGTACTTAAAAACAACAAACTGCCTGCATATGCCATTCATTCAACAGCTCGCGATGGTGACTGTTGCCGAGTTAAGCACAACTGCATTAAAGACACTTGTGGATGGAATCAAAATTATAAAAACACAAAATGAATGTGTTCAATGGTTGAAACATGTAAACAAATTTATTTTATTAATAAACAGGGCTATAAAACAAAATGGTGATAATAACGGTAACTTATTCCAATTAGAGTCAAATTTGTGCTTATTCAAATGTTATCGCGAAAAATTAAAACAAATAAAACGTGGTATTCACGGCGCTGGATTTCATGTACAATCTAAAAAAATAATTTGGCAAGATTTAGAATCATGTTTCAACTCTCGAATTTGTACAGGAATTATAATAAATTTAAAATATAAAGATCCGTTATTATTTTTAAATAAATGCTTCCGAATTTTCTCGAATAAAATTAAAAAAGCTCTGAAATTATCAAATCTAAAAGTTAATCTTCTATTCAGTGCTAATTTTATATTACCTAAAACAAGTTCAGTTGAAACGAAATCTTTTAATACGGCTAATAGCATCATAAACAAAACGACAAATATAAAGGAATGGTATCGTGAAAATATTGATAAAATATTTAAGAAACTATCAGAGTTTCAAGAAAAAGATTCGGGATGGAGTTTAAGTGAGATTTTAAATTTAAAAATTAATATAAATAATTATACACCTATTCTTGGTGGATTATATATAGAATTACCTATAGATATTAAACGTAAGCAAGCAATAATTAATGTAAAAAATTATGATATTTACTGTTTCCTGTGGGCTGTAGTTTCTGCACTGTATCCTGCGGATAAAAATGTAGATCGTGTATCATCTTACCCACATTTTAGTAAAGTATTAAAATATGCTGGTATTAATTTCCCAATGCACTTAGAAGATATCTCAAAATTTGAAGTTATGAATAATTTATCTGTTAATGTTTACACTTTAGAAAAATATGGTAAAAAGAAAAATAAAATTGTGCCAATATATTTATCTAAATTGGATGGTAATAAATTCATTCACCTATTAGTAATTCATTCTAATACCAATGTGACGGAAATTGACAACGATATAATTAAAGCAATTAAAAATGGTACAAATTATCATTATATGTGGATTAAAAATTTATCTCGACTTGTAAGTAAACAAATTTCAAATTATAATGGTAAACTATTTTTATGTGATCGATGTTTAAATCATTTTGCCTCACAATTGGCTTTTAGCAAACACATAGGTGACTGTAAATTGTTAAATAAATGTCGAATTGAGTTACCTAGTGAGGAAAATAAATATTTAAAATTTAAAAATTTTCATTACCAAGACAGAGTCCCATTTGTCATATACGCTGATATAGAATCTATTTTATTAAAAACTAATGAAATTCAAAATAAAAAATCAATTAAAACTCACAAACATATCCCGAGTAGTATAGCATATTATTTAAAATGTTCATATGATGATTCATTATCATATTTTAAATTAAAAAGAGGGGATCATTGTATTAATTGGTTCATGGATGAACTTTATATAATTGCACACTTCATTAATGAAAAATTCCAAAGTCCTGTACCAATAAATATTACAAAAGAACAAGAACTTGCTTATTTAAACACTACAACCTGCCATATATGTAAAAATGAATTTACATCGTTTGATTTAAAAGTTCACGACCACAATCACTTCACGCGTGTTTTTCGTGGAGCAGCGCATCAGGCTTGCAATTTAAATTTTAAAAAGTCGCATAGTATACCAATCGTATTTCATAATTTAAGTAATTATGATGGACACTTTATTATAAAAGCCATAGCTAAAAGTTTTCCCGGGCAAATCTCTCTGCTCCCTATTAATAAAGAGCGATACATTTCGTTTACTAAATATGTGAAAGATACTAAAATTAATTTTCGATTTATTGATTCATTCCGATTTATGGCTAGCAGTATTGATAAATTATCATCATATTTAAAAGATAATGAAAAACTAATAACACAACATTTTTGTAAAGATATAAACAAATTTAAATTATTATCAAGAAAAGGAGTTTTCCCTTATGAATATGTTGATAGTTGGGATAAATATGAAGAACTTTGCTTGCCTGATCATAAATACTTTTATAGTACTTTGAAAAATGAAAATATCAGTGATGAAGATTACGCTCACGCCAAAAACGTTTGGGAATCTTTCAATTTGAAAACATTAGGGGAATACTCAGATTTATATCTTTCAACAGATGTTCATTTGCTAGCCGATATATTTGAAAATTTCCGTAAAAATTGTTTTGAAACATATAAATTAGATGCTTTGCATTATTTCACCGCCCCAGGGTTGGCGTTTGACGCAATGTTAAAATATACAAATGTAACACTCGAACTGTTAACAGACATTGAAATGTTATTATTCATAGAACGTGGGGTGAAAGGGGGGTTGGTACAATGCAGTAAACGTTATGCAAAAGCCAATAATAAGTACATGAATGAGTTATACAATGCCGAAGACGAGGAATCTTATCTTATGTATTTTGATGTAAATAACTTGTATGGGGCTGCAATGAGTCATTATTTACCTTATGGAGAATTCAGTTGGGTTAATAAATCTGAATTTTACAATATTAATTTAATGGACATTTTGGAAAATTCTGAGACCGGTTACATATTTGAGGTTGACTTGAATTATCCAAAATCGTTACATGAATTACATAAAGATTTGCCTCTATGTCCTGAAAACTTCACTCCACCCACATCGAAAAAATCAAAATTAATTGCAAATTTATATAATAAAAAGAACTATATTATTCATTATCAAAATTTAAAACAATGTCTATGTTTAGGATTACAAATAACACAAATTCATAGAATTCTTAAATTTAAACAAAGTCCATGGTTAATGTCTTATATTAATTTAAATACAGAATTAAGAAAAAAGTCTAATAACGAATTTCAAAAAAATTATTTTAAACTAATGAACAATGCAGTTTTTGGAAAAACTATGGAAAATGTTAGAAAACACAAAGATGTAAAATTGGTAACTCAGTGGGAAGGTCGACATGGAGCAAAAAATCTTATAGCTAAACCGAATTTTCACAGCTGTACAATAATTGATAATGACATTATACTTGTAGAAATGAGTAAAAAATCGGTGTTTTTCAATAAACCTATTTACGTTGGATTTTCTATTTTAGATATTTCAAAAACATATATTTATGATTTTCATTATAATTACATAAAATTTAGTTTAGGTAAAAATGCGGAGCTTTGTTATACTGATACTGATAGTTTAATTTACTACTTTAAAAATATTGATATTTATAAGATAATGAAAAGAGATATTCACAAATTTGATACCTCTGACTACCCTTTAAATAATTTTTATAATATACCCTTGGTTAATAAGAAAGTAATTGGTTTAATGAAAGATGAAAACAATGGCAAAATTATGAGTGAGTTTATTGGACTACGTGCTAAAATGTATGCTTATAAAACTATGTCTATTAATCAGGATGCCGTAAGTAAGAAAGCTAAAGGTGTTACTAAAGCCTCAATGAAAACTATAAGTTTTGAAGATTATTACAACTGCCTGTTTAACAATAAGTCTGTAGTAAAATCTCAAACCTTAATTACATCTAAAGAGCATAATGTATATACAATAAAACAAAATAAATTAGCTTTAAGTGCTTATGATGACAAAAGAATTATTAACTATATTTTTTCAGATACCTACCCCCATGGCTATAGTTTTTCTACATAGGTGCTACTATAAGTTTATAGTTTTAATATTTTACATGATGAACTGTAAAACTATATATTTTTTGTAATAAATGTATATAACAAAGAATTTTCTTATTTTTAAAACTTTCACAATCCATTCCTTTTTCCGGTATATTCCCCAAGTGTGACTCATCACTAGCGGGTGTCCATTTAAATAAGTGCAGTGAACTTAACCTTACACATGTCGCGAATTGCAGTGGGTTCACCCTTACGCCACACACCTGCACGCGTGGCACTATGACTCACCCGCACGTGTCCAAACATGAGTCCTGACCTAACACTACACATAACAGAGCATCAGAGCACTGAACTACACGCGTGGCAATATTACACACCTGCCATATACCTATACCCTCAGGTGTTCGAGTAAAAGTAAACTGGACCTAAGGAATGCATATGACTCATCAGCCGCACGTGTACAAACATATGCACATACCAGAGCATCAGAGCAGTGACCTGCACCCCAGGTGATTGTATAACTCACCCTCCCCCAGGTGGTCACCCAAGAGTGCACTGACCTAGGTTAATAACCCAACTTTACTTTGACCCAAACCCAGGTGTCACTTATGACGTCATCAATGGCCCCCTCTGACACCCTCTAGCCCCACCTCACCCCCTCGAGCACCCACAATTGAGCCCGTACTCTTATGACTATACTACTAATGTTGACTTATGGAGAGTCACATTCATGAACATTTATATCAACAATATTAAAATTAATAAGATCTAAAATTCTGTTGTAATGATCAACAATATTATTAAATTGATAGCAGTTATAGTACGACATACAGTCTACATATTCTGAGGATAATGAATTATAAGTATTAATAGGTACCATGATGTTATTCTCTGTTGACTATTGCAAATGTGGGAGGTTAAAGTCGCCACATATTAAGAAGTTATCATTGGCATAATTGTCTCTGACAGATGTTAAATTATTCAGAAAAGACTTCATGGCAGAATTTTCAGGTGGTAAGTATGCATAACACACATGTAGTGGCAAATTATTAATAATTAGAGTTATTCACAGATCTTCAGAGTCACTTAAGCATGTACATCTTACGGTGAAGTTTAGATGTTTGCGTACATCAATGAGAACACCCCCACCATCGGATTTCAGAGAAGAAGTTGATGATCTATCTCGACGCACAAGATGGAAATTGTGTGATAGGATTTCACTATCGTTTATTATGGTGTCATTAAGAAAAGTTTCAGGTAAACATATAACATCATATTTACAAACATAGGAGTTTAACGTTAAGGTGTGTAATTTAGTTCGTAATCCGCGAACGTTTTGATAGTAAACGTATATTACCATATTGAGAAGAATGATTTAATATTATAATTGGAGTTTAATTTAATTTGTGTAAATCATTTTCATCTCGGATTAGAAAAATGCAAGACTCATCAGTTTTTCTTCCATAAATTTTGCAATTTTTACACCAAATATATTTATATCCTTTATATTTTAAATTCAGACGAGCCGTTTTGAATAGCGCTGAATTATTTGGTGTTAAATGTTCATTAATATAAATTTTGTTATTAAGTTCGTCAAATTTCAATAGAAAAGTTGTTAAATTCTTATTTTTTGTTGCAGATATGAACGAATTTTCAATGTTCCTGTTTGTGAACTTGACAACAATGTTTTTCGGTTTAGAATAATTACCATTTGCAGATGGAATACGATGTGCGGCATCAATGTCTTTCTTATCCACCGGAACGCCAATTTCTTGACCAATATCACTAACAATTTTAAACACATCCTCGGTACGTAACTTCTGTATGTTCTGTATAACAATGTTATTTATACGAGAATATTGTTCAAGATCCTCAACTTTGTGAGACAATAAATTTACTTCTTTTCTTAATAGATCATTTTCTTTTTTTATTGAATCCACGGATTTAATTTTATCACTCAGAGACTTTAGTTCTAACTCAAAATCACTCATTGTATTGCTGCAAAATGTAACGGATTGTATTAAAACATCTAGTTTATTGTTAATTTCCACCATTATTTGACTTTTGAGTTTACTTGATCGAGCAGAACTTAATGCAGTACGTACCATACTGCAGATTCGGACATGAAAACTTCAAGATGATCTGCATTAATCGCAGCATATGAAGCATGATATAGGGCCAAACATTTAGTGCCCTTTACTCCAGGATATTTTTTATTGACATTTCTATTGCATTGTTTGCATGCAGCCATTGTGCTAAGAAACGAAAGTCGATACTTACGATTAATTAAATATTAATTAAATATGGATTTATCCTGTTTATGAGGATTTTTAAGAAATATGAATTTTGATATATTTTATCTTCAAATATTGCGACAGCAACACAAAATTACTCACTGCTGATTATTTAAACATCTAGACGAATGTATTATGCACTGTTATAACGTAATTTGAAGCACTAAAACATTAATTATACTCGCGAAAAAAGGAGCAAGAAAAGAACACGTGATGCTAGCTACTACTGCTACTACTACTTTCAGGAAGGAATCCTTAAATTTCATCCAAACTTCATTATATTACAAGCATAATTAGGCTCACATTCAGGCATGGATTCATTCAACCTTTCAAGAAATTGTATCCTGAAATCTTCATTTAAAAGAGCGCAGGATTTCACACGAAACATTTGCCCAGAATCTTTCACCTTCATTCGCCAAAATTTATTTAACCGCATTCGCACAACCAAATAATGATCATTCGTACCCAATTCAGCGCCTCTTCTCACAGGTGTATCTACAATCATACTCCTCAAACGCTCATCATAGATTACAGAGTCAATTGTTGTCAATTGTTTTTTCTGAACCACATTCCCCCAGGTATATAAGTGAGAAAATAGTATTCGAAATGAAGAGATTTCTTTTCAACAAAATGAAACAATTCTCTTACCATTGTCATTCACTCAACTCATGTTCCAACACATTCTCTGTTCACTTTGTCTAACATCCACCCATCCATTCAAATTACCATATACTATCACCCTCTCACCCGGATCACACAAATCAATTACATTATTTATTGAAATCCAAAACTGATCTTTTTCAAGGTAATATTCAGATTTTGTTGGACCGTAAGGAGACACAACGAAGATCCGTATATAGCCTATCTTGAATCTCATCCAAGAAATTCTCGAAGAAGTACACCCATAACTTCGTATAAACGGCTTCATTCTTTCACTCACAAGTATACCTATACCATGCTTTGTAGCTCATTCTCTTGAACTCCCGACCACAAACCAAAAATGCCATCTACTTCTTCCTCACAACAATCTTTCCTCATTGTCTCAGTTACACACAAAACATCTACACTGTACATTCGCATCGCATGCATCAACTCATTCTCTTTGCCATGCACTTTTCTGACATTCCACGTCCCGAACTTACACTCATCATACATCTCCATTTATTCTTCATTTTACCGGATAAGAAAGATAGAGCCGACAGAATAGAGAGAACAATGTTTTTTTTTTTCAGTAAGAGAAGAAGTTAAAGCAGCTTACTAGACTCGTCTTTGGCTAAAGTATGAGAAAGGAACTTCAGTCAGCCTAATTTTACATTACATACGTTTCATAAAAAAATGGAAATACTTATTTTATTTTATAAATTTATTTGTTTATCCTTTATTATAGAAGAATTTAAGAGTAAATTAACTAGGTGCGCGTTACATAGTCAAAACCGTAAAATTATTGCGAATATTTTTGAATTTATGAAACGCGAAAGCGAACCAGTGGTGGTAGCACGCACTTCAGAATTCTATCAAAAGAGGCATTTGTTTTCGCTTTTCGCATCGAAGTGAAAATTTGGTAGCATGCGTGTCTCGAAATATTCGCCTGCAAGCGTTCAACTTGAGGCGAAAGTGTCAAAGTAACGTCAATATTTTGCCACAGTTCTATTCAAAGCCAATTTATATATAATTTATACATTTATTATATACAACTGTCATAATATTTTTTATTTTAATAGTATAAAATCCAATAACTTTCAAATCAAAAAACGAATATAGAATTCTAAAGTGCGTGCTACCAAAATTCGTAAAAGTAAAATCGTATTCGCCTGCTTTCTTTGATAGAATTCTAAAGTGCGTGCTACCACTACAGGTTAACCGCTTATACCGATGTCGCATATAGCCAAAAGGGTTCCTGCAGCTCCTGTTGTTTCGGAAAGCTTTATTTTTCGAATTTGTAAGGAGAAGAAAATATTTTTATATATTATTTATTTTCTAATATAAGTTGTATAAATAATGCAATATTTGCGTATAGTTTTGTATATTTTTATTTATAAAAAGACGTTTCGTCATTGAAGTGATGTCTTTATCAGATAAAATAATAACAATACAACAAATGATTATGTAGTTAAGACAACATGCTATTTTATCTGATGTAGGCTGCACTGTGTTGTCTAAACGTCGTTTTATAAATAAAAATATACAGAACCATACCCAAATATTGTTTTATTTAATTAATATGAGTTCTACATGAAAGCTTCTCTCAATTTTTATTTTAAGCTTTTTTTTAATATTAAGGGATTGTGTTTTGCATAATTTTTTGTATTGCTGTACTGTACTTATTGTGTAGGTACTGTTTCTTTTTTTAATCCGCTACAAATAGAATTCGCAAGGAACCAAATAATATTTTTCTATCTCGGTGTTCTTATAAGTCTTTAAAAGCACTGTTAGCACGGCGTTAGGAAGATTGATAAGAGAACTGTTTGATACAATGCATTAATGTATACAATCAGGCAGAATTCACAACACATAATACACAAACTAATAAAATATAAATTGCTAGTATAAAGCCACCAACATAACTGATAAAAAAAACACCAAGTTACATTTATAACTAGTCGCATTTTGTAAAAACCTCATTATAAAAGGATCTCAATAGAAAAAATAGTATTAATAACATGTTTGATAAGGCCTGTTAACGCACTCATCTTTTGTAAATCCCACCTAGTGGTTCGTTTTCCAAACTTGGATTAGTACTTTAATATATTGCCTCATGACACAAGTTTATTTAATGGACTATTTTCTATTTACATGTTCTTATGACTCTATAAACGCACTGAAAACACATCGTTAGGGAAACATATAAACGCACTGTTTTTGACGTTTTTTGTTTTCTAGAGATGGTATGATTTCCCTCAAATCTGACATATAACTTCAAATTGTCAGTAAACACTGATTTTCATCTGTGAAGTTAGCGGGTAGCGCTACCAATATAACTAATAAAATAGATCGTCATATTTTTAACAAATCTCATTTTTTTTAAATATTGCATTACCTCAATAGAAAAAATTGTATAAAAAACATTTTTCATAAAACCTATTATCGCAGTCGTCACTCTTCCTTTCTAACACTTGAACTCGTGCGTTAACAGATTGCCTTATGAAACATGTTTTTCAATATACTATACGTATTACTATTATCGATATTACATATGACCATAGGGTAGTATCATAATGTTTGAAAAATTTGTACATTGTGAACATTTAATACGTAATAATGAATAATCAAGATATCTTGATAAAAATATTTAATTTTGATATTATGGTATTAGCCATAGCCATGATAATTTAGTAGAATATTATTAGAATTCAACAGTAAATTACAATAATTATGACAAGATTGTTGAAGATTGACAGAATGCTTGTATAAAACAGTTGGCTAGATTAATTTTTTATCAAGGTGTCTTGATTAATCATTATTATGTATGAAATGACGTCATAAATATAAAACAAATGAAAGTTGGAATATGACTCACACATATTAATGTGTATTTTTAAAAATTAAAATCGTCGTGTTTCACATTGTATATTAAACTACATGAAAAAGTAAGAGATGCGTATTTTTATTTTTTCTATAAAGTATAATTTACTGATAAAACAAAAACTTGAATATTAAACACCGCCGGAAGTACATTTGTGGCCCTCGAATATGCATATGATTGTAGCATAACAAGCGTTAGCGGTTAAACAGAGATAGTTATACCATGTTTCTATGGCACAGAAAGAGACAATGTATAATTGAAACGATTAACGTTTAACATTAATATCATATTGGTATCTGTAATATGTCATTCAAAGTGTCAGTTTACTGAATTTAACATTTTATTTTATTGTGAATGCGAATCATTAAACATGCATCCACGATTCTCTTATTCGACATTTTTGTTTTCCCTTTTACCAGTGTGTAAACTTTAGGTAAATATAAAATTGGAGTTTATTTAAGTGGTAGTTTTCTTACTTTAAAATATAGTTTTATACTAAAATGCGTGTTTTTATTTCACAGAAAAATGATTAAATATTGCATTGTACAAATACATCTGAACAAAATAGCTAATGCAATTTTGTACATTTTTGATTCGTCTATATAATAAAATACACTTAGTGCCACTTAATTTTTTAAGAGTTCGATACGGCATCAATGTAATTTAAGAAGTTTTCGAACGCTTTCTTCCAATGTAGTCAATGTTTGTCTGTTGACGTAGCAAATGGCTCCACCATTTAATAAGTAATATTACTTATTAAATGGGCTCCACATCAAAATCCTTCTGGTCTCGCATATTTATTCAAATTTCACTAATAGGATATATTAATAGTTTAATACTTAATCAAGTAAAATACAAAAGACATGTACAGGATGTTAATAAATACGTGAACATCGTAATCCTGAGGTCATTTTGAGCAAAATATGTTACCTCCGGACACGTTTTATTACAGAGTTACAGACCTTTTAAAGTACATCTCACCAGATAAATTTTTATTAATAACCCTGGAACTAATTAATTAATTAGATGCATATTTATATTTTCTTTTTATGTATCTCTAGTGTTGCCGGAAGTCGAGACGAGACGAGACTTGGGGTCGGTCTTGTCTTGGTCTTGACTTGGTCTCGACTAGAGTGGTCTCGTCTTGGTCTTGTCGAGACGAGACTTGATGTCAGTCTCGTCTCGAGTCTCGACAAGACTCTCGACTTTGCCTCCATTAACAATTTTTGTATAATCGCATCTAATACTACATAAAATTCTAAGAACACCAGTACAATCGCGATTCAATTATTCCAAATAATATTTGAGATATTTATTATTAAGTTTTCTATGAATATCATCAACTTGATAATTGAGCTCTTGAAATAATTAATATGAAAATATACATATATATATCGAGTGTTGTTTCTCATTACTAAACATAAAATATATAATTTCAATTCCTTAGCTACAGAATTATTAGCAATAGTTAAACAGTTACCTATGTATATGTTTAAACTGAAGCAGTAAGTAAATAGACAAAAATCCCCAAAAAAGTAACTCCTTTCGCTATTTTTTTATATTTTAATAAATAAATGTTAAATAGGTAGATAAAAAAACTAGCCTTTCACGTATCCCCTGGTACGCGTACCACAGGTTGAGAACCTCTGCTTTATTTCAAAAGTTTGATCTTGAGTTATGTTTATGTAACGGTATATGATGATCATACTGACTATAAAACTGAAGGGATGGTTTTTCCAAAAATATCACTTCCTTACATTGTTCTAATCTTTATTAACGAAGCTGAAAATAAGAAAATATGAGTGGACAAAGAATTATGAATAACAATCCCTGTACAAGGATATCCCTAATTCCAGTATTTTATAACACCCAGTTGAACTGAACTTTAGATTAAAATACACCAAAAAGTAAACAAAGGCCTTTATGATCAATGACACCTGGCGGTACTTGCAATTGCACGTGTTCTTACAAGAAATGTTTAATACCAGTTTCTTAGAATGTCTGATCCCAATTTTCCCAAATTGTTGTACCTGTAAATATATATTTTGACAATGTCCCTTACATTTCACTTTGTTGAGATAAAGTTTTACTTTCATTATACATCACATAAACGTTTATCTTTTGAAGTACATATTTTTCAAATTTTTGTATTATATGATACGAAATTATACTTTTTTTTTATTGGCATTTAATGATAACACTAGAAAATGTTTTATTTTCATTGGTTCGAAAATTATTTTTACATAAATTATGGATACAAAGTTTGAGTAGAATTAAATCTTCGTTTTTTATATTTTTACTGTTTCTTTACAAAATAATTATGTAACTGATTTGTTAGTATTAATAGTTTACTTTATTTACATTTAATATATTCCTATTTCTATATGCGATATTTAACAGTATCACTAGTAATGATAGCATAAAATGGTACTGTAAAAATTGTATTGCGGTGTCAAATAACGGCAAAGATAGTGAACTAAAATCCATTGTGGAAAAGTGCTTAAACATAATTTTGGATCAAAATAAAACGATAAATTTACTACATGGCGAAATTAAAAGTTAAATACTCAAGTGAATGATATTAAAAATGACTTAGTTAATTTAAATAATAACCTGACAAAGCAACAACAGCATAATAGTGAACTAACTACAGAAAACATTAAACAAACTGAATCTACTTTAACTACTTTACCGGCATTTAATAAACATAAGAAAACTAATAAAAAACAGTTAGATGGCACTAAGAGTAGCAATAACAATAGTGAACTTGACCAAATTCCTAACCATAAAAATAACAAAACTAAAAACAGTGATAATTCTAAACTTATAAACACCAAATATGTTGTAGGGTCATCAACATCCCCCTCAGTAGCAAATTTGTGTGCTAGTGACAGACGTGCGTGGATATACATTGGTAAAGCTCATAAAGATACCACACTTGCACAAATACAGCAGTATCTTAACGAAAAATGTCCAGATTATAACTTTGACATAGAAAAAGTATCAAGTGAATCATCGTATAGCAGTGCATTTAAAGTAGGGGCTGATTACAAGTTACTGGATAAATTGTATGGTGACTCTTTTTGGCCCAAAGGACTCATAGTAAGACGTTTTAAATTTTTTCGACCCTCCAAGTCAAAACCAACTCAACAAAGTGAATAAACAGACTTCGAATTTTGTTATTATGCATTTAAATATACAGTGCTTACGTAACAAAATAAATGACATCGAAATGTTTCTCATCGATCAACCATGTGACATTCTATGCATTTCAGAACATTGGTTGAAGAAAGAAGAGAAGATTGCTACCAAAATTGATGGGTACTACTTGGCAAACAGCTTTCATCGCGAGACCTTCTCACACGGTGGAGTGGCCATCTTTTGCAAACCAGAAATCAACTCTGAGAATGTATCCTTTATTGATAAGTGTAGTGTAGAATTAACATTCGACTGCTGTGCCATAAAATTTAATCTAAATTCTGTAATTACTTATCTTTTAACTGTATATCGCTCTCCATCATCAAATTTAAATGAATTTCTGATCATGCTAAATGATTGTCTGTCAAAAATCTATAATATTAATAAAAAAGTAAATATTATTATCTGCGGTGATTTCAATGTAAATCTTTTAAGTAATTGCGCTGAAACTAAATCATTTCTTGATTTAATGTCTTCATATAATTTATATTCAACCATTAGACAGCCAACAAGAGTAACAAAGAAAAGTAAATCTTGTATTGATAACATCTTCACGAATTTAGAACAAAGCACATGTGAAAGCACTGTCATATCAAACATATTATCTGATCACTCAGCCCAGAAGATTTCTATCATGTCAAACAATATTTGTAAAAATGTTGAAAGTATAAAAAAGAGATCTTTCTCGGTAAAAAACTTAAATAATCTTTGTAATTACCTAGATAATGTAAACTGGGATACTGTGTACGCAGAAAAGGATGTGAATGCCAAATTTAAACATTTCTTGGATATATTAACCTATTATGTCGATCTCGCTATCCCAATAGCAAATAAACCTATTCACCAATGTAAGAACTGGGTTGCAAATGATATTAAACAATATGCACAACATTTAAAAGATATGTTTAATCTATATAAAGCTGATATGGTCAGTAAACAAAATTATTTGAATGCCCGTAACACTTATCGTAAGTCACTTATGAAAGCAAAAAAAAATTACAATACTAAACTTATTCAAAATTCTATAAATTCTACAAAAAAAATCTGGAATATAATCAACAATAACTTAAATAATAACGAAACTAAAAATCACAGTAAACTACCAGAATATTTATATAACGGCCGTTTAGTTGCCACTGATCCAAAAGAAAAAGCAGATATGTTCAATAATTTTTTTATTGATGTACCAAAACAACTTGTTGATAACTTGAAATTAAATTCATCTGATTTATTTAATAGCTCAAGTCTTAAAACAAGTAATAGTTCTATTTTTCTGCAGCCTGTCTCGGAAGCTGAATTAATTGCCTCAATAATATCTTTAAATAATACTTCAGCAGCGGGAACAGATGATATTCCTGCGATACTACTGAAGCACTGTTATAAGTCCGTAGTAGATCCTTTACTTAATTGTGTAAATTCTTCGATTTCAGAGGGCATATTTCCTGACATTCTAAAACTCGTAAAGGTAATTCCATTGCATAAAAAAGGATCCAAGGAACGTACTACAAATTATAGACCGATAAGTTTAGTCTCTATCTTTCATAAACTTCTTGAAAAGATAATGCTAAATAGAATCCTACCTTTTCTAGATAAATTTAAAATTATTATTGGAGAACAACATGGCTTCCGAAAAGGTTACAGCACTACAACAGCTCTAGCCACCTTAATGCATAATATTTATGATAACCTAAATAACGATACAACTGTATATGGTATCTTTGTTGATTTGTCAAAAGCATTTGACTGTGTGGATCATGATAAATTGTTGGACATTTTATCTCACTATGGATTGCGTGGTACATGTAACAAGTGGCTGCAATCTTACCTTTATGATAGAAAACAGGTAGTCTACTGTGAAAACAATAAATCAGATGTTAAATTGATAAAACATGGAGTTCCACAAGGGTCAATACTTGGTCCAATTTTATTTACTCTGTACGTTAATAATATAAATAATGTATTAGGCTCATATAATTTTGTTTCATATGCTGACGATACATCCATTATTGTTAAGGATGATGAAAATATTGCCCAGCATCTGTCAGTGATAATTCAGAATTTTTCAGACTGGTGTGCAAGTCTTAGTCTAACTTTCAATGCAAACAAATCTGCAATAGTTAAATTTTCTACCATTAAGCGCGATGCAAGCATCCTAACCCTGTGTAATAATCATTCAATTCCTCAAGTAACTCATCAAAAAGTGTTAGGTATCAATATTTCTGAAAACTTAAAATGGGATACCGAAATTGATAGTATTTGTACTAAACTTGCCCCCCTTTGCTTTGCCATTAAGAAGCTATCACACATAGTCGACTCTTCCGTAGTTAAAACTTTTTATTATGCAAAATTTTACAGTATCTTGTCATATGGTATAATTTTCTGGGGCTATTCACCTAATGTTACTAGAGTATTTATATTACAAAAAAGTTGTATTAGAAATATGTATAATCTGTCTGCCAGATATACTTGTAAAAACATTTTTATCACAGAAGAAATTATGACTCTGCCATGTATATATTTATTTAAACTAATTTTATTCATTAGAAATAACAAAAATATATTATTAAAACATGTAAATCAGCATGACTATAACACTAGGGGAAAGAACAAATTTGTAACGCCTAGATATAGATTAAATGTAACTTTGCAAAATCCTTATGTATTAGGCATAAAATTATATAATCATTTACCTGACGAAATTAAAAACATTGACTCAGATTTAGTATTTAAAAAGCAACTGAAAATGTTTCTTATTAAAAAATGTTATTATTCTGTAGAAGAATTTATTCAAGACTGATTTATGTACAAATTATGTATATCAGTATTTATTGAATGCATTTGTATTTTTTATATGTATTTTATGACATACCATATATCAATGTTTTTGATCTTTTGGTGAATAAATATTATTATATTATTATTATTATTCATATGTTTGAATGAAATGAATTATTTAGGTGAATAGGAAGTACATCTGTTGAAAATGTAGAATATGGTTGTTTTAAATCGGGAATTTCCCTAAAATCGTAAAATCTTTGTCTGCATTTTCGTAAAATTCTAAGAATCACAATAAATTCTTTAAAAATAAAAGAAAAATACTGTATATTTGCAGGGAACGTTACTTTTATTATAGTAAATTAATTGCTAACGTTGAGTATGCACCACAGATGTAACTTTTGTATGCTATTTAAAAATTGGAAATATTTTTCTACATGTAGTCAGTATTTCATATACCCAGTTGTACCAATTAATTGATAATTAAAAAAAAATTAAATTAAAATCAACATATTTATACGTACAAAACATGTACCTATATTATAAAATAAAGATTAATTTTAATATAATTAAAATATTGATGCATTAATATAACAAGAATTCTAAATTTATACTTCTTTCATTTCATCCCACCTGCATTGTACTTTAAATTCATATAAAACTTACATTTGGATTATTTAGATGAATAAGGAATACATCATATTTACTTAAATTAATGTTTCTGGAACACAATTATGAAAGTAGTAAATTACAAAATTTGAAAAATTAATATCTCTCTTATTTATTCGAATTTTCAAACAGTATTTACAGCAATACTCTCAGTTTTTGAAGCACTTTTAGAATATATGTTTAAAAAAATACCTTTAATCTTAAGTCGAGAGTCTTGTCGAGACTTCAAGACTTTCTCGACAAGACTTGATGCTGGTCTCGTCTCGTCTCGACTTTTCTAGTCGAGACCAAATGATGGTCTCGTCTCGACAAGACCAAGACGAGACGAGACCGAGACCAAGACCGGTCTTGGTCTTGTGGCAACACTATGTATCTCAACCAGAGGCGTATCATATAGGGAAGCCTTTAAGGCTGAACTGTATCTATCTCTAACCATCCATGGTTTTGCAAGTGTAAGGGGGGAAGCAAGCATAGTGGGCGGGACCGGCTGGGACGTAAAAACCGCAACGTTTACCCCACTCTAGATGTGCAACAAAACTGAAGATATTTTGTGCACCATTTCTGTGAATTAGGGGGAATATTACGCTTTGAACTTTGTACCTTACAGAGTTTGCTATCAGTAATACATACTCGTAAATATATGACCACAGAGGTGACAAATGAATACCTACTTTTTCCACTGCACACAACTTGCAATTTGCAAATGAATACTATAATACACTTTAATTAATTTCTTTTTATACCAACCGCCTATTTTATAACGGAATTGAATTTATCAATCCATGGTACCGTAACCGAAGCCAAAAATTAATATGTTGTAAATAATTTAAAAGATATTTTTTCGACTTATTGTATTAATAACAATTGAAAAAGTAAGAGTGTTAGATCTCAGCTTTTATTACTCTTAATTAATAATTGAAATTTGGCATGTTACTTCAAAATGAATTTTTAAATAAAATAAATTTTTTTTATTTGAAATAGATCAGTTTAATTTTAATATTTGTTACTGTTTACGCGCGTAAATGCATGGTGCGCTGTTACGCAATAAAAAAATGGTAGTTGTTATTATATCTTAACGTTTATCTTATATGTATATTATTATACTCCGTTCGCTGAAACGAGAGAATGTGGAACTAATCCTTGAACAGAAACAAGTCATTCAATTGGCTCAGCTCCAAAATTATCCTCTTTTGACCAATAAAATGACTTGTCTCTGTTCAAGAATTAGTCCCACATTCTCTCGTTTCAGCGAACAGAATATAGTTTTGATTATTTTCAACAATTAGAATTGTATAAAATTCAAAAAACAGAAAAATGAAAGTAAATTTAAATACAAATAATATTGTTCACCTAAATCACTGATCAGATTTTATTTTGAAATTTTATAAATCTTGCTCATTTCATTTGCAGTAGGTGATGTGATAACAATGAAATTGACACAAAATTACAAATAAATGCATAATGTTCAAATTGCCTGAATAATGCAATTAAATTGTTCTTCTTTAAGAAAACCTATTATAAACCAAAACACAATAAATAGTAATATAATCATTACGAAATTGCTTTTTACATCACAATTAAAACAAATTAGTCTCTAACCCAATAGACAAATTTTTCTGACAGTTGAAATATAATGCATTTCTTTGAAATTTTGTAAAACATTAATTACATATCTATTATTTACTATATATTACCTATTATATTATTATTAGCTTTTTATTAAAAAAAAATTAGTCAATTCGGACCAAAAATAGTGTAAATTTCGTGACCCTAGCTAGAATATATTTTTTGCTTTATTTAGCACGGGTGGGTATTCCTCTTAAGCACTTTTAGAAAAAACTCTACTGTAAACAAAGCTATATATGTAAATTTTCTAAATTATTATTATTATTGTTATTATTATAATTACACATTTTTTGAATATTACATACCCTTATTTTATTTGTTAATACACACTTTTCAATCAGCAACAGACTATTTGCACTTGCACAACAAAATGACATCGTGGCAGAGCATGCAGATAATTTAAATAATTATTTCGGTAAAAATGTATTTAATTTAATGTCTTTCACATAATATTGTTGCACAAAAATTCAAATAAATTATTTATTTTAACCTGACATTCCACTAATAGATACAAATACTTTCTTCAGTATTTGTAAAAACAAAGACGGTTGCACCGTTATTCAAGTATTATTTTTACATTGAAAATGTAATCAAATACATATAAAGCAATACCTATAAACATCACATAATCATACTGGGTGTGTTATACAACTATTGTTACCTGGTATTCAAGATTGAAATAATTCCACTGAAGATAGTATTAATAATAACAATAATAATAATAATAATAATAATAAATATATCATCACGGCATATTACCCATTGCTGAGTAATAATAATAATAATTTTAACACACAAATAAATTAAATTAGTATCTAATCCGAGAATCTAATTTATCTGACAGTTCAAACATTTATTTGTAATTTTCCAAACTTGCAAAATAAAATCTGATTAGTGATTTAGGTTTACAATAATATTATCGACAACCTTTATTTGAAACGTTTTTGTTTAAAATTAACATATAAGAAACTGCAGTAAAAATTAAAAAATGGTATCGCAATGTAACAGATTTCAAGTAGACACCGGTATAGAAAATTATATATTATCTTGTTTCTTGTGTCTGGTCGCGAACCTGGGGGAACCGGGTTCGATCCCGACTGACGCCAAATATTTCCAATTTTAAATGGCACAAAAGTGACCCCTGTGGTGCACTCTCCACGCCAGCTATGAGTGCCCGTGAGGTGACGCCTGGTAAGCGCCCACACGGTAAAATATATCGTCATCATTACCGATGTCTACTTGTGTTGTAGATACTGGCACACCCAGAAATGGGTAATATGCCGTGATGATATATCTATCTATCTATCTATCTATCTATCTATCTTGTTTCATTAAATGAAAAGTTAATTGTGATTTTTATTCACTTAGGTATCAGGATTTTGTTTTTTACATTATATATATATATATATATATATATATATATATATATATATAATGTGAAAACAAAATCCTGATACCTAAGTGAATAAAAATCACAATTAACTTTTCATTTAATGAAACAAGATATATATATATATATATATATCTTGTTTCATTAAATGAAAAGTTAATTGTCATTTTTATTCACTTAGGTACCAGGATTTTGTTTTCACATTATATATATATATATATATATATATATATATATATATATATATATAATGTGAAAACAAAATCCTGATACCTAAGTGAATAAAAATCACAATTAACTTTTCATTTAATGAAACAAGATAGATATATATATATATATATATATATATATATATATATATATATATATATAAGTTATGATTCACTACCATCACAGAGTCATGATTCACTACCATCACAAATGCCATCATTTCTTATCAAATTTGTTTATGATAAACTTAGTATATAAACTAGTGTATAGTTAGGCATAAGTGTTATTTGTATCACTTTCTACAAGCTGTTATTATGTTCAACAAATCTGTTTAAATAAAGACTTGAAGTTAGAAAATAGAAATTAATTTTTTTGAAAAACTTCGATTCCAAAATCAAAATTGGCGCAGTCGGTAGGATCGCAAATAAAGAAGGCAGTGTGCTGAAATTCGCCGTAAGTCTGCGCAATACTTTATTCAACAATTTCAATTGTTGCTCTGTGCGATCGAACAAGTGAAAACACATAAATATTCACTCCATCAACAATCAACCTAAACAGTGGTTGCACCAGGGTCTAACCACGACCCATCTTTAACCCAACGAGATTAAGGAGATCAGCCCCAGTAGAACATCCCATTCCATCACCATCGACAACACCGAAGGTGCAGGGAAAGATACAAACGCCCGTCCACTTGAAACGTATCAAGACATCTACTACTATGCAGAGAACAACATACATCATAATAATACTGTTGTAAGTTACAAAACACTCGTAGTAATTACGCACACTTTTGCCGGTAATAACAATCGGTCCGCGAACAAATACTGTTATACTAAGGGTTCTGAGGAACGGCTAACGCTGTTAGGAATCAGAACGAGCCCCGACACAAGGCATATACAAGTTACACATAATAATACGAAATTAATATATAATTAATGAACACTGACAATATCAGAGAATTAGAAGACAAATTTAGACTTCTACCTGTATCAAATAAACAAAGTACCAACAAAATTAAACAGATAGTAACAGAGGCCATAAATTCACCTTTATCATATTCAGTTGAAGAATTAACAAAATCTCAAATTAAATTCAGCATGGCCACTGCTACGATCAGTGATATCAGAAACTTCATTGATGGAGTTCCGGAATATGATGGAGAGGTAAAAACCCTCCCGGAATTCATCAAGGAAGCTGACAATTTTTACTCAGTAATGAATACGTTAAACCTCACAGCCATACAAAAAACATACTGTTTTTCCATGCTAAAAAAGAAATTCACTCACAAAGCTAGAGATATTCTAAGTACACAAGAGTTCAACTCTTGGGAAGAGATAAAAACTTATCTTCAGAATAATTTCGAAGATAAGAGTACGTATATCACGACCCTGTTAACATTACTTCGGATTACTCACACAAACGATATTAATAATACATTAGGAAAATTCAAAACCGCATACCACAAAATCACATCAAAAATAGCCCTATTAACATATAAACAGGAAGAAAAGAAAGCAATAACAACAGAAATACATACACTAATCACTACACATTTTATATCGCTAATACCCTTGAACTTAAGAACACTATTTATCAGCAAAAACATACAAACTTTGGATGAATGTGAACAGGTACTCACTAACGAATTCAACTTTACACAAGTACACAAATCACCACTCCACAAAATAAATAATCAATCCAACATACAAAACCCCTTTTTTAAACAATTTAACCCATCTCCACGAAAATTCCCAGGACAAGAATTTCCCTCAAAACCATTTAATCCTCAACTTGCAAGACCCTCAGGTAAACAAATGTTTGCCAGACAGAATATCAAAAATGGTATAGAGACGAGACAACAGTTTAAACCAACACCTATGTCCGGAATGACAAAAACAACAATACCCATGTCCACACAGACAATAAAAAGAAATTACGCCTTAGAAACACAAGATCCCGAAGATACTTGTGACAATGAAATTAATGATGAGGACGTAACTAACGATCAAGATGAAACATTCGATAATCAATCTTTTTTAGATTACGATCCCGACCAGATAACAGAAAATATGTGATGTTATCAAATACAAAAATGATCCCGATTATCACATATCAAAATTTCAAAATTCTCATAGATTCAGGTTCGAATATAAACTTAATAACGGAACAGACAATAAAACAAAATAAAATGAAGATTCTTAAAGAATTCCTTACTTTTAGAACAGCGACGAGCAAAGTCAAATGTGATAAGTATGTAGAGATTAGAATATTCGGAAAAACCCACAAATTTTTCATTTTAAATTTTCACGCAGAATGTAACTTATTGTTCGGAACAGATATACTCCGCGATACGAACACAATAATAGACTTTACAAATAACACGATTAAAATGAAACAGATGAAGTTTAATATTCAAAATTTGGACAAAAAAGATAAAGAAACATATGTGCAAATACGCGATGAACATTTAGAACCAGGAACAAAGAATAAATTGTATAAATTATTAGGAAAATATGATTCACTATTTCCTAAAGAAAATGAAACGTTAACATCCACTAACAAAATACAACACAAAATATATACCACTGATGACGTACCCGTATACACAAAAAACTATCGGTTACCCCAAATTTATGAAAAAGATATTGAGGAACACGTGCAAACATTATTAAAAACAGGAGTCATACAAAAATCTAAAAGTCCGTACAATTCACCCATCTGGATTGTACCAAAGAAAGCAGATGCATCTGGCAAAAGGAAAACCAGACTAGTAATTGACTTCAGGAAACTCAATCAAAAAACGAAAGAAGACAAATTTCCCATACCCAATATCGATACACTTTTTGACAAAACAAATAGCCCAAAATTCTTTACTACCCTCGATTTACACTCAGGTTTCCATCAGATATTAATAGACAAAAGTGATAGAGAAAAAACAGCCTTCAGCACTACCACGGGACACTATGAATTTTTGAGAATGCCTTTCGGTCTAATTAATGCACCAGCCACCTTCCAAAGGTGCATGAACGAAGTCCTACAAGACTTAATAGGTAAAATATGTCTCGTATATCTGGATGACATAATCATTTTCGGGAATACAGAACAAGAACATTTGCAAAATATTGAAACGGTCTTTGAGTACTTGAAAAACGCAAATCTAAAAATACAAATAGACAAATCAGAATTTTTTAAAACAGAAGTAGAATATCTAGGATTTGTAATCTCGAGCGAAGGTCTTAAACCAAACGAGAAAAAAATAGAAGTAATACAAAATATTCAAATCCCGAAAACAGTGAAAGAAATAAAATCATTATTAGGCAAGCTATCTTGGTATCGCAGGTTTATACCAAACTTTTCAAAACTAACTAAGCCTTTCACTAACTGTTTACGCAAGGGGTCTACAATAGATATTTATAATAATGAATATAGAGAATGTTTCACGAAAATGAAGGAACTAATAATAAATCCCCCAATACTTTCATTCCCGGATTTTAATAAAAAAATTATATTAACTACCGACGCATCCGATTACGCAATGGGCTCTGTACTTTCGCAGGTACAAGACCTACAAGAAAAACCATTAGCATACGCCTCGAAGACATTTAATACATATGAACAAAATTATTCTACCATTGAAATTAAAAGCAATAGTTTGGGCCATACAGAATTTCAAGACGTACCTATACGGACGAAAATTCATTATTCGTACTGATCATAGGCCATTGACCTGGCTGTTTAACATGAAAAATGCCAACCAAAAATTAATGAGATGGAAAATTGAACTTAACGAATATAATTTCGAGATAGAATACATAGCAGGAAAAACGAATAAAATCGCGGATTTTTTAAGTAGAATCAGAAATACATTCAAAATAAATTTTAAAGTAGGTGACGTAACAACGACACCCATCTTCGCGCACTGTATATCTAAGGATTACAAGTTCGGAAAAGGTTTGGCAAAACAAATAGATAACCAATTCAATAGTAGGAACTTTTGTGTAAATAAACTACCAAATAAGATAATAATCCAAAATGAGTATGATAAACACATTTTCCACTTGTTTTCAAAAGAATCATTTAGGGATGAATGCAATAAAAAATTATTAAAAAACTCACTAATACAGCTTCGAGATTATTTAATAAAAAATGACCTATACGAAATTAACATCCCATATTTATCATGCGGATTGGACAAATTACCGAAGGATGAATTAATTAAAATACTAAACTCCGTATTTGAAAACACATGCATACAAATAAACGTCTATGCACTACCACAAAACTTCGTGCTAAGCGATGAGTTAGAATCTAGAATAGAACTAGAAAAGATTATACAGCAAGACGATGACTCAATAAAAGGAATAATAGACACACAAGACGATATAGAAACTATACATTCAGCTCAAGAATACCCAATTAACGGTTTAAAAATATTAGAAAATCGCATAAATGTAGCAGATAATCAAATTATATTTTCTTTAGACAAAACATATGACGTAGACATCAAGAAATTATTCAATAACAAAAAACAAAGACTAATAGTCACTATTGAAAGAGATAAATTAGATACACAATTACAGGAGTTCATAAAGGATTACATCACCCCCAAAGTTAGATACTATTGTATATGTGACGACAAAATCTTTAACGCCCTAAATAAAATCATCCAAAAAGATTTCGAAGTAAATACTTTAAACTTAATAAAAGTTAATAAAGAGGTAAAAGATATAGAGCAAATAGATGAACAGAATGAAATCGTTTACCTATACCACACAGGTAAAACAAACCATAGAGGAATCATGGAAACTTATAACAAATTAAAAGAAAAATACTATTGGCCAAAGATGATTAACACTATTACTGCCCTTATAAACAATTGTCAGACTTGTAAAGAATGCAAATATGATCGTAAACCTATTAAGCTCATAGATAATCTCACGGAAACACCTGAAAGACCTTTCGAAATTATAAACATAGACCTCCTGACCCTTGATGGACAATACTACCTGACAATCTACGACCAATTCTCTAAGTACGCACAAGCATATCCAGTCAAAACTAAAGAAAGTAAGACAATAGTAAAAACGCTAGAAACATTTATTAAAATCAAGATACCTCCACGGAAAATAATATGCTATCAAGGTTGCGAGTTTAATAATATATCCCTAAAAACATTTTGTCATAATAACCAAATTGAACTACACTTAACGTCTGCTCAAAACCCGAAATCTAACGCGGTAGAAAGATTTCACTCCACGCTGATCGAACACCTACGAATAAAAACAAGAACACATAAGCTGAAATCTCTGAAAGAAACAGTTGATGATTGTATATTCGCGTACAATAATTCAATACAAACAATTACAAATATGACCCCGAACGAAGTACTGTACGGAAAAGACTACACAAATCTAAGACCAAAGGAAAGAATAAATAATCAATTGCAGGTTTACAAAGAAAGAAAACAAAAAGAGTTAGTACAAGTAAAGAACAAAATAAAACAAGAAAAACTCAAACGATTTAGAGAACCGCTAGAAAACAATAAAATTAATAAATTAAAGACATTAAATGAAGCATATCTAAAACAAAACCCCCGAGTAATAACCAAATTCAAAAAACCCTTATACCTGAAATCCAAAATAAAGAATTATAACGATAAGTTCAAAACAATAAATACAAAAACGAAAAGCAGAGAACGAAAGGTAAAAATTGATAAGATCAAAATTTAACTGTTTCAGAACCTCACATGGGTTCGCCGAAATAAAAAAACATCACAAGTAACCCCGGATTTCTATTGCATACAATTAGTAAGTGCTACCTAAAAGAAAGCGAACAATTACACTATTATTATGACGACATAAATCCAATATACACTGAATACACAAAATTAGAGCAACTCATCAATAATGAAGTCAAACAATTAACTAATAAAACATTTCTTATTGAAAATGGCAAAATTATAAATTTCATGTTCAAAGAACTCGAAACTAACATAATCAAATTATTCGGAAGAAGGAAGAAGAGAGGTTTGATAAATGGATTCGGATCTATAATAAAATCAATAACAGGTAATTTAGACGCTGCTGACGAAGAACGTTACAATACAATTTTAGAACAACTCAGTAGTAACCAAAAAGTATTACAGGCACAAACAAACGAAATTATCCGCCAACAACAAACTTTGACCGATAAATTTAACAAAGAATTACAAACTGTAAGACTAGACGAAAATAAACTACGAACGACAATTAACGAAGTAATTGTAATAATGAAACAGGACAAAAGTTGGAAAGCGCTTATGCACACTGAAATCCAAATTAAATATATTCAAAGACTCAAAAGCATAGTAGACAATGTCATAAAATCCTTAGAATTCTGCTCTTTAAATCAATTAGACATAACCATAATAGATCCCAGTAGTCTCCAAAACATAACACAGAACCCAAATATACTACAAACACTCGAAACGGTATATGTTACTTGTACACTACAAAATAATAAGATACACATCTTATTAGCGGTCCCAAATTACACAAAAAACTTATACCCAATTCAACAATTTACTCCAGTACCATATTACGATTTATCATACAAACAATTAGCAGAGGAAAACAATATGATTACTAGCTATAATAACATATATATATATATATATATATATATATATATATATATATATATATATATCCATACGTAAATTTATAAATAATAAATATTGTATAACAAATTATAACCCTATTAGTAATTGTATTAATAACATACTAAACAAACAAATATATGATGATTGTCTAAGCCAAGAGATTGCAACAAAAAATTACATTTCACAAATACCATTTACAAATAAAGTAATTATATTTTCCCCAAATCCCCAAAATTTAGAGTTTAATTGCGGAGACAACTACAAATTTAAACAAGTACAGGGTATCTTCATCAATGAACAAGATATCTGCACTATAAAAAATTGGCAATTCCAAAAGTACGAACCATTATATCAAGAATACATTTTCGACACTATAAAAGAAATAGAAATTAAACAAATACCAGAAATAAATAAATTGAATAGAGTCAAGTTAAATATTACACACCTAGACCAAATCAAATCTATAAAAGGGATTGACAATCACCATGTACCTATATTATATATTTTTTTAAGTATTATAAGTATCATTATTATACTCATATTATGTAAAAAGAGAATATATACTCGTATTTTAGAATATAAGCAGAAGAAAATTGTGAACCAAGAAAAGATAGACTTAGAATTGAATCCTCTGAAATAATGTCATTTCTTGAAGGGGAGGAGTTATGATTCACTACCATCACAGAGTTATGATTCACTACCATCACAAATGCCATAATTTCTTATCAAATTTGTTTATGATAAACTTAGTATATAAACTAGTGTATAGTTAGGCATAAGTGTTATTTGTATCACTTTCTACAAGCTGTTATTATGTTCAACAAATCTGTTTAAATAAAGACTTGAAGTTAAAAAATAAAAATTAATTTTTTTGAAAAACTTCGATTCCAAAATCAAAATTTATATATATATATATATATATATATATATATATATAATATATATATAGAAATGGATGCCGTTCCTATAAATAAACAGCATAAAAGTTATAATAATTATAATTTTTATAAAAATAATGAAATTAAGTTACCCTTTCATTTTTTATAAAAATAAAGAGGTAGGTATACTGATTATTATTATGAAAATTTCGTTTGCTTTACAAGTTTGAAAAAAAAAATACGAGAAAGATTATAATCGAATAAGAAACTGAAAAGACGAAGAGATACGTCAAGGGATTAGTTTAAAGATAATTAACATTGCCAAAACTAAAACCCACCTCATGCTGAGCCATGGGATGGGACAACTACAAGTGCCCGGCACGCTGAGGGGAAAGGGAGATGCATGTTCCTCTGCAATGCATTGCACTACAACCAGCGACATCTGACGGTGAAAAAATCTCCAATTTTCTTTTCCTTCAATGTGCAATACCTAATAAAATAGTTATTTTTTTAAAAATATAAATTGGTTCAGAAAACCGTCCTCTACATTGCAGCGTTAAGATTTTTTATAAAAACATTCTACTATTATTAGAAAAAGGAGAGTGAAATATGGCAATTTTTACTTCTTTATTTATTTAAAATCTCAAAAACAAATTCATAATATTCTCAACGCGGCGCTCGAGCTACGGGATACTTTCGAAAAATACAAAACCGATTTTTCCAACAACGTCTACTTTTTATATTTTTGAGAAAACTTATTCAGTATTTTTCAATACTTCTTCTGCCTGCAGTACACCCTAAAGTTTTTCCTTGTTATATTTTTACTAATACAATATTACATACAGTGCAAAAATACACAAAAGAGCTACTCTTGCTAAAACTTAATAATCGCAATAGTTTTTGAAATATTTTAATTTTTAGAAAAAATCAATTACCACAGAAAATTGAAAAAAAAAACAAAATCTGTTTTATAACTATTCGTAATTACCATATTTTTATTATGGGTAAAATTTTCTGTTAATTAAAAAAATGGAAAATATTAGTACTGATAACGATTGTCGTGAGTTCATCAAAGAATAATGTATACGAATTTAATTGTTACCTATTTCTTGGATACCTACTTGATTTTTTCTAATAATGAAAATATCTTAAAAACTGCTGTATTTATCAAATTTTAGCAAGGTTGCCTTTTTTGTGTATTTTAGCATTGTATGTAATATGCCATTAGTAAAAATAAAAATCGTCAATATGTAAAAATATAAAGAAGAAAAACGTTCAAGGCTTATGAGACGCCTTTAGTTGAGATAGTATAAACATGCATCTAACGAAGTTAGTTTCAAAATTATAGTGCAAATAGTACCAGAGTTATTAATAAAAATCTGATGTGTATTTTGTTAACTCAAATATTTATTATAACGGGCCCAATCATAAAATTGCACCTATTTAACATAATTTGACATTGATATCAATTTTTTTTTTTTCCGAATCCATAGCAAACTTAATTACAAAAACCAAAAAGTATATAATTTTTAAATTTACATATCTCGCTTATACAAATGGCTAAGACGCAGAATTTGATTCTCTAATGCCCGTATTCATAAACACTAGTAAAAATTTTAAACGGTTCGTTATAATTTTTATCTAATAAAAACAGTGGACCTTGAAAGAAAAATCGAAATTTTATTTGTCAAGTTTGATTCTATTTGTCAAAAATTATAACGAACTGTTTTGAAACTTTACGAGTGTTTATGAATATGGGCATAAAATTTTTATTTGTTGCATTTATTTCTATTGTTTTCAAGAAAAACTGTTAAAAGCTTCAAGTAATGTATCACTTCCAGGTAGGGTTGCCAACTGACCTTTTTTGGAAAGGACACTCCTTTTTTGAGCATATTTTGTCCTTGTCCTTTTTTAAACCAGGAAAGGACGCGATTTGTCCTTTTATGATATATTTTGTTATTAATGATATTTTTCTTATTATAAATATGAAAATGAAATAATTATTTCACATTTTATGTAATGTAATGAAATAATGATAGAATTTTTGAATTATTGATGTAGGGTTAACTAGTGTTGACTTGTCAAATTTGTTAATTGTTGCTCTCCTCCTCGTTATTATAATTAATTAGCGCTAAATAACTGCTTTGTCAGTTTAAAAAATTAAAATGTAAAATTAGATATTGGCAGTTAACATTTTAAGGTAAATATATATCGTATATATATCATCACGGCATATTACCCATTACTGGGTGTGCCAGTATCTACAACAGATGTAGACATCGGTAATGATGACGATATATTTTATGGGGTCCCGTGGCCGCGTGCCTGAGTGTCTGGTCGCGAACCTGGGGAACCGGGTTCGATCCCGACCGACGCCAAATATTTCCAATTTTAAATGGCACAAAAGAGACCCCTGTGGTGCACTCTCCACATCGACCTTTAAACTAATGGACCTAGTGTCTCCTATTCTTTTATTGTTAGAATAATGCTCCAACATAAAAGGATAGAAATATATACTCTGTCCTTCAACAGTGCGGAAGTTCTCAGCTAAAGTATACTGCGCATGTGTTCGTACTCATTGTACATCTTTTTCAGTCATATGTAAACCTCTATACATCGCTCTCTATCACTAAATAGTTGTCAAAATCTACATTTGACGTTTCGTGACTGTGTATTATTTACTTTTTTGGAGAACATTTACAATTATTTCTGTCAATACATACGTATATGTGTTGTGAAGTGTGTATGCGACAAAATAATGGGGAAACGGTGTATTTTGTGCAGTCAGCAGTACGTACGCGGTTTAGCTGTGTCATTTCATATATAAGTCCTAATTAATTATTACTTGTTCCCTATAATATAATATGTATATAATATATTGTATTAAAAATATATAATACAACTAATTATGCACAAAAAAATTAAATCTATACTCTCAGCAATTATGCACCAAGTATAACAAGTTAGGGACAAATCATTTTTTTTATTTTGCCGCGTTTTCTTAACTTCCGTACTGTTGAAGGATAGAGATACTATGTCTGCACCGTTATGGCGAAACAAGCGTTTTGCTCGTACGCTGTGTCTATTAGTTTAAAGGTCGATGACTCTCCACACCAGCTATGAGTGCCCGTGAGGTGACGCTTGGTAAGCGCCTACATTTTAAGGTTGGATATCTTATTGTGTTTTACTGTTTTCTTCATAAAATATTGATTTTAATTTTTATTAAATTTATTAAATTTGCTTTATTGTAAAGAAACTCTGTATTTTCTTGAATTAAAACACCTTTGACCTTGAAAATTTTCAAAAAATCGCGCATTTTTCCTCAAGTTTTAAATCCTACACACAATTCAAAAAAATATGGCCGAAAAATGTCCTTTTCTGTAATTCTGTAAAGTTGGCAACCCTACTTCCAGGTAACTCCATTTTAACCAAAATCTATTAAGTTATTCCCGTTGATATAAACGTCTTATATACCAAATTTTAAAAGTTTTGGATTATATTTTAATATAGTTTTTCATTAAAATCTATTATAGCTTCTAGTAAAGTGCCATTTTTGGAAGTAAGGAAATAATCAAAAAGAGAGCTGCGCAAGTAGATATTATGTTATAACAGTCATAAATACAAAATTTGAACTTTCTAGGGCTTACCGTTTTTGAGTTATGCGAGATACGTACATACGTCACGACGAAATTAGTCAAAATGAATTCAGGGATAGTCAAAATGGATATTTCCGCTGAAATCTGAAAACTGAAATTTTTCGCTATTACAATATTTCCTTTACTTCGTAAAAGGAAGTAAAATGTGGTGAGGTGCACGGTGCACCTTAAAAGGCATGTAACTCAGTAATGGAACGTTTCCGGATATACTTTCATAAAACATATTTTGCTCAGAATGATCTTAGCAATAAGCTGTTAAAGTTTGTAACATGTATTCATTAGCATCCAGTATACACCACAGAAACAGCTATCAGCTATACTTTATCGAAACATTTAAATATCTATTAGTGATACTCTCCTATTTGAGTATTCAGCAGTAGCGTAGCTATCACAGGGCAATTTGGGCAAATGCCCGAGGCCTCCAAGTTTTAGGGGCCCCGATTGACTATAATACACGATATATTAAAATAATAAATTTTCAATTTCGCAAAAATAATAACCAAATCAACATTTAATAATGACAGTTATTTTTTATTTGATGCATTTAATGCCTAAACAATTGTAATTTCATTCTTTGAATAATTAGCATTCCGTATCGAAAAGAAATTTTAAATATAAGACTATTTAACAAAAAAAAATGCGCGTGCAGACATAATTATGTCGCTAAATATCGAAAGTAAAGTGTTCTCTGTCCGACACGTACGTGTCACTACTCTCTATGGTTCTAACCACGAGCCATCTAGCGTGTTTTGTTGAAAGGATGAAAGGGTCTGTACCAATGAGCTATAAGTAAATATAGAGTGGCGCATCGCATGCTGAGCGCGTACTTTACCCGTACACAGTTGAATGCTTAGGTCGGCAGCCATTACTATAACTGAGCGCTCAGCTCAGACGCTATACGTTGTTTTTCTCAGCTCTTATTGCACTATTTATTAAAAATGTGTTGTTCCTCAGTGTGGAAACAGACAAATTAGAAATAGTTGCAAGTCGTTTCACAGGTAAATTTTATATTCAAAAATTTTAACTCAAAGTTTTAATTAGCGACGGATTTACGATTTTACCGCCTGTAGTCTAATAATAGTTTCTCGCCTAAATCCAACAACGAATATAATCAATTTATTTTTATGTAATTACTGATATTTATTATTACAATCATATTTTCTTTATTGAAACAAAAATTTCTGTTGTAATTAAAATAAATTCAAGAACAATTATTATAGGTAATCAATTTTTTGCGTAAATAGTAAGACTGTTTCTACAGATATTCAAAGAACTAACATTCGACAATTTTTGACCAAAACAATCATATTTAAAGGTCAATAAAAAAAAATTTTCTATTTCATTTATGTAGTGATTATTTTCACAATTTTGTTTATTTTATTTAAAGAATATGTTTTTGTTATTGTATTTTATATGTTATATTTTTTATATACGTTATTATTGTCATAATAAAATTTTCACTATTTTCGTTTTTATGTATCTATCTACCTACCTTGCTACTTTTTCAATATATTGTATTAATACAGTTACATTTTTCATATTAATTGTTATTTATTATCGTAAAATATTATAACAAAATAAGGATTCACAGTAAAAATTCTTAAATTATATTAATTTATCAATAGTTTCACATCATCCATTTTATATATCTGTGAAACTAAATATGTATTAATTTATTTATTTATTTCGAAATATGATATATGTCAGAATAAAACTGTTCGCCACAAATTGCATTATTTATATTTATAATTCTAATATAAAAGGTAAATTATTTCGTTAAAAATAATTCAGAAATATTACTGGTAGGATTCAACCTGCCTGGCAGGTTATAGTAGACATGGCGTCCAAGTGTGTACGGCCAGCAGCGCTCATCCGCCACTCTATATTTACTTATAGCTCGTTGGTCTGTACAGTTTTCTCTTTCACTGATTATTATGCTTGAGAGTTCCACACGGTATAAGGGCATAATCGAACTTGTGACTTCCCCGAGATTTCTGTCTAGAATCTAGAATCATACGCATGGTGATATGTAAATCAAATAATCTAAAACTGCAGTAAATATTATATCTCTAAATTGTTTTAAAGCAGGTGAGTCATGTCAGTTATTAATTTTATTGAAGATAATTATGTAATATAAAGCATAAAATTAAAACTGCAAACTAAATTTTCACATGATGCAATAACTCAAAAAGCATTTAATCGATTACTACTATAATGTCTCATTTAATTTTTTGAAAAGAGGTAATTATTTTCCTATCCTTACCATTAGGCATATTGAACAATTTGTTACATCAAAGAAATTTTTTCGTTAGCTGTCTTAAATTATACTATTTTCCGCGGAATAAATTGACATTTGTTATTTTGATATTTCAGTTTAATTACAATGGAAGCTAAGCGAAATTACCAAAGTGGTTCTCAAAAAAGAAAACTGAGATAAATTAAGCTGAAAAGTATTAAAAAGTTTCCAAAAATCGACTAGTATATGAATATTATAAAATAGCACACAATTCAATCGGAAGCTTCGACAAGTACTGCTACAAGACATATGGAAAATGTGTCATTACTAGAATTTCTTTCAGAGAATGTGGTAGACACAAAGAAGCCTGAAGTAAAAAGGAAGATATTATTGTGTCCACAGATCTTCGACATTATAAGCACAAAAATATTACGGATGAAACAAGAAGACTGATTGTAAGTTTGCAGTCTAATAGAACGAAAGGACCCTTCTCAAAGGATTCGACCGAAAACAACAGGAGTTTTAACGATTCGTATTATCCTTCTATGGCAAAATATCATCCTGTTCCTTGTCTATGGCTATGCTATTCAAGCATACTAAATGCAGTACACATGTGTGCAGAAGACATGTTAATTACAATAAAAAACAATATTTGGGTAAAGTTCTGTAATTTTTTGTTATAAAACGACGGTTCGATTGCGAAGTGCAATACAATACTTATATAGCCTAATATGGAAATGGCGGGAGGTCTTGTGCTGGCCACAACAGATTTTTTTTTTCATTGTGTAGTAGAATTTACACTAGAATTAGCGTCTCGATACTATTCAATTCGGTACAAAGCTGGATATTGTCGCCATGATGGAAGCTCGGTCTAGTATATGTATATCTTTCCTAGTCTATGCTCTCTCGCATGAATGGATTAAGCAAAAATTTCATGCTGTACGGCAAAAAATGAACAATATATGATAGTACCAAAACATTTTTTATTTAAGTTAGTTGTAACTCCAACGTGCAAATTGAGTTACATTTTTAATAAGATAACACAATATTTGGGCATAAGTTCTGTATTATTTATTGAAAAATACAACGTTTCGACAGCTAGGTGCTGTCTTCTTGAGGTAAAAAATTATAATAAAAATAAATATGTAGTCAAGACAACTAGCAATTCAAAGGTACAATGATTAATGGAAAAACATATAATACAAATCATAAGTAACTTAGAAAAAATTATGCAATTTTTTTTGGCACAAAAACAGAAAACAGCAAACAACCTGTTTTCTGTGAAAATGCTAAACCCGGGCAATGACTTGGACGGCGGGGATGCAACTTCTCAGTATGCCAGAGGAAAAAACCGTCCGCAAAAAACTGGCTGAGAAGTGGCCTAGAAATGTGAAAAAAATGCATAATCAGAACAATATAAATGTTAAAGTATTGTATTCAAATAAAATAACATAACATATTAGAGTGACCGATTTTTGGTAGCGATTAACCGCATCCGGACCACAATAATAGTTATGCAACAATCCTCCTTCGCCACATGAATATTAAGGTCGAATAACAGGGTACCATGATTTATTGAAGTTGCATCCCCGCCGTCCAAGTCATTGCCCGGGTTTTGCATTTTCACAGAAAACAGGTTGATTGCTGTTTTCTGTTTTTGTGCCAAAAAAAATTGCATAATTTTTTCTAAGTTACTTATGATTTGTATTATATGTTTTTCCATTAATCATTGTACCTTTGAATTGCTAGTTGTCTTGACTACATATTTATTTTTATTATAATTTTTTACCTGAAGAAGACAGCACCTAGCTGTCGAAACGTTGTATTTTTCAATAAATAATACAGAACTTATGCCCAAATATTGTGTTATCTTATTAAAATGAGTTCTGAAAACATCTTTCAATATATTACATTTTTAATTTTTTTATAACTTAAGAATGAATTAAGCAAAAAAATTCATGCTATACAGCAAAAAATGAGCAAAATGTGATAATAATACCAAAACATATTTGATTTAAGTTAGTTGTCACTCCAACATGAAAATGGAGTTACATTTTTAATTTGTTTATAACTTAAGAATGGATTAAGGAAAAAATTCATGCTACACGGCAAAAATAGTTAAAAAGTGAGCAAAATATGATAGCACCAAAACATTTTTGATTTAAGTTAATTGTAACTTCAACGTGAAGATGGAGTTACATTTTTAATTTGTTTATAACTTAGGAAAGGATTAAGCAAAAAATTCATGCTATACAGCAAAAAATAGCAATAAATGTGCAAAATATTATTATGTGAAGCAAGATGTAGCATTGTGATGTTATAACTCCAACTTCACGGACCCACAAATGAAGCATAAATAAATGCAGATGAAAAGGTAATCACGACGCTAACAAATATTATAAATAAGATTTGATGCACGGCCGAAATACTCAAAAGATGGAGAAAGGGAATAATACAACCAATCCACAGAAAGGGAGATACCGATAAAGTACAAAATTACAGAGGAGTAATGTTGTTAAATACAGCCTTTAAGATATACGCAATGATTTTACATGAAAAACTAAAAAAAGAGATAATGGCAAAAAACTTGATCTCAGAAAATTAGGCAGGATTTAGAAAAGGAAGAAGAACAACAGACAATATCTACATACTAAATTAAATGATAGAGAATGAATTATGCAAAGAAAAAGAAAATTTATCGCATTCTTTGTAAACCTGAAAGCAGCACTTGATTATGTTAACAGAAATCTTCTTTTCAGAACTCTTGAATAAATGAATATAGACAAACATTTTTACTGGCAGCTTTACAGAACATTTACAGGGGGACAATTTCAGTAATAAGAACAGATAACAAATACACAGAATAATTCAGGATTAAGACAAGGATGCCCTTTAAGCCCAACTTTATTTTCGCTAAAAATAGCAGACTTGGAAGAATATCTTAGTAAAGAACAAACGAGCGGCGTTGTCTTTGGAAGAAAGAAAATATGGTCATTAGTTTATGCAGACAACATAGTAATAATCACAAAAACTCCAACTAATATGAGAGCCATAATCTTGTTGGAGATTTAAATATCAGTAAATTGATTGATCATTACAAAAATGGTTTTTGCAATCCTTGTAGTACCAGATTTATAAATTTTTCGAATTTTCTTAATGCCTCCCAGCTGAATAATGTGCTTAATTGTGATTCATCAACTTATTTTTAATTTTTTTTTTTTAATTTATAAGATAACGATTCATTTTGAATTAAAACGAATTTATTTTGAACTTCCATTATCTTTATTTGTAAAACACATATATACTATTCATAACGTTTCGAAAGCGAAAAATCTACTGTCGTCATCAGGTGATCTCCCAGGAAACACAGATATATATTATTTACATTACAGTTTTGTAACAGTCGTTACTTTAACACGACTTGTAATATTATTTGTTTGTTACATGTTATTTACTTGTACAACGGGATGTCCGCCACAAACCTTATATACGTTATGTTTCATAAATATAGTCTAGTGCTAATGGCATTTATATTTCAGTCATGTTTACGTAAAAGGTTGAGAGATATTTATTTTATTTATTTTTTATATAACTGTGCTATACTCCGTTATACGCAGGTAATATAATTTTATATCAAGAATTAATATGCGATGTTATATTAAAATTATGTAATCCAGTAATGTTCATACTGCATCCACAAGGGTAAAAAGAGTTTTTGTAAAATGTGTAACATTTGAAATATACTTTATTCAAAAAAAAGTATACAATATAATAATTAAACAATGTACATAATAAAGGATGTGTGTAACATTTTAAAAATATTTTAGATACAAGAAAATTCGCAGACTAATGATAAACAATATAAATAATATAGGTTATGCAATGCCATAAACTAAGTTAGTTTGTAGATCGATGTCACGTATTTTATGAAAATAAGCAACGGTATGTACAGGATAGTTAAAGTTACAAATGGACATCATTTATAAATTCAATAAAGAATGTGTGTAAAATTTTAAAAATACTTTAGTTACAAGAAAATTCACACAATAATGATAAACAATATAAATATAGGTTATGCAATGCCGTAAACTAAGTCAGTTTGTAGATCGATGTCACATATTTTATAACAATAATGAAAATAAGCAGCGGTATGTACAGGATAGTTAAAGTTACTAAAGGACTTCGTCCTACATTAGTGTATACCGAAGATCCAATATTGACATTTCACGGCTGCAGTTGAAACATAAAATTTATTTTTTACATGTTTCTGAAACTGTATCACATAACTATCAGTCATTTTTATAAGCTTGTATAAACATCTGTACTAGATTTTAAGCTAGAGATAAAACTTCAAATAGTCAATTATGAACAAGAAATACATTCTTATAAAATAGTGATTGGTATTCACCTTATAAATGAAAAATATTGAAATAGGTAAGTTATTGTTATATACAGAGTGTTCAAAAGAAGGGTAAAAAATTGTGAGTACATACATTTCGATATGCTGATTCGAAATCAAAAAGAATTTTTCCAAAATTTGGAAAACATTTTTTGTCACTGCCTGATACGAAATTTTTATTAAAAATAATTACGAATTAATTTATCTTTCTAGTCAACCATTCAACGTCAGTTATGTGATTAGATAATTCATTATTGTTAATTATTAAATTTGTCGGCATGGCGCATTAAAAATGAACACTGCAAGGATTAAATAAATAATAACAAGTAATTGCCAGAATTTTGGAGAAGTTCTTCTTGATTGAGAATCAGCACATCGAAATGTATATGACCTCAATTTTTTATCCTTCTTTTTAACACCTGTATATTATTGCAATAACTTATCTGTTTTAACTAAAATAAATTCCTTCATTACTGAATAACAATTATTATCTTCTTGGACTGCAGCTGAAGCTAAATAGTTAGTATTTGTCTTAGGAAATTTTTGCGGTGGTGAAGTGGAGAATTCTAAAATAAATTTCGGATTAGCAAAATGGCACCGAATTTCATTAAATATACTACCTTCAACGCTACCGTTTGTGTCAGATGAGTATGTTTGTGGATAATGTTTTGTTTTCACCGTACGGCTTTCAGAACAAGTGGTGTAATCTGCCTCTTCTGCTTTTTCCATGCTTTCTCTGAAAAATCTTTGGAAATAAATTATATTAGAAAATAATACGATAAAATATTGTTTTGCTTACTACAGTTACAATCAATTTTAATTTCATATTTGTTCCATTTGCTGTTATCCAGTTTGTGGTTATTTCAGAGTAGGTTTCCATCTTTTAGAAAATACACCTACTCATAACGAACCTAAAAACTGTATTCAACAATATCAATATGACACAGAACAAAATAAACACTGTGATACTATCATAGATATTACTTATTAATACAATATAATAAATTACGTTATATAACTTACCTTATTGAACGTCTTCCTTCCACAATAAACATTCAAATGAATACACATAACACAAACAATAGCTATAACCCGCTGCGGAGCACCCGCATGCGCAAAGCAATAGTATACACAATAATTAAAATTAAAAACCGTAAATTTTTGTATTATATTTCAAATTTAATATTATAATTTACCGTAATTTTTTTTATTATATAATGCTACCTACGAGTAAATAATATATTGTAAAGTGACAAGAAATGAAAATGGGTACCACTTAAAATTAATGTACGCAAAATACCTGCAAAATACTATCAAATAAAATACGAAGTAAAGTATATTACTATATACATATACATACATATGTACCTACACAGTAAGATCAAAATTAATCTACCTAATAATAGACTAATAGAGCATGTGATATACTGTCAATCACAATACTGACGTTAAAGCTTTCATATAGAACCTGTATAATTCTGAAAACATGTGCAAAATATTACTTGTATGATGTGAAATTAATATAACTGTGGTTGATATTACTAGTTTCATAAAATTAATGTTACGTTCTATTCAAACATAGTATTTTTGTTGTGGTTATTACATAAAAACTATATAAATTTGAAAACCTTTCTATATTATTACTTTTGTAATATGAAAATATTATAACTGCAAACTTATATAAATAATATTACTTAATATTATAGAATTAATATAAAAATATATAAATGATAAGTTTCTTAACGTAAGATATACGAAATATATAAAAAAAGAGATCTATGATTTAACTTTTATGAAACAGTGGAATATAACATTGTGCTGTGATTTATCCTTGATAGTTATATATCATGTATGTGTGTGTTTCCTGGGCTGATACTACTGACTAATTCCTTAACATACGAGCTTTATATCTAGTGTTATGGCAGTGAATGTCACTAATGTTCTCTGCCATAACACTAGATATAAAGCTCGTATGTTAAGGAATTAGTCAGTAGTATCAGATCACCAGATGACGACAGCAGATTTTTCGCTTTCGAAACGTTGTGAATAGTATATATGTGTTTTACAAATGAAGATAATGGAAATTCAAAATAAATTCGTTATAATTCAAAATGTGATTCATGTTTATTAGATGTGGTATTATCTAACAAAACTGGTTCTACTTCTCGCAGTGACATTATTTTAACACGTGAAGATCCTCTCCATCCTACTTTGTCAATATCATTAAGTGTTCGTCCATGTCTTCTTACAAATTCAACCTTTAACAATACTTATTCTTTCAACTTTACCCTTGCTAACTTTGAATTAATGTATAATCTTCTTCGTGATGTCGACTGGAATATTTTAAGGGAATATGATGACGTTCATCAAGCATTCAGCAAATTTTACGATATTCTCGATCATGTTTTCAGGGATTGTGTTCCTCTCTCTGAGACGATACGCTATATTAATAAATATTATTATTGTTATTATTTATTGTTATTATTATTATTTTTATTATACGGTATATTATTATTGTTATTGTTTATTGAAAATATGTAGTTATTATTTCGTTGCAATGGCCATTGCGTAAATATGTGTTGTACAGTTGTTTTTTGTGTATCTTATGTCACTAGGAGAGAAAGGATTCGAGTTCGGCCGATAAGACGAGATAGTGAAACCACTTGAGCCGGCGTCACAGGGCTGGGATATCTGCGAAGTATCAATCACACCTTTGTTGTTCTAGAATTTTCGGTGAGCCACCCACTAACCACCCACACCGGTGACGTAGCGCCTACCCCCGAAACACCCTAGTTTTGGAAGGAGACAAGAGGGATATTTTGGTTTAAATACGAGGGCTGAAGCTACACTCATCAGTCTTGCTTCGGCAGGACTCCCAGATCCTGGACCTCTGGCATGGTTGACATGTTGAGTAACCCGGGCTTCTGGCATCCTAGAGCTTGGACCTCTGGCGTGGTTGACACGTTGGGTAACCCGAGTTTCTGGATTCATCCAAATTTTACTCTTGGCTTGTCCGAGGTAAGTTCTCCAGGTCTCTCCTCGATACCGCTTTCCGAAACCTTCCCAACTTCCCCCCATCCAGCTGCTATGGTTCGCCAGGCACGTTTGGGATCCTACTTTCCCCCCATCCAGCTGCTATGGTTCGCCAGGCACGTTTGGGATACTACTTTCCCCCCATCCAGCTGATATGGTTCGCCAGGCACGTTTGGGACCCTACTTTCCCCCCATCCAGCTGCTATGGTTCGCCAGGCACGTTTGGGATCCTACTTTCCCCCCATTCAGCTGCTATGGTTCGCCAGGCACGTTTGGGATCCTACTTTCCCCCCATCCAGCTGCTATGGTTCGCCAGGCACGTTTGCGACCCTACTTTCCCCCCATCCAGCTGCTATGGTTCGCCAGGCACGTTTGGGATCCTACTTTCCCCCCATCCAGCTGCTATGGTTCGCCAGGCACGTTTGGGATCCTACTTTCCCCCCATCCAGCTGCTATGGTTCGCCAGGCACGTTTGGGATCCTACTTTCCCCCCATCCAGCTGCTATGGTTCGCCAGGCACGTTTGCGACCCTACTTTCCCCCCATCCAGCTGCTATGGTTCGCCAGGCACGTTTGGGATCCTACTTTCCCCCCATCCAGCTGCTATGGTTCGCCAGGCACGTTTGGGATCCTACTTTCCCCCCATCCAGCTGCTATGGTTCGCCAGGCACGTTTGGGATCCTACTTTCCCCCCCGTTCAGCTGCTATGGCTCGCCAGGCACGTCTGGGGTCCCCCCTTTTTCGTCCCCAACTTCATCCACGGCGAACTTAATTTGGACAAGTTATAAACAATATTTTTGTCTTGTTGTTGTCACAATGATATAATTAATTTTTATATACATGATCTGATATTGGTTGTCAATCAAACGTAATTTTGCGGGTCTGCTGCTTTGCAGCCACCCAAACTCAAGATGTGTGCCGTATCAGCACCGAGCGCTGGCTTGTCCACGTTCACTTGAGTATAACTGACATAATACACAGCCGGCGAGTGCGACACAGGTACTCAAAGGTACATACGGCGGGGTGACTCAGTCACACGTCGAGCGAATAATCCGGCTACATCGGTTGTTCTGCCATCAGGGTGAGGCGGCTCAGCCGCGAACCCAAAATAGCGTTGCTGAAACCTCGCTATCTACGAAAAATCGCCATGTAGCGCCACGGTAACCTCGGAGAAACCGAGCTTACCCCACTTACACACTCACATACAAGTACACAATTACGATTGTAATTGGCTCTCAATATCGAGGTCTAATTAATGTCTATTTGCAATGTTGCTCATATTAAATTATTGTGACAACGTATCATTGTTACTATATTGAATTTGTTATAAATTATTTGCCTAGATGCCTCTCTGTGCGGGGTTTTAGCTGTGGTTTCCCTCGTACGTAAGGCGAATGCCGGAGAGCGGACCTTTCCACAGCAGGGTGCCATGGTCAAACCATTTCACTCAATTGTATTTCTCATATTATTTGGTATTTACTTTCATAATTAATTTTCACTAAATGCACAAGGCTTGACATATTCTGTCTGCTTTTTGGAGAGAACATTATTCTTTAATTTTGTCAAATACCTGTCCCGATTCCTCCACTTTTAACAGCTACTCTGTATTACGAACGACGTAAGGGTTACTTATTTAATATAAACACAACGTAGGGTAAGTACAACCTTCAATTAGACGAAGTCAGGTACTATGTCGCGTTACATAAAATTGGTGCCGTGACCAGGATAGGTATGTCGCGTTACATAAAATTGGTGCCGTGACCAGGATAGGTATGTCGCGTTACATCTCTCGTAGAAAATTATCTCCCTATCCTCCTTGGTTCACGAAACAAATTATTTCTGATCTTAAATTTAAAGATAAATATCATCAGTTATATAAAAAAAACTAATGATGAAAGAAATTATTTACATTTTAAAGCTCTCAGGTCTAAAATGAAAACTGATATTAAGGTTGAGTATAAAAACTTTATTCGCCGTTCGGAAAATATGATCGCTAGTGACACAAGTAAATTTTGATCATTTATTAAAAAAAAAGAATTGCACACGTATACCTGGAAACATGCATTGGGGTGATATCAATTATAATGATACTCAATCTACGGTCCAAGGTTTTGCTGATTATATTTCTACTGTCTATTCCCGAGTAAATGTTACAAACTACTCTAAAATATATAACCCTTCAACTACAAATAACTATTTAAATATAAAAGAAATTTCAGAAGATGAAATTTCTGCATCAATTAAGTCTTTAAAAGTGCCATGTTCTCCTGGTCCTGATTTTCTTACTTCTTATATTTTAAAAGGTAGCTCTGAATTTTTGGTCAAACCACTCTACATTCTTTTTAATTTAATCTTAAAAACTAATAAATTTCCTGATACTATAAAATTATCCCAAATTAGTTTAATTTTTAAATCTGGTGACACTACTGATATTTCAAACTATAGGCCAATTTCTATTCCAATATTTCTAAATGTTTCGAAAAAATTCTGTTTAAAACATATATCGGTCTGTTAGTAATGAATTAACAACTGCACAACATGGCTTTATTAAGGGAAAATCAACTGCAACTAACCTTAGTCAATTTATTGAATTCACTATTAATGCTTTCAGTGAAAATTCTCAAGTTGATGTTGTATATACTGATTTTGCCAAGGATTTTGACTCGATAAATCATGATGTACTACTGTTCAAACTGGAGCATCAGTTTAATTTCTCTCCGGATTTACTTATGTTAACACGTTCGTATATCAGTGACCGTAAACAATTTGTGCAGTACCATAACTACAAATCTGATTTTTTTACTCCACACTCTGGTGTTCCACGGGGTTCTAATTTGGGCCCTCTTCTCTTTGTTTTATTTATTAATGATATTACTAAGTGTATGGAGTTTTCGAATACTCTTACATATGCTGATGATTTGAAACTATTTAAAGTTGTAAATAATCTTAATGACTGTCATAAATTACAAAATGATATTAATAATCTTCTAGCTTGGTCGTCGTCATCACATCTATTTTTCAATTTTTGTAAATGTAAAATTATGTCTTATTCGATGAGGCACAGTCAGATAATTGTTCCTCACTGGATGGAAGGCTAGTGTCAAGAAAGAGTGAATTATCATAGGGATTTGGGAGTTATATTTGATCCGAAATTACTGTTTGATTTACATTACAATTTTATTGTAAATGTTGCTTATAAAAGCTTAGGTTTTATTATACGTAACTCGCAGTTCTTCAAAAATCAAGAAACTCTTAAATCTCTATACTACTCGCTTGTTCGATCAAGACTTGAGTACTGTCTTATTGTTTGGAATCCAATATATGACTCACATAGGAAAAACATTGAATGGGTACAAAGAAAATGTGTAAGATACTGTACTAGAAAATTTACAATTAATTTTAATCCATTAGATTACAGTTACAATGTAGCCCTGTTAGATCTCAATATGTCTATGTTGGAGTCCAGACGTAAGATGTACACTTGTCTTTATCTACATAATTTATTAACAGGCAAAACTGACGACACTGTACGCCTAAGTAATGTGCACATTAATATTCCGCGCCTTACATCCAGAATCCGCATAACATTTTATATTCCTCATCTTGGGAGAAATTACTATTTGAAGAGTCCAATTACACGACTGTGTTTCATTTACAATAGCATCGAAAGAAAAATAGATACTGAAGTTGACCTTTTTCATTTAAATTATAGAGTATTCAGAACCATCTTGACTAATTTTTTATATACATTTTGATATTAAATATCTCACATAAATATACTCGTATGTATTTAATTTTTCTATGTTAATATTTCGTAATTCCATTTGATATGTATTTGTATATATGTATATATTATGTTTTGTCTCTACGTTAAACATGTTTTTTTTTTGTAATTTGTTAATTGCTGTATATCTGACTCCCTTGTAATTGAGATTTTTTAAACCTGTTAGGAGGTCAATAATAAATAAATAAATAAATAAATAAACCATGATGAAAAGGTTTAAGCAATACTTAAGTAAGAAGGAATTATCACTAAACGTTTAATAATAAAAAATAATGAAATTTAAAAAAGGGAGGAGAGAGAGAAACAAAAGAAGTGTGGAAGTGGGCTAATGAAGATGTTGAGGAAGTGAAAGAATTCAGTTATTTAAGAGAAACAATCAACATACAAAACACTTATGCCCGGTTGCACCGACGTTTCTTAAATTTACACTTAATAAAACTGAACTTACATTAAGGATCACTTAATTTTTATCTATTGTTGCACACATATTTTTTTTAATAACCTTAAGTAAGTGTAGTTTATATATTTTTAAGCTGTTTAAATTGTACTTTTAGTAAAAAGAAAAATAAAATTTAGGGATTTTTCATAGTTGATTTTGTTTGTGTCAAAATTTGGAGGTTATATTGGTAAGTTCGATTTAAAATTCAAATACAATTAAAGTTTTTAAAATTGAAGTGAAATTAAATATGTATATTCATTGTTTTTAGCAAAAAATGGCATCAAACATCAGACGAGCAAAGAAAGCGAACACGAAACTACACCAACGATAAAAGATTCTTTATTATTAAATTTTCCCAATTCGTATAAACATATAATTAAAAACTGTTCTGAGTTCTCATATGTACACTACTGAAATCTCCTATTGTCAATAAGTGCCCTCCTTTTGCAAATACACGTAAACAAATTAATAATTGGTTTATAGGTTACAGTTATTGTTAAAATAAAATTTTTGTAATTATATGTTCATAATTAAATTAATAGCTAAAACATTGAAAGAAAAATGAATGCAATCCTTACAAATTCAATATTATTTTCTATTAAAATTAACAATTCCAATACTGTATATTTGGTTAATCGAAACCGTTGAAAAAAATCATGATCAGAGAGAGTATGAAAATGATCACATCTGCCGTATATTTGCCTTGGTATTCCGTATACAATTAAATGATTAAATCCAACTCATCTAAATCGTCATCATCGTCAATAAAATCAATAACTTCCATGATTCTGATAGAAATTAAAAACGTTTGTATTCAATATAACCTCACTACTTACTTAACTGCAAGATAAACTGTCAATTTCGGAGGCTTAAATTTATGGAAGCCTTAAGATATTTATGAAGAGTTTAGGGCACGGTGCAACGAAATAAAACTAAACTTAAGGCTAAACTAAACTTAAATTCTTAAGTGGTGCCGGTGCAACTGGGCATTAGAATATCAAAAAAATAAAGCAATCGCCGCAATGAAACAAATATGGAGTTTAGGGAAAAGAAGATTACAAATAAATCACAGAATAAGATGAATGATGTTTGAAAAGAAAAACATCAACATGATTGCCAGGTTTAGATGTGGTAATGAAGAAAGAAACAATAAATACTGGCTATCAAGTGATGAGAGGAGTTGCAGACATTTAAGGATTTCATGCAGGGATGTTACGAGACAAGAAAGAAAAGAAACGGTTCGGTAAGACGATATAGGGTCGGGACAAGATTGGATGAAGGAAGTCATCGAGAAATGGGGGGTTAATTTTTTATTTACCACAATTCATTATAAGATATATATATATATATATATATATACGGTGTTTCAAGAAAAGTGATCAGCTCGATTATTTCTTTAACTAATGGATTTAGCAAAAATATATATTAAGAAAAAATATTCAGTCCAAAGGGGCTGATTTTGCCGTGTATCAAAAAAATTTGTTGTTCCAGTGGTCTACAAGCAGTGGCACAAACTTACATTTTTTTAAACGGCAAGTAGTATATTTTATTAATCTATAAAATAAAGAATTTTTTCCTGATGTCAATGATATGAAAATAGTGTAGTCTCACATACATAAGTGTTTTTTTGAGAAAAACGCAAATTAAATATATTTTATCTTTACAGAAAAAGTAGGCAAGTCAGTATAAATAAATGATAGTTTTTACAGCAAATTTTCAAAATATCCGCCATTTTGACCCAAACACAAATTAATACGCGTCATTACTCCTGTAGTCGTTGCTTGTAATACTTTTTCTGGCATTACAGTAGCACAGAAGTGCTCTATTCTATTTTTCAAATTTTCTTTTGTCGTTACGGGTTCTGCGTAAAAAAATCTTTTAAATATTCCAAAAAAAAGTCTAGTGGTGTTAAGTCAGGTGATGGTGCTGGCCAATTCCATGGCCCATCAGTACCTATCCACCTATCTTTAAACAGGTTGTATAATTTTCGAACTACAAGATTTGCGTTATGTGCAGGAGCACCATCTTGTTGGAACCACATTCCCCTTCGTTCTAGTAAATTTAATCCCTACCCATACATTAAAACTCCATCGAAACTGGTTATTCCTAGTTCTAGTTAAATGGGGATTTTCTTCTGACCAACAATGTACATTATTTCTGTTAAACATGCCTTTATTTGTGAATTTAGATTCATCAGTCCAAAGAATTTTTGATAGAAAATTTACATCATTTCCACACTGTGTTAAAACCCATTCACAAAATTGAACTCTTCGCGGAAAATCATTATCGATCATGGAATGAACTAACGTTACAGAATATGGTTTTAATTTATGTTTTTTTAATATTCTCCAAACGGATGAATTTGAAACTTGGTGATGGTACGCTATTTCTCTTGTAGATGCGTAAGGATTAGCAGCAATGCATGCTAACACGTCAATCTCCGTTTGTTCGTCTCGCACTCGCAAAGGGTATTCTTTAGGTTTTTTGAAGGAGCCATTATTTAATAAATTGTTTTTTATACGTTTTATGGTACCTCGGTTAGGTCTTGGTCTATTGTCTTGTTTTTTTTTTTTTTAATTTATACGAAATTCTAAAACATAATTGGCGCAGTCGGGTAGGATTACTCGAAGAATAAATATTCTTTCTATTTTTATCGATTTATCGAGTATCTGTAAAATTCGGCACCGAAAAGGCTATACCAATAAGTCCTTTTACTACACGTCGAAGAAAACAGGCTAGGGGTGCAGCCCAGTTAAATTCATCGTCAGAAGAGTACATCAATCCTGAATCATCAGTGAAACTGATCATCGCAGTGCGATCTCCAAAGAGAAGAATCCATCTTCCACGAATCATTCTCCGTCAACAGCCACGAAATCCTGCATTCATCTAACGCGACCTGCTGAACTTATGATTATGAAGATCACTTGAGTCTTTCTCTTCATACAGTAAGTCGTCCCTTATTTATCGCTTTCTATGATAACTACTGATACAGACTCAGAGTGTAGTGCTTCAGAGAGTGTAGAAAGCCTTGAAGAAATTAACACTGAGGATCTTAAAGAGTTACCCAGTACCGTACCTAAAATATTTCTGCGACCTAGTAGATTAAACTTAAATAATTTAAATATGGCTACCACACCCAGAGATATTATTACTCTTGGTTCTGTCATACCTGAGTATGAGGGTGACGTCAGATTGTTAGATGCATTTATAAATAGTGTAGACAACTATGTAAATTATATAAATTCTTTAAATATAACGAATCCGGCATTAAAAACTTTTGCATTTGATTTAATTAAATCAAAATTTACGGGTCAAGCAAAACTTATATTAGCTGGCGAATCTTTTAATGATTGGTCAGAAATAAAATTATTCCTCCAAACCAATTTTGAGGACAAAACGACATATTTTACAATGATAAGACAATTATTATTAACCAGATCAACAACAAATATTAACTCTAAAACTTTTTCGTGAAAAATTCTCGAAGATTAAATCAAAAATTCAATTATCCCAATACTCAACTCTTCAAAAAAGTGCTGTCACTAAAGACATGCAGATACTTGTTGTTGTTCATTTCCTATTAATATACGTGGTTCCTTTATAAATCGTAACCCAAAAACTTTGGAAGATGGTGAACTACTTCTTTCAAATGAATTTAATTATGCTCAACAACTTAGTCATAAGTCACCTATGTTAAGAGACACACCACAAACACAACAAAGAACACTTCCTAATATACCTCCATCTAAATTCCCAGGGCAGTCATTCCCACAAAAACCTTTTAATCCTAAAGAATATCAACATAAACCTTCAGGCCCAAACAACTTCAAACGTCAAAATTTAAAAAATGGATTTGAAACTCGTAAACAAAAACCAACACTAATGTCTGGTATTTCAAAACAAACAGTTCCAATGAGCACACAAACTATAAAACATAACTACATGCAAGACGATCCTGACGACAATAATGAGATCTTAGAAAATTGTAAAAATCAAGAAGAAGATTCTTAATCAAATTCTGAATTGACAGAAAATGATTTTTTAGAATTAAATCCAGAACCTCCAGAAAACAAGTAATGCTATCAAACACAAAAACAATTCATATAATCATTTACTAAAATTTCATAAATACTAATAGACTCAGGATCCGATATTAATCTAATTACACCTAATACTGTGAAAACCTATAAATTGAAAACTGAAAAGGAATATATCACTTTCCATACAGCAAATGGAAAAGTGAAGTGTACAGAAATAACAAATATTAAAATTTTCGGTCAAAACTACAATTTCATATTTTACCATTTCACAATGAATGTAATATACTTTTTGGAATTCAAATACGTAGAGATACTAAAACTAACATAAACTTTAGCTCTGATGAAATTATTATGAATAATAAAGTATTCAAAATTCACAATTTGTCTAAATTAAATAACAATAATTCTTTTATACAAATTAGAGATTCACATCTAGACTCAAAATTAAAACAAAAACTTCATAAAATTATAAATGACTATGAATGTCTCTTTCCAAAAGACGGTGAACGCCTAACCTATACTAATCACACAGAACACGAAATTTATACTTCGGATGACATTCCTATATTCACTAAAAACTATCGTATACCCCAGATATATGAAACTGATATCGAAGAGCATATACAAAAAATGCTGAAAGAAGGAGTCATTCAGAAATCACGATTCCAATACAATAGTCCCACTTGGATAGTCCCAAAATAATTAGACGCATCCGGTAAACGTAAAACAAGACTTGTAATTGATTTCAGAAAACTTAATCAAAAGACAAAAGAAGATAAATACCCTCTTCCGGGCATAGATACCTTGATTGATAAAATCGGCAAACCTAAATATTTTACTACACTAGATTTACATAGCGGTTTCCATCAAATACTAGTTAAAGAAAAAGACAGAGAAAAAACTGCTTTTTCAACTCAAAGTGGGCATTATGAATTTCTTCGTATGCCTTTTGGACTTATAAATTCACCCGCTACTTTTCAACGGTGTATAAATGAAGTACTCGGAAATCTTATAGGGAAAATATGCTTAGTCTACATGGATGACAAGATATACTTACAGAAACTCCTTCAAAACCTTTCGATATAATAAATGCAGATCTTTTTACATTAGATCAAAATACATTTTTAACAATTTTTGATCAATTTAGTAAACATGCTCAAATATTTAAAATTAACACGAAAACTGGGAAAGAAGTAATTGAAAATTTAATTATGTATTGCACAAACTATTCGTATCCGAAAAAGTTAATCTGTGATTCCGGAACGCCTATTTTGTCATAATCATAATATAAACCTCCACATCACAAGTGTTGCAAACCCCAAATCAAACGCAATTGAACGCTTTCATTCTACGCTCATTGAACATTTAAGAATTTTATATAAAAATGAACCAAATAAAAATCTTTTTAAATTATTGAGAAAAACCCTTGTCGCATATCGTCGGCTTAATCTGTAAACCTCGTAAGTCCATTTTTGACCAAAATGACATTTTAACGCTATCTGCTGGGAACAAATCAACCTTTCGGCTGAATAAACCACGTAAGTCGTAGAAACATGTACAGTTTTGATATTAATCAAACAAAATACCTCGTAAGTCCATAGTTTCCTTATTTTAAAACGTAAACCTCGTATATCCTTCGTTTCCGTATTGTCAGTGTAGGAAGAAAGACGATTGTTCGTTTAGCACTTGTTTATATCGCTTCTTCGGTTTTTGTGTAATGTGATTATTATAAATTTCTTGAAAGTAAGTATAGAACTATTTGTTTATCAATAATAAAATAAGTATAATGTTTATAATTAAATATAATTTCCATTTGAAATGTCAGTGTGAGTTATATGTTTTTCTTTCATTACACTAATATTCTATGACCGCATGATTTGTGGAGTTACGCGTTTTCCTATTACCTACTTAATTCAAATCTTTATCTTTTAATTATTTATTACTACTAATTTAATATTATTTTGACCTGTAGAACTGCAAAAATAATAATATATATTTTAATTTAATTTCAGAATGACATCCAGAACATTAAAAATTTTAAAATTAGCCGAAAATTCACGGATTCTTCCAATAAGTGAAGTGGATATTTTCAGCACTCAAAAAAATGAAGAAATGATAACAGATACAAATGAATTAAACCATGATGATAATAGAGATAAAATTGATACATCATCTAATAATTTGGGGCAATGTGGAACTACAAAAAATATTGTTACTTGCGAAAATTACAACATAGAATTCACAAATAATGATTTGTATATCTTTGATATTCCCGAGATTACAAATAATGACATTTTACCTCCTGAACAAGAACAAGAGTTTGTGACTGAAGTTGTTATCGAAAATAATTTTGGAGAAAATGAATCACTTTATGAGAGAGACAATGCTTCTGATAATAATGAGCCGACTTATATTTCTGAGACTCAGTTTGCAGATGAACTTATGATGGATGATAATACAGGTATTGAGAAAGAAAATAAAATTAATGAAACTGATGATGTTACAGCTTCAGAGAGTGATAATGGTATGGTAGATCTAAGGACTAGGAAAAGACGCAAAAGGATGGAAGTGCGTGAAAAAAATTGGACTGATCGACAAATGAGACAATTAAGAGAGAAAGGTGAAGAATATGAAGGAAGAAAAAATATTGATGGAAAATGGGACTATAAAATTAAAAAAAATAAAAGATTTATAAAATCTAGATGCAACTGTAAGTTATCTTCAAATAAAATAACTTTAAAATGTCAACTTATTTCCAATGAAGAAAGAGAAGATATTTTCAAAAACTTTTGGAATCTAGACTGGAATAAAAAAAAAAATGTTTATTTCAACATTAATGGAGAAAAAAAATACTAGAAGACAAAGAAATCGTGTGAATGAAGAGGAATCCAGGCGCACAAGTACTTTCAAATACTTTCTTTTGAAAGATGATGAAAAGTACCAGGTGTGTAAAAAGATGTTTCTCAACACTTTTGGAATAGGAGAATGGATGGTACGCAATTGGAAGTTAAATGGAAGTACTACTGAAAATTTGAAAACAAAAACTGAGAATAAAGAAGGAAAATTGTATAGGGATATGAAAATAAAACTGAGAGAATTTTTCAACGAAATTCCTAAGGTAGAATCTCACTACTGCAGGGCTTCCACTACTAAATTATATTTGGAGCCAATTTGGAGTTCAAGAGCTGGATTGTATAAAAGTTACAAAGATACCTGGTGCGTCGAAAAGAGTATAAAACCATTGTCAATTGCTTCGTTCTATCACATCTTTGATAAAATGAATCTAAGTTTGTTTAAACCAAAGAAGGACGAATGTGACATCTGTGTTGCACATAGAACAGGAAATCTCGCTCAAGATGAATTCAACGTGCACAATGAAAAGAAAAAAGAAGCTCGTGAAGAAAAAAATAAGGATAAGGAATCAGATAACAAGGTATTCTGCATGGACCTCCAAGCGGTATTACTAAGTCCAAAATCAAATGTCTCATCCCTATATTTCAAAACAAAACTAATAGTGCACAATTTCACCATTTTTGATATGAAAACTAAAGACGGATTTTGCTTCATTTGGCATGAAGCTTCCGGCGGTGTTACATCAAATAATTATTCCTCAATAATTACTTACTTTGTACGTCATGTAATAAACGATTTAGCTGAAAATCAGCGTATTATTTTATATAGCGATGGTTGTACATCACAAAATAGGATTAGTACGCTTTCAAATGCTCTGTTAAACATGAGCATGCATTAGAACGTTTGCATTGAACAAAAATTTCTAGAAAAAGGACATACACAAATGGAAGCGGATTCCATGCATTCTACTATTGAAAGAAAAATCAGAAATGTCAATATTAATGTACCAGCAGACTACGTGGAATTATGTTTGAAAGCTCGTGATAAACCACGACCCTATATTGTCAAATATCTGAATTATGACTTCTTCAAGGATTTTTCTGGAATAAATTTCATTAATTCTATACGTCCAGGAAAAATGATTGGTGATCCTGTAGTTACTGATTTACGCGCATTAAAATATGAGCCCAAAGGTTCAATATTCTACAAAACAAGACATGTTAATGACTGGACACCTTTGTCATCACGCTTAAACAAAAAAATATCATCTTGCTTATTAGAAGATATCCCTTCGTTATACAACAAGCCGATAGCAATAAAGAAGGAGAAGTACGAACATCTTCAACAACTTAAAAAAAGTTTACCGTCAGATTATCACAAATTTTATGATACCTTAAAATATGAATAAATAAGTATTATTTAATGGTTGCAACAAAAATTTATTAATTTATAATTGTTTTTGTATAATTTTATAAAATAAACAATAAAATGTAATTTATTATAATTATTATTTCCCATTTTAATTCAAGCATTGCACGAATAAATAAAAGCTCGTATGTCCATTATTTATCATAATAAAGGTGTAAAAGCACGTAAGTCCAGTATTATTTTTAATTTTTTTATATTTTTTTAAATAACTAATTTAGTTAGACAAAACAAAAAATAAAAAAATAAATGAAATAACTGTATTTTTTTTTATTTTATTTTTTTATTTTATTTTATTTAATTTCGGCTTTCCAACAGGACCATGTCCCAATAACAGGAAAGCACATACAACATAAATGCAAAATAAAAAATACATTAGCAATTAAGTTACATTACATTACAAATAACCAACTACAATGAAAACATAATAGAAAAATTAATAACAAATAACTAATTAAAGGACAGTACTACATTTGTCACTTGTTTTTTAAACTGTGATAAACTAAAAAGAAATATATCAATTGAATTATTATAAGACACATATTTATTGTAAAAAAATGGTAGACGATTTAGTGCAGAATTGAAAGCAGCATTAGTTCTATTAAATCCTAAAAAGAATAAATCCGTAGCTCTAGTCATATAAATTGGTACGCGAAAGCCCAAACTGTTTAATAGATCAGGACAATCGACTCTATTATTTACTAATTTATATAAAAATATCAAGTCAATTACGATTCGCCGTTTTTCCAGAGGTAAAATATTAATTTCAAAATTATTAAATTTATATCTAATAAATTTACAAAATTTTTCTTGAATACGCTCTATTCTTTTAATATGAATAGCATACTGAGGTGACCAACAAATAGTTGCAAATTCTATTTGACTTCGTACTAAAGAAAAATATAAAACTTTTAAGGTTTTGGGATTTTTAAAGTTCTTTGATGACCTGATAAGAAAACCAAGCATTTTAAATGCTTTCTTTGTTACGTTGTCGACATGTACATCGAAAATAAGTTTTTTATCATAAAGAATTCCTAAATCTCTTACTTCTGAGACAGGATTAATTATTTTACCAGCGAAAGTGTAATAATAGCAAACATCAGATCTATTTCTAGAAAATGTGATAGAATGACATTTGTTAATATTTAAATGCAGACGATTATCTTTAGTATACTGATAGAAACGATTTAGATCAGATTGAATGGATTTACAGTCATTGATGTTATTTACCGAATGATACATCTTTAGGTCATCAGCATATAACAAAAAATTACAAAATTTGAAACATTGGGAGATATCATTGATAAAAATGTTGAATAAGAGCGGTCCTAAATGGGAACCTTGAGGAACACCAGACGGAATATATATATCGTGCGACTGAAATCCATTAATCGTTACTCTTTGACTTCTTCCGGTTAAGTAAGAAGCGAACCAGTCAAGGAGGCTTCCACACACACCGAAATCAGCAAGTTTGTTTATTAGTAATGAATGATCGATAGAGTCAAAAGCCTTACTGAAATCGGTATATATTGAATCCACCTGACTACGCTCATCCATAGACTTTAAAATATATTCATTATAAGTTAAAAGATTTGTCTCAACGGATCTACCAGAGAAAAAACCGTGCTGCTGAGGAATGATGCGATTTTTAACAAAAGAAAACATTATTTTATAAACTAATTTTTCGAAAACTTTTTCTAGAATACAAAGTTTGGAGATTGGTCTGTAGTTTTTTACTTGGTTTTTTATACCTCCTTTATACACAGGAACAATGAAAGCTTTTTTCCATATATTTGGGAAATAACCTTCACATAATGATTTCATAGGAACGTATTCATTAATAACACAATATAATTTAGCGTAAAATAATGAAACCATATTTTCAGTGTCTGAATTATCAAATAATTGATCCCAGTTAGTATTTTTAAACTCCTCGTTTATTTTAACATAATCGGCAGATTTATATAAATAGATTTTTCGAGAACAACTAGGCAATTTTGGATAAATGATAGTTTTCAAGTAAATTTCAATTGGTGGGTGGTGTACATCAATTTTACTTAGTGGTGAGTGACAAGGTAATACATCAATATCATCCAAATTTGAGATTATTAAGTCTAAAATTCTATTGTTCTGATTTTTAATATAATTGAATTGATTCATATTACAATATGATATGCAATCGACAAATTTGGATGATGTTAAATTATAAGTATTTGTTGGCTTCAAACCTGTATTTGTAGTATCAGCCATCCATTGTAAATGAGGTAAATTAAAATCACCACAAATTAAGAAATAATCACCATAAACCGTATCAGTGATTTCGGAAAGTTTATTTAGAAATTCAGACATTGCTACATGGTCTTCAGGGGGCAAGTATACAGAACATATATGCAAATATTGCTTTTTATTTCCATCATTTAGAATGACTGATATCCACACATCTTCTGCGTTACTGTTCCAATTAGGTCTTTCAATGAAATTCAGATTGCTTTGAACTGCAATTAATGCACCACCACCGTCAATTTTAGCGGAAGAAGTGCTATATCTGTCACGTCGAATTACATGGTACTGTGGGGAGAATAATTCACTATCACTGACTGAGGAATTTAAAAATGTTTCTGTTAAACAGATAATATCGTGAGTACATGCGCACGAATTAATACGAAATGTATCAGTTTTTGTTCTCAAACCCCTTACGTTTTGATAATATATTGAGATACCCATTAATAAAAAATAAAATATAATTTGAATAAACTAATTAAGATAGTGCAGCTATTTCATTTAGACTGCTTAGATAGTGAATTTTTGAAGTTTCAGTTTTTCGAGCATATACTTTACAATTTTTTGTCCAAATGAATTTAAAGCCTTTAGGTTTAAGTTCATTTTTAGCTGTTATAAAAATTTGTGAATTTTTGTGGGTTAAGTGTTCATTTATATATATTTTGTTGTCGGGTCCTTCTAAATTGATGGCTGTAGATGTTAGGTCCATACTCCTTTTGGCCGCAGAAAGGAAGTTATCTTTCCTCTACCATTCCTCGAGTGCGGAGACTGTAGTCTATGAGCTGCGTCAATGTCACTTTTGGAAACAGGAACTCCGATTTTATTTCCGATTTCACAAATTAAATTATCAATATTTTCATTACTTTTTTACGGTAAATTATTCACTATAACATTATTAATTTTGGAATATTGTTCTAAATCCTCAATTTTTTTATTTAAATTTATAACTTCACATTTTAATTTTTCGTTTTCTTTTACAAGAATATCAAATGTTTTAATTTTTTCATTAATTGATTTTAGATTTAATTCAAAATCAGTTATTTTATTGCTGCAGAAATTAACTGACTTCAATACAGTTTCAAATTTAGTGTCCATTGCGCTCAAAATTTGTTTTTCGAATGTACAGAACATTTTACGAAGGTCAGTTGTAGCAGTGGCGTCCGAACTTCCACGCTCCTCTGTTAAACAAACTGACTTACGGTTTTTTGGACGGCACGTACTGCAAGACCAGGCTGACACTGATGCATTTTTAAAAAGTTCGAATTGTTCCTCATTAATACCTGCACACACAGTGTGGTAAGAACTCTCACATTGAGCACATACTACACCCGGATACTTTTGATTCACTCTTCGCTGACAAGCACTGCACTGGTGAGCCATAGTGAGTAATTAAAATCTGAAGAACAGGTGACTTAAGATAAGTAATAACTTGTTTTAAGAGATTTTTAATTGAATTTGATTTTAAAATATAGTTTTACTGTGTAAGATGAAAAGTACAGTTTTAAAGAGATAAGTATTATGGGAAAATTAATCTTCACAACTTTTCACACACACTGATATATTTTCACAATTTTTAAGTTAAAAATACACTTTATAAGACTGATTTTTTGACGAACAGTAAAATCACGTGTAACCAACTCAATTGCTAACTATATATTTCTATATATATTCTTAAAAATAATTACCTGAATATTTTATAAAATATTTTTTGCTTCTCCTGCAAAATGGACCACTTTGGACTTACGAGGTTTACAGATTAAGCCGACGATATAACAACAGTAAAAATTCTATAACAAAACTTACCCCCAATGAAATACTTTTCGGTAAATCTTATGAGAACAAAAAATATCCCCAAGAAATAAAGACTCCTACTGATCAAATTAATTTTCATAATAAAAAAAGGGAAAAAGATATTTTCAAAATTACAAAACGAAAAAGAAAAAAATTCAGAAAATACAAAAGCCTATTTAAAACAAAATCCAAGACTTATAACAAAATATAAAAACCTATTTATGAAAAAGTCAAAATTTTAGAATATGACGTCAATAAAAAATTAGCTAAAATAAATGGAAAAGCCAAGAATCGTAAAGTAAAAATAGACGAATTAAAATTCTGAATCTGTTATAATATATATAATATCCAATAATTAATAAATTCAAAATGTTCTCTAAATGATGACGATATAAGATATCTAATAATACTACCCGTATTTCAAAAATACTCTCTCCCTATATTCCAAATAACCCCAGTCCCTTATATACAACACAACATTGTAACACAGTTAAATTATAATCATATAATATTTATTCATAAATATGACCAATACTATCATTGACAAATGTATAAAATTAAAAGATAATTACTATTGTAAAACAAACTATGTCAACATGCAAGAATGTTTTGTCAATATTATTAAATACAAAAAAGATAACAACTGAAAATATAGAGAACTTGAGGATACTAAAATTATACAGAAAATATACAATTCAAATCTGTACCATTTATTTTCCGTCAAAGAATCAATTTCTCTTAACTGTAAATCAAAATACATTGAACTAAATATAAACAAAATTTATAAATTTAAAAATACCGAAAATTGTCTTATAGACAATGAACAATTTAACAACGAAAACGAAATTAAAGCATTATGAAATCAGCTTAAGCCAAATTGACATAACGTCCTTTACACCTAAAATCAATATAATAGAAGAACATATTAAGAATATAAGTTATATAGAACTCCCTCATGTTAAACATGAGATATTGACTTTCCGAAACCAAGTGGAAAAACATTATGTAATTTTATACACTTGTATTATTATTATAATTATTGTATTTATATTATTCATATTACGTAAAATATTTTTAATGGTAAAATTACAGAAGAAACAAAAGTTACAAAATTCAATTGAATTAAAAAATATAGATCCTTTAAAATAATAATATTAATTTATAAACAATCTAGAAGGGGAGGAATTATATATGAGCTACTGTTGTTTATCAATGAATCATATATATATATATATATATATATATATATATATATATATATATATATATAAAATATGTAGATTCTAAGCCGGTTAGACAAGAATAATAATAATAATAATAATAATAATAATAATAATAATAGTAATAATAATCAGCAACTACTATATTCACTATATTTTTATGCTACTTTTAGTAGTAGATAGCGTAGTAAATGTGTCAAATATTTTTTTGCCCCGGAGCAAATGAATTCTAGTTACGCCACTGGTATTCAGTCTGATAAGAACCTACATACATCAAATTGCACTTAATTAGAGAGTTATAACGTCAGCCATATTCGAAACTTCGAAAGGTACTTAAAATCGGCCACTTATTAAACATAGCCTTAGATTCCTTAAATATATATATTTTATATATAGGAATTACCTGTTTCATGGTTCGTATTATATTGACGTAGCTGAAAGTAATTATGCAAACGGGAAGAACGAGGCCGAAGAAGAACAGGAACAAAATATACGTTCTCGCATTGAATGTTTGCTCCTGCCAATTCACCGAGCAGCTGTAATCAGACAGAGGAAAGGTGAGGTAGAGTTCTTCAGCCTGTTGATATAGTACATAATACAAATTAATAAACAAAAAAGACGTATTCTAAGAATAATATTTGACATTGAATAACAAGTGCTACAATAAGATAGTTGCTAAAAAAATAAATGTTATTTTTTCATATTAATTATGAAATATAAACTAATTCCATACATATTAATGTAAAAATTGTTAGAAAATATAAAACTTTTCATTCATAATTTCTATAAAATAAAGTTCGCGGTAGAATTCTTGTGACGTATATTATTAATAACTAGCTGTACCCGTTGCAAATATTTGCAACATTGGAACAAACAATATAAAGGCGTAATGGTATCAAATCATAAAATTTTGTTTAGTTCTGTGCTCACTGGTTTTCTAATATTATCCCCCGCTGCTTTTTTGAATATCTAGGGAAAACTCTGATTAATTATTTAACACAACACTCAGTTAATAATTAATATATAATTTAGGGCTGAATGCAAGCATTTAAATAAATTATATAACTGTTACTGTGTATGAGTATACAGTCTATTTGCCAGTTTGTATACTTGCAGCTAACTCTATGTTAGAAACAGAAACCATAGAATAAATTAATGTAAGTTTTTTATACTGTGCTGAAACTGTAAAAACCTTCAATGATTGGGCATTAATTTCAAAATATTTACACAGATAAAAAAAAATATGATGTGGCCAGCATATAATGTCCCGCCAATTCCACGTTTAAAATAGTAATGAGCTTTAAGTAATGTATCACTTCGGCTTGATAAATAAATAAATAAATATATCATCACGGCATATTACCCATTACTGGGTGAGCCAGTATCTACAACACATGTAGACATCGGTAATGATGACGATATATTTTACCGTGCGGGCGTCTACTTCGGCTTGATCGTAAACAAAATCTAATTTATTAAAATATCTTTCAGAACTCATATTATTAATTGGAAAAATACTACCTTTTTTTTAGTTTATGTTGTGTATTTATTAATTTTAACCCAACGTTTCGGCACCATAAACTGGTGCCTTCTTCAGGGGATACATTGACATAAATATGTTAAAAAACAATAATAACAAGTAACCAAGGTAACAAGAAATATTCATAAATGTTACCTTTTTTATGTATACAATTTTCTAGACAATATATGCATGCCCGGTAATAACATGGACGGCGAACATGCATCTTCTCAGGAAAAAATCTCCTTTTGCCAGAGGAAAAACCGTCCCAAAAACTGGCAGAGAAGTGATCTGAATTACTCAGAGACGCTTTATCGGTAGCGAAATACCGCAGCCGTACTCTTTGTAAACAGATGTTAGAAAAAGTTTATAAAAATTTAACTTCGTTTATTATATTATATGTTGTTTTTCTTCCATGATGGTACATTATATTATTTAAATAAAAATATATATTAATTATCTTCTTGATGTTGTACCACAATATTAAATTATTATTTTTATTTTAAAATAAAACTCATAAACATATATATTCTCTTATCGATTTCGGTTATATTCAACCATCTTCAGAGTAAATACAATACAAAATAAATTATAAATATAAACATAAACATAACATATTGACATAACAAAAGATAAATGCAATAAAAATAATAATTTAATATTGTGGTACAACATCAAGAAGATAATTAATATATATTTTTATTTATAAAAATTGTATACATATTACAACATATTTAATATTGGAAGCCTTGCGCGACTAAGTTCTAATCCGTTACAATGATTGAGATTGATATTTCTTGTTTTATAAATCTCAATGGCTTCTCTAATTAATCTGTTGTTAAGTCGAGAAGGTCTTGCAATAATTTTAGTATCTTCAAATTGAATTTGGTGGAATTCTTCCAAGGCATGTTCTGCAACGGAGGATTTCTCAGGCTGGTTCAATCTGATCGATCGATGATGTTCGCTCAATCTTGTAGAGACAGTTCTACCAGTCTGGCCGATGTAAACTCTCCCGCAGACACATGGAATTCTGTAAATCCCTGATGATTGAAGAGGGATGACGTCTTTCACTTGTTTCAACATATGTCGAAGATTAACATATGGTGAAAACGAAATCTTCATGTTCTTCTTACGAAGAATTCTACCAATTAAATATGTTGTAATATGTATACAATTTTTATAAACTTTTTCTCACATTTGTTTACAAAGAGTACGGCTACGGTATTTCGCTACCGATAAAGCATCTCTGAGTAATACAGATCACTTCTCTGCTAGTTTTTGGGACGGTTTTTCCTCTGGCAAAAGGAGATTTTTTCCTGAGAAGATGCATGTTCGCCGTCCATGTTATTGCCGGGCATGCATATATTGTCTGGAAAATTGTATACATAAAAAAGGTAACATTTATGAATATTTCTTGTTACCTTGGTTACTTATTATTGTTTTTTAACATATTTATGTCAATGTATCCCCTGAAGAAGGCACCAGTTTATGGTGCCGAAACGTTGGGTTAAAATTAATAAATACAGAACATAAACTAAAAAAAGGTAGTATTTTTCCAAAATCTAATTTGTTGTTCCAATAAATAGAAAAGTCTGTAATACGAAATTTTAGATTATATTTTATTATGTTTTTTCTCGAAAATAGGTCCAAATTAAGTGCCACTTCGGATATATCATATATAGTCAAAATCTAACATGTTGCTTTAAAGACTAAATTTGAAAAGTTTTGAATTATATCACATTTTTCGCGAACATCTGTTCAGAGCTTCAAGTCAAGTAAAATTTCTGGTATATCTATTTTAACCAAAATCTAATATGTTGTTTATCTTAATATGAAAGTCTTCAATAATAAAATTGAAAAGTTTTGGGTTATATTTTAATATAGTTTTTCATTAAAATGTTATATGCGCTTCAAATGTAAAGAACCACTTCTGGTTATCCAATTTTACCCAAAATCTAATCAACTTTATATTAATGCAAAAACCTCAAATAAGGTAAATAGAAATTATTTAAAGTTTGATATGAGTATCGTGGACGAAAAAATAGTCACACACACACACACACACACACACACACACACACATCATTGTAAAAATAGCAAGAACGTGTTGTGGGGACCCTAATTTGTGCTTATTCACTGAAAACTCACTATCGATTTTTTGGACCGAAAACAATTGAACAGTACGTATATTTTATAATTATTTACTTGGTACCAAATTTTCATGATATTTAATTTGTTTATTAGGTTTGTTCCAACCAAAAATTGACCGCATATGAACTGGACCCCGTAAACCAATAAAATAAACAGATAAAATAATTAAACAAAATTCTATAACAGATCCAATAAAACTGCTGTGGATATTTCGAAAGAAATTCGAACAGATAATCTTGCCAGTGTCAGCCGATGTACTGTGTTTCGACGTCTTAAAGTATTATGACGAATTGGATGTTTCAGTGTTACAAAATCTTTCGTTAGTAGAAAAAATTAAAAAGCGAGACAAAATTTTGTAAAACATACGTATCAACATTGGAATGAAATGTATTAGTGAAAAGTGCTATTTTCGGATGTTTCAAAATTTGATTTTTTACTTCTCGCTAAGAGAGGTATTGAAATTATGCTAAAATTCGCATATCCAGATTTTAGTGGATAAGCACGTTTTAAGGTCTCTATAATCCGATTATAACATTTTTACGATGACGTCCGTATGCGTGTAGAAGTGCGGATGTTGGAACCAACGTTTCTCAAATACTATAAGATTTAACTGCAGTTTTCTCAATTTGACATTCCTGGGAAGAGCTGATTAGATTTTGGTAACAATTGGACAACTGGAAGTAATAGTTTCTTTAAAAAAATCTTCTAAATATATTATTTTTCGAAAAGTTCTGTTATTGCTATTATCGAAGAACATAACATTTTACATCTGATACATTTAAATATTTAACGTCCGACTGGTATGTTATTATTATTATAACAAGCCTGCTTTCAGGGTTGTTATATACCAAATAACACCCTAGGGTGTTATAAAATTGTTGCTATGAAATCGGTATTGTAAGAAAATAAGAATATCGTGTTTCCTAGTTACAACGTTCAAGTAATTAGATTAATTTCTCTAACACAAATCACTATGACAAGAAATAAATCGATAAAAATCTTTATTAAAATAATATGTCGGTCAGACGTTAAACGCTGAACGCACCACAGGTGTTAAACAGACAACCCCTTCGGTCAACGTACACACCTCGGACCAGAGGCCCTCGGAGAGTATACTGTTGACCTCAGGCGTTGTTGTTCTTATAACACTCTTGATACATTAATTACTATTGTTATATATACAGGGTATTCAATTTAAGTGTTTCACTATTGCTATCTCGAGAACCGTAAGAGATACGTAGTCGGTTAAATTAGCAAACAATTTCTATATTATAAGACTATTAAAATGAGCATTACAAAAATTATTTTCAACCAGTGGTTCTCAAAATACAGAATTCAACTCTTTAAATTTTAAATGAGAACCTACTTTTTTTATTCTCCTATTCGATTTAACATTTTTTTCTGACTACGATATAAAATGTTTATACCCTTACATAACGAAAAAAAAAAAAACGAGAAAAATGCTAAAGAAAAATTATTATTTTCATATTTATTTCTACATGTGATCAGAGTGCCATAACAAAAACAATTGAATATTTTGTTTTCATCATTGTTTGGGTGATTTAGATACTTTAAAAAATATTATTAATACTGTTCAAAATTATTGCCATGCTGACTTATACATAATTCCAACCTTCTGAACATATTTCTTCTTACTTTTCTTAAATTTCGGCCGTCTATGTGGAAAATAATATGTTCGATTGCATTTTTTAAATGCTGAATATCTGGATAGATAGTTTTGTAGACTTCATCTTTAACATAACTTCATAAAAAAAGGTCCAGGGGATTAAGGTCTGGTGATCTTGCGGGCCACGAAATAGGACCATAAGTACCAATCCACCGATTTGGAAACCGTTCGTTTAGATAATCCCTAACTAGACGCGAATTGTGAGCTAGTGCACCATCTTGCTGGAAATAAATGTTTCCCAACTCAGCTACTGGTATGTCTTCCAAAATAATACCCAGCATATTTTGAATTAAATTCAGGTATCTGTTACCACCACTGAAATATGTATATACTAATTGGAATGCGCGTACCTATCGTGACTGTGAAGGCATATTGAAAGCTGGCTGCTGGAGTAGTCGGCAAACATCGGGACAGTTCATGAGTAGACGGAAATTATTTCGTGTGGCGCAAAATGTATGTGATCAGCGATCAGCTATGATACGAATTATTCGGCTAGGCTCGTTTCGACACGGACGTGCGCGAACAGTACTAGCCATTATTGTTCAATGAGGCTTCAGTGCTGCGTATGCTGATAGGTAGAGTATGAGAGTTCCAGTTAGTATAAATTTCAGTGGTTTCCACTCAATGTACCTTTGTACATGTGTAGGTAAATATTATCACTGAAAATGGCACACCAAACATTTATATTTAATTTTCGCTGGAAACTTATCTCTTGTACAACAACAGGATTTTCTCGGCTCCAGTAGTGTGTGCTTTTTCTATTTGACATACCATTATTATCTTCGTCAGTCTAAATAATTGATTTTAAGATATATAGTAGCTATAGAAAATACAAAATATAATAGTCGCTACTACCTCCAGCGTGGAAGACCACTCTGCTGCCACGCTTTGTAAAAATAGAACAAGAAACTCTTAAATTGTAAAAATATAAAAAGCATACCAATCATTAGGATTACTGCAAGATTTTAAGGAAGCTTTAAGTTGTCTGTGAAACCTTTCTACTAAACCGTTTGATTCAGGATGGTATGCTATAGTTCTGATTCTTTTTGCATTCAACTGTAATAAAAATTGTTTAAAAAAATGTGATTCGAACAGTGCTCCTCTGTCAGTTGTAATTTATAGGGGGACTCCAAATCCATAAATCCAACCATTCATAAAGGCATATGTGTAATCGTTTCAACTTTAGTATCTTTGAGAGGTATAACTTCGCCCCAACATGTAAAACGGTCTATACAGGTTAATAAATATGAATGACAATTTGATATAGGTAAGAGGCCCACCAAATCTAAATGAATCATTTCGAAACGCCTGAACGGTAAAGGAAAATTTCCTGTCGGTGAAGAAATGTGTTTGGAGACCTTACAACATTAACATTTATTGCACATTTTAGTCCATTTCTGGATATTTATGTTTAAATTCTTCGAAACAAATTTTGAAGAGATTGATTTTTTGGTGGCTGTTATTCCTGGATGTGAAATATTATGAAAATGATTAAATATTTATTTTCTAAATTGTAGTGGAATATAGAATCTAGGTTTTCCCGTTGAAATATCGCAAACAATTTTATAGTCAGTATCAGGAATTATTATTTGTTTAAAAATGAGTGAGTGAGAGTTGGAATTTTTCAAAATGTTTAATTCTTCATCATTAGTTTGAGCGACTGTTATTTTCTTATAGTCAATGTGTTCTAATTTTGAAAGTGAATTAATACAAATTCTTGATAATGCATCTGCCACTGGATTACTTTTTCCGGTTACATGACGTATGTCATTTGTAAACTTAAGTATGAAATCTAAATGTCTGATTTCTCTTGGTGAATAGGTGTCATTGTTTTTTCGAATCGAAAATGTCAAAGCTTTGTGATCTGATAAAATGTGAAATTCTCGGCATTCTAAAAAATATTGAAATTTTTTAATTGCAGAATAAATAGTTAGAAGTTCCCTCCCAAAAGTACTATACTTTTTTTCTGTGACAGAGAAACTTTTAGAAAAGAAAGCTAAGGGGTGCCAGAAATTTTTATAAAATTGTTGGAGTACAGCCCCCATACCTGTGTTTGACGCATCTACCATGATATTTGTTGGTGCTGAATGCCTGGAAAATGTTAATTCTGTATAGTTTTTTAAGTTACTAGTACTTCCGGTTATCCAATTGTTACCAAAATCTAATCAGCTCTTCCCAGTAATGTCATATTGAGGAAACCGCAGTTAAATATGTCAAGTCTTATTGTATTTGAGAAACCGTGATTCCAACATCCACACACGCACAGACATCATCGTATAAATATTCTAAAATCTGGATATGCGATTTTTAGTAAGATTCCAATACCTCTCTTTGCGAGAGATAAACATGTTATGTTTAATATCAATATGTTGTATTAGCTCTAGTTTAGTAGATTATTTCAATTACCATACGATATATGTACATTTTTAAAGTTATGTTGAAACAATAATTACCTATCATCTTTTCAGAATTTTTTTTAGGTGTTATTATTTTCTTAACTTTAAAATTGTAACACTTTATACTATATCAATTATTGTTCTGTTAATTTTTTGAAGTCTGTCGGTCTTACGGTGACCATCTAAATTTCTAATGGTGGGTTTATGCTCGCAAAATTTAAGAATAAAAATAAGAATAAGAATAGTGATAAAGTTAAAACAGTTATAACATACGACTCGGTTTATGCTGCAGAAATAATAATAAGGAATAAGAAATAAGAATAAGGAATAAGCCAAAGTTCGTTTACTTTTAACTTTACGCCTTATTCTTATTCCTGTAAGAGAAGAGCGCATGCGTGTCAACTGTCAAATACTTCAAACAAAAAAATTGGTCATTCACATTCACGTATTATAACTAACGTTAGTTATAATACGTCAAGTGTCATTCATTATTCATTCATAATAATCGGTGTTGGCGAAACATAATTATGTCAAATTTAGTGATGGATTCTCTTCTTTCCCAATTTATTGAATTAGTGTAGACAAAATAATATTTTGATTGTACTTTATTTTAACAAATTAAAAAATAATAATAATAAAATTATAAATGTCAAATCAACGCTGCTACCACTATGAGAATAATAAATGTAACTACTTTTCACTAATCTAAAAACTTTAATATCACTACTCTTATTCTTACGCTTATTCTTATAACTGGCAGCATAAACACCACTTATCGTTATGTTTAAAATTATTCTTAACACTATTCTTATTTTTATTCCTATTCTTAAATTTTTCAGCATAAACCCACCTTAAGTGATACTAAATATAATAGTATTTTATTTTTTTCCTATTTTGTTTAAATGCGAAAATCCATAAAGCATATTTTGTATATACAATTTTACATATAATACGTGGGTAAAGCCGATGGTAACGGCTAGTGTTATAATAAATCGCATATTACAAGCCGATTTGTTAAAAACTCCGTATATATATCCTATGCCTACAATGCAACCGCTGGCCTGTCGCTTTGTCACGAAATAAGCATTCAGGCCTGTTATTTCGTGTGGCCTTGGTAGCCGCAATTACCCCGGGTTGATTTTAAATCCATACTTACTGAAAAATTGTTCTTTGTTTTATCTAGATAGCTCGTATCCTATATATTTACGTACAACTGAAAAGGTAAGTTGGACCGCAAAGCATTTAAAGCTATAGAACATGGAAGACAAATCAGGGAAATGGTCCGCGTTTTGGAATACCGAGATCTGCACTACGAAAACGTATTAAAAGTAAAGATGAATAATGTGCCGAATGTTCCAGGGTCAAAGGATTATATGTCTGATTTTTGTTACTAGATATATAAATAAATAAATATATCATCACGGCATATTACCCATTACTGGGTGTGCCAGTACCTACAACACATGTAGACATGGATAATGATATATTTTACCGTGTGGGCACTTACCAGGTGTCACCTCATGGGCACTCATAGATAGATACTAGATATATAGTTAATATATTGGTCTTCATTCCCCCATTAAGCGATGGGATCCTTAGTACTTATGTGTTATGTATATCAGTTTTTATTTTAAAAAATAGATTATTTTAAAATAACGTATTTTTCTATAACAATTACGTTTATTGACAATAAAACATTAATATGTGCTCAAAATCATTTATATTAATGCAAAAACGTATAAAATAAAGCTCAAAATTCTTAAGGGGGCTCATTACCCTGACCTCCCCTACTCGCTTATAGTGATGTGCTACGGATGCAGTTATATGCGATTTAATATTCGCCAAACGGGCGACTTATGAAGCAGGTTTAACTAATCTACTATGAGTCTAATGCTAGTTATAGGATTATGAAGATCACATATTACATTTTTCTCATTTACAGTTGCGTGCAAGTTTTGAGACAAACAGATTTTAAACCATATGATATATTGTAAAGGTAATACAAAAATCAAACAGGTGTGCAATAAATATTTTCATATTATAAACCAGAAACTATATAAATAAACTTATGTAGTTCAAAAAGATTGCGTCAAAGTTATACGTATGCGAAAACTACTAAAAATCGGTTCAATCTTTCTTACCTCTGGCTACCCTAAGTAAGAGAGGTATAGGGCTAAAAATCGCATATAAAAATTTTAGTGAATAAGCACAATGTCCCCAGAATCCGATTTTAACATTTTTACAATGATGTCTGTGGTTACGTATGTGTGTGTGGATCCTGTGGACACATTACTCAAAAATTATCAATCAGAAAATTTAAAAAAAAATTGTATACCCATTCTATACTAATGTGGGAAGAGCTTATTAGTTTTTAGGTGTATATCAGATAACCGGAAGTATCATTTATACAAGCTTTTAATAATTTTTCTTGAAAAAAATATATTGAATATAATTTTTCAACAACTTTTACTAATAAAAATTGAATATAATGGTACAATTTTCAATTTTACAATAATAGCATTTAGCAAATAACTTTAAATATAAATTTACACAAGAATTTATTTTTATACGTCATCTTGCCTATGCGTCAGACAAAAACAATACTTTAATAACAATTTTGACATATTAAAACATATCTCTGCCAGGAAGCAATTACATTAAAATTAATAATTAAATATAGTAGGAATATATTTGATTCTCATAAAATTAAGGTTTGTAAAAATAATATATATTCCATCATATATAAATATTATATGTGCTATTGATTTGTTTCATTGTATTCCAGGGTACAGCTCTGAAAAGACTTTGTGTAAAGATACGAGTACCATTTTGAAGTTTTGTTAAATATTTCTATAAGTTTTGACAATATTTGTGAAATTTATTTTGTGTATGATATTTGTTAAATGTAAAATAAAGTTTGTTATGAGTGAATATAATTATTGCTTTATTTAGACTGCGTGATTAAATACCAGTGATCTCTATAACATATGTTATAGAAATCACTGTTAAATACCCAGCGGGAGGTTATGGGCTGGCCACATCAATTTTTTTACTTTCGATGTTGTACTCCATATTTAATAGTTTCATCATTCCTCTTCCTGCAATTATTATAGTGAGAATAAAGCTCTAGAAATTATTCCCGGGAATAATCTCTGTACTTTTTGTTTTGTCAGTTAGTTACCAACAAATAAATAAAATGAACGAAAAATTCCGATTTAGTGATGTTTCTGATCATGAAATAAATCAAAAAATTATAGAAACCACTTCTGGAAACTCGGTATGAAGACGATTATTTATATTTATTTTGCCCTGTCAAAGTTATATTCTAGTTGTCAAAACAGACTTTCCAACTGCACCATGTAAATGAATGAAGCTAGTTAATTACGATAGTAGATGGCAACACAATAGCAAAACAGTATGTTTTCGTTGCTCAAAACAAATTTTTAGATCAAAAAATAATCTAATGAAATATAATTCGAGAGTTCGATAAACTAGAAAATAATTCTCCAGTGTCTTTCTCAAACTTGTTGTCACGGCAATAGCCAATTAAGCCCTACGGGCCTTCGTGACTATTGTCTGGCAACAAGTTTTCGAAATATCTGTAAATTTATTTTCGATTTATTTTCATTCTCTTGTTATATTATTACTACTGAGAATTTGATGATAAATATCAATTACAAAGTATGTACCCTCTAAATACCAACTTGGCCCGATATTTTTGAACACGGTTAATATCTTTTACGTTAAAAAGAAAACAATGAAAATAAATTTTAAAACATATCTAGTATACTGTATATAATGTAATTAACACTCCTAATAGTAGTGTAATACTTCAACAATTTCGGCATAGCCAATCATATTTTGGCAGGTAATGAATTACATAGCGGAATGTTTAAATGCCGCCCGTTATAGATAGCTGTGGTTTCAATTTCCATTTACCACTAATATGAACAGCATTTTTTTTTTAATTTTACCTTACGTATTTTGGTAACCAAAAAGAATAGGATCTCGTTCATTATGACAATTTTAACGTAAAATAACCTCAAGAATAAACCATTATATTTCGCTACACTAGTCTTGAAACTGCCCATACATATATCAGGAAGATTGACAATGTTACAGTAAATTTGTGTAATACACACTACACTATTATTCCCAGAAGGTATCGACCATCCCTGTAATATAATTATACTACATATTTAAGTACGTGTTATATTCACAGCATTATTATGAGAAATTTAATTAAAAAATTATTTTTAACAAATGCGCCTTAGATAATTTAATTATTAATTGTGAATATTAACTGTTAGCATATAACTGAGTTTTAAAAACCATGTTTTTTATTTTTATTTTTCATACAAATTGCAGCTTTCTTTAAAATAAGAATTTATCTATAAGGTGTGTAACTAATCATTATAGATATGTAACACTAACTATACTGGACGGATGTACAAAAGAGTTAATCGGGCCTATTCTGTAACTCAGTGGTTAATTTTTAGCAACTAGTTAAATACCGTGAGTATTTTTTTACGTGAAACACTGGGTTTGTCATATTCATGGTTACGACTTGACATTTGATTGACAGCAATGTATTTGCCTGTCTCATTTAAAAGGTTGACTGCCATGTGCACCAAGTAGGTACATGGTTTCATATCCAAGCATTGATTTAAAAAAGCCTACGTATAGGGCCGGTGGGCAAAAAAAAAATATTATTGTTTTCTTAATCAAGTTTTCTGTCAATAATGTACTTTGTTAGGTTTCATTGCGTTTTTTACGGATGTATGTAAAATCCGCTCTGTGCACCAATATGGTGCACATGGCCTCAGAGACCAGACTTGTTCAATTTGACCTTGGTTTTCAATTCTGCGTACATTAAATGAGCCACCTACGGTCGGTTTTGACTTCAGCGCAACTGTCCGTTTATTAGTTGGTTCACATTCCTTCAAGATGGATGACCGTGAAAATGAAAGCTTGCTTCGTTTGTTCTACGAGGTTCCCACACCTTCTGTTTCATGTGATAGTAAATTTGATGACAGTGATGAAGACCCTAATTTTACTTAAAATAAACAAAGTGACGAGAGAGTATTAAGTAGTAGTGACAGTGACGATTGTTCAGATGCTGTAAATGCACCAAGTTCTCTTTGGAGCACACCATACCCTTCGAAAATTAAAATTATTATTTACAGGATGCAGAGCCATATGAATTTTTGCCTTATTCATTGACAAAAATGTTATTTCCTTAATTGTTCAAGAAATGAATCGCTACGCTCTCCAACGAAAAACTTATCCCTGTTCTCGAGTGCAGAGTTGGGCTCCAGTGAAGAACAGTGAAGAAATACGTACATTTTTAAGATTAGTGTTACAGATCGGCCTTTACCATATACCTTCAATATCTGACTATTGGAAAAAAGATAACTCTTTACTTAGCAGCAAGGTAGGCGAATACGTGTCTAGATATCGTTTCGAGCTCATACTTAGTATGCTACTTTAGCTAGTAATTCTAAAGCTCCTCAAGGTGCCAGACTTCACAAGGTTCAAAACTTAGTTGTTATGATTGTAGCAAACTTCAATAAAGCAGTCTGTCCAACCCACTCTGAATTCATTGACCAATCTATGATTTCTTTCTTGGTTAGAATCTCTTATTATCAGTATATTCAAAATACGGCGTCGTTACGGAATTAAAGTATTTAAACTTTGCTCCGAATCCTTATAATTTAAAATATACTGCGGAAAGGAGAGAGTAGACGATATGTTGGTATTAGAGAAAGTGGTTATGGAGCTAGTGAATCCTTATTTAAATTTTGGGCGTATCCTATTCACCGATAATTGGTACACAGCAGTGCCTCTTGCAAAAAAGCTGCTTGAAAGCTCCACTCATTTGGTCGGAACAATGAGAACGAACAGAAAGCGTATACCATCTGAAGTTGTAAAACAAAAGTTGAAAAAATACGACGTTATTACTCGTCAAAATGATTGTGGCGTAACAGTTCTCAAATGGAGAGACAAAAGAGAAGACGTTTTGGTACTAACGACTAAGCACGTTGATCAAATTGTTGAGGTTCAAACTCTAAGTGGCGTTAAATGTAAACCATGTGCCATTATATACCATAATACCGGTAAATCGACTATTGACTTACCTGACCAAATTGCATCTTACCATCGAGCTTTACGTAGATCCGTTAAATGGAACAGAAAAGTAGCCTTCGAAATTATGTTAAGTACAGCTGTAGTAAATGCGATGTATTTGTACAATTCCGTAACATATCTCAAAAAACTTAAAATTACAGAATTCAAGGAACCGTTGATGAGATATCTTATAACAAAAAGGGAACGTACTTTAAAAAGTGCAAACCCTTATGTTTTAGAAAAAATAAATAAAAGGAAAAGGTGTCAAAATTGCTACAAGGAGACTGTTAGACGCCATTCAAGAAAAGAAGCAAAACAAATAGCAAAAAAAGTTTGGACCCGTTGCCCGATTTGTTACCAATTTTCATGTAATGATTGTTTCTTTAAATTACACTAATCTTTATGTTAGTTGGCTTTTTGTTTGATTTATTTTGAAATTAATAAAGTTTTATATATCATTTGAAACATAATTTTTTTGATATCATTCCTTACAATCCGTGCCAAAAATCCATAGGCACATTTTAAAATTTTGGTCTACGAGGCCCAAAGATTAAGTTTTCCACAAACTTAACTGCATGTATCAGTAGAGGTACACAGTTAACTTGATTAAATCGTGCCCTGTGCACCAAACAGGTGCACATTTATTGAATGGCAAGTAATGCTTTGCTGAATGGCAAGGTAGCGGAAAACAGCTTGGCACTCAACCTGTTGAAATGAAACATAGGGAACGAATTTGACAGAAGTATTATATTTAAATATAATAAGAAATTTAGCCTAGCCAGAAAATCACTCGAGCGCACTAAACATAAATCGGGCACAAGGTGCACACAATATTTTTTCTACAACTATGTAAATTAAATTTTTTAGAAAACAGGTACAATTATTTAGTGAAAATTAATCTCACATTGACACTGACATTTGATTGACAGCAATATATTTGCCTGTCTCATTTAAAATGAAACATAGGGAATGAATTTGATAGAAGTATTATATTTAAATATTGTAAGAAATTTAGCCGACTCAAGAAATCACTCGGGCACGAGATGCACACAATATTTTTTTACATCTAAATTTAATTTACAAAGCATTTATAATTATTTAAACACAATTAACTTCTATTAACCTCTTGTGAAAAGTCAAATTTGTTCCCTATGTTTCATTTTAAATGGGACAGACAAACACTTTGCTATCAATCAAATTTCAAGTAGTAGTCATCGATATGACAAATGTTTCACGTTAAAAAATACTCACGGTATTTTAACCTATCAAGTATGTTGATATAACACATCACTCAATAAGTTCGTAGGATGGCTAATAAAACAACAACTTTTGGGCAATATTCGACTTTAATCAACAACATAGTCTCCTTCACGAGTGATACATTCATTCCAACGCTTCTCTAACATTTCGATGCCTTTTTTATAGAACGATTTATCTTTGGCCTCAAAATACCCTTCAGTTTCGGCAATCACTTCTTCTTTGGAGCTAAATCGCTTTCCTTGGAGCATTCTTTATAAGTGCGGAGACGGGTAATAATCGCCGGGTGCCAGATACGGAGAATACGGGGGATGGGGAAGCAATTCAAAGTGCAATTCGTGCAATTTTGCAAATGTTGCGATCGACTTGTGATACTGTGCGTTGTCTTGGTGAAAGAGCACTTTTTTCTTCTTCATTTGGGGTCTTCCTTCAAACGCACCAATATCGCCATATAATATTCGCTATTGATGATACTTCCTTTTTCAAGGTAATCGATGAATACCGTCCGCTTCCCAAAATATGGAGGCCAAAACCTTACCAGCTGACATTTGCGTTTTTGGTCGCTTTGGACGGTTTTCGTCGACTCTGCTTCGTCTGATACGGGTTGAGCGCTACTTGTACCGGGTTCAAGCTTCTTCGGACTTACACTACTGTTCTTCGGCGGAGTCGTTATCACTGCTCTCTCTAATAAACCGGAACTTGATTGTTCTTCATCCTGTAAAGTTTGGTTACATTTTTCTATATCTGATGCATGAGGTTGCACGTGAATTCGATTACGTCGGTATTGAACTCCGTCTACATCAACAATATACGACGAATCATTTATTACTTCAGTGACTGAGCCTTTAGTCCAAATTTTGTTTTCCGGTTGGAGTTGAACTACAACTGGTTGTCCTATCTTTAGCTTAGGAAGATTTCTTACTCTTCTATCGTGATGATATTTGCTGTTTTTTTTTCTATTTAGTTCTATTTTTTCGCTGTTTGTTATAACTTAGGAAGACTAGATCTAGTATTTCTTGAAAATATCCGTTGGACTGGACTTGCATTTATTTTATTTGGTGTGTTACGCCAGTGTAACAAGGAATACCAAATATTTTTGCTATTTTGACCACTGATTCAGCCTTGCCATTTCCTTTAGGGTGATGTGGAGAAGATGTAGTACATTCAAAGACCTATTTTTTTGCAAATTGTAAAAATTCTTTACTTACGAAATTTGTAGCATTATCTGTACATACACGTTGAGAAATACCGTGTCTGCTAAAGTTCTTTTCACAAGCTTCTATTATTGCGGCAGTTGATAAATCTTTCAGAAAGTCTATTTCAAAATAATCGGAATAATGATCTACCGTTACAAGAATAGTTTGTATCTTATTTTGATGATTATTGATGAAGAATATATGCATTGATACAAACTGAAATGGATATAGTGGTATTTCATTGGACTGCATAGGTGCTGATGGTAAGCTGTTATAGTATTTGGCACATATGTTGCAATTCTTTACTTTATTTGTGATTTTTGAAGTCATTCCAGAACACAAGATGTTGTTTCGAGCTAATTTTAAAGAGGCTTCTATTCCGTTGTGACTGCTGTGTACTCTTTGTACCATTATCTTTCTCAACTTGTCAGGGTTAAGAACTCGATCATTTCGAAATATCAGACCTCTTTCTGCAGAGAGTTCATGACGATATGTAAAATATAGTTTAACATCATCAGATACCTGATTTATATATATAGGTCAACCTACTTTAATCAACATTATTAATTTTTGCATTATAGGATCATTAGCTGTTGCTTCTTTGATGCTTTTAAGTCTTTGGTCCGTAATATTCAGATTAGTTACCATTTCCGGTGCTTCAAAAGACATATATCTGATCTTCTAGACTTCTGATCTTGTATATTTGGTTTGTTTCGGAATCTTGTCCTGTAGCTGGTGTGTCTCGTGATGGTGCTCTAGATAGCGCATTGGCTACCACGTTTTCTTTTCCTGAGACGAATTGAACTTCTAGATTGTATCTTTGAATGTTTAACAGCATTTTCTGTAGTCCTTTTGGTACGTTTAATAGAGGTTTCTTGAAAAGCTCTATCAGTGGTTTATGATCTGTTTTGATTATAGTTCTTTTATTGCCTATAATAAATTGTTGGAATCTGAAACACGCAAAAACAATAGACAGTAGCTCCTTTTCAATCTGGGCATAGTTTATTTCCGCAGCATTCAGAGTTCAAGAAGCATAACCTATAACCTGGTTTTCTTGGAAAACAGCAACTCCCAGTCCATGATTACTTGCGTCACATTCTACAATTATGGGTGTTTGTGGGTCGTAATATTTCTACGTTAGTATGTTGACTACCAATGATTTAATTTTGTTGAATTCATTTTTTTCTTGTTCTGTCCAATTCCATGTAACAGAATCTCTAGTTAAGTTTTTTAGATTTTCAAACTCCAAGCTAAGGTTTTTTAAATACCAACTTAAGTATGTAACCATACCGATAAATCTAATTAATTCTTTCTTATTGGTAGGTCTCAAATACTTCTTTATACCAGTTATCTTCGACAGGCTCTAAACCGTTGTTACTTAATATATGTCCATAAAATTTAACTTTATTTTCACATAATTTAAGTTTAGATTTATTTAATTTACAATTATGTTCTCTCAGTCGTTTCAATAAATTTTCTAAATTAGAATTGTGATCTCTAATAACCGCGTCTTGTGTATCTCCACAACCGTAAATAATAATATCGTCTGCCATAATTTCCACGCCTTTCAAATCATATAAAATTTCTTGTAGTTTGATCTGAAATGCTTCAGGTGCTGGTGAGACACCAAAAGGCATTCGAAGCCATCTACATCGACCACAGGGTGTCCAAAATGTAGTTAATTTACTACTTTTATCTGATAATTTAATTTGTCAGAAACCTTTCTTTGTATCTACAGTCGAAAAAAACTTTAGCTTGACCTAATTGAGGTAGTATTGCATCTAATGTAGTGAATTGAAAGTTAGGTCTTTTTAAAGCTGAATTAAGAGGACTAGGGTCTAAACAATTACGCAAAGCATTATTTCTTCTTATCATTAGAATGTTGCTCACCCAGTCAGTGTGTTTGTCTTCTTTACAAATGATTTTTTCATCTACTAGGTGTTGCAACTCCTTCTTCAAGTCTTTTCTTAGGTTCATCGGGATACGTCTTGGCTTCTGTATAATGGGCGTCACATTTTCATTAATTTCCAGATCGACCTCTCCTGGTAAACAGCCATATCCTTGAAATACGTCCTTGTATTTTTCTACAATTTGTAAAGATTCTGATTTTAATGTTTCTAATTCTTTATCGTTATTATCCTCAATAACTAAATTTCATCATTTAACAAATCCTATTTTGTTGCATGCATTAGCCGATAATAGTGGACCATGCATAACTTGGAAAATAAGAATAAATTTCTTACCTTTTTTCCTTGCAAATATTTCAAACTCACCAATTATGGGAATGTGATTACCTCCGAAACTTTGCACTCTATGTTTTGATTTTTGCAAATTTACATTACTTGTATTTAATAACTTGCATAAATAGTTATAGCCAATAATGTTCACACTGGCTCCCGTATCTAGTTCGCATTTGACTATTTTCCATTTTCTATTTATTTTAATTTATAATTCTGCTAGAACTGCTCCTCCGACTTCTCTGAACTATCAATGATTTTATCCAATCTATCCACTTTCTCTTTATCGCTATAGATAGACTCATTGTCTCCATCGCTTTCGTTTATGTCCTTCACTTTTCTGAATTTTCTAGGTGTCGGATTTCTCTCTCCTTTCTTGTAATCCTTTGATTTCTTCTTGCAAACTTTTTCAAAATGGTTTCTCCCACCACATAATCTGCAATTCTTGCCAAATGCTGGACAAATTCCTTTCTCAAATTTATGTTTTCCACAGCAAAAATTGCATGTTTTGTATTCCTGTTTTATTTTATTAACCTTTTTTGTTTCTTCCGTTTGAATGTCATGTAGTCTCTTTGTAGTTAATTCATCTATCTTACACATTTCGATAGCTTGTTCTAAAGTTAAATCCGATTTACACATTAATCTCTTTCTTAGTTCTTTATTTCTACAACCCAGAACTATTCGATCTCTTAATAAGTCGTCTTCAAAGTTACCAAATTCACAAAATTTTACTAACTTTTGTAATTTGATTAAGTATTCATTGAAGGATTCCTCACCTTGATTACAACTGTTGAACATAGCTCTATCGTATATCACATTTTTTCCAATATCAGTCTTTTTCTTATAGCTTCTATCGCCTTTTTTACACTAGATTTTTCATCATTCGTAAGATTAAACCTATTATATTTAATTAAAGCTGCATCTCCTATAGCAATAAATAAAGTTTTAACTTTTCTATCTTCTTCGCTCGATGGCCATTTATCCATGCCCGTAGCTATGCTAAAATCCTCAAAATTCTTTACAAAGTGTTCAAAATTTTGTGCTACATCACCGATTTCAATTTCGCTGGCCAAGGTACAAGATTCGTTGTTTGGTTAGGTGACACACGTGTTGCTGTTGATAGGTTTGCAATTCCTTTACTCATTGTCTTTAAAGTTTCAATTTGTTGATTTAACAACAAAGCCAGTTGTTCATTTGTTATAGCCATTTTCTATCTTCGTAATATTGAAACGGTCACTATAGATGATGAACTTCAACAACCAATCTTTCAGATTTTTGTTCAATATATTATGGTAAACTTCTCTAACTTTCTGATACCATGTTATATTCATTAATTTGGGATGAATATAATAATAAATATCTGTAAATTTAACTATTTATTATAAATTTCAAATAGACAAACTCGTGTGTGTGTCGACCATTTTACATCTACATGCTTAAGTACAATGTTGCCAACTGTATGTTATTATATTACGATATATACATGTACATATAACACATTTTCTAAAGTATTTTAAGTTTTTTGAGCTTTGTTGCGGAATTGTACAAATACATCGCATTTACTACAGCTGTGTTTAACATAATTTCGAAGGCTACTTTTCTGTACCATTTAACGGATCTACGTAAAGCACAATGGTAAGATGCCATTTGGTCAGATAAGTCAATAGTCGATTTACCGGTATTATGGTATATAATGGCACATGGTTTACATTTAACGCCACTTCGAGTTTGAAACTCAACAATTTGATCAACATGCTTAGTCGTTAGTACCAAAACGTTTCTTTTGTCTCTCCATTTGAGAACTGTTATGCCACTATCATTTTGACGAGTAATAACGTCGTGTTTTTTCAACAGATGGTATACGCTTTCTGTTCGCTCGCAATGTCCCGACCAAATGAGTGGAGCTTTCAAGCAGCTTTTTTGCAAGAGGCACCCATTATCGGTGTATAGGATACGCCCACAATTTAAATAAGGATTCATTAGCTCCATAACCACTTTCTCTAATACCGACATATCGTCTACTCTCTCCTTTCCGCAGTATATTTTAAATTGTAGGGTATAAAAGGATTCAGAGCAAAGTTTAAATACTTTAATTCCGTAGCGACGCCGTTTATTTTGAATATACTGATAAAAAGAGATTCTAACCAAGAATGAAATCATAGATTGGTCAATGAATTCAGAGTGGGTTGGACAGACTGCTTTATTGAAGTTTGCTACAATCATAACAACTAAGTTTTGAACCTTGTTAAGTCTGTCACCTTGAGGAGCTTTAGAATTATCAGCAAAATGTAGCATACTAATTAAGAGCTCGAAACGATATCTAGACATGTATTCGCCTACCTTACTGCTAAGTAAAGGGTTATCTTTTTTCCAATAGTCAGAAAATGAAGGCATTTGGTAAAGGCCGATCCATAACACCAATCCTAAAAATGTACGTATTTCTTCACTGTTGACGGGAGCCCAACTCTGCATTCGAGAACTCCTCTTAACACTGGGAGAAGTTTTTCATTGGAGAGCGTAGCGATTCGTTTCTTGAACAATTATGGAAATAACATTTTTGTCAATGAACAAGTCAAAATATTCATATGGCTCTGCATCCTGTGTGGTCTCGATAATATCCGGTTTAATTCCTAAATCTTCATTGTTTCATTGTGAATAATATTTTTAATTTTCGAGGGGTCTGGTGTGCTCCAAAGAGAACTTGGTGCATTTACGATTGTTGGTGAATTTACAACATCTGAACAATCGTCACTGTCACTACTAATACTCTCTTGTCAGTTTGTTTATTTTAAGTAAAATTAGGGTCTTCATCAATGTCATCAAATTTACTATCTCATGAAACACAAGGTATGGGAACCTCGTAGAACAAACGAAGCAAGCGTCATTATAACGGTCATTCATCTTGAAGGAATGTGAACCAAATAATAAATGGGCAGTTGCGCTAAAGTCAAAACCAACCGTAGGTGGCGTATTTAATATTCGCAAAATTGAAAATCAAGGTCAAATTGAACATACGTCTATAGAAAACGCAATGAAACCTAAACAAAGTGCATTATTGACAGAAAATAATTAATAATAATTTTTTTTGGTCCACCGGCCCTATACATAGGATTTTTTAAATCAATGCTTGGATATGAAACCATGAACCTATTTGGTGCACATGGCAGTCAACTTGTTAAATGGGACAGGCAAATATATTGCTGTCAAATAAATTAAAGAAATAATTTATATAATAAGACCTTTTATTTACATTTCTCCCTATGACATAAAATTATCTAGTCTAAAAAATGTATTCATAAGAATATATATATATATATATATATATATATATATATATATATATATATATATATATATATAAGACGATCTACCCTCATTAACTTTGAAACGAATCGTGATAGATATCCCCGGTTTACGCTAGCTGTTTTCAAATCTAGGGGGCCACATTTTATTAATATTTTTTTTTTTTTAATTCACTAATATCACTCCCACCACTACCAACCTTTAAATCTTAAATGGCAAAATACCCCTTGTGACATATCAAATGAAAGCTCTTGAAAAATGCTATACAGGCATGTTAATAAATTGATATTTCAATAAACCGTTTTAAAGTTAGAAACAATAATGTAATTTTAATTCTATATAAATTGTTGATATAGTAGTCGGTCTTACTTGTGCGACACATTTCTAAGAGGATGTCTCTCATTGAATAATCTAGCGCTTTGTCTTGCACACTGATTTTGGGATGCAAAAATAAAAATAGTTTCAACTTTCTCGTCTTTTGTGTAAACCATGATCAAAGAAATAATAATAACAATCTGACAACTGATAACTGTCATACACAATCTTAAAACAAATTATTAGGTATCATTGTTTTTTTTTTCATTTTCTCATTTCCTTAGAACTGTATGGATTTTATAATAAAACATTAAAATATTATAAACTATTGTTTCTAACTTGAAAACGGTTTATTCAAATATCAATTTATTAACATGCCTGTATAGCATGTTTCAAGAGCTTTCATTTGATATACCACGAGGGGTATATTGACATTTAAGATTTAAAAGTTGGTGGTGGTGAGGGTGATATTAGTGAATAAAAAAAAACAAAAATATTAATAAAATGTGGCCCCTAGATGCTAAAACATTTAGCGTAAACCGGGTGTGTCTATCATAATTCGTTTCAAATTTATTAAGGGTGGATCGTCTTAAGCGCGCCACCTGTATATATATATAGTGTTTCACGGATATGGGATACCCCAATTATTTTCTTTATTATTAGGATTAGAAGATAATAAATCAAATAAAGGTTGCAGTAGATCAAGGAGGACATTCATTTATTGAAAAAAAAATAATAGTAATAAACCAGTGGTTCTCAAGTTACAAACCAAAGTTATATATTTTTTAAATGGGATATTATACATTTTTCAGGCTCATTAGGCAGATTATTTTTTTCTGAATTCAACCATATAAATATTTTATGTTCTTGCATAACAAAAATATTGAGAAAATTTCATTTGAAAATTAAATAATTTTTAAATAAAAATATATATTAATAATCTTCTTATTAAAACAAAATAAAATAAAACAACATATAATTTAATAAACGAAGTTAAATAATTTTTATTTAACACAAAACAGTAGGCCATGATCAATAACAAAACAATTAACTTATATTAAACTGCTATTGTTATGTCAAAATGTCATTATTTATAATAAGTAATTGTGATTGTTGTGCTTTTTGGTGAAAAGTAAACGTTAATATGGAAAATTTGACTAATGAAGATTATTTTAATTAACGTTTAATTTATGAAGAGTGTCATAAAAATGCTGTTGAAGCTTGTATTGTGTTTGATGAGAGATACCCGAACAAACCACCCGTGTCTAGAAAAATGATTTATCGATTGGAAAGAAATTTGAAAGTACATGATGCTAAAAAAAAGATAATGCCGCGTCAGGTGAGAAATAGGGAAGAAATAGAAATTGCTGTTTTAGCATTTATTTCAGAAAATCCTACTGCATCAACTAGAGAAATAGCGTCTCATCATTACATATCAAATGCGTCAGTCACTTCAGTGAGCCATGAACGAACGACTCTTTAGTTCTCACAGTACGGCTCATCCGCTCAGCATTCGCGTGCTAAACTGTAGCACAACACAAGCACACCGCTCTAGTACAGTAGCTCAGCTGAACGAAATACTCTTTAGGTTTCACAGTACGGCACATGGCTCTGGCTCATCAGTTTAGCACTCGTTCTCGTGCAGTGTGCTAGTGAGCAAATGAGCTTGAGGTCAGCAGTCACAGCACACAGCACTCGCAGCAGTGCAACACAGTTATAGTTCACACACATTGAACGACTCACTTTAATGAGCGGAGCAAAATGAACTGATTCACTAAAATTGAACGAACGACACATCACTACAGTGTGGAGAATTTTAAAGAAATATAAATTAAAACCATATTCATACAAATTAGTTCAAAAGTTGTATGATAATGATAATGTACGAAGAATTGAATTTTGTGAATGGTTTATAGTTCAATCTCAAGATGATAATAATTTCCTAAATAAAATATTATGGACAGACGAATCGAAATTTACAAATAATGGGTTATTTAATAGGAACAACGAACATTTATGGTTAGCTGAAAATTCATATTCTTTTAGAAATAGAAATCATCAGCATAAATGGAGTTTTAACGTGTGGTTAGGTGTGATGGGAAATAGAATTTTTGGGCCTCATTTTTATGATGAAAATTTAATTAGTGAGAGATATTTAAACTTTTTGAGAATGAAATAACAGAATAATTAGAAGATTTAAATCTGCAAGAAAGGAGTACTATGTGGTTTCAACATGACCGTACTCCAGCTCACAATACTGTGTTAGTTAGTAGAAAAGTAGACTTTATGTTTGATTACCGTTGGATTGGTAACAATGGTCCATACAAGTGGCCAGCACGTTCTCCTGACGACACCGATGGACTTCCTTTTGTGGGGTTATTTAAAAGATAAAGTATATTCTCAGCCCATAAGCACAAAAGAAAACCTTAACGGTGTATTAGGGATTCATGTGTTTCACTGCAACCCGACATTTTTAGAAAAGTTACATCAGAAACTGAGTTACGAGAATTAATTTATGTTTACATAATAATGGGAACAATTTTGAAAATTATTTGTGAAGTTAAATACAAGTTAATTGTTTTGTTATTGATCATGGCCTACTGTTTTGTGTTATGAATGTCCCCCCTGATCTACTGCAACTTTTATTTGAATGATTTTTTTCTATTCCTAATAATAGGGACCTCCACTATATTTTTTTTATATTTTATTACAAAACTTCATCTAAACTGAAAGTGATATGTATTTTTAAAAATCCTTATTGTTATTCGTTAAGTCGTAATAGTTTTTTTAATATTCTGTGATGTAGATATAGAGATGATTTTGTTCTCAAACAGTAGATTTCCCTAATAATTGAAGTCACATAAATTTATTTTTTTCAGCGCTTATAAAATGTATAAATATGTTAAAATAACCCCTGTGGTCAATAATTGGAAATATGGGTGGACAATAAGTAATTTAGTGTCATAATTAATAGAAATACTACATAACTTTTACTTTCATACCAACGCTTGTAATCTGCCATGGCATCATATATTTAAACTAGTATTATTTGGTTTATTTTTGTGTTATTTTCTGCATTTAGATACTTGCAAATGAATTCCGTAATTTCAAAAAGGCGATAGCAGAAGGTTTGAAAGTAGTAAGAATTTGGAATAGAATAAATGTGTGACGTAGATATAGAGATGATGAAATGGTAATAAAAATTCGATTATTTTAGAAACTAATAACTATTTTTAAACTTTGATAGTCCTTAATATACAGTTTTAAGGTCTAGTTTTAATATAACTGACCCTTGTTCCAATTTGTTACTAAGGTGGAGGACCCTATTAAGAAAATTATTGGGGTGCCCCATATACGTGGAACACCTGTATATATATATATATATATATACATATATATATATATATATATATATATATATATATATATATATATATATATGTTTACCGGGTGTAACACGAAAACCAGGCCATAGGCGTTTAACATGGAAAAACAATTTTTTTAAAGTTGTATTAGACGCGATGATCTATATGAACAACATCGAAAACAATTTTAAATACAGCATTTTAACAACCTTCCGAATCAATACGGAGTTGGTGAAACATGAATAATAATCGAAGATATTGCTCGCATACCATATATACGTATATCATATACCATTGCTAAACAATAAATTGTCAAGATTTTAGTGCACACAGGGAAACTTTGCAAAGTTTACCGAAATTTCCCAAAGAAGAAGTACGATGTTTCCTAAAAGTTAACGGCGCCCTTAAAACTCGATACGTTTTGAGGAAACTTTTGAACATGCACCAAATTAAAGGTTATAAACCGGTTTTCTGACCGGTTAAAATCATGTTTTCCGACCGGTTAAAAACCGATTTTTTGACCGGTTAAAAATCGGCCGGTTATTGACTTAAAACCGGTTATTCGGTTTTTCGGTTAACCGGTCTGTAAACCGACGGTTAACCGGTTAGCAATTTCAGCAGATTTTGACAGCCCTAATATATATATATATATATATATATATATATATATATATACAGGTGTCTCTTAAATAGGGGGACAACTACAGATTCCTGACGCTAAAATAAGACGATTTAACGAAAATGCTTTTACCGGAAAGTGCACCATTTAGCCAGAAATCTGCTTCAAAGTTCTACAAAAAAAAAAATTAATTTTGCTTATAATAACTGAACGCTTTATACGTTTTGGATGCAATTTGGTATGACAGTTCATATGGTTATAAGTCATCTTTTAAAGTGATACATGTTGTTATTAGTGAAACACTAGTGTATGAAACTTAGATGTCCCAACATTGATTAGACCCTAACTTTTTAATGGCCACGCCGATAACATGAAATTATTTTTTTTCAGAAAGACACATTGAATAGTAAACTTTTCTCTCTCTGTTTAATTTGTGATGCCTGTTACGGTTCAGACAGAAAAAAATAAAATCTGAGTGACTGCATCGTGAACTTTTTAAAAATAAATTTAATCTAGCAGTCTAGCCAAATGTGAAACACTGACAGCCCGATTCCCAAAGAGTTTGAGCTAATCCTCATTTTTGGATTAGCGAATTCTACTCTAATTTTGACAGTTTATATCTTAAAATATAGTCTAATCTATTCCTAGTATCTATCTTTATTGATATTATTATGAAAATTAAATTTTAAATACCGGAATAGAATAGAATTCACTAATCCAAAAATGAGGATTAGCTTAAACTTTTTTGTAAATCGGGCTGCTAATTTTTAATGACAGTAACGAGTTGTCAATCTTCACAACTTGTTTAGGAGTAAGCTAAGAAATGTAATCGTCTTATTTACAATAATGGTAGTAAAATATGATTAGGCTGAACAAACGGATGTTACTAATTTTAGAAAATTGCGAAGAAAACGTAGTTTTAAGGGCGCCGTTAACTTTTAGGAAACATCGTACTTCTTCTTTGGGAAATTTCGGTAAACTTTGCAAAGTTTCCCTGTGTGCACTAAAATCTTGACAATTTATTGTTTAGCAATGGTATATGATATACGTATATATGGTATGCGAGCAATATCTTCGATTATTATTCATGTTTCACCAACTCCGTATTGATTCGGAAGGTTGTTGAAATGCTGTATTTAAAATTGTTTTCGATGTTGTTCATATAGATCATCGCGTCTAATACAACTTTAAAAAAATTTTGTCATAAATTTTAGTTATTACTGTATATTCAACGATTGCTGAAGATGGGCTTTCCCTAAGCCCGAAGCGTCCGTAATAATAGTATATTACATCCGAGGTGGGAAATGTTTCATTACATCCGAGGGCTTATGTATATTACCGAGAAGCGAAGCCTCGAGGTGAGATAAAGAGCGAGGCTGTAATGAAACTCCCACCGAGGTTATGTATCTTATTTTATTCACAATCATCCTCATTTTAAATCAATAATTTTCAAAATAAATCAATGAGTTTTAACCTTTAATTTTATTAATATTTTTTGACAGCTCTCTTAAAATTTGTTTTAACTTACTTTATTATAAGGATCTGACAATGTTGCTAGGCAACCTCTACATAAACGTTTCCAACCCAAGAGGTAAAATCTGTTATTTCCAACCTAAGAGAATGTCATTAAAGTTAAGAATGACGTATTTCCCAACCTCCAAAAGGTTAGGAATCGGTATATTACCATAATGATTGCGAATAAAGAATTTTACAATACACGTGGACCATTTATGCCTTTTGTTTTCATCTATAAACCATTCAACGCTTGGTCCTTTCACCCCTTTCTTCATTATTAATATCACGAGCTTATATTTAATGAGAGAATATAATGAATTTTTATTAAAATTAACTGTCAATGTTGTAAAAATGCCATAGCAGTTAGTAACGAATAGAAATAAGGTGATATTCTTTGTTTTTTATCATCGGTGTGATAGACATGTAACTATGGAAATTCTGAATGTTGATTGGCGGAAAACATATCACGTGACTAATGAATTATTTTCTATTTCAATGTAATTTACTTTTATTTCAAAAATATTATTAAAAGAAATAATAACAAATTAAGGTTGGTAACATTGACAGTTTCAATAAGCATTTGAAATTTATTTATTTTGATATATGGCATTTTGTCAAGAGCTATTTAGACGTTAGGTTATAGTTAATTTTTTTTTAAAAAAAGAGTGCTATGAACCGGTTAGAAACCGATTAAAAACCGGCTATAAACCGGCTACTAACCGGTTAAAAACCGGCTATTGACCGGTTAAAAAACCGGTTATAAGCCGGTTAAAAACCGGCTATTAACCGGTTAAAAACCGGCTATAAACCGATTAAAAGCCGGCTAAAACCGGTTAACCGGCTAGCCGGATATTTCATTATTGAAAAACCGGTTTCCGGTTAACCGATTTACCGGTTAACCGGTTAACCGAATACTTTTCACAGCCCTAATATATATATATATATATATATATATATATATATATATATATATATATATATATATATATATATATACAGTGTGTTAATTCAAAATCTGGTAATAGGCGTTAAATATGGGGATACAGTTTTTCTTTGCGCAAAAGTCCCCAATTAATTTTAGACAAAATGTTTCAAATACATGTTGTTGATAATTATATTCTACACCTAAATCAGTAAACAGTTTTAATTTTGCACGTTTGGTAACTTGTAAAATCCAATTTGAAATTATATAAAAATATTGCTCATTTCTAGCGGTACCCATGAAATTGAAACAAAGTTACAAAGAAATGCGTATCGTTTGAACTGTCAGAAATTCATTTTTCAATTAAAAGTTGCAGATAATTCAATTCTGCACCTAAGTCACTACACAGGTATTATTTTTAAAAACCTAACCCTTAAATAACATATTATTATTATTTTTTCACATTCTGTGATCTATAAACTTCAATTTCTCACAGTTCAAACGATATGAATTTCTTTGTAATTTCTTTCAATTTCATGGGTATCGCTACAAATGAGCAATATTTCTACAATTTCAAATTAGATTTTACAAGTTACTAAACGTGTAAAATTAAATCTGTTTAGAGATTTAGGCGTAGAATTTTAATATCTACAACATTTATTTGAAACATTTGTTTAAAATTAATTGGGGACTTTGCGCTATTAGTAGGAGCGTACTCTTTTGCTCTGAGTGCCAACAACTTTAAATACTGTTGTATATATTTTGTACACTACTTTAATATAATTTTAGATAAAGTATTGAAAAATAATTATAAGATAATAATAGGAGTCGATTTCAAGTTACATAGATCCCGACAGAGACAGTGTTGTTTTTGGGATGTTGATTGGTCTATTATCAACTTATAACTGTAGTAGTTTAGTTAATAAGATGTATGTACAAGTTAGCCTCGTCCGGGTCCGTGAAGTTGGAGGTACAAAATCACAATTCTACATCTCGCTTCACATAGTAATAATTTGCTCATTTTTACCTCTCGCTAAGAGATGTATTGGAATCATGCTAAAAATCGCATATCCAGATTTTAGTGGATAAGCACGTTTTAAGGTCCCTAGAATCCAATTATAACATTTTTAGGATAATGTCCGTATGTGTGTGTGGATGTTGGACTTCTCTTTTCTCAAATACTATAAGACATAAAAAATATTTAACTGCAGTTTCCTCAATCTGACATTCCCGGGAAGAGCTGATTAGATTTTGGTAATAATTGGACAACCGGAAGTAATATTTTAAAAAGAAAAATCTTCTAAATATAATTTTTTGAAAAGTTATAATATAAAATATTAAAGAATATAAAATTCTTTATTAAACATTTTCATTATGCCTTCTGTAGATTTAGAGATAGACTGAATTATAAATATATAAAATAATCGATTCTATAATGAATCAATTAGCCTATGGAAACCAGTTGAAAAATTAAAATGTTTGTAATTGACATAAATGTCAATGTCAAAAATCCTCGCATTACTGAAGACTTTTTCTGGGAAGTACTTTTAATATTTCTTATTTTATCAGTAATTAAATATTTAAAATTATAGTTAGATGTAGAATTCGTACATGAGCAAGTGGAAATGTAATAGAAATATAATATGCTGTTGTTATAACGAGGAACAGACTCCGTAAACATTTAAAATTGGTATAAAAAGAAAGGGGATTCATTTATAAGCCAAAGTATGTAGTATCCGTGTTAACTAAATACGCGCTTGCAATACATATAATTCATCATATAGCCTTCAGAAATACCACCAATCTCGTCAATGAATTGGAACTTGTTCATAGAATGAATTGAGAAATAAAGAATAAATGGAATTCGATTTTTTTGTGTGTACCAGATATGTTAAGTACAATACTTATATAGCCTAATATGAAAATGGCGAGAGGTATTGTGCTGGCCACATCAGATCTTTTTGCTATTTTTTGCTGTATATAACGGAAAATAAAATATAATTTATAACTATAGCAAGCACTAGTCACAAGAATTGATTACAAACAATTAATACAATAATTGATTACGACAAATGATATATAAGAAAAAAGCTTTTAATGCACACCGCAGAAATCATTTTCAATTTAATTATAAAATAGACCTAAGATTGAATATGACAAGCGCCTTAGCCCTTGGGAAGTGGGGCCCTTTTCTATGACAGGAGAGGTGGCACAGTGCCTTGTAAAGATATCTGATGTGGACAACACACGACTTCCTTGTACGCCTGTTACACTGTACATATTTTGTTAATAAATAAAATATGTATTATAACAGACCCAATTATAATATTGCACGTATTTGACATAATTTGACATCGACATTAAATTCTTTATTTTTTTGTTATTTTTTTTGTCCTAATTCATAATAAACTTAATTACAGAAACAAAAAATTACATAATTTTTAAATTTACATATCTCGCTTATACAAAGAGCTAATTTAATTATACTTGATGTTTTCGACGTAGAATTCAATTCTCTAAAACTTTCATTTAAAGCATTTATTATTAAAATCAAAATAACACAATTTTTTTTTCAAGAAAAACTGATAACAGCTTCAAGTAAAGTATCACTTCCGCTTATTTTATTTTAACCAAAATCTATTATGTTATTCCCATTGATATAAAAGTATTATATACCAAAATTTGAAAAGTTTTGGATTATATTTTAAAATAGTTTCATTAAAATCTATTATAGGCTTCAAGTAAATTACCACTTCCGGGTAGATAATTTTAACTGAAATCTATTATGTTATTCCCATTGATATAAAAGTAGTATACACCAAATTTGAAAAGTTTTGGATTATATTTTAATATAGTTTTTTCTTAGAATGTATTATAGGCCTTAAGTAAAGTACCATTTCCGTTATGAATGTCCCCCCTGATCTACTGCAACTTTTATTTGAATGATTTTTTTCTATTCCTAATAATAGGGACCTCCACTATATTTTTTTTATATTTTATTACAAAACTTCATCTAAACTGAAAGTGATATGTATTTTTAAAAATCCTTATTGTTATTCGTTAAGTCGTAATAGTTTTTTTAATATTCTGTGATGTAGATATAGAGATGATTTTGTTCTCAAACAGTAGATTTCCCTAATAATTGAAGTCACATAAATTTATTTTTTTCAGCGCTTATAAAATGTATAAATATGTTAAAATAACCCCTGTGGTCAATAATTGGAAATATGGGTGGACAATAAGTAATTTAGTGTCATAATTAATAGAAATACTACATATCTTTTACTTTCATACCAACGCTTGTAATCTGCCATGGCATCATATATTTAAACTAGTATTATTTGGTTTATTTTTGTGTTATTTTCTGCATTTAGATACTTGCAAATGAATTCCGTAATTTCAAAAAGGCGATAGCAGAAGGTTTGAAAGTAGTAAGAATTTGGAATAGAATAAATGTGTGACGTAGATATAGAGATGATGAAATGGTAATAAAAATTCGATTATTTTAGAAACTAATAACTATTTTTAAACTTTGATAGTCCTTAATATACAGTTTTAAGGTCTAGTTTTAATATAACTGACCCTTGTTCCAATTTGTTACTAAGGTGGAGGACCCTATTAAGAAAATAATTGGGGTGCCCCATATACGTGGAACACCTGTATATATATATGTTTACCGGGTGTAACACGAAAACCAGGCCATAGGCGTTTAACATGGAAAAACAGTTTTTCCTTGACCAAAAGTGGCCTATTAATTTTAGACAAAAATGCTTCAAATAAATGTCGTAGGGAATTAAATTCTGCATGAAAGCCAATAGTCATATTTTCTTTTGCATCTTTGGTAACCGTGAAAATTGAATTTAAAATTATACAAAACTCACTTCTTTATAGTGTTAGCCATGATATTATAATAAAAATTCAAACAAATTTTTAAAACATTTTATTTGTCAGAAATTATAAAATATAGTTTTCATCAAAATAATACTACTATCTTCTCTTCGTGTTTTTAATTCTCCATTTTCAGTAATGATAACTCAAAGCAGAGAGTTTCTGAAACAAATGTAATGACATTTAACCTTGTCAGAACGTATCTGTCAGATTGTTGCATGTTTTACCTGTCAGAAACGTATCTGTCAGATTGTGACGTATTTTACCTGTTAGAAAAGCTCTGTTTGAGTTATCATTATTGAAAATGGAGAATTATGAATCAGAGCGAAAAAGAATTAATTTTGCTTATAATAACAGAACGCTTTATTCGATTTGAATGAAATTTGGTATGACAGTGTATATGGTTATGTCATATTTTAAGATAATACTTGCTATTATTAGTGAACCACTAGTGTATGAAACTTGGGTCTCCCAACATTAATTAAACAGTAACTTTTTAATGGCCACGGCGGTAACGTGAAATTATTTTATTTTTTTTCAGAAAGATACATTCAATAGTAAACTTTTCTCTTTCTGCGTAATTTGTGATATCTGTTACGGTTCACTCAGAAAATAATAAAACCTGCGTGACTGCACCGTGAATTTTTTAAAATAAATTTAATCTAGCAGTCTATCCAAATGTCAAACAGCTCATTTTTAATGACAGTAATAATTGTTTATGGGTTGTCAAAAATTTTCTTCGCAATTTTCTAAAATTAGTAACATCCGTTTGTTCGGCCTAATCATATTTTACTACCATTATTGTAAATAAGACGATTACATTTCTTAGCTTACTCCTAAACAAGTTGTGAAGATTGACAACTCGTTACTGTCATTAAAAATTAGCAGCCCGATTCACAAAAAAGTTTAAGCTAATCCTCATTTTTGGATTAGTGAATTCTATTCTATTCCGGTATTTAAAATTTAATTTTCATAATAATATCAATAAAGGTAGATACTAGGAATAGATTAGACTATATTTTAAGATATAAACTGTCAAAATTAGAGTAGAATTCGCTAATCCAAAAATGAGGATTAGCTCAAACTCTTTGGGAATCGGGCTGTAAGTGTTTAACATTTGGCTACACTGCTAGATTAAATTTATTTTTAAAAAGTTCACGATGCAGTCACTCAGATTTTATTTTTTTCTGTCTGAACCGTAACAGGTATCACAAATTAAACGGAGAGAGAAAAGTTTACTATTCAATGTGTCTTTCTGAAAAAAAAATAATTTCATGTTATCGGCGTGGCCATTAAAAAGTTAGGGTCTAATCAATGTTGGGACATCTAAGTTTCATACACTAGTGGTTCACTAATAACAACATGTATCACTTTAAAAGATGACTTATAACCATATGAACTGTCATACCAAATTGCATCCAAAACGTATAAAGCGTTCAGCTATTATAAGCAAAATTAATTTTTTTTTTTCGTAGAACTTTGAAGCAGATATCTGGCTAAATGGTGCACTTTCCGGTAGAAGCATGTTTCGTTAAATCGTCTTATTTTAGCGTCAGGAATCTGTAGTTGTCCCCCTATTTAAGAGACACCTGTATATATATATATATATATATATATATATATATATACAGTGTGTTAATTCAAAATCTGGTAATAGGCGTTAAATATGGGGATACAGTTTTTCTTTGCGCAAAAGTCCCCAATTAATTTTAGACAAAATGTTTCAAATACATGTTGTTGATAATTATATTCTACACCTAAATCAGTAAACAGTTTTAATTTTGCACGTTTGGTAACTTGTAAAATCCAATTTGAAATTATATAAAAATATTGCTCATTTCTAGCGGTACCCATGAAATTGAAACAAAGTTACAAAGAAATGCGTATCGTTTGAACTGTCAGAAATTCATTTTTCAATTAAAAGTTGCAGATAATTCAATTCTGCACCTAAGTCACTACACAGGTATTATTTTTAAAAACCTAACCCTTAAATAACATATTATTATTATTATTTTTTCACATTCTGTAATCTATAAACTTCAATTTCTCACAGTTCAAACGATATGAATTTCTTTGTAATTTCTTTCAATTTCATGGGTATCGCTACAAATGAGCAATATTTCTACAATTTCAAATTAGATTTTACAAGTTACTAAACGTGCAAAATTAAATCTGTTTAGAGATTTAGGCGTAGAATTTTAATATCTACAACATTTATTTGAAACATTTGTTTAAAATTAATTGGGGACTTTGCGCTATTAGTAGGAGCGTACTCTTTTGCTCTGAGTGCCAACAACTTTAAATACTGTTGTATATATTTTGTACACTACTTTAATATAATTTTAGATAAAGTATTGAAAAATAATTATAAGATAATAATAGGAGTCGATTTCAAGTTACATAGATCCCGACAGAGACAGTGTTGTTTTTGGGATGTTGATTGGTCTATTATCAACTTATAACTGTAGTAGTTTAGTTAATAAGATGTATGTACAAGTTAGCCTCGTCCGGGTCCGTGAAGTTGGAGGTACAAAATCACAATTCTACATCTCGCTTCACATAGTAATAATTTGCTCATTTTTACCTCTCGCTAAGAGATGTATTGGAATCATGCTAAAAATCGCATATCCAGATTTTAGTGGATAAGCACGTTTTAAGGTCCCTAGAATCCAATTATAACATTTTTAGGATAATGTCCGTATGTGTGTGTGTATGTATGTGTGTGTGGATGTTGGACTTCTCTTTTCTCAAATACTATAAGACATAAAAAATATTTAACTGCAGTTTCCTCAATCTGACATTCCCGGGAAGAGCTGATTAGATTTTGGTAATAATTGGACAACCGGAAGTAATATTTTAAAAAGAAAAATCTTCTAAATATAATTTTTTGAAAAGTTATAATATAAAATATTAAAGAATATAAAATTCTTTATTAAACATTTTCATTATGCCTTCTGTAGATTTAGAGATAGACTGAATTATAAATATATAAAATAATCGATTCTATAATGAATCAATTAGCCTATGGAAACCAGTTGAAAAATTAAAATGTTTGTAATTGACATAAATGTCAATGTCAAAAATCCTCGCATTACTGAAGACTTTTTCTGGGAAGTACTTTTAATATTTCTTATTTTATCAGTAATTAAATATTTAAAATTATAGTTAGATGTAGAATTCGTACATGAGCAAGTGGAAATGTAATAGAAATATAATATGCTGTTGTTATAACGAGGAACAGACTCCGTAAACATTTAAAATTGGTATAAAAAGAAAGGGGATTCATTTATAAGCCAAAGTATGTAGTATCCGTGTTAACTAAATACGCGCTTGCAATACATATAATTCATCATATAGCCTTCAGAAATACCACCAATCTCGTCAATGAATTGGAACTTGTTCATAGAATGAATTGAGAAATAAAGAATAAATGGAATTCGATTTTTTTGTGTGTACCAGATATGTTAAGTACAATACTTATATAGCCTAATATGAAAATGGCGAGAGGTATTGTGCTGGCCACATCAGATCTTTTTGCTATTTTTTGCTGTATATAACGGAAAATAAAATATAATTTATAACTATAGCAAGCACTAGTCACAAGAATTGATTACAAACAATTAATACAATAATTGATTACGACAAATGATATATAAGAAAAAAGCTTTTAATGCACACCGCAGAAATCATTTTCAATTTAATTATAAAATAGACCTAAGATTGAATATGACAAGCGCCTTAGCCCTTGGGAAGTGGGGCCCTTTTCTATGACAGGAGAGGTGGCACAGTGCCTTGTAAAGATATCTGATGTGGACAACACACGACTTCCTTGTACGCCTGTTACACTGTACATATTTTGTTAATAAATAAAATATGTATTATAACAGACCCAATTATAATATTGCACGTATTTGACATAATTTGACATCGACATTAAATTCTTTATTTTTTTGTTATTTTTTTTGTCCTAATTCATAATAAACTTAATTACAGAAACAAAAAATTACATAATTTTTAAATTTACATATCTCGCTTATACAAAGAGCTAATTTAATTATACTTGATGTTTTCGACGTAGAATTCAATTCTCTAAAACTTTCATTTAAAGCATTTATTATTAAAATCAAAATAACACAATTTTTTTTCAAGAAAAACTGATAACAGCTTCAAGTAAAGTATCACTTCCGCTTATTTTATTTTAACCAAAATCTATTATGTTATTCCCATTGATATAAAAGTATTATATACCAAAATTTGAAAAGTTTTGGATTATATTTTAAAATAGTTTCATTAAAATCTATTATAGGCTTCAAGTAAATTACCACTTCCGGGTAGATAATTTTAACTGAAATCTATTATGTTATTCCCATTGATATAAAAGTAGTATACACCAAATTTGAAAAGTTTTGGATTATATTTTAATATAGTTTTTTCTTAGAATGTATTATAGGCCTTAAGTAAAGTACCATTTCCGTTATGAATGTCCCCCCTGATCTACTGCAACTTTTATTTGAATGATTTTTTTCTATTCCTAATAATAGGGACCTCCACTATATTTTTTTTATATTTTATTACAAAACTTCATCTAAACTGAAAGTGATATGTATTTTTAAAAATCCTTATTGTTATTCGTTAAGTCGTAATAGTTTTTTTAATATTCTGTGATGTAGATATAGAGATGATTTTGTTCTCAAACAGTAGATTTCCCTAATAATTGAAGTCACATAAATTTATTTTTTTCAGCGCTTATAAAATGTATAAATATGTTAAAATAACCCCTGTGGTCAATAATTGGAAATATGGGTGGACAATAAGTAATTTAGTGTCATAATTAATAGAAATACTACATATCTTTTACTTTCATACCAACGCTTGTAATCTGCCATGGCATCATATATTTAAACTAGTATTATTTGGTTTATTTTTGTGTTATTTTCTGCATTTAGATACTTGCAAATGAATTCCGTAATTTCAAAAAGGCGATAGCAGAAGGTTTGAAAGTAGTAAGAATTTGGAATAGAATAAATGTGTGACGTAGATATAGAGATGATGAAATGGTAATAAAAATTCGATTATTTTAGAAACTAATAACTATTTTTAAACTTTGATAGTCCTTAATATACAGTTTTAAGGTCTAGTTTTAATATAACTGACCCTTGTTCCAATTTGTTACTAAGGTGGAGGACCCTATTAAGAAAATAATTGGGGTGCCCCATATACGTGGAACACCTGTATATATATATGTTTACCGGGTGTAACACGAAAACCAGGCCATAGGCGTTTAACATGGAAAAACAGTTTTTCCTTGACCAAAAGTGGCCTATTAATTTTAGACAAAAATGCTTCAAATAAATGTCGTAGGGAATTAAATTCTGCATGAAAGCCAATAGTCATATTTTCTTTTGCATCTTTGGTAACCGTGAAAATTGAATTTAAAATTATACAAAACTCACTTCTTTATAGTGTTAGCCATGATATTATAATAAAAATTCAAACAAATTTTTAAAACATTTTATTTGTCAGAAATTATAAAATATAGTTTTCATCAAAATAATACTACTATCTTCTCTTCGTGTTTTTAATTCTCCATTTTCAGTAATGATAACTCAAAGCAGAGAGTTTCTGAAACAAATGTAATGACATTTAACCTTGTCAGAACGTATCTGTCAGATTGTTGCATGTTTTACCTGTCAGAAACGTATCTGTCAGATTGTGACGTATTTTACCTGTTAGAAAAGCTCTGTTTGAGTTATCATTATTGAAAATGGAGAATTATGAATCAGAGCGAAAAAGAATTAATTTTGCTTATAATAACAGAACGCTTTATTCGATTTGAATGAAATTTGGTATGACAGTGTATATGGTTATGTCATATTTTAAGATAATACTTGCTATTATTAGTGAACCACTAGTGTATGAAACTTGGGTCTCCCAACATTAATTAAACAGTAACTTTTTAATGGCCACGGCGGTAACGTGAAATTATTTTATTTTTTTTCAGAAAGATACATTCAATAGTAAACTTTTCTCTTTCTGCGTAATTTGTGATATCTGTTACGGTTCACTCAGAAAATAATAAAACCTGCGTGACTGCACCGTGAATTTTTTAAAATAAATTTAATCTAGCAGTCTATCCAAATGTCAAACAGCTCATTTTTAATGACAGTAATAATTGTTTATGGGTTGTCAAAAATTTTCTTCGCAATTTTCTAAAATTAGTAACATCCGTTTGTTCGGCCTAATCATATTTTACTACCATTATTGTAAATAAGACGATTACATTTCTTAGCTTACTCCTAAACAAGTTGTGAAGATTGACAACTCGTTACTGTCATTAAAAATTAGCAGCCCGATTCACAAAAAAGTTTAAGCTAATCCTCATTTTTGGATTAGTGAATTCTATTCTATTCCGGTATTTAAAATTTAATTTTCATAATAATATCAATAAAGGTAGATACTAGGAATAGATTAGACTATATTTTAAGATATAAACTGTCAAAATTAGAGTAGAATTCGCTAATCCAAAAATGAGGATTAGCTCAAACTCTTTGGGAATCGGGCTGTAAGTGTTTAACATTTGGCTACACTGCTAGATTAAATTTATTTTTAAAAAGTTCACGATGCAGTCACTCAGATTTTATTTTTTTCTGTCTGAACCGTAACAGGTATCACAAATTAAACGGAGAGAGAAAAGTTTACTATTCAATGTGTCTTTCTGAAAAAAAAATAATTTCATGTTATCGGCGTGGCCATTAAAAAGTTAGGGTCTAATCAATGTTGGGACATCTAAGTTTCATACACTAGTGGTTCACTAATAACAACATGTATCACTTTAAAAGATGACTTATAACCATATGAACTGTCATACCAAATTGCATCCAAAACGTATAAAGCGTTCAGCTATTATAAGCAAAATTAATTTTTTTTTTTTCGTAGAACTTTGAAGCAGATATCTGGCTAAATGGTGCACTTTCCGGTAGAAGCATGTTTCGTTAAATCGTCTTATTTTAGCGTCAGGAATCTGTAGTTGTCCCCCTATTTAAGAGACACCTGTATATATATATATATATATATATATATATATATATATATATATATATATATATATACAGTGTGTTAATTCAAAATCTGGTAATAGGCGTTAAATATGGGGATACAGTTTTTCTTTGCGCAAAAGTCCCCAATTAATTTTAGACAAAATGTTTCAAATACATGTTGTTGATAATTATATTCTACACCTAAATCAGTAAACAGTTTTAATTTTGCACGTTTGGTAACTTGTAAAATCCAATTTGAAATTATATAAAAATATTGCTCATTTCTAGCGGTACCCATGAAATTGAAACAAAGTTACAAAGAAATGCGTATCGTTTGAACTGTCAGAAATTCATTTTTCAATTAAAAGTTGCAGATAATTCAATTCTGCACCTAAGTCACTACACAGGTATTATTTTTAAAAACCTAACCCTTAAATAACATATTATTATTATTATTTTTTCACATTCTGTAATCTATAAACTTCAATTTCTCACAGTTCAAACGATATGAATTTCTTTGTAATTTCTTTCAATTTCATGGGTATCGCTACAAATGAGCAATATTTCTACAATTTCAAATTAGATTTTACAAGTTACTAAACGTGCAAAATTAAATCTGTTTAGAGATTTAGGCGTAGAATTTTAATATCTACAACATTTATTTGAAACATTTGTTTAAAATTAATTGGGGACTTTGCGCTATTAGTAGGAGCGTACTCTTTTGCTCTGAGTGCCAACAACTTTAAATACTGTTGTATATATTTTGTACACTACTTTAATATAATTTTAGATAAAGTATTGAAAAATAATTATAAGATAATAATAGGAGTCGATTTCAAGTTACATAGATCCCGACAGAGACAGTGTTGTTTTTGGGATGTTGATTGGTCTATTATCAACTTATAACTGTAGTAGTTTAGTTAATAAGATGTATGTACAAGTTAGCCTCGTCCGGGTCCGTGAAGTTGGAGGTACAAAATCACAATTCTACATCTCGCTTCACATAGTAATAATTTGCTCATTTTTACCTCTCGCTAAGAGATGTATTGGAATCATGCTAAAAATCGCATATCCAGATTTTAGTGGATAAGCACGTTTTAAGGTCCCTAGAATCCAATTATAACATTTTTAGGATAATGTCCGTATGTGTGTGTGTATGTATGTGTGTGTGGATGTTGGACTTCTCTTTTCTCAAATACTATAAGACATAAAAAATATTTAACTGCAGTTTCCTCAATCTGACATTCCCGGGAAGAGCTGATTAGATTTTGGTAATAATTGGACAACCGGAAGTAATATTTTAAAAAGAAAAATCTTCTAAATATAATTTTTTGAAAAGTTATAATATAAAATATTAAAGAATATAAAATTCTTTATTAAACATTTTCATTATGCCTTCTGTAGATTTAGAGATAGACTGAATTATAAATATATAAAATAATCGATTCTATAATGAATCAATTAGCCTATGGAAACCAGTTGAAAAATTAAAATGTTTGTAATTGACATAAATGTCAATGTCAAAAATCCTCGCATTACTGAAGACTTTTTCTGGGAAGTACTTTTAATATTTCTTATTTTATCAGTAATTAAATATTTAAAATTATAGTTAGATGTAGAATTCGTACATGAGCAAGTGGAAATGTAATAGAAATATAATATGCTGTTGTTATAACGAGGAACAGACTCCGTAAACATTTAAAATTGGTATAAAAAGAAAGGGGATTCATTTATAAGCCAAAGTATGTAGTATCCGTGTTAACTAAATACGCGCTTGCAATACATATAATTCATCATATAGCCTTCAGAAATACCACCAATCTCGTCAATGAATTGGAACTTGTTCATAGAATGAATTGAGAAATAAAGAATAAATGGAATTCGATTTTTTTGTGTGTACCAGATATGTTAAGTACAATACTTATATAGCCTAATATGAAAATGGCGAGAGGTATTGTGCTGGCCACATCAGATCTTTTTGCTATTTTTTGCTGTATATAACGGAAAATAAAATATAATTTATAACTATAGCAAGCACTAGTCACAAGAATTGATTACAAACAATTAATACAATAATTGATTACGACAAATGATATATAAGAAAAAAGCTTTTAATGCACACCGCAGAAATCATTTTCAATTTAATTATAAAATAGACCTAAGATTGAATATGACAAGCGCCTTAGCCCTTGGGAAGTGGGGCCCTTTTCTATGACAGGAGAGGTGGCACAGTGCCTTGTAAAGATATCTGATGTGGACAACACACGACTTCCTTGTACGCCTGTTACACTGTACATATTTTGTTAATAAATAAAATATGTATTATAACAGACCCAATTATAATATTGCACGTATTTGACATAATTTGACATCGACATTAAATTCTTTATTTTTTTGTTATTTTTTTTGTCCTAATTCATAATAAACTTAATTACAGAAACAAAAAATTACATAATTTTTAAATTTACATATCTCGCTTATACAAAGAGCTAATTTAATTATACTTGATGTTTTCGACGTAGAATTCAATTCTCTAAAACTTTCATTTAAAGCATTTATTATTAAAATCAAAATAACACAATTTTTTTTCAAGAAAAACTGATAACAGCTTCAAGTAAAGTATCACTTCCGCTTATTTTATTTTAACCAAAATCTATTATGTTATTCCCATTGATATAAAAGTATTATATACCAAAATTTGAAAAGTTTTGGATTATATTTTAAAATAGTTTCATTAAAATCTATTATAGGCTTCAAGTAAATTACCACTTCCGGGTAGATAATTTTAACTGAAATCTATTATGTTATTCCCATTGATATAAAAGTAGTATACACCAAATTTGAAAAGTTTTGGATTATATTTTAATATAGTTTTTTCTTAGAATGTATTATAGGCCTTAAGTAAAGTACCATTTCCGTTATGAATGTCCCCCCTGATCTACTGCAACTTTTATTTGAATGATTTTTTTCTATTCCTAATAATAGGGACCTCCACTATATTTTTTTTATATTTTATTACAAAACTTCATCTAAACTGAAAGTGATATGTATTTTTAAAAATCCTTATTGTTATTCGTTAAGTCGTAATAGTTTTTTTAATATTCTGTGATGTAGATATAGAGATGATTTTGTTCTCAAACAGTAGATTTCCCTAATAATTGAAGTCACATAAATTTATTTTTTTCAGCGCTTATAAAATGTATAAATATGTTAAAATAACCCCTGTGGTCAATAATTGGAAATATGGGTGGACAATAAGTAATTTAGTGTCATAATTAATAGAAATACTACATATCTTTTACTTTCATACCAACGCTTGTAATCTGCCATGGCATCATATATTTAAACTAGTATTATTTGGTTTATTTTTGTGTTATTTTCTGCATTTAGATACTTGCAAATGAATTCCGTAATTTCAAAAAGGCGATAGCAGAAGGTTTGAAAGTAGTAAGAATTTGGAATAGAATAAATGTGTGACGTAGATATAGAGATGATGAAATGGTAATAAAAATTCGATTATTTTAGAAACTAATAACTATTTTTAAACTTTGATAGTCCTTAATATACAGTTTTAAGGTCTAGTTTTAATATAACTGACCCTTGTTCCAATTTGTTACTAAGGTGGAGGACCCTATTAAGAAAATAATTGGGGTGCCCCATATACGTGGAACACCTGTATATATATATGTTTACCGGGTGTAACACGAAAACCAGGCCATAGGCGTTTAACATGGAAAAACAGTTTTTCCTTGACCAAAAGTGGCCTATTAATTTTAGACAAAAATGCTTCAAATAAATGTCGTAGGGAATTAAATTCTGCATGAAAGCCAATAGTCATATTTTCTTTTGCATCTTTGGTAACCGTGAAAATTGAATTTAAAATTATACAAAACTCACTTCTTTATAGTGTTAGCCATGATATTATAATAAAAATTCAAACAAATTTTTAAAACATTTTATTTGTCAGAAATTATAAAATATAGTTTTCATCAAAATAATACTACTATCTTCTCTTCGTGTTTTTAATTCTCCATTTTCAGTAATGATAACTCAAAGCAGAGAGTTTCTGAAACAAATGTAATGACATTTAACCTTGTCAGAACGTATCTGTCAGATTGTTGCATGTTTTACCTGTCAGAAACGTATCTGTCAGATTGTGACGTATTTTACCTGTTAGAAAAGCTCTGTTTGAGTTATCATTATTGAAAATGGAGAATTATGAATCAGAGCGAAAAAGAATTAATTTTGCTTATAATAACAGAACGCTTTATTCGATTTGAATGAAATTTGGTATGACAGTGTATATGGTTATGTCATATTTTAAGATAATACTTGCTATTATTAGTGAACCACTAGTGTATGAAACTTGGGTCTCCCAACATTAATTAAACAGTAACTTTTTAATGGCCACGGCGGTAACGTGAAATTATTTTATTTTTTTTCAGAAAGATACATTCAATAGTAAACTTTTCTCTTTCTGCGTAATTTGTGATATCTGTTACGGTTCACTCAGAAAATAATAAAACCTGCGTGACTGCACCGTGAATTTTTTAAAATAAATTTAATCTAGCAGTCTATCCAAATGTCAAACAGCTCATTTTTAATGACAGTAATAATTGTTTATGGGTTGTCAAAAATTTTCTTCGCAATTTTCTAAAATTAGTAACATCCGTTTGTTCGGCCTAATCATATTTTACTACCATTATTGTAAATAAGACGATTACATTTCTTAGCTTACTCCTAAACAAGTTGTGAAGATTGACAACTCGTTACTGTCATTAAAAATTAGCAGCCCGATTCACAAAAAAGTTTAAGCTAATCCTCATTTTTGGATTAGTGAATTCTATTCTATTCCGGTATTTAAAATTTAATTTTCATAATAATATCAATAAAGGTAGATACTAGGAATAGATTAGACTATATTTTAAGATATAAACTGTCAAAATTAGAGTAGAATTCGCTAATCCAAAAATGAGGATTACCTCAAACTCTTTGGGAATCGGGCTGTAAGTGTTTAACATTTGGCTACACTGCTAGATTAAATTTATTTTTAAAAAGTTCACGATGCAGTCACTCAGATTTTATTTTTTTCTGTCTGAACCGTAACAGGTATCACAAATTAAACGGAGAGAGAAAAGTTTACTATTCAATGTGTCTTTCTGAAAAAAAAATAATTGCATGTTATCGGCGTGGCCATTAAAAAGTTAGGGTCTAATCAATGTTGGGACATCTAAGTTTCATACACTAGTGGTTCACTAATAACAACATGTATCACTTTAAAAGATGACTTATAACCATATGAACTGTCATACCAAATTGCATCCAAAACGTATAAAGCGTTCAGCTATTATAAGCAAAATTAATTTTTTTTTTTTCGTAGAACTTTGAAGCAGATATCTGGCTAAATGGTGCACTTTCCGGTAGAAGCATGTTTCGTTAAATCGTCTTATTTTAGCGTCAGGAATCTGTAGTTGTCCCCCTATTTAGGAGACACCTGTATATATATATATATATATATATATATATATATATATATATATATATATATATATATATACAGTGTGTTAATTCAAAATCTGGTAATAGGCGTTAAATATGGGGATACAGTTTTTCTTTGCGCAAAAGTCCCCAATTAATTTTAGACAAAATGTTTCAAATACATGTTGTTGATAATTATATTCTACACCTAAATCAGTAAACAGTTTTAATTTTGCACGTTTGGTAACTTGTAAAATCCAATTTGAAATTATATAAAAATATTGCTCATTTCTAGCGGTACCCATGAAATTGAAACAAAGTTACAAAGAAATGCGTATCGTTTGAACTGTCAGAAATTCATTTTTCAATTAAAAGTTGCAGATAATTCAATTCTGCACCTAAGTCACTACACAGGTATTATTTTTAAAAACCTAACCCTTAAATAACATATTATTATTATTATTTTTTCACATTCTGTAATCTATAAACTTCAATTTCTCACAGTTCAAACGATATGAATTTCTTTGTAATTTCTTTCAATTTCATGGGTATCGCTACAAATGAGCAATATTTCTACAATTTCAAATTAGATTTTACAAGTTACTAAACGTGTAAAATTAAATCTGTTTAGAGATTTAGGCGTAGAATTTTAATATCTACAACATTTATTTGAAACATTTGTTTAAAATTAATTGGGGACTTTGCGCTATTAGTAGGAGCGTACTCTTTTGCTCTGAGTGCCAACAACTTTAAATACTGTTGTATATATTTTGTACACTACTTTAATATAATTTTAGATAAAGTATTGAAAAATAATTATAAGATAATAATAGGAGTCGATTTCAAGTTACATAGATCCCGACAGAGACAGTGTTGTTTTTGGGATGTTGATTGGTCTATTATCAACTTATAACTGTAGTAGTTTAGTTAATAAGATGTATGTACAAGTTAGCCTCGTCCGGGTCCGTGAAGTTGGAGGTACAAAATCACAATTCTACATCTCGCTTCACATAGTAATAATTTGCTCATTTTTACCTCTCGCTAAGAGATGTATTGGAATCATGCTAAAAATCGCATATCCAGATTTTAGTGGATAAGCACGTTTTAAGGTCCCTAGAATCCAATTATAACATTTTTAGGATAATGTCCGTATGTGTGTGTGGATGTTGGACTTCTCTTTTCTCAAATACTATAAGACATAAAAAATATTTAACTGCAGTTTCCTCAATCTGACATTCCCGGGAAGAGCTGATTAGATTTTGGTAATAATTGGACAACCGGAAGTAATATTTTAAAAAGAAAAATCTTCTAAATATAATTTTTTGAAAAGTTATAATATAAAATATTAAAGAATATAAAATTCTTTATTAAACATTTTCATTATGCCTTCTGTAGATTTAGAGATAGACTGAATTATAAATATATAAAATAATCGATTCTATAATGAATCAATTAGCCTATGGAAACCAGTTGAAAAATTAAAATGTTTGTAATTGACATAAATGTCAATGTCAAAAATCCTCGCATTACTGAAGACTTTTTCTGGGAAGTACTTTTAATATTTCTTATTTTATCAGTAATTAAATATTTAAAATTATAGTTAGATGTAGAATTCGTACATGAGCAAGTGGAAATGTAATAGAAATATAATATGCTGTTGTTATAACGAGGAACAGACTCCGTAAACATTTAAAATTGGTATAAAAAGAAAGGGGATTCATTTATAAGCCAAAGTATGTAGTATCCGTGTTAACTAAATACGCGCTTGCAATACATATAATTCATCATATAGCCTTCAGAAATACCACCAATCTCGTCAATGAATTGGAACTTGTTCATAGAATGAATTGAGAAATAAAGAATAAATGGAATTCGATTTTTTTGTGTGTACCAGATATGTTAAGTACAATACTTATATAGCCTAATATGAAAATGGCGAGAGGTATTGTGCTGGCCACATCAGATCTTTTTGCTATTTTTTGCTGTATATAACGGAAAATAAAATATAATTTATAACTATAGCAAGCACTAGTCACAAGAATTGATTACAAACAATTAATACAATAATTGATTACGACAAATGATATATAAGAAAAAAGCTTTTAATGCACACCGCAGAAATCATTTTCAATTTAATTATAAAATAGACCTAAGATTGAATATGACAAGCGCCTTAGCCCTTGGGAAGTGGGGCCCTTTTCTATGACAGGAGAGGTGGCACAGTGCCTTGTAAAGATATCTGATGTGGACAACACACGACTTCCTTGTACGCCTGTTACACTGTACATATTTTGTTAATAAATAAAATATGTATTATAACAGACCCAATTATAATATTGCACGTATTTGACATAATTTGACATCGACATTAAATTCTTTATTTTTTTGTTATTTTTTTTGTCCTAATTCATAATAAACTTAATTACAGAAACAAAAAATTACATAATTTTTAAATTTACATATCTCGCTTATACAAAGAGCTAATTTAATTATACTTGATGTTTTCGACGTAGAATTCAATTCTCTAAAACTTTCATTTAAAGCATTTATTATTAAAATCAAAATAACACAATTTTTTTTCAAGAAAAACTGATAACAGCTTCAAGTAAAGTATCACTTCCGCTTATTTTATTTTAACCAAAATCTATTATGTTATTCCCATTGATATAAAAGTATTATATACCAAAATTTGAAAAGTTTTGGATTATATTTTAAAATGAAATGACGGTGAAAGTCATGGAAAGCTACCGCGAGCGCCTAAATCAGTGTATCCGCTCCCAAGGACGACATTTGAGTGATGTGCTTTTCAAAACTTAAATTTAAAAATGGCATAAAATTTGCGATATGTTAGTAAAAAATTTTTTTGACAAGTTGAGTGGTTTTAATTTTATAACGTTTTGAAATTGGATAGGTTTTTCTGCCCCACCCTGTAGTTTCATTAAAATCTATTATAGGCTTCAAGTAAATTACCACTTCCGGGTAGATAATTTTAACTGAAATCTATTATGTTATTCCCATTGATATAAAAGTAGTATACACCAAATTTGAAAAGTTTTGGATTATATTTTAATATAGTTTTTTCTTAAAATGTATTATAGGCCTTAAGTAAAGTACCATTTCCGGGTAGACCATTTTATCTAAAATCTAATATGTTATTCCCATTGATATAAAAGTCTTATATACCAAATTTTAAAAGTTTTGGATTATATTTTAATATAGTTTTTCATTAAAATCTATTATAGGCTTCAAGTAAGATACTACTTCCGAAAGCTATGTAATGACCAAAAAGGGAGGTGCACAACTAGATGTTATAGCAGTCCTAAATTCAAAATTTTAACTTTCTACGGCTTCCCGTTTTTCAGTTATGCGTGATACGTACGTACAGACGTCACGATGAAATTAGTCAAAATGGATTCAGAGATGGTCAAAATGGATTTTTCGCGATTACAATACTTCTACTTCGTACAAAGAAGTAAAAATACTACCGTGGTATTTTTTTACAAAATCATGGTAGTTGATTAACTGAACCTTTTCACCTCTCGCTAAGAGAGGTATGTATTGGATTCATGTTAAAAATCGCATATACAGATTGGAGTGAATAAGCACGTTCTAAGGTCCCTAGAATCCAATTATAACATTTTTACGATGATATCTGTTTGTATGTATGTGTGTGTCTGTGTGTGTATGTGTGTGTATGTTCGAAGGACGATTCCTTAAAACCTTTAGTAATTAAGACCTATTTAATTACGTATTCCTCAATCTGACATTAATGGGAAGAGCTGAAAAGGTTTTGATAACAATTGGAGAACCGAAAATAGTAGTTTAATCCCGTCAATGAATTGGAACCACCTTGGACATTATAGAAGTGTAAGACAAGATGCCTTATCGAATGAAGAAGAGATACGAGTATAATTAGAAGTATTTGTGTGTACAAGAAATATTAAATTCGATACTCATGTAACAAAATGGAAATAGCGGGAGGTACTGTGCTGGCTACATCAGATTTTTTTCTATAAAAATGAAAATTTTACAAAAAAATTAAACAAAAATTTAATTTTTAAAGTTGAATCCAACAAAAAATGACAGAATGTTGTAAAATCGGTCACACACTTGGAGGTTAGGTTATATATATACAGGGTGTTTCAAGAAAAGTGATCAGCTCGATTATTTCTTTAACTAATGAATTTAGCAAAAAAATATATTAAGAAAAAATATTCAGTACAAAGGGTCTGATTTTACTGTGTATCAAAAAAATTTGTTGTTCCAGTGGTCCTCAAGCAGTGGCACAAAGTAACAATTTTTTAAATGGCAAGTAGTATATTTTATTAGCATATAAAATAAAGGATTTTTTCCTGATTTCAATGATATGAAAATAGTATAGTTTTACATAAGTGTTTTTTTTTTTTTTTGAGAAAAACGAATATTAAATTTAAATTAAATATATTTTATCTTTGCAGAAAAAGTAGGCGAGTCAGTGTAAATAAATGATAGTTTTTACAGCAAATTTTGAAATATCCACCATTTTGACCCAAACACAAATTAATACACGTCATTACTCCTGTAGTCGTTGCCTGTAATACTTTTTCTGGCCTTATAGTAGCACAGAAGTGCTCTATTCTATTTTTTAAATTTTCTTTTGTCGTTACTGGTTCTGCGTAAACATGATCTTTTAAATATCCCAAAAAAAGTCTAATGGTGTTAAGTCAGGTGATCGTGCTGGCCAATTCCATGGCCCCTCAGTACCTATCCACCTATCTTCAAACAGGTTAAATTTGAAACTTGGTGATGGTACGCTATTCGGTACGGTATTCTTTAGGTATTTTAATTATTTAATAAATTGTTTTTTATATGTTTTATGGTACCTCGGTTAGGTCTTGGTTTATTGGGATATCGTTCCGCTAAAACGTTAATTGTTCTTACAGAATTTTGTTGGCACTCACCAGAAATCAATAGTAAATTAAATAAATCGCTGTTTGAGTATTCTTCAGCCATAATTACTTATTGTTTACCTTATATTGACTTATATGCTGTAGAAATGTCAAAAAACAATGTTAATTTATTTAACGTCCTACTGGTATATTATATACCAAATAACACCCTAGAGTTGTTATAAAATTGCTGCTATGAAATCGGTATTGTAAACAAATAAAAATATCGCGTGTCCTAGTTACAGCGTTTAAGTAGATTAATATCTCTAACACAAATCACAATGACAAGACATAAATCGATAAAAATCTTTATTTAAATAATATATCGGTCGGACGTTAAACGTTGAACGCACCACGGGTGTTAAACGGGCAATAACTCCTTCGGTCAACGAACCCACCTCGGGCCAGAGGCCCTCGGAGAGTACACTGTTGACCTCAGTCGTTATTGTCCTTATAAAACCCTTGATACATTAATTACTATAAATGTATTATATCAACAATTGTCTATCACTGGCCTACTGCATCTATCGTATAGTGAAAGTCATAATATAATTTAAATATAATTTGCATTTTCCTCAAAAAAACACTTATGTGAGACTACACTATTTTGATATTATTGAAATCAGAAAAAAAACATTTATTTTATATGCTAATAAAATATACTACTTGCTATTTAAAAAAATGTAACTTTGTGCCACTGCTTGATGACCACTGAAACAACAAATTTGTTTGATACATAGTAAAATCAGCCCCTTTGTACTGAATATTTTTTCTTTATATATTTTTTTTGTTAAATCCATTAGTTAAAGAAATAATCGAGCTGATCACTTTTCTTGAAACACCCTGTGTATATATATATATAAACTGGATAGTGGGTTTGACAGTCAATTTGTAGGCTTAAGTGTAGTACACTCTTTTTAATTTGTCAAGCTTTCGGTTATATTTTTAACCATCCTCAGGACACTGTAATACAATAATAAAATACATACAATTTGTTCAAGAATTAAATTTGGTTCTTAGTACTCACATTAGTTGAGATTTTTTGTAGAATTTACAGCATTTACAAACATGTAATTTTGAACATGCACACGCACATGGTACAGTAAAATGATAAGTCGAAATAACTGAATTATATTTTTGGCCAAAATAGTTATCACAGTAAAATTGATAAATTACAAACTAATAAAGTAGACAATTATGTTAAAATAATGTTAAACTTTTATAATGTTGCACAAGTTGACGAAGTAAACGCGTGTACAACATCATTTTGTGGAATTTTTTACCTCTCTTATTGCTAGTCTATATCCAAGTACACCCTCCTTTCGGAGTATTGAGTAGTTAATAGATAGCGACCACCAAGTGTGTCTCGCTGTCTATTTAATTGAAAGAGATGGCGTAAACCAGGACTATTCGGAATTTTAATTTTTTCTAAACGATCCCGCCTTTGGCATTTTAGGCACGTTCTAAGATTAATTTAATTAACTTTGACCAAAATGAAAAACTATTTGATAGCAAAAAGCCTGTTATATTGTTTATATAATGAAATACCTTTGTAATTACCTGATATTTGCTGATTCGTTGACATAGTCACCCCAGCCGAAGAGCGGCGGCATCGTCAAGGCAGCTGAGTAGAGCCAGATCCCAAAGACGATGAAGCCGGCATTGCGACGCGTGAGGTGTTGTGAGTTGAATGGTTTAGAAACGATTACATAACGCTCGAATGCCAAAACTGTGAGAGTGGTTATCGACGTAATGCCTGCAAATATTAGATCACCGTCGTTAATATTAAAGTCATTCAAATCAATTATCAAAATTATATGGAAACTAATAACAATAATAATAATAATAATAATAATAATAATAATAATAACAATAATAATAATAATAATTTGGTTTTAAATGACCTGTATGTGTGTTGCATGTTATATAAAGGTAATTCCATAAAACTGCTTTTATAAAAAAATATGCGTTAAATAATAAAAATCTGAAAAAAATGTTACCAACCGCAAATGACCCCAAATAGGCTGCCCATAGGGAGAATATATTTAATTCATGAAGGAGGAGACGAAAAGACCCTAAAAATTATAGGCAAATAACTTGTCTGATTACGACATATAAAATACTGCTATAATGGCAACAAGAATGAACAAATATTTGTATGTATAGTATGATAACGGATTAATACCGCTCGTACAAAAAGGCTGTGCTAAAGGGTACCAAAGATGTAAAAATTATTCAGTCTATACCAAATATTTGTTGCAGGATTGTAAAAAAAGAAATTTGCATATAGCATGGATAGATAAAAGGGTATATGCTTTAGTGCCCCATAGCTGGATTACTTATTGAGTCAATGGAAATAATGGTGATACCAGACAAAATAATCAAGAATTAATGAAACGTTGGAGTACAACTATGGAACTGAAAACAAATAAGAAACACTGCAGATAGCAGAAATTTAAATAAAACGTAGAATTTATCAAGGAGATTCCCTGTCTCCTATATTATTCTGTTTAGCACTAGCCCCACTCTCGACTGTTATTAAAAATAAGATGAGATGAGAATAAGAAGATGAAGTAATGTAATTGGTTATAAAATCACCAGGGCGCCAAATCCGATTACACATCAGCTATATATGGCTATTTAAAACTAACATGTAAGAGCGAAACAGAACTAAAGAAAGTCCTAAGAATTGACACAAACTTTTCCGAAGATTTCCAAATAATATTTAACTTAGAGAAATGAAAGATGAAAGAGAAACTAAAGAAAGAGTTAGAAAATTTACAATAAACAAACTAAGTTTTAAAAATAAATTACAAGATATAAGCGCGTTTGACGTCCCAACTATAAGATACAGTTTTTGAATAATAAACTGGACATTAGAAGAATTAAAAAATTCTGACGATGAACAGGTATGACTATACAGGGTGTTAAAAAATAAGTGTCCTAAATTATGAGGGCACATAGTACTGAACAAAATGAGTAAAAAATTTTTAATCTACATTGGTCCGATCTTCAACTGTTTTTGAGAAAGACTATTTTGTATTAGAATCAAAGGAAAACAGACAAATATAGTAACTGAACAAAATATTGTCTATGTCAGTAAATAGACTATAAAAAAACAAAATGTTATATGAAACATTTTTTTTGACTTTCTAATATTTACGAAGTTATTTGAAAACTAAATATTAGCCAAGATCGCCACGACATTTGTCTTAGCCCAATTATCCGATTTTTTTTTTTTAAAACAAAAACACATCTAAGATGACTTTTTGAAAGGTGAACAAAAAGTCTCATTTAATCAAAGTCGTAACTCTTACAGTTTTCGAGATAGCAGAAATATACTCCGAAGAAACTCATTTTTCACTGCCTTATATCTCGGAAACTATTGAAGATAGGTTCCATGTTGATTAAGCTATTTTTACTCATTTTGGTCAGTACTATATGCCCTCGTAATTTGGGACACTTATTTTTAACACTATGTATGTACCTCGAATTTCTTTAGAACTATTGGGTTTATTAGTTAAAAGTGTTCATTGGTTGTAATGTATTTGCACTTTTGAAATAAAACGATGATAATAATTGATTATACCTAAATATTCTCTAATTTTTCGTTAAGAGTGGGTAAATGAAAATGCAAAATAGTATAATTTTATCTTTTAGTGGTTGTATACTATTTGAAGAAATTTTGTCCTAGAAATTCAATTTCGTTGACACAAAATTGACATTTGTTTTTATTGAGTAAAATGTCATACTGCTAAAGCCTCATTCACAGCTCCGAAAATAAAAATAAAATTATACATAAAAATAAAAATAACGATATAAACAACAGATTCTTATGAAAGTGTTCACAGCTCTCGAAAATAAAATTAAACATAAGACATAAACGCAAGGATTTGCAAATGTTAAATATTTTACACAAAAATAAGCACATACATAACAACTGTCATTTGAGCTGTCAATTTGCGTTTTGGCAGAAGGATTTTAATTTAAATATACTTTTAAAAACCTGTCTCCAGACAAAGGTTCGCATATATGATTGCGTACAGTGCTTTAAAAGGTATGTAACTGTTATTATTGCTTGTTAATTATGAATATATTAAATGACAGTTGATGTTGATTCAAGTTTTATTTTCGAAGCTGTGAACACCAACCACCAAGTCTTATTTATAATTTTATTTATATTTCTTAATTTCGTAGTTGTGAATGAGCCTTTATGTCTGTTAAAAATTTCTTTGAGATGCTGTAAATGCATCTCACGAGATTTACTTGCTATGTCGTCTATATGGGCGAAACAGAAATCTAAAACCTCTTACAACTTCATTAATAAAACGCTAAAAAGTCTGGGCGCTGTTTCGTAAGGCAAATGGCATGACATGATATTCGAATAAACCAAAAGGTATAATTATTATAGTATTAGAAATAGATTCTTCATCCATTGGTAATTGATTATAGGCTTTAACTACGTCTAATTTAGAAAATATGGTTTCACCATGTAGATTAGCTGTAAAATCCTGAATATGGGGAATTGGATACCTGTCAGGAACAGTAATAGCAATCAAAGCTCGATAATCACCACAAGGTCGCCACTCCCCGGCCTCTTTTTTTTACTAAATGTAAAGGTGAAGCCCAGCTACTAGAGGACGGCCGGATAATTCCCATTTCTAACATTTTGTCACATTCTCTAAGCATTTTCTAATTTATCTGGGGCTAAACGTCTGGGATGTGCAAATACAGGGGAACTGTTAGTAATAATAAAATATTTAGCATTTTGTGAAATTTTACGTCGTGAATTGAATTGATTTGTTAAAGTAAGATATTTTGACAAAAGTAGTGTAACATTTAAGGTATAAATTTTATTTGAATTAATTAAATGTAAATTATTTTGCGTTGGTTTATGAGTAATATTATTAACTTGTGATTTTTGAAAAACACGTCCCAAGATCTTATCCATCAAATAAAGCAGACGTGAAGATGAAGTAAATAAATAAAAATAAATAAATATATCATCACGGCATATTACCCATTCCTGGGTGTGCCAGTATCTACAACACATGTAGACATCGGTAATGATGACAATATATTTTACCTCACGGGCACTCATAGCTGGCGTGGAGAGTGCACCACAGGGGTCACTTTTGTGCCATTTAAAATTGGAAATATTTGGCGTCAGTCGGGATCGAACCCGGTTGAAGAAGAAGAATAAAGATGAAGTAATGGGATTATTGCTAGAAATCGATGGTAAAGATTGTTTTTTAAAATATAAATTATAATAATGTTGATTTCAAAGCACCTTTGAATGTTTAATAATAGAATTTCCCTGACAAGGGGGAACGCATTTCTTGGCCTTGATTCCGAAGTTGTGATGTTACCAACACAATGAACTGTTAACTGAAGGATCTGAATAAGAATTTCTTTGGTAGGTAGATTTTGAGAGAATAATTTCCTTAAGTTGCGCAATTTCTTTTTTGATATTGTGGAAGTTTCTGGAGGAAAATTTGTTGTAGGACAAAATCAGCCAAGGATTTGTTGTCAACTAATCGACGTAACTGGCGTAAAAGTTGTGTTGGTTTCTTGTCACCAAGTTCAGATTGAGTAATTAATAACTGTTATTTATCTTTTCAGAAGGTGAAATTCGGCAAATGAGAGCATTCTTGAGTTCAGAGTATGGATTATTAGTTGGAGGATTTATAATCAAATTTCTAACTTCCGAAGCATATTGAGGGCCAAGGACCGCTTATTAAAATTAGCGGATTATGAACTAATTCGATGTGACGAGGAGATGTACTCCATTTGCAGCAACCAGAGTTCAGGATCCGGTGGCCAGAATTCTGGAACTTTGAAGGTAACAGCAGAAACTTCTGACTTAGAAGGGTCTTCTTCCTTATCCGACATAATTTAAAGTCGATTTCGGGGGTCACCAATATAACGGTAGTGTTGCCGTCAAATAAACGCTTGGAACAACACACAAAGTGTAAATATTTATGGATAAATGTATTGATCTGATATGTAAACAAATTATAAAATTATAGAATACCAAATATTAAACATTTGAAATCCAAATCTCAATATGAACATCCTCATTGTCGATCAACGCTAAGTACAAAAATAATATATGAAATATAAACATGCAGCTAGATGCCGAGATAACACACATCCTAAGACATAAAAAAGGATGTGCACAAATACAATTTGAACTTTGCCAATATTATAAGTGCCAAGCAATAGCAGATACTTGGTACAATCAGAAACCTGAAAAGGTTGCGAAAAATTATTAGAAAAAAACCACGATATCCCCATACAAACAGACAGGACAATACGTGCTAATAGGCTTAATAAAGTCATAAAACCAACAGTGTACACATTCTTTATTGAAGTATCAATTTTATTTACAAAAGTACAAAGATGTAGCGACAGAACTTAAAAGAATGTGGAGAAAAGGTAATATAATAATAATATAATAATAATAATAATAATAATAATCCTTTATTTCCTTAAAAACCCTTCCCAAGGGTGTATGAAAAGTATACAAAAAAAAGTACATTGTATATAAATGCACATTAATCACAAATTACAACTAGATTCTAATTGAGAAAAATACATTAAGCAATACATATATACATGTATACCTATAAAATAACATACATATATAATCTACAAATAAAATAACAAAAGGATTCATAAGTCAAAATAAACATGAAATTATTACAATGAAATTTATAAATGAATAATTAAGAGAATTTATTATATTGACAGTCCGAGAAAAACTCGCTTATGCTGTAATATTCCTTTTGCATCAGGATTTTATAACATTGTTTTATGGATTTAGGAGCTTGCATGGTTCTAATATGTAATGGTAGTGCGTTATAACATTTTATACACATGTACTTTATTCCTTTTTCGTATCCTGTATGGATATGTTTTGGAAATGTTAAAACATATTCTGATTGTCTTGTGACACAGTAAGTATTTCCTAACTTATGAAACCTGTTTAAATTATTGAATAAATATTTAATTACTTCAAAAATGTACAATGATGGAATAGTTAAAATGCCTGATTTAGAAAAACTACCTTTACAGGATTCTCTGCAGTCTAAATTATTTAATGTCCTAATGACTCTTTTCTGAATACAGAAGATTTCTTGTATACGGGAAGAAGTTCCCCAGAACAAAATACCATAAGTGACTATGGAGTTAAAATATGCGTAGTATACTATTCTTGAGATATTAAAATTTACAAAGTTAGCAATATTTTTAATACAATACGCAGCTCTATTTAATTTTGGTATTATTGAGTCTATATGGACAAACCATTTAAGATTGAAGTCTATATTAATTCCTAAACATTTGAACGATTTTACTTCCTTAATATAATTTATTACAAGGTCAGGCTTGGCAGAGCCAAAAGAAAACTGAATAATGTTAGTTTTGTCTAAGTTAAGTTTAAGTGAATTGCAGTTGCACCAAGTTTGAATTTCGTCTATAAGTTTTTCTAATTTTGTTAGTAGATTATTACTACATACATCAGATAAAATGAAGCAAGTATCGTCGGCGTACATAACACAATTATCATAACAAGTATATATTGCTGTTGGTAGGTCATTTATGTAGATTAAGAAGAATATAGGCCCGAGAATTGATCCTTGAGGAACTCCTGATGTCACTGGTGACCACTCTGAAAAACAGTATTTATATGTGTCGATGACTTTTGAATTTATTTGTACAGACTGTACTCTGTCCATTAAATACGAACGAAACCACTTTAGCGCGACACCTCGTACCCCGTAATGTTCAAGTTTATCCAAGAGAGTTTTGTGATTCACAGTATCAAATGCTTTTGATAGATCGCACGAAACACCACACACATACTTTTTACTGTCTAGGTTATTATAAATACTGTCTAAAAGATCATATGTGGCCGTAATTGTTGATTTAGATTTTCTGAATCCATGTTGCCTGTCTGTGAGAACGTGGTGTTTATTTAAAAAAGAAGTTAATCTGCTGCACACTATTTTTTCAAGGATTTTAGATATTGTTGGTAAAAGGGATATTGGCCTATAATTGTCCACGCATTTAGGATCTTTAGATTTATGTAACGGTATTATTAAAGATTTTTTAAATACTTCCGGAAATATGCCATGTTCTAGACTTAGGTAGATATCATACACATCATAATACGATACGTCGACAAAAAATAATCTGAAAATGTCGGTAGACTTCCTGGAAACCATAACCCATTGTAGTTGCAGAGAACAGCGATAAACGGTGCAGCCCACATCATCAGATAAGTATTGACATAATTACATCTTCCATACGAAGCTGCTTAATTTGCTGCTGGCAAGAGATTAACTAGAACAACAGGCATCCTTCCTACTGAACTAAACGATCCTCTTCTTGGAACTATAAAATATTTAATTCATAATGATGTATTATAATATCCATCTACATACATTTATTATAAATTAGAGATGTATGTCAGATTGTGCAATAAGAGATAATAATAATAATAATAATAATAATAATAATAATAATAATAATAATAATAATATTTTATTATTTGGAATTTGTATGCGAGCGTCTAAATTAATAAACAACCTATATGCTCAAATCACAAATTTCCACATGAGATCAATATTATTATTATTTATTTTGTTATCGGTCGAGACCTATTGTGTACTAAATACTGAACGCATTATGGTCGACGAATTGTGGTGTTCTGAACGCACAACAAACTTTTGAAGAAGAAGAAAAATAGGAAGTCTCATAGTTAGTTACAGATATTTAGCTTGTACATATATTATTGTTATATCGTTAAATTATGTTATTAAATAAATAGTATTAACATAAATCGTGCGTAATCTCTTCCAATATAAGTTATAACAAAATGGCGACGAAGTAAAGCAAAAAATTAAGTATTGCCAGAGAAAAAGCATTATTCAATTGTCAAAATGGACGCTGCTCAATTGCAACAAATCCTTGCCGCTCAACAAGCTCAACAAGAAGCATTCATAAATACGTTGTTACAACAAATCTCAGCTACTACGTCTACTCCAACCTCGACCTCAGAGTCCAAAATATTTTATTCCTTTGAACAATATGACAGCAATAAAGCATCATTTGACCAATATGTACAAAGCTTAGAAAATTATTTTTCACCTGTAAACGTGAATACTGATAAAGATAAATGTCACAAAATCTTATTAAATTGTATTGGACCAAAGTTATATGGTTTATCATCAAATCTCACAGCACCAAATCTACCCACAGAGAAGGAATATGATAACATTATTAAGCTTTTGAAGACTCATCTTTGCCCAGAACCAAATCCACTGGTCGAGCGTCACAGATTGTTCACCCGATCTTAAAAACCAAACGAATCAATTGCCATTTACATAGCGGAGATCCGAAAACACATTCCAAACTGCGAACTTGAATGCGGGAAATGTAAGGCATCAATTTCAGATACCCTCTTATTATCTCAGTTTATTAGAGGAAATACGTGACGATACAATTCGTCAGAAAATTTTACAAACTGGAAAGCTTAATTTTCAGTCAAATTTTGAATCAGCAATAGCACTGAAAGCATCATTAATTGACAGTAAGGAAATAGGTAGTCAAGACTCATATCCGTTAAAAACTCGCCAAAGTCGCTCAAAAGGTCGTGTTGATTACAAAGCGTTAGGTATCGGGGACCTTTGTCTAAAATGTGCTCGAAATAATCACACTACAAGAGACTGTCGAACAAATAGAGGCAAATTATTTTGTAAATCATGCCAGAAGACAGAACATACGTGAAAAGTTTGTATGACGACTCTTCTGAAAAATCGTAATTCTCAAAATACCTCATAGAATTCAAACAAACTTCCAAAAGATACAAATAGCCTCGAAGATCTTTATCACATCGTAGATATTTTCCAAGGGTGGTCTCCGAAGAAGTTCGCCGAAAAATATTATGTTACAGTTAATATTGAAGGTCATCCAACAAAATTCGAAGTAGATACAGTAGCTGCGTATACAATTTTACCACGAAGTATTTACAAGCATTTTAGGGATTCAAAAGAACTACAACCAACAAATATTCGATTTCGCTCTGTTTGCAAGAAAATATTTGCTCCAGACGGCGTGGTCAACTTAGATATCCAGTATAAAAATAATACAATTAAGGATCAAGCATATATTGTTGACAATTGTGGACCATTGTTAGGACGAACATGGATCCGGAGACTCGATATAAATCTCAAAGAATTTGACTCTGAAAATAGTAACATACAAGGTAAATGGAATAATACATTATCAGCTAATTTAGCAGATGTAGTAGAAACTAATATTAAAGAAATTAAAACGCAGTATAGCGAAATATTTAAACAAAAGATTGGAAAAATTCCAAATATCAAATGTTCACTAAAACTACGCCCAAATACAAAACCAGTATTCAATAAGGCTCGAGATGTACCCTTCGCTCGTCGAGAACAAACCGAAAAAGAACTTCTTTCTCTTGAAAAAGATGGTATTATCACAAAAGTAGAAACTCCAGATTGGGGATCACCACTTGTAAGTATTTCAAAGCCAGACGGCAATTTGAGATTGTGCATTGATTATAAAGTTGGAGTCAATCAATCTCTTCAAAATACACAGTACCCAATTCCAAAAATCGAGGATATCATAAATAACTTACGAAATTCAAAGTACTTTTGTACTCTCGATATAAAGCGTACTATCACGTCGAAGTTGATGAAGAAAACGCTCAAATCCAGGCAATAACGACACATAAAGGCACATTTAAATTTAATCGGCTCGCATTCGGGATAAAAACCGTACCTAGCAAATTTCATCGTATACTAGATCAGCTGCTCCAAGATCTCGAAGGTGTTACATCATATTTTGATTATATTGTCGTTCGAGGTGCAACATACGAAGAATGTAAGAAGAGATTAATTTTATGTTTCGACCGATTAAAAAAATATAATTTACATGTAAATGAATCGAAGTGTAGTTTTTTCCAAACGAAGATAAATTACCTCGGATACCAAATAGAAAACAATAAAATTTCAAAAGCACCAGAAAAAGTCGAAGCAATCATAAATGCTCCACGTCCGAAGAACGTTCAAGAAGTTCAACAATTTCTAGGACATAACATTATTCTAAATTCATTAAGAATGCATTAACTATGACTTACCCACTTAGATTGCTACTACTGAAGAATCGAAAGTTTCATTGGTCAGCAAATTGTGAAGCAGCGTTTATTCAGCTCAAACAAGCAATTGCTAGCGATCAAGTTTTAACTCCTTTCGAGCCTGCTCTGCCAATCGTCGTATCATGCGACGCAAGTCCAGTTGGAATAGGAGGCATTTTATCACATGTTATTGGAAATGAAGAACGACCTGTAGCTTTTGTTACACGCTCATTAACAAAAGCGGAGCAGAACTACAGTCAACTCGACCGAGAAGCTGTGTCAATATATTGGATAATAAAAAAAAATTATACTTATACGGCCAGCACTTTAAGTTAATTACCGATAATAAACCCTTGACTCATCTTAAAACCAGATGCAAAATTACCATCAATAACATCAAGCTTTTTATTAAGGTATGCTTCATTTCTCTCAGAATTTCAATATACATTAGAACATAGAAAAGCCGAAGAACAACATAATGTTGATTATCTTTCAAGAGCGCCATTACCTATTGATGTAAATTATATGGATGAATTCGAAATCATCGATATACAAACGATGAATAATATTAGCACAGCAACACTTAATTACGATTCAATCTTGAAAGAAACTGACAAAGACGCAAAGCTATCAAGTCTCAAGAAAGCTCTACTTGAAGGTATAAATAATGAAGATACATATCACCTACACAAAGGTATTATTTTCCAAGGAAATCGCGTAGTGATTCCAGGGAGCCTTCAAAAAGAAGCACTCCGAGAACTGCATCACACACATCCAGGCATTTCCAAAATGAAAAATCTAGCTCGGAGATACGTCTACTGGGAAAAAATTGATAATGATTTAACATTACATATCAAGCAATGCCCTTCATGCGCACAAAATAAAAAATAAAAAAACCGAAAAGGGCATCACTTCATCACTGCGAAGAACCGAAAGACAATTTCGACAGAGTTCACATGGACTATGCAAGTCCGTATCAAGGTTTACATTTTTTAATTGTTATAGATGCTAAGTCAAAATGGCCAGAGGTCGTGATTAGCCATTCAAGCCCAACTACAGAGTCAACAATTGATAATCTTGAAAATATATTTTCACGTCATGGGTATCCAAAGACAATCGTGAATGATAACGCAACTATTTTCACTAGCAATGAATTCAAAAAGTATTGTGAAGATCGTGGAATAATCCAAAAATTTATTGCTCCATTGAATCCAGCTACAAATGGGCACGCTGAAAAGTATGTCCAAACCTTAAAAAATAAACTAAAAGCAATGGAAAGCAAAACGGGCTCTATTAAAAATAAAATTAGAAAAATATTACTTTACTACCGCGCCACGCCATTACGAAATAATAAATTACCAGCAGAATAATACCTTCACCGTAATCTTCGAATTAATTTAGATAAAATCCGTCCACCGGATGTCACAAGAAACACATCAAATATAGACACCAGCCCCGCTCCAATTAAATGTGGGAGACAGAGTGCTGTCAAGAAATTATATTGGAAAACATAAATGGAATTATGGCACCGTTCTTAACAGGCTAGGAAGATTACACTATAAAATTACCCTAAATAATGGATATGTATTAAAACGTCATATAAGCCAATTAAAGAGCTCCGAAATAAAGAAGAAGCCAAATCAAAATAAACTTATATTTCATATTATTGAACAAATAAACGTATATGCAGGTCAGAAAAGAAACCATAATTTAAATGTCATGTATAACGAAATCTGCAGTGTTATTGGAATAATGCTCCTATCTGGTTATCATTAATTGTCCAGTAAACGCATGTATTGGCAGCAAGAACCTTATTGTTATGTATCTCTTGTGTTACAAGCAATACGTCGCCGTCGATTTGAAGATATTTTGCGCCATCTTCATCTAAATGATAACACAAATATAAATGAAGACAGGTTTTATAAAGTAAGACCTATATTTGACTACATCAATGTTGCATTCACGCAAATACCACCCGTTAGTTCACTCTCAATAGATGAAAGCATAGTACCATATTATGGTCGTCATAGCGCAAAGCAGTTTATAAGAGGCAAATCCATTAGGTTTGGTTTTAAATTGTGGGTTATTGCTAACCCAAATGGTGCTATCATTCATGCAGAATCTTACTGCGGTTCGCACACTAAGTTGCCCGATACTGGTTTAGGTCAGGGGGGCGACGTAGTTATAGGATTGGTAGAACACGCGAATATTCCCAGTGGTACAAAATTATATTTCGACAACTTATTTACGTCAATGCAATTATTAGAAGAACTGTGCAGTAGAAATTTAGGAGGTTCTGGTACTCTTCGAGAAAATAGAGTAGGAAAAGCAAAGAAATTACCACCAAAATCATAATTTAAAAAGTATGAAAGAGGTAAACATTTTACAGTTACAAATGGACAACTTACTGCAATTAGATGGCATGACAATGCAGTTGTGACAGTTTTGTCTAATTGTGACACTTTAGAACCAATAAAAAATGTAAAAAGATACAGCCGAGGCGACAAAAAAAGGATAACAGTAAAAATGCCCAATGCCATCGCGCAGTATAATAATAACATGGGGGCGTTGACTTGAACGATCAGTTCACAGCTCAATATAGATCAAAAATTAGAATAAAAAAGTGGTGGTGGTCCCATTTTTCTTGGCCTGTGGTTGAATGTTGCGTGCAGGATTGGTTACTTTATCGGCTTCAACTTTTGAATACGTATGGCATACCCAGTTTAAAACCAGGACCATCTGCTTCCTATTCTTCCTCATTCTCGCTAGAAGATACAAGAACCGATAAGAAAGATCATCTTGTCATAAAAAGAGAAAGTAAATATCGTAGATGCAAAGCATGTACAAAACGCACTACATACTTGTGTAAAAAATACAAAGTTCCACTTCATCCATCTTGTTTTGATTCCTTCCATAATTTTTAATATATTTTTCTTTTTTTATATTACCTATTTTTATATCATTTGTATTACTGAATTACTAATAATAAAAGATATGTTGAATATAATAATTTATTTATTTCTAATCCGGATGATATTGATAGTGCTCAGTAGCAACTTAAGTTGCCATGTAATATAACCTCTTTGAAAACAAAATAATTGTTTTTTATTATTTTTTCTTCTTTAATTTTATTTCTTATAGATCATATAAACAGATACATTTATTTTAAGAAACCTTATATTGAAGTAAATTTTAATAAATTCTTTAGTTATAGACCTAGGCTATTGTTCAAAGGATTGGTATTCTGCACCTGACCACTTATTCTGTCCGTTCTTACTTTCAATTCGGTTCGTAGTGTTTTAGTCGCGCTTGTTATCTCATGTGGTACGATTTTGAACTTTTATTACAGTGGCACAAGAAACAAGACCAAGTGATTCGATTTTCTGCAATAATAAGTTTTTGTGGATGAAGGGAGACTTATTATTCGTGGTGAAAATGCAGTCGAATCAAACCATATTTTTAGTAATATATTAAATTTTACAGATTTGTTTAAATGAAAAAAATCCATTGAAAGTGATTCGTGTGAATTATAAAATGCAACTCGTATTTAGAGTTTTTAAAAATTATAATTTATTTATTTGTTCGAAAAAGTATATACAATAGTTGATACAGAAGAGAAGACTTGCTTCTAAGACGTTAACTCGGAAAATCGTATCTCCAATTGCTTTACACAGCAATTTATACTATTCATACATACATACATACATAAAATCACGCGTTTCCCACTTTCATCCAACATTCATTCAAGAACATATTATTGTGACCGATTTTCGGTAGCGAATAACCGCATCCGGACCACAATAATAGTTACGCAACAATCATCTTTCGCTACACATTCCTATCCATGCATACTTCTTTCACCACAGCCACATTCATAAACGTATTCATACATAATTACATATTAAAGTGACCGATTTTCGGTAGCGAGTAACCGCATCCGGACCACAATAATAGTTACACAAAAATCATCCTTCGCTACACACTCCTGTACAAACATACTTCATTCTTCTCGTCCACATAAAAGTTCAGCTGTCTCTCCATTCTCACAAAACATTCTTACTAACCATTTATCTTTACACCACAATAATTACGAAACAATCATCCTTCGCAACACATTCCTATCCATGCATACTTCTTTCACCACAGCCACATTCATAAACGTATTCATACATAATAACATATTAAAGTGACCGATTTTTGGTAGCGAATAACCGCATCCGGACGACAATAATAGTTACACAAAAATCATCTTTCGCTACACACTCCTGTACAAACATACTTCATTCTTCTCGTCCACATAAAAGTTCAGCTGTCTCTCCATTCTCACAAAACATTCTTACTAACCATTTATCTTTACACCACAATAATTACGAAACAATCATCCTTCGCAACACATTCCTATCCATGCATACTTTTTTCACCACAGCCACATTCATAAACGTATTCATACATAATAACATATTAAAGTGACCGATTTTTGGTAGCGAATAACCGCATCCGGACCACAATAATAGTTACACAAAAATCATCTTTCGCTACACACTCCTGTACAAACATACTTCATTCTTCTCGTCCACATAAAAGTTCAGCTGTCTCTCCATTCTCACAAAACATTCTTACTAACCATTCATCTTTACACCACAATAATTACGAAACAATCATCCTTCGCCACACATTCCTATCCTGGCAAACTTCTTTCGCCTCAGCCACATTCATAATCGTATTCATACATGCTCTTCTTCTCTTTCCACTCGGAAACTTACGCTCCTTCAAAACACTATCAATCACATCCATCCACTTACACACTGGACGGCCACGCAATCGAACACCCTCAACTTTACCAACATATGTGCGTTTTACAAGTCGTTCACTTATCATTCTCTCCACATGACCAAACCATCTCAACTGACTCACTCCAACTCTCTTAACTACATTCTTCCTAACCATACATTCTTCATACACCAAATTATTCCTCACGCGATCCCGTCTTGTATACCCACAAACACCACGTAAATACCGCATTTCCACAGCAGTCACTTTCCTTTTATGCTTTCTCGTCCATACCTAACATTCACTTCCATACATCAAAGCAGGCACTAGCACTCCATTATATACACTTAACCGAGCTTCTCTAGATACGTTTACGTTACGAGCAAACGTGCCCAGAGCACCCATTACCTTACATCCCGCACTCACCCTCCTATCAATTTCACGGTCAATTCGTCCATCCCTCGACATCATGCTACCCAAATATACAAACTCATTCACCTGCTCCAGTTTTACTCCATTCACCAACACATTGCATTCAGTCACCAATTCACTCCTTTCAAATACTAACACCTAAGATTTATCAACATTCAACATTAAATTCATACTTCTTCCAACTTCGTTTATTCTTTCTATCATTCTTCTCAGTTGCTCTTCATTTTCACTTATGACAACTACATCATCCGCATACGCTAACGCAGGCACAATACTTTCACCAATATGTACACCATCCAATCCATTCAACGCCTTCCGCAACAACACATCCATATACAAATTAAACAACCACGGAGACATATCACAACCCTGTTTAACACCTACATTTATACGAAACCAACTACTCAACCTACCATCTATTCTCACAGCAGCTTCACTACCCTCATACAACGCTCGAATCGCTCCTAACTAGTTTCCATTCACGCCGTACTTTTTTAGTACACCCCACAAAGTATCTCGAAGAACACTATCATACGCCTTCTTTAAATCTAGAAAGCCACAGAAAACCTTCTTGTTCTTGTCAAGTGACTTCTCTACAATCATACGAAGAGCAAACAATTGATCGACACATCCCCTCTCAGGCAAAAAAACACCCTGAACGTCACTAATTTTTGAAATTGTTATGGTTCGCACCTTATGAATTAAAATCTTACCAAAGAGTTTCCCTACCACACTCAACAGACTTATCGCGCGAAAATTTGTACATTCACTCGAACTGCCTTTGCCTTTGAATAAAGGACAAATAACAGCTTTTTTCCAATCATCAGGAACTACACAACGTTTTAGACAAAATCTAAATAAATACACTAACCAATCAAATACTTTCTCTCCCCCATACTTCAACATCTCATTTGTAATCACTAATGCATCACATACTTCACTTTCATCTATATCATAATCATCTTCACTATCATTTTCACTTGCAGCTTCGCTACTATCATCCCTCTCAATCTCACCTCCGTACAAACCCTTAAAATACTCACACCATCTATTCCTTACGTCTGATTCATTCCACAATAACTCTCCATTCGCACTCTTCACAGCTTTCACAACTCGACCACTTCCACCCCGCAGTCTCTTCACACTCAACCAAAACAATCGTTTATTTGTACTAAAATCATTTGTCAACCTTTCACTCAACAAATCATCAAATTGTTTTTTACTTTCTCTCACCACTTGCTTCACCAATTTATTCTACCTTCTATACTCTATCAAACATTCTTCGCGCAACCTCCCAGGCGAATCCTTAACATTTAAAAAGTTTAAATACGCCCTCATTTTCTCAGCAATCGCTTCATTCACCTGTTCATTCCACCACGCATTTTTCGGACAACAGCCTAATCTGCTTTCACCACAAACTTCTTTTGCACATTTAAGGAGGGAATCCTTAAATTTCTTCCAAACTTCATTTATATTACATTCATAATTAGGCTCACATTCAGGCATGGATTCATTCAACCTATCAACAAATTTTATCCTAACATCTTTATTTAAAAGGGCACAGGATTTCACACGAAACATTTGCCCAGAATCTTTCTCCTTCATTCGCCAAAATTTATTTAACCGCATTCGCGACACAACCAAATAATGATCATTCGTACCCAATTCACGCGTATCTACAATCTTACTCCTCAAACGCTCATCATAGATTACAAAGTCAATTACACTACGTTTATTTTGAACCACATTTCCCCAGGTGTATATGTGAGCTAACTTATGTTTAAAAATGGTATTTGAAATGAAGAGATTTCTTTCCAAACAAAATAAAACAATTCTCTTACCATTGTCATTCACTCGACAATCACCGAAACGTCCCAACACATTCTCTGATTCACTTCGTTTTGCACCCACTCGTCCATTCAAATCGCCACATACTATCACCCTCTCACCCGGATCACACAAATCAATTACATTATTTATCGACATCCAAAACTGATCTTTTTCAAGGTCATTTTCAGATTTTGTTGGACCGTAAGCAGACACAACGAAGATTCGTATATAGCCTACCTTAAATCTCATCCAAGAAATTTTCGAAGAAATACAACCATAACTTCGTATAAACGGTTTCATTCTTTCACTCACAAGTATACCTACACCATGCTTAGCATGCTCAATCTCTCCAACTCCCGACCACAAACAAAAAATGCCATCCACCTCTTCCTCACAACAACCTTTCCTCATTGTTTCAGTTACACACAAAACATCTACACTGTACATTCGCATTGCATTCATCAACTCATTCTCTTTGCCATTCACACTTCTGACATTCCATGTCCCGAATTTACACTCATCATACATTCTCCATTTATTCTTCATTTTACTATACATAAAAGATAAGGACAGAGTAGACAGAAAACGGGTTTTTTCGGTAAGAGTAGAAGTCAAAGCAGTTTACCAGACTCGTCTTTGACTGAAGTATAAGAAAAGTATTTAAGTCAGCCTTTCATTTTTACAATAGTTTCCTCTAAAATTTGGAATTAATTATTTTTTTGTTTATTTATTTCTTTATCCTTATTTTAAATTTTAAAAACTATAAAATTAATTTATGTATGTATATAATTCTGTATTTGACAGCTGTCAAACTGTCAAAAATATAATAAATTATAATCTAGTTATGCTAAAACCGTAACTAATAAACAAAATTAAATTTTTTGAAAATTCAAATATATATAATTTAAAAATTTAACGTTATAAGTAATGTATAAGAAAGATAATACTTATCTGAAAAACTTGGTAGTTGCTGATGGCGTAAAGACCAAAATTAACAATTAGATAGGCTTCGGTAATATAAAAACGGCCGATGAAACCAGAAGCTGACAGGAACCAGTCTTGTTGGTTTCACAGCACACGTTCTTTTTTTTGATTATTCAATACGTCATAATACATTAATGATGATTGATTTCAAATAAATATTCTTAAAAAGGTTTTAAAAGATAATGCGTCTCATCATATTAATATAATTGACTTACAAATAAATATTCCTTAAAAGGTTTATATTAGTAAAGATATACATAAATGTTTATAATGCAGATTAATAAGAATGACTCAATTAATGATAAAGCGCAGTTTATAGAATCAAGGATATACATAACTCCTCCCCTGTTAAAACGTAGCTTTATCTTCTTGTAAATTTGACATTTCTACAGATACGTCTTTAGGAATTATTTTTCTTTTCTTAAATTTAAGAATACATATTCTTATAATTATCCCTAGGTCAGCCGAGACCGGGTCAAAAATAACCCAAGTTTTACCTTTTTTGTAATAAATTCAAAACGAAAACTATATATTTAATGCCCTTTAATGTATTCCTCAAAAACAATACCATTGTTTATTTTATAAAGATATTTTGTGTTAGAAGTACTTTGTTTATTTTAAATATGGTAAAATGTGATACGGGTCATATTTGACCCGATTTAGGTACTTGATGGTTTACTGTTTAATATGTAAAACTAGTTTTAACTTGCAAATTTTTGCATGATTTCGTGAGTTTCCTTTTATTTGTTCAGTAGTTGTTTTACTATTGAGGTTATAACTTGTGACGATGGAGAAAAGTAATAAATATAAGAAGAAAATGAAAAGAAATTAAACAACAAAAATGATAACAAATACGCAAAAAGATGTTCCGCGTGTAACAAGTTCACATGTCCTAAACAGCCATCAAATCCAAACAATTACATGCGCCAGATGTTTGCGTGATGAAGTCGGCGAATAATAGTATATTATGTGGCAAGTGTGTGAAGCTTAAATTTTTGAATGAGGGTGGATATTGCGACACGAGCCGAAGGCGAGTGTTGCAAACCACCCGAATGTAAAATAGGCTGCACACACGTGTTACATACTATACTTTTTCTACGACCTTGCAATAAAATATATTTTTTCTTCAAATTGTCATTCTTTTAAGGTAAAGCTTTTGTATTTTCGACTTGTGTAACCGTGGTTACCAACGTTAGGGGTGTTTAACAGCTTTGTTTTATTAAAATACAACTCAGTTTGTAATATTTAAAATAATGACCGGTGCGTGAAATGTTACTTCACGCACAGTGTGCAAAAAATCAAACTTCACATATAAAAATTGATACGTGAAGTACTCACTTCACGCATGGGAGTAGAAAAACTTATTTATGTCATGACATGTAAGAAAAAAAAAACAAATTTATTTTTTGACTACAACGAATGTAAATTATTAGAAAAATTTTTTTTTTTTCTATCAATATAGAGCTATACCATTTTTTTCCCTTAAAAATATTTTGGGTCAAAATTAACCCAATTTTGGTTGATAAAGTTTTATAAATATATTCGGCGGACCAAGGGTTATAAATATAACAAATAGTGATACATTGCTTATAAAAGTAGAATTGATAGCAGAATGATTATTACTATTTATGTCCAAATTTTCAATTTTTGGTATTTCATTAATTTTTATTTCCTGTTTATCAATTTGTTTCAGTTCTAAAGTTTTATTGCTAAATTGTTTATTATCTAGCTTGAAATTAACATTTTCAAATATTATTTCTTTATTATAATATGCATAATTTTCCATGACATAATTATTAATTGCACAATTTTTATTAGTTATAAATTTATAAATACCAATTATATTTTTATGTTTTTCATAATTTTGACAATATATATCTAAAGATTGTTCTTCGTTAGCTGCTATAATTATTATATTTGAATTTTCAATTTTAATTACAACAAATGAATCATACGAGTATATCTTATGATACATGCAATTTTTGTTTTTCTGATTTTTAATTATATCATATAAACATAAATTTACTTCTAAATAATTAGTTTTGCAAAAATATGTATTTTCGTTTCTTTTGCAGCTATTTGCTTTAAATAATTTATGTTCTCTTTCTATTATCAATTCTTTATTAGTATCTAACATATACATTTTCTTATTGATATACATAGGAATTGGTGTAATTTGTAATAATTTATTAGGCCTATTTTCATATATTGGTATTTCCAATAAATACTCTATCATATTATTCTCCAGTTTACAATGACTTGTTATTTGGGCGGATATATCCCAAAAGTTTAATTTTGAAACTTCTTTAGTAATTTTCTTCAAATCTTCCAGACTAATTATTGATGAATGAATCTGATTTAAATTACAAAACGTTAAACTGGTTTCAATTTCAGAAACGATCTCTATTAAGTTTACACTTAATAAAATTAGCTGGTTTAAAACATCTTTGATTATTAATAAGTTTTGCCAATTTACACTTATTTTTAGCATATCCTCTATTTGCATAATTCTAGATTTTAAAAGAAGTTCATTATGTCTTATATTTTCTAACTGGGTATTGAATTTTGATATCATTATTTTATTTATTCTAATGGTTTCTAGATTTTGCTTTTGTAATATTTCTTGATTTTTATTAATTTCATCGAATAATTGTTCATAACGTTGCCCATCTGCGGCGTCTAAATTACCAGTAATTGATTTTATAACGGTACCTAAGCCATCTAATAGACTTCTTTTGTTTCGTTTTTTATTGAAAATAGTTTCTAATTTATCTTCTAATCTGTTACAGTTGAATTCTAATATTTTCATATATGTTTCCAATTCTCTATGATATGAATAATTATTTTTAATATGGTTAAATATATTATTTTTATGAAATATAATTTTATGATATTCTATATTTATACTAGTCAGATTATATCTGTAATAATTATATTGAGAATTTATATACAAGTGAACTTTACCTAGGTCTAGGATATTAAGTCCAGGGTTATTGTTAATCTCCTCTAATTCGTCTAATCCGTTTGTGCATCTGCAACAAACAGACGAGGTTTTTTAATTTTGTCTAGTTTGTGTTTCTTATTATTATTTATTTTAATGACTCCTAATCTGGGATTATAATCTTCAATTTTATTAATTTTGAATAAGGACTTTTTAATTTTTTGAATACGTCTTTTACCTTCTTTTATAAATACTTTGTTAGATATATTTTCAGGTCTATTATATTGTTCCTTATATCTTTTGTTCTTTTCTGCTTGCAAATTTTCCTTAACTGTATTGTGAATAATTTTTAACTTATTTTCATAATCATTTAAATAATCTTCTTCTGTAGATTTTGTTTCGAAAGGACTTTTGTATTTATCTTTTCCATAAAGTACTTCTAAAGGTGTTAATTTGGTTACATGATTGATCGAATTATTATAACCTATTAGTGCAAAATTTATCTTTCTTTCTTTAGTTTCATTTTTAAATTCTTCTCTTTGATTTATTATTCTCAAATGTTCTATTATAGTGGAATGAAATCTTTCTATACATCCATTGCTTTTAGGATTATCTACGCGTCATTTTTATTTTAATTTTGTACATGTTTAATAAATTTTTAACTAAATTGTTATTGAATTCGGTCCCAGAGTCATGAAATATTTGGTCAGGTATTTTATAATTCTTAAAATATCTTGCTAATGCGTCTACTACAGTTGTAGCATTTAGATCTTTCAAACGATAAATTTGGGCGAATTTTGAAAATTGATCAATTATTGTCAAATATTTTTCTTTTTCTAAAGTTAACGTATCAATATTAATTATTTGAAATGGTTTATCTGGAGTTTTTGTTAGATTGTCTTTTAATTGAAATGGATTTCTCTCATACTTATTTAGTTGGCAAATTTGACAATTATTTATGTATTTTTGAATATCTTGATACATATTGGGCCAATAATATTTTTGTTTAAGCTTTTGATAGGTTTCTAAAATTCCTCTGTGGTTTGTTTTTCCTAAATGATAATTATTTATTACTTGTAATTGATCGTCAATTGTTTCAATATCTTCTAATATATATTCACATTTAATTAGCTGGTAAGAATTCTTTACAAAATTTTGTGATAATACTTCGTTGAATTTTAAGTGTAAATCTTTTTCAAATAAACAATAATATTTACAGTTTGGTACTACATATTCTTTTATGAATTTATTTATTTCATAATCTAAATTTTGATCATTTAATTGAATGACTAAACGTTGTTTTTGTGTATTGAATAATCTATACAGGGTAACTTTTGTTTCATTATTATGTGTAGAAATTACTAGTTGATTTTTTCCTAAATTTATTGCTATTTCTTTATAAGTAATTCCATTTATTTCGTTTTCGTTGTCAGAATGAATAGTTTCAAAATCTGATTCATCTACTTGAGCTATAATACTTTCATTGTCGTTTAAATTGATTTCTTCTGGCATGACATGTATATAAATTTGTAAATGTGTTTCCTGGAATATTTTATTTATTATACTTTTTATTTTTTCAAAATTTTGTTTATCCGAACCACAACATATTTTTGGCATATGCAATTCTGTTATGTCGTTTTGAATGCAGAAGTCTCTAAGTTTATTTAAACATTTCTTAATATTTTCGATTGTTGGTTTATCAAAATAATTTTGTTTTGTTATTAAATGAAATAAAATTTTATTGTTATAAATTGGTTGGGTAAGTATGGCAGTTTTATTTTTATCTTTATTATTTAAATAATTTTTACAATGAAATTTTTCGTCAATTTGTCTAGCAAAACCTTTACTCATCTTTTTGTCTGCTGATATGCAATGTACTAAATTGTGATGTTTGTCAAATATATTGTCATTAGTGTCAATGATTTTGAATTTTGGTTTTATTCTTGATAATGCATCTGCATTACCATTTAATTTTCCTTGTTTATATTCAATATCGAAATTGAATTCATCTAATTTGATTTTCCTTCTCATCAATTTTGAATTGGGGTCTTTAAGTGACATTAGCCAAACTAATGGTCTATGATCGGTACGAATTTTGAATTTCGTTCCGTATAAATATGGTCTAAAGTATTTTGTTGCCCACACAATACTTAATAATTCTTTTTCGGTAGTTGAGTAGTGAATTTCGTGACTACTCAAAGTTCTTGAAGCATAAGCGATAGGTAAATCTTTACCTTAGTAATTTTGGCTGAGTACTGCACCTAAGGCATAATTACTAGAATCTGTAGTAAGAATAAATTGTTTAGAAAAATCAGGATATTGCAATATTGGAGAATTAATTAATAATTTTTTACTTTGTTCAAAACTTTCACGATAATCCTTATCATTTATATCAATTTTGTTGTTTTTCTTTAGACAATTGGTCAAAGGTATAGTTAATTTCGCAAAATTTGGAATGAATTTACGATAATATCCAAGTAATCCTAAATAAGTTTTGATTTCTTTTTGGGTTTTTGGAATTGGATATTCCTTAACGGCTTTAATTTTATTAGAGTTAGGTTTTACTCCCTCTTCTGAAACTATATGTCCAAGATAAGTGACTTTTTTCATTAAAAATTCTGATTTATCTAATTGTATTTTTAAATTATGTTCTCTGAGTTTTTCAAAAATTTTCTTTATATTTTCGATATGTTCTTGTAAGCTAGTTCCAAGTATTATTATGTCATCCATGTATACTAAGCAAATTTTGTTAACATAATCACGTAAAACATAGTTCATTAATCTTTGGAAAGTGGACGGTTCATTCTTAAGTCCAAATGGCATTCTCTTAAATTCATAATGACCATCTTCTGTACTAAACGCTGGTTTTTGAACACTATTTTCATGCATTTCAATTTGATGGAAATCCGATGCTAAATCTAAGGTTGTATAATACATATTTCTACCTAATTTGTCCAATACATCTGTGATGTTGGGTATGGGGAATTTGTCATCTATTGTTTTTGAATTTAGTTTTCTGTAATCCATAACCAATCTAAATTTACGTTTACCAGAGGCATCTAATTTTTTCGGTACTATCCATACTGGTGAATTCCACGGGGAATAACTTTCCTGAATAATTTTTTCTTTCAAAAGTTTATTAACTTCGGTTTTAATTTCGTTTTTGTAACACTCCGGATATCGATATGATATATAGGTGTTTCGTCAGTAGTTCTTATTTCATGTTTTATTGTTGAGGTATAAGTCAGTGGTTGATTTTCTTTTGGAAAAATGTCATGATATTCTCTAATTAATTTAATAAGTTTGGATTTTTCTTCATTTTTTAAACGATCTGCTCGAATTTTGATTTCATCGACATCAGTAATATTTATTTCATTTTTATTAAAGTATTGTAATTTGAAAATTTTATCTTTAATCTTTACAGTATTATTTCCAAGATTTATTTGTGCTTGTAATTGTTTTAATGCAGGAGTTCCTAATAATACATTAAAATTTTTATGAAAGTCAAAAAGAAAACATTTAATTTCTTGTTTTTCGATTTCTAGGATAATGTATTCATTCCGCAAGTTTTTCCTAATGCTGTAGTGAATGAAAATTTTTCTTTATAAATTTTGAATCTATTTTTATTTTTTATTACAAACTTTTTATTTATTAAGTTTATTGATGATCCTGTATCTAATAATATTATATAGTCTCTTTCTTTTAAAAATGGTAATTTGCTATTACAGTTAATGTTTAAAATTTCTCCTGTATTTCGAGGCTTGTTAAATCTAAAAAAGAATTTTGGCGTGAAATATCATTATCAAAATTTTCGAAATTTTGATCGATATTATTTTCATGATGATTTTCAAAATTTTCTTGAGTTTCATAATCTTCATCTTGATTATTACATTCCTCATTATTATATAATTCTTCAGATATGTAATTAGGTGAATACTGAGTTCTCGGTTGGAAATGATTTTGTGATCTAGGTTGAAAATTTTGTCGTGTTTGAATTGACATAGGGATAGGCTTAATACCTTCAGCATTTCTTATTTGTTGACGAGGTGCGAATGGTTTCTGTACTGTTTTATTTTGATTTGTATTCAATTTTATTGGACCTCGGGGAAAATTAGAATTTTGAAATTTTGGTTGTATGTTCACAGGTTTCTGAATATATTGGGGTTTTTGATTTGAACGTAAATATTGGAAATCATTTGTTAATAATTCCTCAATTTCACATAAAGTTTTTGGATTACGCATTGCTAAATTATTTCTATAAGGTAGCAACAACTTTAGAAGCACAAACGTTCAAATTAGTACCAAACGTTTGTGATTCGTTAGTGCTTCAAGGATATACATTTAGTCCAGTCATTTGGTAGAAAAATAAGGGTTTATTCCACAAAAGGTCGGGTATTTTTGATTTTTGGATATGTTATATATTTAGAGGTCTCGACAAAAAATGCAAGTTTTCCCCCTCGGGGGCCTTCGGGAAGCACCGCCAACTTGAGAAAAAAGACGCAAAAAAGCGGTTTTTTCTGAATATCTCTTCACTTATTTGAATTAGGCAAAAATAGTTATTATCTAATTTGTTGACCATAAAATTCTCTACAACTTTTATCTAAAACATTTTTTTGTATAATTAATAGATAGCGAGCTACAGTGCTTCAAACAGAGCAATTTTTTTGAATATTACATGAATGCTTCATTTAAATCATATTTTATTATATTTTTTTTTCGTTTTTTTTACAAATTACTTTTTGACAATCATTAATTATTATGATTGAACTAATATATATAAATATTAATTATTGTTTATAGTTTTTTTTTCATTCTAAAGATTTTTTATAGTCCAGCAAATTTATGATTTTACCTTAAAGTAATTACAACAAAAGCTTTTTAACGGAATCCAGTCCCAGAAAAGTGCGCTGAATAACATATCAATATTTTCCCGAAATCGGAGCATGGGAACCTCCCGCCAATTTGGACAAATGGCGGCATATTCAGGTTTATGGTCATTTGCTTAAAACAATTATGAAAATATTTAAATTATTCAAAAAAACAAACAATATTACGTATTTGATACTTAGTCTAATAGGTTTCACTATTTACAACAGTTTACATTCGACGTGGCATCGAAAGAAGTAAGTTATCGATAACTGTTTTATAAAAATTGTTAACGTTTTCCTGCAATTTTTTCGTTTTTCATCCACCACTCTGATCTTGTTAAAGATACGATGATGCGGTTGCAAAATTTGAATTCAGTATAAAATTCTCTTTCGTATCGTGTATTACACTATTTTTGCCGATGAACGATTGGCGAGTTAATGCCAACTAAAACTCATATGAAATCCCTCTAAAATTTTAAACATCTGAAAATAGGCTCTTTTTTCATTTTCTCATTCAAAATTTCAACAGGCTTACAGATAACCAATATTAAGTGCTTAATATGTGTCAAAGTGGTTGATGAAAAATTGAGAAAAGAGCCGATTTTCAGATGTTTAAAATTTTAGAGGAATTTCATGTGAGTTTTAGTTGTTAGTAACTCGCCAATTGTTCATCGGCAATAATCGTGTAATACATGATATTAAAGAGAATTTCATGCTGAATTCAAATTTTAAAACCGTGTCATCAAATCTTTAACAAGATCAGAGTGGTGGATGAAAAACAAAAAAATTGCAGGAAACCGTTAACAATTTTTATAAAACAGTTATCGATAACTTACTTCTTTCGATGCCACGTCGAATGTAAACTATTGTAAATAGTAAAACCTATTAGACTAAGTATCAAGTACGTAATATTGTTTGTTTTTTTGAATAATTTAAATATTTTCATAATTGTTTTAAGCAAATGGCCATAAACCTGAATATGCCGCCATTTGTCCAAATTGGCGGGAGGTTCCCATGCTCCGATTTCGGGAAAATATTGATATGTTATTCAGCGCACTTTTCTGGGACTGGATTCCGTTAAAAAGCTTTTGTTGTAATTACTTTAAGGTAAAATCTTAAATTTGCTGGACTATAAAAAATCTTTAGAATGAAAAAAAACTATAAACAATAATTAATATTTATATATATTAGTTCAATAATAATAATTAATGATTGTCAAAAAGTAATTTGTAAAAAAACGTAAAAAAAATATAATAAAATATGATTTAAATGAAGCATTCATGTAATTTTCAAAAAATTTGCTCTGTTTGAAGCACTGTAGCTCGCTATCTATTAATTATAGAAAAAAATGTTTTAGATAAAAGTTGTAGAGAATTTTATAGTCAACAAATTAGATAATAACTATTTTTGCCTAATGCAAATAAGTGAAGAGATATTCAGAAAAAACCGCTTTTTTGCGCCTTTTTTCTCAAGTTGGCGGTGCTTCCCGAAGGCCCCCGAGGGGGAAAACTTGCATTTTTTGTTGAAACCTCTAAATATATAACATATCCAAAAATCAAAAATACCCGACCTTTTGCAAAGTAAATCTACCTAATGACTGGACTAATTAACTTAATTACAGTAGTTGTATTATAGAAGCATTTACGACAGTTTTATAAAAAATTAAAGTATGTTATTATTCATGAGTTTTTATACATGTATGCAAATTTTTAAAAAGCTTTACCATTCATGTCCTGAGAAATTTGAAATCAAAACAGAGCGAAATATAGGAACAATGTCTCACAAGGAAAGTTTTTTTCGTAGTAGCACATAATAAACGACAGATTTGTTGTAATTCTTTTCGAAAGTTGGAACATCTGTGACTTTCGGTGGAATTGCCGCATTTATTAAAACAGAATATACTTAATGTTTATATATATTTAAAACAACAATTTAATTATGTCAATAATCCTAAACTATTAAAAATTAAAAATTTCTTTTTTGCAAATTCTTTTACTTAGCAAAACTTTTGTATAAGACTGTCATAATAGAACCACTTTAAGTCAGCAACTAAACTACATACAGTTAAACATAAGGAAAGTGTTTATTTTGTAAAAATGTAATGTTTCAGTTCTCATTTAACGAAATTTTATTTAAATACAAATTTAAATTATTCAATACATTGTAGCACTGCACGGGCCAAAATTTTCAGGCTCGGCCCACCGGAAGTCATCTTTTTCTGAGTAGGGGTAAAATTCACCACTACCTCGTGGCATCCTTGTCTTTTACTCAGAGTACAGATGTTTATGTCTTTGTCTAATATATAGGGCATATGTGACTTTTTGAATGCATCTAATTAGCAAATTAACAGGCGAGAAATCCTTCTACAACCCTGCACCGGAGGCCCAAGGTGGCTAGGTGGGATGAGCACGGACGAATCGGAGTCAACAATTATAAGTTGTCTCCGTCCAACATATATACTTCATATGCAGAAACTACCCTACTACGTCAGGACATCAGCAAATGCGATGTGAAGTATTAAGATGATTTCTTAGAAATTTCTGTCTGTTGCAGTTTCATCTGGACATCTAATCTTCTATCATTTCCACCACCCATTTCTAGGGGTGGCGCTTGTGGGTTTAAAACTGGGTGCCCAGCACTCGGAAAGGCATCTTGGTTTCGACCAGGATCACTCTCTGGTATTAATACTAGTGTATAATATAAATATATTACCAGAGAGTTGCTCAGCCTCTATGGTCCATATACTAATTTTATTAAATACCTGGAAGCTGTGGTATTGGTGTTACACCTATATATTGCTGTCAGTTGTTGGCAAAGCCTTCAGCTGCAGTACTGGGATATTTTTGAACGCATTACGCGGTCAGTAGGTGAAAGGATAACAGGGAAGTGCACGCTCCACTCCGTGGTCCAGTTGCAATTTTCCAACCTCATTACTTACTCACCGCACGGTTGCGTCGTTGATAACAGGGAAGTGCACGCTCCTCTTGGTCCAGTTGCAATTTTCCAACAACGGCGTATTCCGTCAACTATACACATATATATTTTATATTATTCCAGTTACTAATTATTGTAACACCATGCCATAAATGAGCAAACTTAATAGCAGACAGCCTTTGCGTCTGAGAACTTATATGCACACTGGTCAAACGGCTAATAAAGGGATATATTCGGACATCTTGTATGTCTGCGTTTAGCCATACGTTCGACCCATCATCCACCTGGGGGATCCGTCCACAGCCGTAACCACGGCTGACCAAGGTCCACGGCCCACGACCAAGGCACCGCTACACCAGTGACCGACCCAGGCCTGCCGCCGTACGCACTGTTGCGGGACGTTGCCTGTGCTGCGCCCGGGGTCGCCACGCGTTCGAGCCCGCTGCCAGCCACGGCCTTGCCCAGGGCATACACCCGGCATCCCAGGCCTCAGTAACAAACATTACTCTTGTATATAAACATTTGAGCTTTTCATGTCACTTGATGAATAAACGTTGTTTATTATTGAATCTGTGTTTTTTGCTTGTATTATTCCTTGCACTACCACGACTTCAAATCAAAGAATTCTGGGCACTATTTATTTATTTACATAACACAACGTAGGGTAATTGACGATCACGATCTATATGTACGAGGGGGTGGTAAAACACTGCCGCGTTACAACATAATTATATAATTAGACATAATACATATTAAGAAGAAATATACAATATAGTATCAATTCATAACAATGTTAAAAATTTAAATATTTAAAATAAATGATCTTAGTTTCAGGGATGAGATTACATAATTGTAAACATTAAACATTGTTTTAATATTATTTACCCTGGCAAATAGATCTGCTAGTGGATTGGTAGTATCGGGGTTGAATGATGGTAACGACTAGGCCCTTAATGGTGCAAAAATTAGGCATCTATAAAAGAAATTAAATAAATCATCATCCTCGAATAGATTGAACATATTTCATCTGCATCAAAGGAATGTACGGAGCCTTCTGCGAATATCTTCGTTTTGTAGTAATTAGCTACTCGCAACTGGGAGTTTACAATTTTTTTGCAAATTTTCTTCCAAATATAGGTTTGTATACGCATCAATGATATTAATTTCTTGTTTCACAGTGTGGAAATCTTGAGCCTGCCAGAGCCATTCATAATTATCTTTAGCTAGAATTTCTGTTAAACTTGTGACCCAATTGTATTTCTTCCTTCTTACTGAAATAGTGTTTTCTGCAGAGTGTATGTGTAATAATTTATTGTAACAAATTTTCGGGTATCTTTTATCTGACATTAGCAAAATTTTGCACCAGTAGTTGAGAATATATTTTATTATCCTTATTTCTAATTTATGTTGTTGGAATTCATATCGTACAATGTAATTCGGAGTGGTTTGTCTTCATCCCCAAAATAACTTTAAAAAAATTAGTTTGACATTTCTCTTCGTCTTCGAAGTGGTTAATGGCCCACACTTCCGAACCATATAATAGTGTAGATACAACTACCGAGTTATATAATTTGTTCGTTGTGTATAAACTCTGTATTCCAGATTTTATCATCATGTTTTTCACTATCCCAGATGCCCTATTCGACTTGCTCAAAAATTCTTTAGAATTAATATTATACAGTCCCGACGTTGAGAAAGTAATGCCTAAATATACGTAGTAGACGAAGTGTAAGCTTTAATGAATTACTGTATTCTTCTAGTACTTTCAACTTCCTTGTAATGTCTGTAGGTTTATTGGCGAAAATAACAATATCATCTGCGTACTGTAATGACAATATATCTAGAGTTTGGTTAATAAATACTCCTTCTAACTGTTTTGCTCGAAAATAATCTTCCAGATCGGAAATGTACAGTATTTTTTAGCATGATTTCAATACCTCTCTTAGCGAGAGGTAAAAATGTTATTTTGTTGAATAAGTCGCGTATTTGATGTTCAATTGTTTGTATTTTCCACCGTTAAATTTGTCGTATAATATCGCCCAACTTTGTCCATTTAATCGTCTTTCTATCTCTTCAATAGCAATGGTGGTCCGCTTACGGCAGACACACACACTGCAAATAAGAGAGGGCTAGTAAACTCACCCTGGAGTATTCCTTTTGTTATACCAATTTGCTTTGAGTTGTTGTTTTGGATAGTTAGTGTCATTTCAGCTTTCTCATACACATTTTTTAACAGTAGGGTTAATTTACCACTTGCTCCTTTTTCGTATATTTTGTACCAAAGTTTTTCATGACAAATTGAGTCAAATGCTTTCTCGTAATTAATGAATATTGCGTAAATTCCTTCTTTCCTTGTAATAATACGTGATTGAACAATTGTGTTCATGACGAATATTTTGTCCAGGCGTGATTTGTGTTTTCTTTATCCCGATTGTGACTCTGGAAGAATGTCAAAGCATTCAGCCCAGGTTTGGAGCCTATCATTGATTATGTATGTGAATAATTTCATTATACAATTGCATAGTGCAAAACTCCTATAGTTTTTTTACGTCATTTTCATCCTCTTTTTTATATAATAATGATAATTTTATATTCATTAAATTTTTTGGAACTTCTGAGTTCATAAATTTGTTAAACATGTTCATGTTGTAAGTTTTCCATTTATCGGGTAATAATTTTAGATGTTCATATGTGATATTGTCAATACCGGGACTTTTATTTATTTTTTGATTATTAAGAGCTATATTTAGTTCATTTATTGTAATGTCTGAGTCCAAATATGGGTGCCTTACATCAATATATAGGTGCGTTCGGCAAATGAGTTCTGTTCACTCTTTTCACTCTGTGCACTCCTAGCACCGTTCGGTAATTACATTGACATAAAAATACCACAAGAAATATATTTTTTGTTTGAAAAGCTTTGTTGACAGAAACAAAATATTATCTAGATACCGCATTCACAGGCTACTTTGTAAGTTGTATTAAAATTTTGTGATTTATTATTTTTGTTTGAAAAATTCTAGTCAGACAAAATGTTTATTAAGAATTTCTAGTAAGACATAAAACGTTGAAGGCACCACGGGTGTTAAACGACAATAATGCCTTCGGTCAATGTACTCGCCTCGGGCCAGAGGCCCTCGACAGTACACTGTTGACCTCAGGCATTATTGTCCTTATAACAACCCTTGGTACCTTAATTACTATTATGTTGAAATATTTTATTATACACAATTATTTTATATTTATAATATTGTTTTGTAATATAACACGGCACAGTATGTCGGAATGGTAAGAATTCTGTACCTTTTCTTATATATACTTTCTTCAGAATAATTAAAGAATAATACCAAACTGAATAACTTCTGTATGGTTCATTATTTATTTTTTTTTTAGCAGTGCAGTATATCAGATTATCAAAAAAGGAGGTTATTATATTTGTGCACCAAAATTTTAACTCTACTCGTTCGGTTAATCACAAATAAAGGAGTGTACCTTGTTCCCTCGATCTACTCCAACTCCAGCTCTACTCCCACTCCACTCCAACGCCGCTCCGTAAATACTCCAACTTCATATGATTTACCGAACGCACCTTATGTAGTGTCGTTATATATTTTTGTTCCATACCATGATTTAAAGTAATCTTCCCATTTCTCTAATTTTATTGGATTGTTATTAAATATTTTTACTTTAAGTGATTTAACAGTAGCCCAAAATTCCTTCTGATCTTTAATATTATTTAGTTTATTTTTAAGTTGTCTTTTATAGGCTTTCTCTGCATTCGATACATGTTTTATATTCTTTTATCTTTTAAGTATATTTTAGTGCTGATTCATTCAAAATTTTGCTCCCTGGTTTCTTTGAGAGAGTTTAGTTAATTTCTTTAATTCTTTACATTTTTGGTCAACCAAGGTTTATTATTATATTTTCTTTTTAGATCTGGAGTGTATGAGATTGTGTTGGTTATGGCTGCGTTCACTGACGCATTTTGCATGGATGTGCATAGATTGTTATATAGTAATTGAATATCATTTAGGTCAGTAATTTTATCCTTGTTATCTTCCTCTAATAATTCAATATAATAGTTCGCTTTTTCTAAATTCCATTCATCTTTTGTTTTGTACACTGTTTGTTTATTTATTTGATTTGTTGTTAAGTTATTGTAATTTGTTTCTCTTATTAGTGATAATGAGCATATGCAATGATCTGAGTAGAATATGTCATTGTTTATTTTAAAATCTTTGATAAATTGTTATAAATTAATATTCACCCAAACAAGATCTATGATTCTTTTACCCCTAGGACTAACATGTGTGTAATTGCCTGGGTAGTCACTCTCCGATCTATCATTGACTACATAGAATCCTTCGGGTTGTAGTACCTCGATCAAATCTTTCTCTTTTCTGTCCGTTCTGGAGTCATATGTCAAGCGGTTAGCGGAAAGAGATGTTTCTGTAAATAGAGCTTCTTCAAAATTATTTCCTTCTCCAATTTTGGCAATGAAATCACCACCAATTATTATATGACTATTTGGATGTTTCTCTTCTATATTTATTAAAGTATCTTTGAAAAGGCTTATCAATGTGTTGTAGTCATATGACAAAGAAAAGTGTGTAGCACATAATACTTGTGTATTTCAATTTTTAAATATGTCCAGTGAACATCTTTTGTGATTACTTTAGTGTTTTTAATTGAATAATGGATAAAGATGATTACGCCAGCCTTAGCTCTTCCAGTTGTCGCTTTGTTTATTGCTAATTCTTGAATTGCTTGGTAGTCCTTCAGGAAATTTGGAACTGTAGATAAATTATAATTCAGCCAGGTTTTGTTGATGCATATTATATCTTCTTCTTTTCCATCTAGCTTATAAATGTTAGCGAATCCTTGTATATTCCAGGACATGATTTTGTAAATTGGACTATGAGTTGAACCGGTATTTAGTTTTTTAAAAGAGCGAAGTCTAGTTTGACGAGTTTTATCAGTATGAAAAAAAAAAAACGTGTGCTGTGAAACAAACAAGACTGGTTCCTGTCAGCTTCTGGTTTCATCGGCCGTTTTTATATTACCGAAGCCTATCTAATTGTTAATTTTGGTCTTTACGCCATCAGCAACTACCAAGTTTTTCAGATAAGTATTATCTTTCTTATACATTACTTATAACGTTAAATTTTTAAATTATATATATTTGAATTTTCAAAAAATTTAATTTTGTTTATTAGTTACGGTTTTAGCATAACTAGATTATAATTTATTATATTTTTGACAGTTTGACAGCTGTCAAATACAGAATTATATACATACATAAATTCATTTAATAGTTTTTTATTTTTAAAATAAGGATAAAGAAATAAATAAACAAAAAAGTAATTATTTCCAAATTTTATAGGAAACTATTGTAAAAATGAAAGGCTGACTTTAATTCTTTTCTAATACTTCAGTCAAAGACGAGTCTGGTAAACTGCTTTGACTTCTACTCTTACCGAAAAAACCCGTTTTCTGTCTACTCTGTCCTTATCTTTTATGTATAGTAAAATGAAGATTAAATGGAGAATGTATGATGAGTGTAAATTTGGGACGTGGAATGTCAGAAGTGTGAATGGCAAAGAGAATGAGTTGATGAATGCAATGCGAACGTACAGTGTAGATGTTTTGTGTGTAACTGAGACAATGAGGAAAGGTTGTTGCGAGGAAGAAGTGGATGGCATTTTTTGTTTGTGGTCGGGAGTTCGAGAGATTGAGCATGCTAAGCATGGTGTAGGTATACTTGTGAGTGAAAGAATGAAGCCGTTTATACGAAGTTATGGTTGTATTTCTTCGAGAATTTCTTGGATGAGATTCAAGGTAGGCTATATACGAATCTTCGTTGTGTCCGCTTACGGTCCAACAAAATCTGAAAATGACCTTGAAAAAGATCAGTTTTGGATGTCGATAAATAACGTAATTGATTTGTGTGATCCGGGTGAGAGGGTGATAGTATGTGGCGATTTAAATGGATGGGTGGGTGTAAAACGAAGTGAATCAGAGAATGTGTTGGGAAGTTTCGGTGATTGTCAAGTGAATGACAATGGTAAGAGAATTGTTTTATTTTGTTTGGAAAGAAATCTCTTCATTTCAAATACCATTTTTAAACATAAGTTAGCTCACATATACACCTGGGGAAATGTGGTTCAAAATAAACGTAGTGTAATTGACTTTGTAATCTATGATGAGCGTTTGAGGAGTATGATTGTAGATAAGTGTGTGAAAAGAGGCGCTGAATTGGGGACGAATGATCATTATTTGGTTGTGTCGCGAATGCGGTTAAATAAATTTTGGCGAATGAAGGAGAAAGATTCTGGGCAAATGTTTCGTGTGAAATCCTGTGCCCTTTTAAATAAAGATGTTAGGATAAAATTTGTTGATAGTTTGAATGAATCCATGCCTGAATGTGAGCCTAATTATGAATGTAATATAAATAAAGTTTGGAAGAAATTTAAGGATTCCCTCCTTAAATGTGCAAAAGAAGTTTGTGGTGAAAGCAGATTAGGCTGTTGTCCGAAAAATGCGTGGTGGAATGAACAGGTGAATGAAGCGATTGCTGAGAAAATGAGGGCGTATTTAAACTTTTTAAATGTTAAAGATTCGCCTGGGAGGTTGCGCGAAGAATGTTTGATAGAGTATAGAAGGTAGAATAAATTGGTGAAGCAAGTGGTGAGAGAAAGTAAAAAAACAATTTGATGATTTGTTGAGTGAAAGGTTGACAAATGATTTTAGTACAAATAAACGATTGTTTTGGTTGAGTGTGAAGAGACTGCGGGGTGGAAGTGGTCGAGTTGTGAAAGCTGTGAAGAGTGCGAATGGAGAGTTATTGTGGAATGAATCAGACGTAAGGAATAGATGGTGTGAGTATTTTAAGGGTTTGTACGGAGGTGAGATTGAGAGGGATGATAGTAGCGAAGCTGCAAGTGAAAATGATAGTGAAGATGATTATGATATAGATGAAAGTGAAGTATGTGATGCATTAGCGCGTGTAAGGAATGGTAAGGCTGCGGGTTTGGATGGGATTACAAATGAGATGTTGAAGTATGGGGGAGAGAAAGTATTTGATTGGTTAGTGTATTTATTTAGATTTTGTCTAAAACGTTGTGTAGTTCCTGATGATTGGAAAAAAGCTGTTATTTGTCCTTTATTCAAAGGCAAAGGCAGTTCGAGTGAATGTACAAATTTTCGCGCGATAAGTCTGTTGAGTGTGGTAGGGAAACTCTTTGGTATGGTTTTAATTCATAAGGTGCGAACCTTAACAATTTCAAAAATTAGTGACGTTCAGGGTGGTTTTTTGCCTGAGAGGGGATGTGTCGACCAATTGTTTGCTCTTCGTATCATTGTAGAGAAGTCACTTGACAAGAACAAGAAGGTGTTCTGTGGCTTTCTAGATTTAAAGAAGGCGTATGATAGTGTTCTTCGAGATACTTTGTGGGGTGTACTAAGAAAGTACGGCGTGAATGAAAACTGGTTGGGAGCGATTCGAGCGTTGTATGAGGGTAGTGAAGCTGCTGTGAGAATAGATGGTAGGTTGAGTAGTTGGTTTCGTATAAATGTAGGTGTTAAACAGGGTTGTGGTATGTCTCCGTGGTTGTTTAATTTGTATATGGATGTGTTGTTGCGGAAGGCGTTGAGTGGATTGGATGGTGTACATATTGGTGAAAGTATTGTGCCTGCGTTAGCGTATGCGGATGATGTAGTTGTCTTAAGTGAAAATGAAGAGCAACTGAGAAGAATGATAGAGAGAATAAACGAAGTTGGAAGGAGTATGAATTTATTGTTGAATGTTGATAAATGTAAGGTGTTAGTATTTGAAATGAGTAAATTAATGACTGAGTGCAATGTGTTGGTGAATGAAGTAAAACTGGAGCAGGTGAATGAGTTTGTATATTTGGGTAGCATGATGTCGAGGGATGGACGAATTGACCGTGAAATTGATAGGAGGGTGAGTGCGGGATGTAAGATAATGGGTGCTCTGGGCACGTTTGCTCGTAACGTAAACGTATCTAGAGAAGCTCGGTTAAGTGTATATAATGGAGTGCTGGTGCCTGCTTTGATGTATGGAAGTGATTGTTGGGCATGGACGAGAAAGCATAAAAGGAAAGTGACTGCTGTGGAAATGCGGTATTTACGTGGTGTTTGTGGGTATACAAGACGGGATCGCATGAGGATTAATTTGGTGTATGAAGAATGTATGGTTAGGAAGAATGTAGTTAAGAGAGTTGTAGTGAGTCAGTTGAGATGGTTTGGTCATGTGGAGAGAAAGATAAGTGAACGACTTGTAAAACGCATATATGTTGGTAAAGTTGAGGGTGTTCGATTGCGTGGCCGTCCAGTGTGTAAGTGGATGGATGTGATTGGTAGTGTTTTGAAGGAGCGTAAGTTTCCGAGTGGAAAGAGAAGAAGAGCATGTATGAATACGATTATGAATGTGGCTGAGGCGAAAAAAGTTTGCCAGGATAGGAATGTGTGGCGTAGGATGATTGTTTCGTAATTATTGTGGTGTAAAGATGAATGGTTAGTAAGAATGTTTTGTGAGAATGGAGAGACAGCTGAACTTTTATGTGGACGAGAAGAATGAAGTATGTTTGTACAGGAGTGTGTAGCGAAAGATGATTTTTGTGTAACTATTATTGTGGTCCGGATGCGGTTATTCGCTACCGAAAATCGGTCACTTTAATATGTTATTATGTATGGATACGTTTATGAATGTGGCTGTGGTGAAAGAAGTATGCATGGATAGGAATGTGTTGCGAAGTATGATTGTTTCGTAATTATTGTGGTGTAAAGATGAATGGTTAGTAAGAATGTTTTGTGAGAATGGAGAGACAGCTGAACTTTTATGTGGACGAGAAGAATGAAATATTTATGTACAGGAATGTGTAGCGAAAGATGATTGTTGCGTAACTATTATTGTGGTCCGGATGCGGTTATTCGCTACCGAAAATCGGTCACAATAATATGTTCTTGAATGAATGTTATGATGATTTTGGGCAAGGCGAAAGAAGAATGTTTTTAAAGAGTTAAGTGATTCTGTGGAGCTCTTGCTTTCATCCCTTTTCTTATTATTTTCGGGTTTTTGCTAACCCACTAAGTGGGAAACGCGTGATTTTATGTATGTATGTATGTATGAATAGTATAAATTGCTGTGTAAAGCAATTGAAGATACGATTTTCCGAGTTAACGTCTTAGAAGCAAGTCTTCTCTTCTGTATCAACTATTGTATATACTGTTTCGAACAAATAAATAAATTATAATTTTTAAAAACTCTAAATACGAGTTGCATTTTATAATTCACACGAATCACTTTCAATGGATTTTTTTCATTTAAACAAATCTGTAAAATTTAATATATTACTAAAAATATGGTTTGATTCGACTGCATTTTCACCACGAACAATAAGTCTCCCTTCATCCACAAAAACTTATTATTGCAGAAAATCGAATCACTTGGTCTTGTTTCTTGTGCCACTGTAATAAAAGTTCAAAATCGTACCGCATGAGATAACAAGCGCGACTAAAACACTACGAACCGAATTGAAAGTAAGAACGGACAGAATAAGTGGTCAGGTGCAGAATACCAATCCTTTGAACAATAGCCTAGGTCTATAACTATAGAATCAGAGAAAAATCTTATCGTCCTCGCTGAAGAATTACAGAGCCACAAATAACATTATTTCTTGGAATTTATTAAAATTTACTTCAATATAAGGTTTCTTAAAATAAATGTATCTGTTTATATGATCTATAAGAAATAAAATTAAAGAAGAAAAAATAATAAAAAACAATTATTTTGTTTTCAAAGAGGTTATATTACATGGCAACTTAAGTTGCTACTGAGCACTATCAATATCATCCGGATTAGAAATAAATAAATTATTATATTCAACATATCTTTTATTATTAGCAATTCAGTAATACAAATGATATAAAAATAGGTAATATAAAAAAAGAAAAATATATTAAAAATTATGGAAGGAATCAAAACAAGATGGATGAAGTGGAACTTTGTATTTTTTACACAAGTATGTAGTGCGTTTTGTACATGCTTTGCATCTACGATATTTACTTTCTCTTTTTATGACAAGATGATCGGTCACAATAATATGTTCTTGAATGAATGTTATGATGATTTTGGGTAAGGCGGAAGAAGAATGTTTTTAAAGAGTTAAGTGATTCTGTGGAGCTCTTGCTTTCGTCCCTTTTCTTATTATTTTCGGGTTTTTGCTAACCCACTAAGTGGGAAACGCGTGATTTTATGTATGTATGTATGTATGTATGTATGTACTGCTTCCTTTTTAACTTCCTTTTTCTTCTCTTTTGCCGGTGTAGATGAAGTATTATTGTCGGGTAAGGGAAGAGTTTCGGCTCGTAGATTTTTCTCCACTATATCCTCTATCTCTTCGTTTGCTACTATTACTGGAACAGTAGCTTCGGTATTAAATGAAGTCATCGGAAGAGTGTGCATTTTTGTTGATTATTAGTTTGTCATATTTAAGATAAGCAAGATGGCCCTCCTTTCTTGCTTCTTGTAAGAAACAAGAGTATCTATTGTGCTATTTTATTTATTAATTAATAATAAGTAATTATAGTAATAATTAGTTATTTATTATAATGTACCATATATTGTGCAAAACATATATACTTATATAATAAAATGGATTTGGCCCGCACTATACCTCCCGCCATTTATTTTTTGTTAACATACATATTTACTAATGCTGGCAACTGCATCAATTTCTTTAGCATATAACTATTGTTCCAATATAAGCATCGTCAGTATGCGAAAAATAATTATTTAACTAGCAAGTGAGTTAATGAGAGCGATTAATGATTGAGATATCAATAATTACCAATAACACGTGTTAGTTACAATATTTTTCCGTTAACCATATTTCACTGAATTGGAAAATCTAATTTTATTCATGACATTTAGGTTCGTAACGTTTGACAAATAAGTTTAGATAATTGTTCATCAATAGTTATGTGTTATCTATGGACTATGGTTACCCACTGAAATCGTTTATTAATGCACACACACATACCACTTATATACCCACACACATCCACCCAAACCACCGATACATACATACATACATACATACATACACACTCACACACACACACTCACACACACACGATCACATAGGGTAGCGGGAGGTTAAACGGAAACAAAAGCAGAAGTAATTTATAAAAAAGTTTATTACTTTTCTTAAAGACAAATAATGAAATAAAAACATTTTTCTTTTTTATAAAAATAAAAAAAAAATCTGTTGTGGCCAGCACAAGACCTCTTGCCATTTCCATATTAGGCTATATAAGTATTGTATTGCACTTTGCTATCGGACCGTCGTTTTATAACAAAATATTACAGAACTTTACCCAAATATTAATTTTATTGTATTTAACATGTCTTCTGCACACATATAATTATATCTATTTTTCATTGTATAAGGAAGTTTCTAAATATCAGATTCATCCAATTCATTAACCAGATTGGCGGTATTTCTGATGGATATATGCATATTACAAATATTTAATTAATAAAACAATAAGAAAGATTAAATGTACTTCCCAGAAAAAGCTATCAAAATGTTACTAAAACTGTTAATTTTTGACACTGAAATCTGTCATTTACAAGTTATGTTATAAACTTTTAATTTGTCAACTGGTTTCCTTAGTGTAGTTTCGCCTACTCGACTTGTTATATCCCGATATTCTATATATTATAGCGTCCTTATCTCTAAATTTATAGAAGATATAATAAAAAATTTAAATGTACCAGGTGTAGAATTTTGTTCTTCAAAATTAGTAATAGGAATGTCAGATTGAGGAATTCATAGTTAAACAGGTCTTATGTCTTATAGTTTTTGAGGAATCGTCCGTCCAACATCCAGCCATACACATATACACACATCTACACACACACACACACACACACAGAGAGACATCTTTGTAAAAATGTTAAAATCGGATTGTAGTGACCTTGAAACGTGCTTATTTATTAAAATCTGGATATGTGATTTTTATCATGATTCCAATACCTCTCTTAGCGAGAGGTAAAAATAAGAACATGTATTGCACGCGCACATTAAGTTCAGAATGATGACAGATGTCAAACCTGCATCCATTAACAAACCAGAAAATATTGAATAAAATAAGCGCGTGCTAGTTATTCTGCCAGTATAGTACAATAACTAGCACGTACTTACCGTATTCATTATTTTCTGGTTTGTTATAGACCAGTTTTGACGTCATCAGTCTCAAATTAACGTGCGCGTGCTACACTACAGTGTATTTTACGTAAGAAAATAGCAATGGTTTATCTTTAGATTTAGAAAGAAAAATAAATTCTGCCTTCTCATTGGTTAAAATGGAAATCGAAATCATTGTAGAGGAAATAAATAATCTTAAATTTTGACAGACGAAGTGTAATTATTAACAAAGATAACAACGTTAATATCCTGTAATGTGGTAATGTATAATTTTGACAATAACGTCACAGTAATGAGTACGGGTATTTTATTTAACGAATTTATGACCGTATTATGGTTTAAATCTGTAGAAAAACTGACAAAAGCACATCTCTTTTTGTTGATTAATATAAAATTATACATGAGTGGCAGCTTTCGTTCCGATTGTTATTGTTAATATCAACTAAATCTCAAACACTATCTTCTATTTTCTTACGTGAAACGCAGTACAATAATGTACATAGCATACAAAACAAAACAGTCTTAATAATCATGTAAAAATAACAATGCATCGACAGTTGTCGGTTTTAAGCATGTTCTTCTTTCTTCTATAATTCTTCCAGCAGTACTGAAATTTCTTTCACTACTAGCACTTGTAGCTGGAATGCAAAATATATTTTTAACAAGTTTACTTAAACATGGAAATATATTTTCATGTTCTAACCACCACTGTAGTATTTTGTCATCGTCATAGTCATAATTAAACTGCATGTATTTATCAAGTTCTGTGTAGCTATTGTCACTGTTATTGTAGGATTTATCTTCCCATTGGTCAAATTTAGTCAGCTTATTTGGTCTTTCTATATCTGTGCTAGATGTGGCTGTAGTTATATATTCAAACTCCAATAATTTATGTGAAATGTATTCTGTAACTTGTTGTCTTTCTATATCGGTTAGCATACGTAGTTGTCTGAAACGAGGCCACAAAAATGTAGCTACTTTATGTATAATATTTATTTCAAATTTCATTGTTAAAAATTTTTTTGCCCGAGATTTCAAGAAATTTTCTTCATCTGTAATCTGCATAATTTCGTCGGGAGTACAATGATCTTTTAATTTTTTATACCATAATAACACTTTATGAATAGTTGGTGAATTTTCTGCTTCAAGTTCTTTTGAAGTCTCCTTAAAAGGAGCTTAAAAAATTATCAGAACTTTAAGAAATTCTCTTTCAACGTTATTTAGCAGGTCTTCATTATCACTTTCATATAAAACATTCATAATTTCTTCAAATTGGAAATCCACTGACTTTAACATATCGAACATTGAGTTCCATCTAGTTTCTACTTCCTGGATCAAAGTTTTTGACAGCAGTTTTACATTTCCGTTTTGTTTCATGTACCTAACTAATTCTTTACAACCTTGTATTGTTCTGCATATATTTGCGTGACTTCCACTTAGTTTTTTTGAGTCAAAGTTATGCCTCAACACAGTACTAATTAGATGTGCGGAACAATTCATACGATTATTACTTTCTAGAGCTTTTACCATTTAATAAGTAATATTAATATTACTTATTAAATGCTTTTACCATGTTCGCCCCCTGATCGGTAACGAATTGTATTTTATTAAATAAATGTGAAAGCAATCCACAAGTGGTGAATCTTCTCTTTAATTTTCTTTTTGTTTTCTGCAGTTTTTCTTTCTTCAGGAAAATCGCACAAAAAAAGCTTATGTTTTCGTAACTGCCACTTCTCATCAATAAAATGTATAGTGAGGGTTGTATAAGATATTTTTTTAAAATCATCTGTCCACATATCTCTTGTGATAGCAATTTTGTGACATTCAGTATGTTTTTCAATGACCTGTTAGTAAATCACGTTTGTTCTTTGCTATTTCTACGGCATGTCTAGACACTGTTGTCGGATGAGGAAAAATATCTTTTACGTTAAATGACCGTATTTTGAACCTACTGATATTAAATATTGCACTAATTCTTTAAATCCTTTCCCTGATATACTATCAAAGGGTCTTATATCTTTGGCACAAAAATTGACGCAGTTTGAAATTAATTCTTGTTTTATAACTGACGTATTTTCGGTTTGATGCGTTGTTAAAAATGATGTTAGTGGATTTGTTACTAATTTCAATTTATTGTACTTGTGTCGTAATAAATGTGATGTTCCACTTTTGGAAGCACTTCTGTAAGTCAGTAAAGATTTGCACTTTATAAATTGAACGTAACCTATAACAGAAAAAAAACAGCATTAGTTTTTGATATACCTACTGAGAGTTCGGAACCATTTGTGTAAATACGAAAATACATACTGACGCATGTGCACTACGTTATAAATTTTAAGAATGAGTTTACGCAAGCGTCGAATTTGTTACCATTTTGTATTTTCATTTTTACCGTTCGAAATGTGACAGGTATTCAAAATGACGCATGCGTACTGCGTTATAAAATACGTCTGAAGTTAACATGGGACAGAGTTCAAGATCCAGTCATTCCGTGCCCTATTGTAGAATTCACGAAACATGCCAATTAGAGTTGTATGTGTATTATTTACATAGACATTCATCACATTCTCTGTTTCATTCTAATATTTGTATATTTATACCATACACATTTCCAAGAATGTTGTCGTTTCTTACAACAAATGATCTTGAAGTCTCAGGAAAAACGTAATTAATCATTTACATTATTATATTCAAATTTTCTTTATTATAATATACAGGATGTATCAGGACTAGTGTAAAAAAAATTAAAAGCATATTCCTGACATCATTTTGAGTAAAAAATTTCATATGAAGGTATGCCCAGAAACTTCTCGTTACAGAGTTACAGGCCTTTAAAATTGCACCTCATCTGACATATTTTTATTAATAACTGTGAGACTAGTTGCACTAAAATTTTTAAACTTGATACGAGGATACTACTTATTGAGATGCATATTTAAACTTTATTTTGTTTCTGTATCTCAACCAGAGGCGTCTCATATGGAGAAGTCATGAAGGTTTTTATCCTTATTTTTTGATCTATTAACATTTTTTCAACTTTACCTATAAAATATTACATACAATACAAAAATACACAAAAAAGTACTCTCGATAAAATTTGATAAACGCAGTAGTTTTTGAAATATTTTAATTTTTAGAAAAAAATCAATTATACAAAAAAATTAGGTAACAATTAAAAAACAATGAAATTCACACAAATTCACTCTTTGATGTCCACGTCGATATTCTCTGGACTACGACAACCATTACTTTTACAATATCTATAAATAAACACCATATCTACATATTCACCAGCACTAACATTGTACACTTTTTTTTAATTTGCAAAAAAATACTAATATTGAAAATAAGGTAATTATACAATAGTTATAAACAGATTTTGTGTCGCTTTTTTATTTTGTTTGTTGTTTTCTATGGTAAATTGATTGATTTTTAACTGTTAACTATTTTGGATACGTGACATTTTATAAAAGTTAAAATATCTCAAAAACTACTGCGTTTATCAATTTTTATTAAAAGTACATTTTTGTGTATTTTTATATTGTTTGTAATACTTTATATTTAAAAATGCAAAAATGTTAATAGGTAAAAAAAAAATAAGGATAAAAACCTTCAAGACTTTCCCATATGAGACGCCTCTGGTTGAGATACAGAAACAAAAGAAAGTTTAAATATGCATCTCAATAAGTAGTATCCTCGTATCAAGTTTCAAAATTTTAGTGCAACTAGTCTCACAGTTATTAATAAAAATATGTCAGATGAGGTGCAATTTTAAAGGCCTGTAAATCTCTAACGAAAAGTTTCCGGACATACCTTCATATGACATTTTTCTTGTAAATTCAAATAAAACACAGCTTATTTAATTACTTGTTTTATTTTACGCAGTGAGATAGAATACAACAACGGACATTTTGTATGAATTTTATTACATGAGTGTGTCTATTTATATGTTTGAAGTTATTTACAAAAAACAAAGAATAATCAGGTTAAATATCAACATATATTAAAAACAGATCCAAATATTACCAACACCTTCCCTTATTTGGATATCTACAAAGCCCCTGCTTCATGAAGCATTTTTTAAAATTTTCATGGTCCAAAGCTTTAATTAGCGAATCTGCGACCATCTTTGTAGTAGGTACATGACGAAATTTTAATTCACTTTTTCTCGTAAAAAGTGATGCCTGACATCAATGTTTTGTTCTTGCTTGATACGCCCCGTTCAGAGCTAAGTTTCTTGCTCTCTGGTTCTCCGTGTTCAATAAGATGGGATGGTCAACGGACTTAGGTTCAATTTCTGCTGACAAACCTCTCAGCCATAATAGTTCTTGACTCCTCCGTGGAGAAAAGGACTATTGTTGGCTGTCTTTTTGTATTCCATGAGATAGGAGCTCCACATTTTAAAAATACATGTCCTGTTACAGATCTTCTTTCATCCAGATCGCTTGCCCAATCTGCGTCACAGTATCCTACAATCGGTGAAGGTTTATTGCCATCAAACTCTAAATTCATGTCTAAAGTTCCCTTAATGTAGCTGAAAATACGTTTAACTGCTGCCTAATGAGCAGTTCCTGGGTTCTGATTGAATCTACTGACACAGCTGATGACATAAGAAATATCTGGTCACGATACTTGAGCAGCAAAAAGAAGGCTACTAACAGCTTCTTGGTACGGCACGTTCTTCATTTTTTCTAAATCTTCTTTAGTTTTGGGTTATTGCTGTTTTGATAGTTTTTCATTGGTATTCATAGGCGTAGATATATAGTTACATTCGTCCATATTAAAACGTTTAAGAATTTGTTCTAAATATGATCGCTGATTAATCCAAATTTTGTTTTCTTGTCTGTTTCTTATTATTTGAAATCCTAAGACAAATATTGCTTCACCAACATCTGTTAGTTTCAAAGAACTGGCTAACTGGGATTTGACTTGTTCTTTTGCCTTTTGGTTATTTGAAAAGATTAGTAAATCGTCTACCCAAATTGCTATAAACATTATTTCGTTTTCCGTGCGTTTATAGTATACACAACTGTCAAAACGAGATTGTTCAAAACCAATATTCTTCAAACAAGAATCTAATTTGACGTTCCACACTCGACTGGCTTGTTTGAGGCCATATAAACTTTTTCTCAAACGACAAACTTTATTGGACTGTTGATATCCACGTGGTTGCAACATATAAATTTCTTCGGTGAGATCTCCTTGAAGAAAAGCTGTCACAGCGCCCATTTGGTCGATATCTAAGTCCAGTTCAGCTGCTAGTGATAATAAATATTTGATGGAACTATAGCGTACAACCAGTGAAAATGTTTCCTCAAAATCCATCCCTTTTCTCTGAGCACAGCCCTTAACTACAAGTCGAGCATTATGCTTTATTATTTTTCCAGTGGCATCTCTCTTTGTGCGAAATACCCATTTACAATCCTAGGGTTTTTTTTTTTATCTGGAGGAAGGTTTACCAATTCCCAAGTTTTATTTTGGAATTGAGATTTAATCTCGTCATCCATCACTTTTTTCTAAAATGTTCTGTCAGAGCGTGACATTGCTTCTTCTGCAGTCACAGGATCAGATAGTTCACCGCCAAAAAAATGCCGAATAAGTCACAAAATCTTCTAGAGCTTTAGGTTTTTTTCTTTCTCTTTGTGATTTTGGCCGAACATCTCCAACTTCTTTTCTTTGCTCTACAACTTCTTCATAATTACGATCAATATCAGATTCACTTTCTAAACTATCATGTTCATCTTTAAATATCATACTACTCTGATCAGTATTCGATTCATTTGTAACATTGCTCGAATTTTGACTGATGTCTTCTTCATCCAAACTCTCATCAAAAATTGATTCTTAATCATTGATTTGAATTTTGATGCGATTTATTTAACAGGGTACTTCCTTTCTTTGTTTCTGAGAATATTACATCCCTGGATAAGAAAACTCGCTGTTTGACAGGATCATAAAGTCTGTAAGTTTTAGACTCTAAGCAGTATCCTACAAATATACTTGGAGTTGACTTGGGATCGAGTTTCTTACATTTTTCAGAAGGTACGTGACCGTAAGCATTACAACCAAATATCTTTAAATGTGTAAGAGTTGGCTTTTTACCTGACCAAATTTCCTCAGGAGTTTTACCAGTGGACTTACTTGGAGAACGGTTGAGTAAATAAATTGAAGTGCTCACTGCTTCAGCCCAAAAAAAATAAGGTACTTCAGATTCTGTCAGCAAACATCGAGCTCGGTCCATCATAGATCGGTTTAGCCGCTCAGCTTTTCCATTTTGTTTCGGTGTGTACGAACCAGTGGTTTGATGTAAAATTAAGTATTAAGCAAATTATTTAGCTTATTGTTACAATATTCGCCTCCATTGTCCGTACGCAGTATTTTTATTTTACGTCCCGTCTGATTTTCGACAAAGTTCTTAAAAGTTTCAAAATATTCCGGTACTTCAGATTTTGATTTTAAGAAGTAGACAAATGATTTATGGCTATATTCATCCAAAAACGTTAAAATATATTTCGATCCAGCAAGAGAGCTTACTTCTATCGGTCCAACTAAATCAGAGTGTACAAGTTCTAGTAAAGTATTTGTTTTCGGGCTACTTAATTCAAATGGTAAACGATGACTTTTACCAATCGCACAAGTTTCGCAAATCTCGGATGATTTTGACTCAGGAAATTTAATTCCGTCTACTAGTCCATTGTTTAATTTCTTTAAACTTTCTAAATTTATATGCGCCATTCGCTTATGCCAGAGATTTTGAACATTGCATTGAGCAGACACGACTATACCATCAGTGGGAGGTACATCTAATTTAAATCGATTATTCACAAGAGTAGCAGTAGCAATGAGGTTCCGTTGTTTGTTAAAAACTTTAGCTCCGGTCGAATCAAAAGTTACAGAATTGTCTTTACTAACCATCTAACTAACTGAGAGTAAATTTACTTTTAGCTCAGGAACAAAGTAAACATTACTTACGTTTACATCGGATTCTGTACCAAAAATGCAAATCTCCCAGTGTATCCGTCACCATCTTTTCATTGTTTGCTGTGGTGATATTTAATTGGGCTGCTTGTCTTACATTTTTCAACACAGAACTGTCCGTGATTAGATGTGCTGATGCTCCTGATTCTACAAACCATTCATTACTTGCCTGAGATTGTACGGGGAACGCAGCAAATAGAGAATTATCAGTCTTATTTTGCTTATTGTTATGCTTTGCTTCGTCATTTCGTTTTTTACAATTCTTTGCAAAGTGACCATAACCATTACACTGGTAACAACGTGGCCCTTTTCCACCCTATCATTTTGATTGTATTGACCTCGGATTATTACTACTACCTGGTTGTTTTTGTATTTTGTTTGTTCGAATGATGAACCATAAACATACATAGCTACATCTTTTGATTTGGCTGTCTCAGAGATGTCCTGCAAAAGTTTTGTTTTAATAGAATCAGCTGTTACCTTCACACCTGAACTTTCAATTCCCATGATCATAGTCTCATATTTTTCTGGAAGCCCTGCAAGTAGTATTGTTCCAAACCATTCGTCACTAACTGTTAGACCAATATTGGATAATTTATGAGCTGTTTGTATTATTTTATTCACATAATCGTCAACAGATTCACATGTAGCACGTGTTGTAGTGATTAGTGTTCTCAACAATCCTACTCGCCTTCTTAATCCACATCCTGAAAAGCCTTTTCCAGATTGTCCCATGCTTCTTTGGCCGTTTCGGTAGATTGCACATATACAAAATTTAACGGATCTATCAGGCGGATTATCTTTGACCTGCATTTTTTGACCTTTTTATATCCTTTTCTGTGCCTAGCACACAAAACCATAGTTCTAAATCTTCAAGATAAGCCTGAACTGCGAATTTCCACACGTCGTAATTTTCACGGCCCCTCAACCTTTCTATCGGTGGGTGTTGAAACGACGCCATATCGGAAAAATTATTTTAATCGTTTACTTACTATTTGTGTTTTGGGCAATCCTGAGCTAGGTATATTTAGCTGTTCTGGGCTATTCTGGGCACATAACCGTTTGTAAATTCAAATGAAACACAGCTTATTTAATTGTTTTATTTTACGCAGTGAGATAGAATACAGCAACGGACATTTTGTATGAATTTTATTACATGAGTGCGTCTATTTATATGTATAAAGTTAGTTACAAAAAAACAAAGAATAATCCAAATATTACCAACAATTTTTTGCTCAAAATTAGGTCAGGAATGTGCTATTCATTTTTTTACACTAGTCCTGATATACCCTGTATAACAAAGTACTATTATTATTTTCGTTATTATAATCAAATTTTGTTTATTTCCTTAAATTTTCAATTTTGAGAAATAAGCGATAAATTGAGCGGTAGAGTATTCAGGCTGGACGGGCATTGTATCGGTAATTGGTTGTCTTGCTCTAGTTTCGATATCACAAGTTTCAAAATAAATTTGAGTACCTACAAGTCGTATTTTTGTGTGCAATAAAATTATATTTCGCAGTAACAATTATTGAAAATAAATTTGTTATTGAAATTATTTAAAAAAGGTTTTAAAATATATTAATAAGTATATTTATAATTTATTCAATTTTTTTTTTACTTAAAAAAAGTAGCCCGTGTCTGTAGCTCAAAGTAATGCGTAAATGTAGTGTTATAAATATGGATTAAAATTAGCTCTTACCTATCTCTGCTTCCCTTTCGGAGTCCACAGTTAAGTGAAACATATCCCACACTTTACTTTTTTTCATTCTTTGATATCTGTGATTTTCTTTTATATACATTACTTGCTAGTTTTTTTTTTTTTTAAAAAAAAAAAAAACAGGTCAGCCCGGTTCAAGCCCGTCAAAAAAACCAGCCCGGTCCGATATAAGTCCGCCACATCTGAGGCCAGGCCCGGCTCGAGCCCATCACACTTGTAGCTCGGCCCGACCCAAGCCCGTCACAATTTAGGTCCGACCCGGCTCGAGCCCATCACAGTTGAAGCCCGGCCCGGCTCGAAGACCGATGATAATCATGAAAATTTGGCCCGACGGGTCGGGTAGCTTGCGGCACATTCGGGCCGAGCCGAGCCTTGCAGTGCTCTACAATACATGCAAAAACGATCGGCTTTCAAGCGTCATCTGCTATTTTCTTAAGTGAAAATGGTATTATTATTCTACACTACAAACATTATAAGATATTATATTACTATTAATAATGTGCATTTTTGTACTAGTAAAATTATGTTAGGTTCTTAATCTTAACAAAACAAGCAAAGGCAGTAACCGCAGGTTAAGGTTAAGATTGTAATTGTAACCTGGCTTATGCTGAAGGTGTAAATGTAATACGAAGACTATGTGTGCTGTAATGAATTATTATATTAAATGCATAATCTATGCATTAATACAATTTATTTAGAGACAGAAAAAAGTGTAAATGACAATAAAATAATGTTAAAATTATTATTAACTTGAAGCAAGTGTTTAGAACTTGATGTTTATGTGTTTGTTGAAATATGCGAAATTTAAAGTAGAATTAAATGAATTATTGTATATTACATTGTACTTTTTTTAAATATTATCCCTATACAGGGGCGTCTCGTCCATAAGGCTGCAGCCCATTCGATATAAAATGAAAATTTCAATTTTATTATCTCTTTCACGAGTGTGCAAACAAAACATATTGAATGAGTTACAGCCCGTTGAAACGTTGAAAGTGCACCGCATAAGACACAATTTCATTGATAACTATTGTATTAATTGTACTAAACTTTTGAAACTTATTATTATTTAGATGCATGTTCATATTTTCTTTTGTTTCTGTGTAAAAATATTAAATTACATGAAAAGAGAACATAGTGATTAATAGTCCAGGCAACGAAGGAAAAATAGCGGAAATAATTCATGTAGAAGCCAATTTTGGCACAGTTATAGGGGAAAGTGTCCTTAACAAAATACTAAAAGTACTGATGGGTGGGAATGATGCTGAGGGAGGGGGGGGGGGGGGTTATCTAAAGGTCCGTTTATTCAGTTTTTTGTTAATAACTCGAAAACTACTGCCTCTAGCGAAAAATGTTTATGTATACATTAATCTACATTTTTATTGTTAAAAATTAAGTTTTAATGATAAATGAACTATACAGAACCCACGTATTAATAACTTTACTACATGTAATATATAATGGAAGAATTGTGTGTGAATTACTTTCTTACAGATACAACAGTAGCTCGGCAACCCCTTACCACCCACCCAATGGGGTTGGGTTAAAGGAGAAGGTGGGATCCTTAACCCAGTTACCACGAACGACCCTGTGGCACCGGACTCCGTTTTGAACACGATTTTTTGCCGATGCACGACTGGGTGTGGAGTACGCTGCGCAAAGCAGGGATTGCCTGCTCCGGTGCCTGCGGGGTGTGCCTCGGCTGATGTACGAATGAAGCCCCCATCGAAGACAGCACCGATGATGATGAAATTTTAGAATTTGAAGAAAATTAATGTTCAAGATACATCCTTCATTACTATATATTTCATTTTAACAATTAACATTTCATTTTTAATATTTTTTTTTTTTTAATTTTCCATTTTTCCCCCTTTCTCTCTCTCCCATTAAGTATTGATCCTAGCGAAAATAATGTATAGGACCTTTTCTGTAGCCTGTTCAATATCCTCAGGTAATGTTGAGGGATTTGTAAATATTGCTGATATGACATGGGTGAGCCCAGGATTTGCAGTGAAGAGCTTAGCGATTCCCACTTTCGATCTAATTTCGAATTGGCTCAACGTGGTTATTTGACTCTGTCATTTGGATTTGCGATTTTGATTGTTTTCAAAATTTCATGAAGGTAAGTTATACATTTTATTACTTACATGAAATAAGAGAAGTATGCAAAGCATTTATTTGAATGAAAATGTTAATCATTTATTATACTGTAAAATTAATAATAAAAAATTGCTACTAGCACCAACGTAGTGGGTGAGGTCGTAATTAACTGACAAGGACGTTTAGATGATACATTAGTTTTAACATTGAGTAGCGGGTCCTGAATTGTCCCTCATAGGGACGAACGCCAATACGAAGGCCCCGGAGGATAACGGGACCAACAGCCAGTGACGGGGAGCCCTGAACTCATTCAAACCGTTCTCCTCTTCTGTCTATAGTCATCTCAAACGACGTACATTATTGCGGTACCCAACCCCCCTACCATTTAAAAAAAATATATTTACCCCCCTCTATATCTCCTTAAGTATTAATCCTAGCGAAAATGTGTATAGAACCTTTTCTGTAGAGAATTTTATGTAGATTAATCTAATACCTAAACATTTTTTCGCTAGAGGTAGTAGTTTTCGAGTTATTAACAAAAAACTGAAAAAACGGACCTGTAGAGACCCCTCCCCTTCCTTAGCTTCACTCCCACCCATCAGTACTTTTAGTATTTTGTTAAGGATACCTTCCCCTATAATTGTGCCAAAATTGGGTTCTACATGAATTATTTCCGTTATTTGGCTCTTTTCGGTCAAAAAGAAAAAACACAGGAAGTTACAATAAAACGGAGTTAATCTTATCTTTGAATTCATTCAAATTCATAGAGAAATCTAAATTGTACAATTATTGTTATTATAAACTCGACACATATTGTTAATTGGTTAATTGTAAGTATAATAGGTTGACTAAGCAGAAAATTATCATTGACAATACTGTTAACTACTTTCTATTAAAAAATCAGCAAATGTTTATATCTCCGTGACGTAATTGTAGATAGATTGCAAAGGGATAAAAAAGATTCGTAATTATCACTAGAATAATTTGAATTCGATTTGAGACAAAAGTTTTTAATAAATCTTTTCTGAATTCTCTCAATTGCATCAACAAAATATTTTTGAGTTGGATTCCGAATATTGCAGCAGTAATCTAACTTACTTTAAATTAAATTTTTAAAAAGAACAGCGTAACAAAATAAGTTATTAAATCCTGATGTAGTGCGGAAATATAACCAAGTAATCTAAAGCAATTATTTATTAAGCCCTCGACATGATTAATCAAATTTAATTTTGGATCTAATAACAATCCAAGTTCTTTAATTTCTTGAGTACGATGTAAAATGCCCTCATTTATTATGTAATTGTAGTGAACAGTATTTTGAATTCTGGCAAATGACATAACTTGGCATTTATTTATATTAAAATATAGATGATTTTTAGTAGACCATTCGCATATTGCACTTAAATCCAATTGTAATAATGCACAGTCATTAATTTGACGAATTTCAATAAATAATCTGAGGTCATCAGCATACATTAGGCAATGTGAATGTTTAATAACAGAAACTATGTTATTAATAAGAATGTTAAACGATAAAGGGCCTAGCACAGAACCTTGCTGTACGCCAGAGGCTGCCAAAAATTTGAGGAAGTAAACCCATAATAATAAATGTATTCATGTCGCTCCTGAAGATATGATTCTAGTAAAATTATAAAATTTTCTGAAAATCCGATTTGTCTTAACCCGGGATCGGTACCGGTGTTAGATTTTTTCTAACATTTTTATATTTATTGTAACAAGGGAGTTGGCTACTGGCTGACAGAACAGTTGACAATATTATGTATGATATGACATGATTATAAGATGTGACATGAATTCCTAATGTAAAAGTTATAATTAAATATAGAGTTAAAGTTCATAGTAGTGCAATTGTATTTATTTCAAACATACGCTACATTGGTGGCAGCGGTGGGATCTAGTAAAACAGAAATTTCGTCAGTGACAATTGTGATATATCATGAGCGAAATTCAGTGTCCCAAATTTAATTGTTCCCAATGGAAGTGGGACGAATGGGTTCAGATATTTGATTCGTTTGCTCAGTTAAAGGACTGGGATGAATACAAAAAGCTATTAGCTTTACCATTTTATTTAGACAAGTCCGCTTGTCAAATATTTCAAAGTCTGCAAGCTGCAGAACGTACAACTTGGGCTTCTACGAAAGCTGCATTATCGCCTATTTTCGAAAAGGAAGAAGATGATACTGAAGTACGTTTCTTTGCTAGAAAACAAGAGGCAGGGGAAACTCTTGCTATGTTTGCCACAAATTTACGTCATCTTGGCAACTTAGCATTTGGCACATACAGTGAAGAAAGCCGTACAAAGATTTTAATAAAACAATTCTTGAGAGGAATTGATCCGGAATTAGCAATAGAGACAGCACGCTTGAGTCCCCGTAATTTAGAAGATGCTTTGGCTTATGCACAAAAAGCAATGGAAATTTGTGCAAACCTTAAAGATATACAGGAAAATGATAAGAAATCTTTCACAAGTGTCAATCAGATTTGTGCCCTGGATGAAAGAAGCAGAACGGAAATAGAAGATTTAAAAAGGCAAGTAGAGAAACTTTCATTATCTTTCGATTCATTTATTCAATCACAACAAGTCCAGGAACGAAGTGCGGAACATGTTCGTTGGCAGTCGCCGGTATCACATTATGCTGGCAGGCGTTCGTCACCGACACCACTTCGGAGAAAACCAGTATTACAGAAGAATTTTCGAGATCGAATGCGTTCACCGACTCCAGAAAGAAAACCACGACCGTTCAGAAGAGTGGATCACTGTTATGAATGTGATGAGGTTGGTCATTTTGCGCGCGATTGCCCTCACCGACGTCAGCTACAAGGTAATCGTTCCTCACGTGGTAAGAGACAACTGCGGCCGGAAAACTAACTCAGGCCGGCTTGAATCCCGACAGGTCGGCCTGGAAATTATCGGGACACCATAAAGAGTCAGTAGAGGACGCTCCAACTGTGTTAGTACCGGGATAAATAAACGGTTACCCCGTATCTTTCTTAATAGACACAGGTGCTTCGCGATGTTTCATTCGGGAAGAGTTGTGGAAGCGTGTTAGTTCTGAAAAATTACGTAGTCCCGATAGTACGGTGCTTCAGGCTGGAGGTGAGCCTCTATGTATAATTGGCATAGGGCATATTCAAGTTACGCTAGGGCATGTTACAGTAAATACCGAAGTTAGTGTTTGTAAAAACTTGACTGTAGAATGTGTTATCGGCTGTAGTTTTATTAGACGTTTTCGTTGTCGCGTTGACCCAGCCGCTGGACATATCGAGATTCAAGGATGTATAGTTAAGGAAATGACAATTGTTCACCAGTTTTAGTATGTGAAACTGTTATTGTGCCGGCACGTACAGAAACTATAATTCCGGTACGGCTCGCAGACATTTGTTTGAAGCGTTGTAATTTAATCGAACCAAGTACGTTGCATTTAGACAAATCCGGTTGTTTGTTTGGCCGTGCAGTTATAACTGGTACTGAAGGATCGGTACTAGTAAGAAATATATCACCTGAATCGGTTACTATACAACGTAATACACGAATTGGTACCGCGATGGCTTGTACCGTTGTTACGTCAAACAACGAAAACACAAGTCCACATTTAAATGAGATTGCAAATAAGTTTGACTGGTCTAAAGCTGCAGAGCACTTATCAGCAAGTGAAATACAACGTGCGAAAGAATGTTTAAATAAATTTGACAAAGCAGTTGCTAAGAATAAGCGGGATACCGGGCGCACCCATGTGTTATGTCATCGAATTGACACTGGCAATACACAACCCATACGTCAATCTCCGCGACGTATACCAATGGCTTATAAAGAAGAAGCTGAACAGGAGATACAAAGCATGCTGGATGCCGGAGTTATTAAACCTTCTACGTCGCCATGGTGTTCACCCGTTGTGCTAGTGAGGAAAAAGGATGGGTCCATGAGGTTCTGTGTAGGTTTTCGTAAACTTAATAGTGTAACTGTAAAAGACAGTTACCCGCTACCTCGAATCGATGCGATACTAGACTCACTAGCAGGTGCAACTGTATTTTCAGCACTTGACCTACAGTCAGGCTACTGGCAGTGTGAGGTAGAACCAAAAGATAGATCTAAAACGGCATTTTCCATTGGCAGTGGATTATATGAATTCAACGTACTTCCATTTGGAGTATGCAACGGGCCAGCTACATTCCAAAGACTTATGGATTTAGTACTAGATGGTTTACACTGGCGCACTGCTCTAGTATACCTTGACGATGTCATTGTTTTCGGAAGAAAATTTGAGGAACATTTAGAGAGATTATGCGAGGTTTTTACGCATTTAACTAGAGCCGGATTAAAAGTGAATCCTAAAAAATGTAAGTTATTTGCTCAGGAAGTTGAATTCTTGGGACATATTGTTACTCAAAAGGGTATATCTACAGACCCTGAGAAAGTAAGAGTTGTTCGAGATTGGCCACCACCAAAAAACTTAACAGAATTACGTGCCTTCTTAGGGCTTGCATCATATTACCGTCGTTTCATAAAAATTTTTGCTCACATAGCCCATCCATTACACAAACTGTTAAATAAAGGAGAATGTTATGTTTGGTCTGAATATTGTGAAAGTTCTTTCAATAAGTTAAAGTCTTTATTAACAATTGCACCGATATTAGCTTATCCAAAACCGCGAAATAAATTCGTACTCGATGTTGATGCAAGCAATACAGGAATAGGAGCTGTACTAAGTCAATGTCAAAATGGGGAAGAACGTGTAATTTCTTATTACAGTCGTGCACTAACCAAACAAGAACGACGTTATTGCACCACTCGTCGTGAAATGCTGGCTCTTGTATGTGCATGCAGACATTTTCGTGTTTATTTAACAGGAGCTCATTTTTTAGTACGAACTGACCATAATTGTTTAATATGGTTACAAAATTTTCGCGAACCTGAAGGTCAAGTAGCTCGTTGGTTAGAGATACTAGCAGAATTTAATATGGAAGTTCTTCACCGCCCAGGAAAAAAACATACTAATGCTGACGGATTGTCACGACAGCCATGCTCACAATGTGGAATAGTAGAGGAAGAACATCTAGAGGATGAAGACAGGACGTGGAAAAGTAGCATTGCATCTCTAGTTAGCTACGATAAGGAAAAATATATATATGATTCTGAATTATGGAAAAGAGAACAAATGAAAAATGAAGTGTGTGGGCCAGTAATACAGTATATTTGTAATAAAAATTAAAATAAATCACTACTCTCTAAAGACTCACAGCGTCTCTTAATGTTAGACCCTAGGTGGGTTGAACAATACGGACTTTGTTTACTCAACTGCAGTCCCGGAACAACAAAATATCGAATTGTTGTACCACGGCGAATGGTGTCTGATATATTAAGAACCTATCACGATAATTCTACCAGTGGTGCTCACTTGGGGATGACGCGAACACTAGCTACATTAAAGGATCGATTCTACTGGTATAGAATGCAGCACGACATTGAAAGTTGGTGTCGCAAATGCGAATCTTGCAATCGTCGACAAGGAACAATCCCTAATCCTAAAGCACCACTACAAACCCAAATATCTTCGAGACCTTTTGAGCGGGTAGCGATTGACCTTTTAGGACCACTACCTATGACTATACGAGGAAACAAATACATCATGGTAGTTGGGGATTATTTTACAAAATGGGTTGAAGCATACCCATTACCAAATAAAAGTACTGAAACGGTAACACGTATTTTTGTTGACGAATTTGTGTGTAGGTATGGGGCTCCTGAGACTTTACATTCTGATCAAGGAAAAGAGTTTGAAGCTCAAGTATTTCAAGAAATGTGCAAACTATTTAATATAAACAAAACGAGAACAACACCATTTCACCCACAATCTGATGGAATGGTGGAGCGTTTTAATCGGACTTTACTTAATATGTTATGTCATTACGCCGGCAATCGTCAACTTAACTGGGATTTGGAATTGTCCCATGTAATGATGGCATACCGCGCAAGCAAACATGAAAGTACAAAATATAGTCCCTTTTTATTAAAGTTTGGTCGCGAAATTCGGTTGCCAGTTGACGTCCAATTTGGACTACCACCTGGAAGTACATACGAAACAGAACACAAATATTTACAGCAGTTAAGATTATCTTTGGATCGAGCGCACGAAACAGCAAGAGAACATTTAAACGCTAGTCAAAAACGACAAAAGGAATATTATGATCGGAATGCAAAACTGATCACATATGAAGTGGGTGATTTAGTATGGGTTCACCAACCAGTTCCAAGAATAGGAGAAAGTACAAAATTACCCAGACCATGGACTGGACCATATAGAATAATTAAATGTCTAGGAGAGAATACCTTCAGAGTAAAGCACTGTGCATTTACACATAAACGTCTTGTACTTCATGCAAACCGACTTAAACCATGTCATCAACTACCTGATCCAGAACAGGCGAAGCAAGAAGAAAGGGCTAGGCGACGTCCTGGACGACCACCTCGAAAACATTACTCAACAAAATGACTTAGCACATAAAAACAACGAAAAAGAAAAATTAATGGAAAAACAAAAATCCTTCATGCCGCTAGGTAAGAATTCATTTATTCGAAATATGTATTTTAGGAACCGAGCAATTACAAGTCACCGGAACTCTGATGAAAAATTGAAGAACACTGGCGAACTCACAACAGAAGAATCAACAGCAAATATTGAGAACCCCGAAAATAGAGAAACAGTACCTTCTATGAGATCCGCAGAACCCTCATTAGAAGACAATTTCAATTCAGATAATTTTAATCTGGTTGGAAACCGCAGAATTCTACCCCCACGAAAAGCGCGAGAAAAGGCTTTACTCAAAATCACTTCCGGGAGGAAGTTGTAACTAAGGGGGGAGTAATGTAACAAGGGAGTTGGCTACTGGCTGACAGAACAGTTGACAATATTATGTATGATATGACATGATTATAAGATGTGACTTATGAATTCCTAATGTAAAAGTTATAATTAAATATAGAGTTAAAGTTCATAGTAGTGCAATTGTATTTATTTCAAACATACGCTACATTATCCATATTTTTTTAAAACAGTTAGCCCTACATCTCAGGCCGTCCTGCTATGCCTGCCTAAGAACGTCCCTCAATTATCCCCAGTACCAGTTTATTTAAAAATTTCAGCGTACGTGATCAGTTCAAATTTTTTCCAAGTCGTGTCAACATGTTAGACAAAATCTAACGCGGTACCTATCGTGGAATTGTAAGTTAGTTACTGTTTTTACATTGAAAACTTTAGTTTTTTGACAACATTGTTTAGTTATAGTATGGAGATGTCGTACGAACAGGAATATAAACTTTTGCAAGCTCTTAGGGAGGAAGCTTTACCAGAAGAAAGTGATGATTAGCCATATACATCACGTGAAACAGAAGAATGTCGTTCATCAGATGAAGGCGCTCCATCAGATCACAGTATTCATAACATGCAAAGAACATACTGCTAAAATTACTTTGACCTGCACGGAGTGCTTAAATCGAGAAGAGGACATATACATTTTCTATTTTGCATTTACTTTTTTTTTTGTTTTCATATGAAATACTATTTTATTTATATTAAAAATCGATCTAATTAATATCTGCCAATGTCAGCATTAATAATTTTTACATAGTAAGGTGAATAAATATAAAAATCGCTATGTTAGAAAAAATCTAACGCGTTACCGACCGTGTAATTATAGAAGGCGGTACCGATCGCGGGTTAATTTGCAAATAAGTAGTTTATAATTAACTGAATCAAAGGCTTTACAGAAATCGATGTAAATAACGTCTAACTGATTTTTATTAGCAAAATTTTGAAAAATGTGTTGGGTGAAATTCGTTAAATTTGTTACGGTTGACCGTTTTTCAACAAAGCCATGCTTTGAAAGTTTGTAATCAAATTTTTTATTGATACTGTATTTGCTCAGAAATGATGTAGGTACTCAAATATTTTTGCTATTGAATTCAAGCAGGAAGTTGGACGGTAGTTATTTATTTTATTTCTGTCACCTGATTCAAAAAGAGGGCAAATATTGGCAGATTTCCACTTTTCAGGGTAGGTATTTGAAGCTATGTACATATTTAGTAATTTTAAAAATGGAAGTATAAGTGAATCACTACAGCCTTTATAAATGTAAACGGGAATATTGAGTCAAAAAAAAATACCTTCATGATGTCTTAAAGCGATTCAATATAGATAATTGCAAAGCAATTGGAACCCCTGTTGACGCCAACAGCAAGTTGATGCAACCAGAGAAAAAACTATTGCAAGGGCAAAACGAAGAGATAAATTTTCCATACCAATCACTGGTTGGCTCACTAATGTATTTAGCAATTTTTACATGGCCCGACATTGCCTATTCCGTCAGCATGTTTAGCCAGTTCAACACGAGCCATAACGAGCAACACGTCAAGGCGGGAAAACAAGTACTCAGATACCTACAAGGGACAGCTGATTTAGGACTTAAATTTAGGAAATCCAACGACCCACTACTTGGTTTTGCCAACGCCGACTGGGCTGGTGATCTAAATGACCGACGCTCGCACACTAGATTTGTCTTCACACTATCCCAAGGTCCTATCTGCTCGGAATCTATAAAGCAGAAATCCGTGGTGCTGTCCAGCACTGAAGCGGAATACGTCGCTTTATCGGAGTGCTCTCGAGAAGCAATTTATTTACGTAAATTATTAAAAGAATTGGATGAAATAGATGTCAAACCTAGTATTATCTACAACGATAATCAAGGAGCAAGAAAATTATCCGAAAATCCAATAATGCCTTCCAAAACGAAGCACATCGCCACTCGTTACCATTTCGTCCGCGAGGGGCAAGAGAACAACGAGATCAACGTCAAATATTTGAAATCTGAAGAGATGCCAGCCGATGTATTGACTAAAGGACTTTTTCAACCTAACCATTGTTATTTTATTAGCAAATTTGGTTTAACAAATGTGTAACGCCCCATTGCTGTTTGAGGGGGTGTGTTGGAAATCTCAAATGTCAGATATGAAATGTCATATATATTTGTATATTTTCAAGCAAATAAAATATAAAAATTTGTATTTTAGTCAATAACAACAAGACAACCTGCAGTCCTTTTTCGGATTACAAGCTACAACAGGTTTGAACAATTTTATCAAAAATATAACTAATCTCGGTAAACTAGAAAATTATATTTATATTATCTTTACAAATGTAAATTTTATAATTTGACAATAAAATTCATTCAAAATTTTATTTATAAAAATTAAAAGTATGACACCGCTGTACAATAGAAAGTTTAACAATGTAAAAGCTGTGTTGTCTCACAAAACCCTAAATATTGAAATTAAAGACACAGAATTCCAAGTAAGAATGTTACGTAAAGAAAAAACCGAACTAATCGCAAAATTTCTTGACATTTTTCCAGTAGAAGTATTTAATTTCATTATATATAATTCAAATGCAATATATTATAACGTAAAAATAAAAAGGAAGAGAAACCCTTATCAAAAAATAGAGAACTTAAAAAAAAAGTAGAATTTCAAGGTACTGTGAAATATTGATTAAAAATTACAAAAATTGGATACAGAATCTTACAAAACAAAAAATAGACGAAAACATAATGGCTGTTTTAGCACTCGGTCCAAATTTTTCGTATACAGACCAGTGGCGGCTCGTGCTATAGGGCACAAGGGCGCAGCCCTACCAAATAAAAAGACAAGAAAAAAATAAATAAGCGAGTACATATACATTTTAAAAGTACATTAATTATTATTTATTTACTTTCATTATTATGCAATTCTTACTACACCGCCGATAGCTAGATAGCCTATATACTGACGTGTGCACGTACCGATATGCTGCTAGAAGCTAGGGCACAAATGTTTCTGCCCCGGTCTCCCACTATTTTTACTCGAATTTTGACCAATAGCAGCGAAGCGCGCGAAGCTGCATATGACTGCATTAAGCCTGTTCCGGGCACAGCCCAATTTAAACGAAGATGTCCGAGTATGTCCGGCATTTTCCGAGGTAATCTGTTATTGTGAATTGTAATCGTCTAGTACTTATTTAATTACGAAGATGGCTTCTGTATCTTAAAGATTAAATAATTTAATATACTCTTTTTACTTTTTTTAAATATTTGTGCCCTACCATACAAAGATATCACCAGCCGCCACTGATACAGACAAATCAAAAAATAATATAAGAATCATGATTAATATCTTTACACAATTAGATACTCCCGAAAAAGAAAATTTAAAAAAAGACGTATCAAAATTTCTAGCAGTACAAACTAAAAAATTAAAAAATACAAAATTAGAATGTTGGGTAATAGAACTTCAATATTGGTTCAAAAAAAAAAAAAACATTTCTTAAAACTCATGATGACATTTTGGTATTAAAAGCGGACAAGGGTGCTAAAACTGTCATTATGAATAAATCAGAATACATGAAAAAAGCAGAAAGCATTTTGAATGATCAATCAACTTATAAACAGATCAAAAAGTCTACCCCTAAACAAAACTGAAACAAAGGTAAAAAGTGTTCTATAAAAGATAGATAAACAAGAATTAATCATTCAATACCCTTCTGCTGAAAAAATGTATTTCCTACCCAAAATACACAAAGAAAACAGTCCGCTTAGACAGATCAATTCCACCATAAACACTTGCACATATAAATTGGCCAAATATTTGTCTGATGTACTGGACAATGTGTCCAAGAAGTCACAAAATAATCTGAAGAGTTCTTTTGAATTAATCGATGTTCTACATTCATTCAATATTCCTGAAGATCATATAGCCTTCTCTCTGGATGTCTGCTCATTGTATCCTAGTGTCCCACAAGACCTAGTGATCCAGTGTATCATTGAAAAATGGTCAGAGATAGAGGTTTACACTAATCTCACACTGTAAACCTAAGTCAGCACATAAATGAGATTGCGTATATTTCCAAATTAACCTACTAATATATTGACTCATATATAAGTAGGCAATTGCTGAATAGATATTTCTTAATATTTCAACAAATACCAGACCTCAATTTCTTTGCTGACTTATCTTTACGTGAATATATATATATATATATATATATATAGACGACTGAACGACAGGGAGGGAAGCAACGTAGAGCTCTAACATTGTAGCCTGTCCGTTACAGTCAACGAGTATAGACTCTATTTGTATACGACCTAACTTAATAATAAAGTTATATATATTTTTATAATCAATTGTGTGAATCCAACCCTTGGGCGACCCATTTTCAGAGACAGCAGCTAAGCAAAGTAAGTAAATAATATTCGTTATTACATCACTAACTAATTTGATACGAGACGTAACTTCCAAATCTGGCAAGAACCTTTTCTTTAATTTTATTTGTTAATTCGCCTCATAAAAGCGGGTTACAACACCACAACAATTTGCAAAGCGATCAATCTGTGTTTCGAGTCATCAAATTTTACTTTCAATGGTACGCTCTTCCAACAAGTTAATGGAACTCCAATGGGAAGTAGCCTCAGTGGTACTATATCGGACGTAGTGCTGCAAAAATTAGAAAATGAAGTACTACAAGACACAAATTTAGAAATTTCAATGTATAAGAGATATGTGGATGATTGCCTAATAGTAGCTCACAAAAACCAAGTTCAAGAAATATTAGACCGTTTCAATGCTTACCACCACCGCCTTAAATTTACAATAGAGCACTCATCCCAAAACAAATTAAATTACTTAGGTAATTAATTAATAAATACAAATAATAAATTCATAACCAATTGGTACAGAAAACAAACATACTCAGGAAGATACCTTAATTTCTTTTCGAACGCTAATTTAAAATATAAAATCAGCGTCATAAACGCACTTATAGACCGTGCAATCATTTTATCACTTCCGCAGTTCCATGAAAGTAACATTAAATTTATACATACCACCCTGTCAAAGAATGGGTACCCTCCATATTTACTCAAATCCGTCACAAATAAAAGAATAACGCATCTCAGGAACAGGAGCAACGGTGAGCGAACACCCAAGGAGAAGGTTGTATACGTATCTATTCCTTTTGATAAAATCATAAACTCTGGTCTCGCTAGAATATTACAGAACACAAATATAAAATTAGCAAATACAAATTTCACAACTACAAAAAACTTATTTTCAAAGTTAAAAGATCAAACCAAAACGGAAGAAAAAAATAATGTAATATATTTAACAAATTCCAATCAGTGTCCCAAGGTTTATGTCGGTGAATCAAGTCAGCCATTAAAAAAATGAATGTACCAACATAATTATTATTGCCGTTTCAAAAATTACCAACACAGCGCATTAGTGAAACACCACTGCGACACAGGCCACACTTTAATTTCACAGAGCCAAAAATTTTAATTACCGAACAAAATAAACATAAAAGGTTAATCAAAGAAACCCTTATCATAAATTTAAATAATGAAAATTGTGTTGCAATCATACTGACTATGACAATAGTTTAAAATTCGTGGGCCCATTGCTCAGTGACAAGTAAAAATTCCCCAAAAAAATCTTAATGTTTTTAACTCTATTTTTTCCAAATGTTCACTTTCAAATTCAAATTCGAACCTGACCTTCTTACCATGTGGTCGAGGTAACACAGTGTCTTTCACTTTCACGCTTTAATCCCACAAAAAAAAAAAAAAAAAAAAACAGGTAACTAAAATAAAATTGAACGGCTGCAAGAACTTCTTGACTAGAAAGGTGATGAAGGAAAGAAAATTACTGGATTTCAGTCAAATATTAAATACATTTTCCGCCTCTACCGGTTTCGCCACCTCATGTGTCTTCTTCAGGAGCTACAATAATATTACAGATTTTGAAAAAAATATTTTTAAAAAATACGAACATGTGTAACTTACGTGAAAATTTTTAGATAAGACAATAATAAATAACATATAATACATACAATAAATTAAGATATACTTTTATAAACATTGATTTAACAATGGCACCCTTTAACTGAAATTAAGTTATAACTTGTTCCGAAGTTCGTTTCTCGAATTGCCGCTAGATTTTTAAGTCATTTCTCTTCTTAGTATTTTTTAAATTATAGTTTAAATTTACATATTATAAATTTAGTTTATATTTATTTTATGTTTAGTTCATATTATATTTTAAAATGTTCGTGTATATTTTACTTATATTTGTAATGTCAGTTTTTAAATTTATGTTGTTTTTGTCATTATTTATGTGTAACATTTCAAGAGTGAGGCGTTTGTGTAAGTTTTGTTCGGTATCAATAACCTTGACGGCATCAAAATTAAAATTATGTCCGAGTGATATAGCGTGTCCTACTAGTGCACATTTCCCATTATTATTGTTCTTATTTTTGCAGTTTCGTTTATGTTCCGTCATTCTAGTTCGTAAATACCGCCGAGTCTGTCCTGTATACGTTGAGGTACACTCCATGCAAGGGATTTTGTACACTACATGTGACCAGTAATTTTTATCTATGTCCGCTTTTAGTTTACTAAAAAGATTTCCTATTGTTTTGGTTTGTTTGAAGCCAATATTAGTATTTAAATTATTAGTGAAAAGTTTTTTAAGTTTTATAGCTATGCCATCTATGTATGCTAAGGAATAATAAATTTTCTTTTCATTTATTTCTGCGTCATTGTTATTATTTTGTTGATTTATGTTGTTGTTTATGTTATTTTGTTTATTTTTTACATCATTAATAAGGCTGTTTACTATTCCTCTAGGATAATTATTTATTTTTTATAGGTTTTTAACATTATTTATGTCTTACTTATTGTTTTATAACAACCTCAACATTAGGTCCGTTATTGAGTAAATAATACCCTAGGGCGTATTAAGTTGCTATGGTAATGTTGAAAACAAACTGAGGTTAATAATACTGATACCATTTTGTTTTAATATGGCCGTCCTGTTGGTGTAACAATGCTGTGTCTAAGAATGGGATGACTCCGTTTTTTTTCCACTTCTACAGTAAACTAAGTTCTCATTATAGTTATTGAAGACTCTTAATGTTTCATCTATTTTATTCTCAGGTATTGCAAGAATTAAATCATCAACATATTTTTTTATAAACGGGACATTGAAAGTTAGTAATGGCATGACAGTTTTTAAAAGTTTATCCATTGCCAGGTTTGCTACTCACGGACTTAATGATGACCCCATAGCTGTACCCCAAATTTGTCTGTAATAATCATCATTATATTTGAAGTAGCTTTCCTCCATGCAAAACCGCACTAAGTCTGAAAATTCAGTCCATGGTATTTTTGTTTTTTGCGATATTATGCTCCATTGTTCTCTTATTGCTTCCAGGACTAGTTCAACGGGGATGTTGGTAAACAAGGACAGAACATTTAATGAAATCAGTATGTACCCATCTAATCTCATTTTAGTAATAAAATCTTGGAAGTCAAATGAATTGCGGACGTAGAAATCTTCTTCTTCCAGTCCCTTTAACATATTTGCCAAATATTTGGATAGTTCATCTACCGGGGAATTAATTCCAGATACAATGGGTCGTAGAGGATAGTTACATTTGTGAGCTTTTAATAATCCGTAAATCCGAGGTGGAATAGAGTTTTCTTTAGTTAACCTTTTTTTGTGGTGTTATCTATGTACTGTTTTTCATGCAAAGATTTTATTAATTTCTTACATTTGTTTTGTGTTTTTATAGTGGGATCCGCGTCTATTCTTTTATATATTTTTGTATCTGTTAACATTTCTTTCATTTTATTGTCATAATCGTTTTTGTACATAGCTACAGTCTTATTTGTCTTATCTGGCTTTAGTATTAAAATGTCATCATGTTCTTTTAGGAATTTTTTTGTTATGTTGTATTTTTTGTTAATTGTAATATTGTCCTTATGTTCGTTTTTTTTTTGGTACAAAAATTTGTTATTATATTTGTGAACTGAGCTCTAACAGAGTTTTGTACATCTATCCCTTTTGTGCTGTCTAAAATAAGTTCTGTATCTATAATCAATTTGAATATGGGTAAATAATTCTGTTGGTGAGGTATACTGTATTTAGGGCCCAATGATAAAATCTCTGCCCTTCGGGTGGAAAATTAGTATTAGTTAAATTCATGAACCATTCATTTTGTGAAGTTTGAGTTGTGCTACTATTCTCTATACTAAGGAATTGTTGAATTTTTTAATATGTATTGATTTAGATTTAAGGTTGACGAATTCGAATTGTCTCTGTATTAAACATTGAATTTTATGCCAATGAACATAACTGACGTTTCGTCTTATTATATTGTAATAATAGATTTTAGATTCAAATAAATTGACCTGCCAAGAAATTTTTAGTTCTAAGTTTAGTGTTTGTTTTTTAAAATTGTTTATTATATGATTAGTGTAGGCTTTATATGGGTTATTTTTAATTAAAATATTGTTAAAACATTTAAAATTGTTAGTTATATGTTTCGGAACTATGTTATTTTGTTTACACCGTAATAAAAATATTCTTTGGTTTATTGCTGAAGATAATTTTTCATTATAATTTAAAAGTTGTTTAAGATGGTACTTAACTACGAGTATATTGCCGTAGGTGCTTGTCAATTCGTTAAAAATGTTATCCATTGTATGTTGTAGTTGTGTTATGGGGTGCACTAATCCTGCGAGAGTGATGGGCGCAAGAACTTCTTGACTGGAAAGGTGATGAAGGAAAGAAAAGAAAATTACTGGATATCAGTCAAATATTAAATGTATTTTCCGCCTCTACTGGTTTCGACACCTCATGTGTCTTTTTCAGGAGCGACAATAATATTACAGATTTTGCAAAAAATATTTTTAAAAAATACAAACATGTGTAACTTACGTGCAAATTTTTAGATTGTAAAACATAAATAAACACATAGACAATAATAAATAACATATAATACATACAATGGTCGTCAAAATTAGAAATATAAATAAATAAATACATTAAAAAACTCATGTAGTCGTCAATAAATTAAGATATACTTTTATAAACCTTGATTTAACAATGGCACCCTTTAACTGAAATTAAGTTATAACTTGTTCCGAAGGTCGTTTCTCGAATTGCCGCTAGATTTTTAAGTCATTTCTCTTCTTAGTATTTTTTTTAAATTATAGTTTAAATTTACATATTATAAATTTAGTTTATATGTATTTTATGTTTGGTTCATATTATATTTTAAAATGTTCGTGTATATTTTACTTATATTTGTAATGTCAGTTTTTAAATTTATGTTGTTTTTGTCATTATTTATGTGTAACATTTCAAGAGTAAGAGGTTTGTGTAAGTTTTGTTTGGTATCAATAACCTTGACGGCATCAAAATTAAAATTATGTCCGAGTGATATAGCATGTCCTACTAGTGCACATTTCCCATTATTATTGTTCTTATTTATGCAGTTTCGTTTATGTTCCGTCATTCTAGTTAGTAAATACCGCCGAGTCTGATTTTGTACACTACATGTGACTAGTAATTTTTATCTATGTCCGCTTTTAGTTTACTAAAAAGATTTCCTATTGTTTTGGTTTGTTTGAAGCCAATATTAATATTTAAAGTATTAGTGAAAAGTTTTTTAAGTTTTATAGCTATGCCATCTATGTATGTTCAAGGATAATAAATTTTCTTTTCATTTATTTCTGCGTCATTGTTATTATTTTGTTGATTTATGTTGTTGTTTATGTTATTTTTTACATCATTAATAAGGCCGTTTACTATTCCTCTAGGATAATTATTTATTTTTTATAGGTTTTTAACATTATTTATGTCTTACTTATTGTTTTATAACAACCTCAACATTAGGTCCGTTATTGAGTAAATAATACCCTAGGGCGTATTAAGTTGCTATGGTAATGTTGAAAACAAACTGAGGTTAATAATACTGATACCATTTTGTTTTAATATGGCCGTCCTGTTAGTGTAACAATGCTGTGTCTAAGAATGGGATGACTCCGTTTTTTTTCCACTTCTACAGTAAACTAAGTTCTCATTATAGTTATTGAAGACTCTTAATGTTTCATCTATTTTATTCTCAGGTATTGCAAGAATTAAATCGTCAACATATTTTTTTATAAACGGGACATTGAAAGTTAGTAATGGCATGACAGTTTTTAAAAGTTTATCCATTACCAGGTTTGCTACACACGGACTTAATGATGACCCCATAGCTGTACCCCAAATTTGTCTGTAATAATCATCATTATATTTGAAGTAGCTTTCCTCCATGCAAAACCGCACTAAGTCTGAAAATTCAGTCCATGGTATTTTTGTTTTTTGCGATATTATGCTCCATTGTTCTCTTATTGCTTCCAGGACTAGTTCAACGGGGATGTTGGTAAACAAGGACAGAACATTTAATGAAATCAGTATGTACCCATCTAATCTCATTTTAGTAATAAAATCTTGGAAGTCAAATGAATTGCGGACGTAGAAATCTTCTTCTTCCAGTCCCTTTAACATATTTGCCAAATATTTGGATAGTTCATCTACCGGGGAATTAATTCCAGATACAATGGGTCGTAGAGGATAGTTACATTTGTGAGCTTTTAATAATCCGTAAATCCGAGGTGGAATAGAGTTTTCTTTAGTTAACCTTTTTTTGTGGTGTTATCTATGTACTGTTTTTCATGCAAAGATTTTATTAATTTCTTACATTTGTTTTGTGTTTTTATAGTGGGATCCGCGTCTATTCTTTTATATATTTTTGTATCTGTTAACATTTCTTTCATTTTATTGTCATAATCGTTTTTGTACATAGCTACAGTCTTATTTGTCTTATCTGGCTTTAGTATTAAAATGTCATCATGTTCTTTTAGGAATTTTTTTGTTATGTTGTATTTTTTGTTAATTGTAATATTGTCCTTATGTTCGTTTTTTTTTGGTACAAAAATTTGTTATTATATTTGTGAACTGAGCTCTAACAGAGTTTTGTACATCTATCCCTTTTGTGCTGTCTAAAATAAGTTCTGTATCTATAATCAATTTGAATATGGGTAAATAATTCTGTTGGTGAGGTATACTGTATTTAGGGCCCAATGATAAAATCTCTGCCCTTCGGGTGGAAAATTAGTATTAGTTAAATTCATGAACCATTCATTTTGTGAAGTTTGAGTTGTGCTACTATTCTCTATACTAAGGAATTGTTGAATTTTTTAATATGTATTGATTTAGATTTAAGGTTGACGAATTCGAATTGTCTCTGTATTAAACATTGAATTTTATGCCAATGAACATAACTGACGTTTCGTCTTATTATATTGTAATAATAGATTTTAGATTCAAATAAATTGACCTGCCAAGAAATTTTTAGTTCTAAGTTTAGTGTTTGTTTTTTAAAATTGTTTATTATATGATTAGTGTAGGCTTTATATGGGTTATTTTTAATTAAAATATTGTTAAAACATTTAAAATTGTTAGTTATATGTTTCGGAACTATGTTATTTTGTTTACACCGTAATAAAAATATTCTTTGGTTTATTGCTGAAGATAATTTTTCATTATAATTTAAAAGTTGTTTAAGATGGTACTTAACTACGAGTATATTGCCGTAGGTGCTTGTCAATTCGTTAAAAATGTTATCCATTGTATGTTGTAGTTGTGTTATGGGGTGCACTAATCCTGCGAGAGTGATGGGCGCAAGAACTTCTTGACTGGAAAGGTGATGAAGGAAAGAAAAGAAAATTACTGGATATCAGTCAAATATTAAATGTATTTTCCGCCTCTACTGGTTTCGACACCTCATGTGTCTTTTTCAGGAGCGACAATAATATTACAGATTTTGCAAAAAATATTTTTAAAAAATACAAACATGTGTAACTTACGTGCAAATTTTTAGATTGTAAAACATAAATAAACACATAGACAATAATAAATAACATATAATACATACAATGGTCGTCAAAATTAGAAATATAAATAAATAAATACATTAAAAAACTCATGTAGTCGTCAATAAATTAAGATATACTTTTATAAACCTTGATTTAACAATGGCACCCTTTAACTGAAATTAAGTTATAACTTGTTCCGAAGGTCGTTTCTCGAATTGCCGCTAGATTTTTAAGTCATTTCTCTTCTTAGTATTTTTTTTAAATTATAGTTTAAATTTACATATTATAAATTTAGTTTATATGTATTTTATGTTTGGTTCATATTATATTTTAAAATGTTCGTGTATATTTTACTTATATTTGTAATGTCAGTTTTTAAATTTATGTTGTTTTTGTCATTATTTATGTGTAACATTTCAAGAGTAAGAGGTTTGTGTAAGTTTTGTTTGGTATCAATAACCTTGACGGCATCAAAATTAAAATTATGTCCGAGTGATATAGCATGTCCTACTAGTGCACATTTCCCATTATTATTGTTCTTATTTATGCAGTTTCGTTTATGTTCCGTCATTCTAGTTAGTAAATACCGCCGAGTCTGATTTTGTACACTACATGTGACTAGTAATTTTTATCTATGTCCGCTTTTAGTTTACTAAAAAGATTTCCTATTGTTTTGGTTTGTTTGAAGCCAATATTAATATTTAAAGTATTAGTGAAAAGTTTTTTAAGTTTTATAGCTATGCCATCTATGTATGTTCAAGGATAATAAATTTTCTTTTCATTTATTTCTGCGTCATTGTTATTATTTTGTTGATTTATGTTGTTGTTTATGTTATTTTTTACATCATTAATAAGGCCGTTTACTATTCCTCTAGGATAATTATTTATTTTTTATAGGTTTTTAACATTATTTATGTCTTACTTATTGTTTTATAACAACCTCAACATTAGGTCCGTTATTGAGTAAATAATACCCTAGGGCGTATTAAGTTGCTATGGTAATGTTGAAAACAAACTGAGGTTAATAATACTGATACCATTTTGTTTTAATATGGCCGTCCTGTTAGTGTAACAATGCTGTGTCTAAGAATGGGATGACTCCGTTTTTTTTCCACTTCTACAGTAAACTAAGTTCTCATTATAGTTATTGAAGACTCTTAATGTTTCATCTATTTTATTCTCAGGTATTGCAAGAATTAAATCGTCAACATATTTTTTTATAAACGGGACATTGAAAGTTAGTAATGGCATGACAGTTTTTAAAAGTTTATCCATTACCAGGTTTGCTACACACGGACTTAATGATGACCCCATAGCTGTACCCCAAATTTGTCTGTAATAATCATCATTATATTTGAAGTAGCTTTCCTCCATGCAAAACCGCACTAAGTCTGAAAATTCAGTCCATGGTATTTTTGTTTTTTGCGATATTATGCTCCATTGTTCTCTTATTGCTTCCAGGACTAGTTCAACGGGGATGTTGGTAAACAAGGACAGAACATTTAATGAAATCAGTATGTACCCATCTAATCTCATTTTAGTAATAAAATCTTGGAAGTCAAATGAATTGCGGACGTAGAAATCTTCTTCTTCCAGTCCCTTTAACATATTTGCCAAATATTTGGATAGTTCATCTACCGGGGAATTAATTCCAGATACAATGGGTCGTAGAGGATAGTTACATTTGTGAGCTTTTAATAATCCGTAAATCCGAGGTGGAATAGAGTTTTCTTTAGTTAACCTTTTTTTGTGGTGTTATCTATGTACTGTTTTTCATGCAAAGATTTTATTAATTTCTTACATTTGTTTTGTGTTTTTATAGTGGGATCCGCGTCTATTCTTTTATATATTTTTGTATCTGTTAACATTTCTTTCATTTTATTGTCATAATCGTTTTTGTACATAGCTACAGTCTTATTTGTCTTATCTGGCTTTAGTATTAAAATGTCATCATGTTCTTTTAGGAATTTTTTTGTTATGTTGTATTTTTTGTTAATTGTAATATTGTCCTTATGTTCGTTTTTTTTTGGTACAAAAATTTGTTATTATATTTGTGAACTGAGCTCTAACAGAGTTTTGTACATCTATCCCTTTTGTGCTGTCTAAAATAAGTTCTGTATCTATAATCAATTTGAATATGGGTAAATAATTCTGTTGGTGAGGTATACTGTATTTAGGGCCCAATGATAAAATCTCTGCCCTTCGGGTGGAAAATTAGTATTAGTTAAATTCATGAACCATTCATTTTGTGAAGTTTGAGTTGTGCTACTATTCTCTATACTAAGGAATTGTTGAATTTTTTAATATGTATTGATTTAGATTTAAGGTTGACGAATTCGAATTGTCTCTGTATTAAACATTGAATTTTATGCCAATGAACATAACTGACGTTTCGTCTTATTATATTGTAATAATAGATTTTAGATTCAAATAAATTGACCTGCCAAGAAATTTTTAGTTCTAAGTTTAGTGTTTGTTTTTTAAAATTGTTTATTATATGATTAGTGTAGGCTTTATATGGGTTATTTTTAATTAAAATATTGTTAAAACATTTAAAATTGTTAGTTATATGTTTCGGAACTATGTTATTTTGTTTACACCGTAATAAAAATATTCTTTGGTTTATTGCTGAAGATAATTTTTCATTATAATTTAAAAGTTGTTTAAGATGGTACTTAACTACGAGTATATTGCCGTAGGTGCTTGTCAATTCGTTAAAAATGTTATCCATTGTATGTTGTAGTTGTGTTATGGGGTGCACTAATCCTGCGAGAGTGATGGGCGCAAGAACTTCTTGACTGGAAAGGTGATGAAGGAAAGAAAAGAAAATTACTGGATTTCAGTCAAATATTAAATACATTTTCCGCCTCTACCGGTTTCGCCACCTCATGTGTCTTCTTCAGGAGCTACAATAATATTACAGATTTTGGAAAAAATATTTTTAAAAAATACGAACATGTGTAACTTACGTGAAAATTTTTAGATAAGACAATAATAAATAACATATAATACATACAATAAATTAAGATATACTTTTATAAACCTTGATTTAACAATGGCACCCTTTAACTGAAATTAAGTTATAACTTGTTCCGAAGGTCGTTTCTCGAATTGCCGCTAGATTTTTAAGTCATTTCTCTTCTTAGTATTTTTTTTAAATTATAGTTTAAATTTACATATTATAAATTTAGTTTATATGTATTTTATGTTTGGTTCATATTATATTTTAAAATGTTCGTGTATATTTTACTTATATTTGTAATGTCAGTTTTTAAATTTATGTTGTTTTTGTCATTATTTATGTGTAACATTTCAAGAGTAAGAGGTTTGTGTAAGTTTTGTTTGGTATCAATAACCTTGACGGCATCAAAATTAAAATTATGTCCGAGTGATATAGCATGTCCTACTAGTGCCTATTTCCCATTATTATTGTTCTTATTTATGCAGTTTCGTTTATGTTCCGTCATTCTAGTTAGTAAATACCGCCGAGTCTGATTTTGTACACTACATGTGACTAGTAATTTTTATCTATGTCCGCTTTTAGTTTACTAAAAAGATTTCCTATTGTTTTGGTTTGTTTGAAGCCAATATTAATATTTAAAGTATTAGTGAAAAGTTTTTTAAGTTTTATAGCTATGCCATCTATGTATGTTCAAGGATAATAAATTTTCTTTTCATTTATTTCTGCGTCATTGTTATTATTTTGTTGATTTATGTTGTTGTTTATGTTATTTTGTTTATTTTTTACTTCATTAATTCAAGAATAATAGCACAACTCAAACAATATTTGACTGAATTCCAGTAATTTTCTTTCCTTCATAAAATTTAACTTTATACGCGTTTTTTGACAAAATATAATGTAGGATGGAGGTGAAGACCCACGCTCTTTTTAAGTATGCGGGGTTTTGTGAGAAGACACAGCTTATCATATAGAATAAATGTAAAACTTAGGTAAGTTTTAAAAAAAATATTTATTGAAAAAATTATATTATGACACAATACAATTTATAGACAACAAAATGTATAATGCTGAAGATGGAGGTCTTTGGACCTCCGAAACGTCCAAATAAATTTTAAAACCAAGAGAATAATATAAATTATCCCTCTTGTCGACACCATCTTGAGTAAGCGAATAAAGTTCATCATATTGGGCATTATTCTTTTAGATAATAATAATGACAAGAGGCAATTTTTAGACCTCACGAACTGACACAATTTACACCATACTATTACAGAACCTACTAGTGTAACAAAAACTAGTAAGACACTGATTGATAATATATTTACGAATCAATTTAAGAACATTTATACGTTTAACGTTACATGAAGAAATTTCAGATCATTCAGCATAATGTATCACAATAAATATAAACTGTCAAACAAATGCCGACACTAAAAATATTTTATGTCAGGAAAGATGTTTTAATGAAAGCAAAACTTTATTGGAGTTAAAGATTAAATAGATAATAATTAAAAAATACATAAACCTTAACTAAAAGCGCTAAACCTAGATACGTATTTCGGCAAGTTACCATCATCAGTAAACTTCTAAGAGCAGATCCGTTATGGAAGATATACTGCATACGAGTTTTAAATCGTCTACATAAAGTAAGTAGTTAGCAACGGCAATGTCGTTAATGAAAATATTAAACAAAAGGTGTGCACATCACATTAGTGACTGTAGATCTGCCTTTTATGAAGCCGTGCTGATTTACGGAAATCGAATTATGTACATGATTAAAAATCTTAGTGAGTAAAACTGTTTCAAAAATTTTGCTCAAGTTACGTAAAATAGCGGCAGGTCTGTAATTAGTGATATCATTCTTATTACCTTTTTTATAAATTGGTCTTATTCTATATAATTTCCATAGTTCGGGGAATTCTGAACTACTTAAAATTAGATTGAATAAAGTAGTCAGACGTTTAACGAAGAGAGATAAGCAATGTTTAATAATTGAAGGTATTATGTCTGGTCCAGTTGTTATATTTGCTTTTATTTTCCTTTTGTTTGGTACCTTGGATGATGAATATGTGGAGAGGAAATTGATTTCGCCTTCTCAAGGTTCAATGTAAAACTTAGTTTTTATTTGATATTTGGACGTTTCGAGGGACCCAAGGCCCTCATCATCAGCAGAATTAAAAATTTATTTTAAAATAACAGTTTGCTACAATAAATAACATAAATGACGATTATATAAATTTTTTTCCAAAAAGAATATTTTTTTCCCTTACCTTAAACATTGACTCAAGGGTCAATTTTAGAGATATGTTTGCATACAAGATTCCCAACTGCTAAAGCCACTTCACCTCCATACTGGAAAACGAAAAAAGGTGGGCGGAAAGTTTAATTGTAAAAATTGTTTTTACTAAATGTAGACAGTACCTATTTACTTGAGGGATTAAAACTTGATCGTGTTTCCGACCCGAGGACAACCAGTAAGCGAAACTTTTTGGAGCATCGGGGATAACATTTTCAACCTCCATACTGGAAAATACGTGCCTGTTTTGAGTTTTAATGTTTATTTAAAAAACTTTATTATTGTACTGATAAATTGAATATAGATTGTTCCAAAACTATCTGATTGACATTGTTGAATATTTACCTTGTTTTTTGAGGGATTAACACTTAATAAATAGATACTTTTAAATTTTTTTTTGGTTTGGATCTCACAATCCCATGTTTGTCACTTCGAAATCGGAGACGTAATGGAGCAGGCAAGCCAACGTTAAACTTTTATTATGGTATCTGTTGTCTGGGGGAATTTTGTTTCTCGAACGTTCTCAGCAACGGAGCCGCGAATTTTAAATTGTTGTCGCGGCTCCGTTGCTACGCAGGATGATCTGAGTACTTAGTCGTTGAACAAAGTGTATGGGGTACTTCAACAATTTTGCTCCTTCACCGAAACTTTTAAAGGAACCGAAGATGAAGAATTCTTCGACCAATGAACAACGTAGAAAAAACAAGACGTCCTGAAATCTACAGCAGTCCTTACCCCGAAATCAGATATACAATATTTTGAACAGAAAATAACTAAGAAAATTCATAAGTTATGTATATACCGAGTCATTGAAATCGGCAAGTTTAGGTATGCTTGGGTAAGGTGTCTCGCCAAAAATTACTAGGTCACTACGCTGGTGACACTTGTTAGCTTTCATAACCTCTTTTTAATCATTGTTATTAGGCGATTTTTGGCGAGGTTTGGTCAGATGCGGTAACCTCCGTTCAAATTTTTTGGCGAGCTAGTTAAGTAAGTTCTGGTAAGTGCTCGTAGCTCACCGTGCTTGTGAGATGGGTAAGCTGTCCGGTTACTATCTCTATTCCTTTTTAACTGGTATATCTGCCTCACTTCCTACTTGTTCACTACTTATAGTTCACAGTTTTAAATACAGTGTGGTTCGCAAAGTATTTTTTGTTCGTGCAAAGGAAAAAATGGATAAAATATATTTTTTAATTAATGTCATTAAAATAACTATTAAAAAGACGTTATGAAAACTGACAAGCGTCACTAGTGAAATGACGTAGTAATTTTTGGCGAGACACCTTACCCAAGCATACTGCAACTTACCGATTAATTTTAAAAAATATATATTTTCCTTTGCACGAACAAAAGATACTTTTCTAACCACACATTATTTAAAACTGTGAACTATCAGTAGTAAACAAGTAGGAAGTGGGACAGAAATACAAAGAAAAAAGAAATAGAGATAGTAACCGCATGGTCAGCTACAAGCAATTACCGGAACATACCGCGTATGTTATTTAGCTCGCCAAAAAATCTGAACGGAGGTTACCGCAGGTTATCGCATCTGACCACATCTCGCAAAAAATCGCCTTATGTTACAGATGATATAGCCTACCTCACCTTCCACAAGTGTTGAGTGCACAGGGACTTTAATTTTGAACATTCGATGTGCTAAGAACTTTCACGTGGGAAGTGCAGTATAGATATTTATATTTTTATATATGACCTATATTAATTCCATATATGTATTCCTTTTATTATTATGGAAAAGAATGACATTTGAGAGTATCACTCTTTCTTAAAGGAAGGGGTAATGTAACAACCCGCTAAAAAATAATATTTAAACTAAATTGAAGATTAAGAAGAAATCATTTGCTAAGAGAGTGATCCCCACTTTCGTTTTCAGCCTTTTATAAGTGCATCTCTACTTCTCTAGCGATTCGTTAGACAGTTAGTTGATTCACTTTTCAATATTTCGACAAAATAATACAAAATTCAGTTTCAGAATTTTTAATAAATAATTGTTATATAAATTTCGTTCTGCAACAAGAACAATAACAGGAAATTAAAATTGTAAGTAAATTTAATAATTATTTCTATCATTATATGTACCAGTAATAATTTTATTGTGTGAATAAAACTTAGTGTGTAAGGATAACCTCCTTTATTCAATATTCATATTTCCCGTAAATTAATGAAAATTCTATATTCTATTTTTATTCAAAATTATAATTATTAAGAATAAATCAGCCTATGATCTATTAAATTTGGAATCAGTACGGTGAGTATTACAATGTCAGTCGTTTTATTCGATTATCAAGTCTGCCAAATGTGCCATACTAATGGAACACCAATCTGTTCAGTGTCAGCTTGTTGCCACTTCATTTAAAGGAAATTAAAACTTTTTACTGGCGCAGACTAAAAAATATTCTCTCTCCTTGGGCTCACTGTAGAGTAATTTTATCATTGCTGCGGCATCAATTTATTCTTCTTCATACTTTGAAAAGAACTGAAACTGTTCCTGTGTCATATCCATAAAGAAAATTTTGAGAGAACCATATAGAAGCGACCCTTTGCGTAAATTTGCTAAGTAGAATCATCAGTAAACTTTATTGATTAATTATAATTAATTGATTTTTCTGCCATTCATAAATTGGCGTTGTTGCTCCAAGCCTTAGGGCTTTGAAAATATCAATATCTTCATATTATCTTTTTGTCAACATTCATTAAGATTGCTTCCAGTTTCTTTCGGTGAATAAATTTTCTTTGGTAATCCCACTTCTGATATCGGAGAAAAGAGCTGGGAGATAATAAAAACAATGTTTCAATTTTCCACACAAACTGACATGTAGCAATTCCAAGGTTGGCTAAAACACGAAACAACTTCTTTGAACCAAAGCAAAGGAGAGAGAACAGAACCGTCGTACTATACTGTCACCCAGCTTTATAGCCACCCCCACCTTGATTTTGTTAGTGTAATTAAATACACTCGTGTTATAATACCTAAAAAAATAATAACGATTAAATAATAATAATAATAATAATAATAATAATAATAACAATTTTATATATATATATATATATATATATATATATATATATTTAGTGCCAATGGTTTGATAGTACATTCAAATATTTATAATTATGTTAGTAATGAACCAAACTAATCAAATTAAAGGTATTACATCATTTTCAGGAACTAGTGAATGTTTTGATTGTTTTGGTAGGTCAAGGAAAAAATAAAATTGAGGATATCATTTTTTTAATTTCACATCAGAATAAACTGCAACAAGTCATTGTACAAAAATTGTTCAAAATTATTTCCTCCTGCAGCCATACAAAATGCAGCATATTGTATCAAACTCACACACACGCCTGATGCAATGAATTTTGTTGTGCCGCTTCTTCATACACTAATAACATCCACTAATTCACTGTTGCTATACATTTTTCTCAAATTTCTCCCACAACACCATACCTTTTCAATACCTTACACGAAATCAAACTAGGTACTCAAATAAAAAAATATTTGCTTAAAAATCATTACGCAATAAGGTATTAGACATAATAATTAATAAATGATTATTTGTAGGCTGTGTTTATACTTCTATTTCATTAGTAACAAAATTATAAATAATTAAATATACTATTAAACCAGTGGCACTAAAAATATTCGCTAGGAATGAACTACCCTGACTTTTGCGAATTTCCAAAAAAATCTTTTTGTTCTATAATCAGTATACCAAATTATATGTCATTAAAGTTTCGTGCAGAGGTATAGAAACATCCTTATATATATATATATTATATATATATATATATATATATATATATATATATATATATATATATATACAGGGTGTATCAAGATAATGGAACAGTGCCGTTTATTCGTGTATGTGAAAAGATACAGAAAAAAGTGATTAAGATATTTTGTAAGGCATAGAGGGGGACATATTTTAGCATAAACTTTATTATCTTAAATCCAGTGGTACTCAAACTATAGCGCAATATTATATTTTTTTAAATGGCATTATATATATTTTATTACCTCATTAAATAGAGAATTTTGTTCTGAATTCAACGATATAATAATATCATACCCTTACATTGCGAAAAATTTGATAAAAATTAATTCAAATTTAATATTTCATTTCTACTTTATCTAAGTAATCTGAGCAAACATTCAATCAATAAAACAAAATAAAATTTATTTTAGTTTTATTACATGCAAGTAAGCTACGATTTTGGCAATAAATTCAACTTTTAAAATAATTTTTTTGTTTTATTGATTGAATGTTTGCTCAGATTACTTAGATACAGTAGAAATAAAATACTAACTTTTAATTAATTTTTATCAAATTTTTCGCAATGTAAGGGTATGATATTATTATATCGTTGAATTCAGAACAAAATTCTCTATTTAATGAGTTAATAAAATACATATAATGCCATTTAAAAAAATATAATATTGCCCTATAGTTTGAGTACCACTGGATTTATGATAATAAAGTTTATGCTAAAATGTGTCCCCCTCTATGCCTTACAAAATATCCTAATCACTTTTTTCTGTATCTTTTCACATACACGAATAAACGGCACTGTTCCATTATCTTGATACACCCTGTATATATATATGTATGTCACATGTATTGGAAACGACGAGTCCAGTTACGTCAGTTGTCATCTATTAGCAGTTATTAATTAATTATTATTAAAGGGTCGCTTCTATATGGTTCTCTCAAAATTGTCTTTGAGGATATTACACGGGGACAGTTTCAGTTCTTTTCAAAGTATGAAGAAGAATAAACTGATGCCGCAGCAATGATAAAATTACTCCACAGTGAGCCCAAGGAGGGAGAATATTTTTTAGTCTACGCCAGTAAAAAGTTTTAATTTCCTTTAAATACTTTGCGAACCACACTGTATTGAAAACTGTGGACTATAAGTAGTGAACAAGTAGGAAGTGAGGCAGATATACCAGTTAAAAGGAATAGAGATAGTAACCGGACAGCTTACCCATCTCACAAGCACGGTGAGCTATGAGCACTTACCGGAACTTAACTAGCTCGCTAAAAAATCTGAACGGAGGTTACCGAAGGTTACCGCATCTGACCAAACCTCGCCAAAAATCGCCTAATAACAATGATTAAAAAGAGGTTATGAAAACTAACAAGTGTCACCAGCGAAGTGACCTAGTAATTTTTGGCGAGACACCTTACCCAAGCATACCGAAAATTTCAATGACTCGGTATGTCGCCAAAAATCGCCTATAATTTTAGGATTTTTAACATAACTAAAATACATATATTTATGAAAAAATTTATATCTTATTTCGGGGTAAGTACCCCATACGCTTTGTTCAACGACTAAGTACTCACATCATCCTGCGTAGTGATGATCCAGCATATGGAAAGCTGAGAGTAGCTCGCACTGGAGATTTAATTTGGAACGTTTTCGCCGTATGTAGAATATTCTTCGGCTCCAATTTGTTTTTTGAACGTAGCTGGCTATTCCACTCGTTATTCGTAGTTTGAAATGGTATTAATTTAACTTTATTCCTTTGGGCGACCTGGGTTTGTATTTGTTGGTCCTTATAGTCTGAACTGGTTGAGGATATTCTTTCACATCTTTCAAAAAGATGGTGTTCAGGTTCAGGTCCTGCACAATCATATGCAATAAAACCCCAGGAGAGCGTTATTAGGTTAGCAAATATGGTTACTTCATCAATCATTATTTTACCTACAAAAATTTACTTGCAGTAACTTGTTCTATAATTTAACTTAAACTAACAGCATTAGGATTATCCCCATGCTGAGTCGATGTATATCTAAAACTCTCCGATTTTATTTAAGTTCACTGAATTAATTGATTTGAATGAACTTTCATGGTTTCAACAAAAGGATAAGAATTTACATTGATTTATGTTTTTATATCCTATTCAACTTAAAAAAAACTTGGTTTCTTTCTCTGTAGAGATAAAAATTACGCTAATTTTAACACTTAGGCCTCCTTCCTTGAGAGGGCTTCCATATGAAAGGGCCATACCCACTCGCTTTCCAATGGGGCTCAGTTAAGCTCACTAATTTTGATGTAATTTTCAGAGGGCGTAGGGTGAGACACTAACCTCTCTAACTAAAATAAACAAAAGAATCCAGCTGAGCTACTCGTACATAATTTGACGAATGGTGTAACTCAGCTAGTGAAACCGAGCCTTCCTTGATATAATTTTTAAAAAAAATCCTCGATCGGATGATGCAATAATATAAGGTATGAACCTGATGTGATTGCCAGTGCGCAACAAGGAATTTGTCATCTAGAAAATTCTTTACATTGCTCAACAACAAACATAACAAATTCATAAATAAATAGTATCCGATCGATATGCTCAATATCTTAAACGATCAGGTTGTGTCCTCATCCTTTCAGAACGCTTTAAGAGCTGCAATACTCGTTGTAATTCTTGTAGTTCTACAGTAGGGGGAAGAGTGGGTATAAAATAATATAGACTATACATCCCCTCATTAATTTCTTCGTTGCTTGAAGTTTTATTTTGATCTGGCTCATCAGAATAATACAAATTTGGATTTCTATAAAAATGTTTTAAACGATCTACATGGACAATTAAATCTTTTCTTTTCCCGACTTCTCGAATTTTATGTTACTGGTCCTTTCCTTTCTATAACTCTATATGGACCTATCCAGAATTTTGAGTCTTTTTATTCAAATCCAGTTTTGTATATGGATAATGTAAATATACTAAATCCCCGATATATTGATCTTTTGTTTTTTTTTTTATTATATTCTTTTGCTCTACATTCCCCTGACTTAATCAAATTTTCCTTAACATGATTAAATACAATAGATAATTTTTCCACTAATTCTGAGACATAATTTTGATCAATATCGTATTTCAGACGAGTTGGTTTTATATTGTCATAAATTGGTAATACTGGATCTCTACCATGTATAATATAATAAGGACTATATCCTGTAGGACTATGAATATGTGTACGATAAGCCATTAATACTAAAGGTATCCATTTATCCAATCTTGTTGATATTTTTATAAGTAATGAGATAATATACCTTTTAGAACTCGATGACTACGTTCGAGTACACCGTTAGACTGTGGTCTATATGGGGTTGTCTGAATTTTTCATTTTATGCTCATAGCATCCATCACTTGTATTTAACCAGTTACTGGAATGTGAATTTAAGCACTGTGCAATATTTTTAAATAATTTCCTGGTTATATTGTTTGCATGTGAATGTTATTTTATATAATTATTTTTGAGGCGGTGTAATGGATTCTGATATTTCTGTATCAATAATTTCATCTTCATCTATTTCACAGTTGCCGTTTCCAACTGGTTTTAAAATTATTATGTGAATAGTTCTTTGAAATGTGTGCCTAAATTGTTTTGCAGTTCGATTTGGGTTGTATCCCCCTCTATTCTTAATGATTGAAAAATAGTTTTCCAATCTTCCTGCAATCTATTTGGTAATAAAACAACATAAGCACCATTAACACTAACACACTTATTCCAACGTTTGTCTAATACAGATATGCCTTCAAAAAAAAAAAAATCTTTTGGTAATTCTGCAAAATACGACTCCACGGCATTTTCTAAGTCATCATTTGATAAAAAGCGACGCCCACTCAAATCTTTTTTGAGTTTTGGAAAGAGATAATAGACACAGGGGGCGAGGTCAGGACTGTAAGGTGGATGTTGTAATTCCTCAAAGCCGCATTCATTGACTACTGCTTGAACAATTCGTGCTTTATGCACCCTTGTTGTGCAGAAGCAGAGTTCTTTGAGCATAATTGTGGGGTCTTTTCTCGCGTATAGCCGCTTTCAAGTTCTTAATTGTGTCTTTGTAGACATTCCCCGTTATTGTAGTTCCTTTTGTCATATACTTAATTAAAAGAATACCCTCCGCATCCCAGAAAACTGTGGCCATCACTTTCCCCGCAGAACATTGTGTCTTCGCCTTCTTGGGTGGTGGAAAGCCCTTATGAATCCATTGCATGGACTCTTGTATCATGGGAGGTTTAAATTGGTGTACCCAAGTCTCATCCCCGGTTATAATTTTGTAGAAAAAGTCTACATCTTGGGATAAATCAGTCAAATTCTCCTCGAAAATTTGCAGCAATATCATAGTCATTGTTAGCTCAACCAACGAGTCGTGGCAGTTGAGCTAAGATGCGCAGTGGTAAGGGTCCGAGAGTGGGGGGTGAAATATAAATTCCCTGTTTCATATTAAAGAGTACATTGCGTAAAGTACATTCTGTGCGAAAATGGAGTTTAAAAGTAAATTGAACGGGCGCGCTCTCAATAGCCAAAGTCGGGAGATTATCGCTAACATTTATTCTTTTATGAAGGAAGAGAGTGAAAATGGTGCTCCAATTATTTCTTTAAATAATATTGCAAAACGAGTGGCAGCTGTAAGTGGTGTATCCGAGAGAACAATTTTTCGAATTTGTGAAGAAAAGAAGAGCATTGAAGAAGGTACATAAAAAGTTATTAATGTATTAAAATGTCAATGTAGGATATAAATAGAACCCTATATTTCAAAAGAGTCAAAAGTAATAATTAAACAAATAACTATTTTTGACAAAAAATGGCAAGGCTGTCTATATTATATTATATAAATCTTCCTTAAACAAGACCTCATATCATGATTAAAAATAATCACCTAATTTGAACAATAATTAATAAAAATTACTTTGCAGGTTTAAGCAGCAAATTCTCATCGCCCCGGAAGAAAATTGAACAGCGAAAGAGTGTTACAGATATCGGAGATTTCGACAAGGGTGCTCTAAAAAATATTACTTTAAATTTCTGCGGAACCGAGAAAACTGTTCCAAATGTCTCCCAAATTTTACAAAAATTCAAAGCTGATACAGGCTTCCAGGGGCAACGCGAAAGTTTGCGATCTATTTTGCACGAAATTGGTTTTCGATGGAGGAAAACTAAAACAAATAGAAAAATATTAATGGAAAGATTCGATATTCAAAAAATGCGCGTCGATTATTTGAGAGCAATAATGAATTTTCGTCGCGACGGGCGCAAAATAGTTTATATCGATGAAACATATATGCATTTGACACATACGGTTTCAAAGTCATGGAATGATTCCAACGCGGGATTATTACAGCCGGTTTCCAACAACTAATTATTGTACATGCGGGTGGTGAAGACGAATTTGTGACTAATGCAGTATTAATTTTCAAGTGTAAAACAGGAGATTATCATCACGAAATGAATTATGAAAATTTTTCTAAATGGTTAGAGGAAAAATTGATCCCTAATTTGCCAGAAAAATCTGTTCTCGTTATAGATAATGCGCCTTACCACAATGTTCAGGTAGATAAAGCTCCTGGATTTAATGACAATAAGCAAAGCATGATCGATTGGTTACGAGCTAGAAATGTTAATTGTGATATGAGTATACTCAAGTCGGATTTATACCGTCTTGTTTTGCTACATACACCAAGCTTTAAACAATTTGCACTAGATAAAAAAAATAGACAACATGGTCATGACGTTTTAAGATTACCACCGTACCATCCGGATTTAAATCCGATTGAGTTAGTCTGGGCCTCCATGAAACAGTACGTGGCAAAAAGAAATGTGTAGTTCAATTTAGATATCGTAAAAACCCTTTTGGAAGAATTTTTTACTTCTTTTTCTGTCGAAGAATGGAGATCACGGTGTGAGCATGCAAAAAAATGCGAAGAAGAATTTTTAGCTAGGGAAGGAAATATTGACGCAATTATTAATGAAGTAATTATTAATGTAAATGACGACAGTGATGAAAGTACCGATGAATCTGACTATTCTGACTAGTTTTAAATTTTACACAAAATCAATAAATGATAATATGAAATGTTGACTATTGTATATTCTTGTACACGAATTTTAATATAAGTAAATAAATATTTCTGTGTATATACATGAATAATTTGTTTCAATGCATTTCAATAAATATTTTTTACTGCAAATAAAAGGATTCTGTTCTTAATTTGTGTGTATATTCTTGTATATGACTATATGTAAAAAATATTATTTACATAAAAATATTTATTTTTTATTTCAACAGACATTTATTTATTTATTTCCACTCAACAGGATAATAATTATTTAAATATCATCTATTTTATTATTAATTAGTTTATATAGATATAAAACAGACAAAATATTTCTTCTTGACTGAAAGCTGCTTTGTCTAAAAAAAAAAAACTAATTTCATATGAGTAGGTTTTAAATTTTTTAAACCAGCAATATCTTAGAAACTTCTTTTGAATATTTTCAATTTCAATGACGTATTTATTATAAAATGGATTCCAAATTTGTATGCAATATTTTAACTTAGATCTTACATACCAGTAATATAAACTCATAATTGTATTTACATTAGTAAATTATTGAGAACTCCGTATAACAAATCCCAGATTTCTATATGAAGTTTTACAAATGTATGTTACATGCCGATCAAATTTCAATTTTGGATCAAATATAATTCCAAGATCTTTAAATCATGAACTTGCTACGCGAAGTGTACTTTTCGAGCGTACTACCTTTCTCTTTTCAACCCGAATACTTTCTCCCTCTGCGCACGACCACTGCTTAACTGCCACGACTCGTTGGGTGAGCTGTACTTGAGTATTACTTCGCCAAGCATTACTCCAGTCGTTCTCGACCTCAAGCACAACATATGTTTTATAGTCAAAACTTCGTGAATTCTCGGTTTTCTAGAGAGGATTTTAGAGAATTTGTAATAACTATGTTGGTGTATTTGTAAATTTTAATATTTTTCTATCAAATAGTATTTTTGACATCTACATAATGTCACAGGTTACAGATATATGAGTCATATCACGGATACATATTCTTGAAGCAACTCTATTTCATAGTTATTATTTAAGGCTTCTTCTATTATGCCTACAAATGCTAAAAAATTTAGATTATCTTCATGATTTATTATTTACCTTAAATGACATATGTGATGGAAATGACATTTTGACAGTTTTTTTATATATTGATCAAGTCTACCTAAATTTTTAAAAAAAGCATCAAACATTACTTGAGCATTACTCAAGGTTGCTTGAAGCCCGCCTCAAGTAAACTTTCGATCAAAGTACGAGTAAAGAAACAAGTAGCGACTATGAAACGAAATCTGGTACTCAAGCCATACTCAAGCATGAGTCAAGGCGAAGTACTGACTATGAATACGGGCATTAGTCTTAAGATTTAGAATATGTTTTTATAATAGAGCTGTTTATGTAACATCGTCTTAGTCAGTATCATGGATATAAGAATAATCACAGAATTGGATAAATTTTAATTTTATGACTACGACTATGACGACTTACAAACTGCGCAAGCCTGAGAACTGTCAGTATCAGAAAACATGACCTCTATTATAATTGTAATGTTGTTTATTTATGAAGAAACTATTTTTTCTCTATTATATGTTAACTTATTCATATTTATTTATTTATTCGGCAAGTACAATATTTATTATAAATAAAAGTAAATGAGGTTAGAAAGTGACATTAAAAGTCACAATAAAAATGCTGCATAAATGACCAGCTATCTTAAGACTGTTCTTATGACTATAACTTACGACTGTGTTTATAATAGTAACTATGTTATTGCTGCATAAACCCGGTTTTACACCAATATTTGACTTGGAAATAGGACGGGCTGTTTTCTCCATACACTGCCACCATTCTCTCATGGATATTCTTTGGGCTACTGCCTTCTTTCGATAGAAATTTTATTATGCTTCTATGTTCAAGTTTCAAATCACTCATTTTCGTTTCTTTAAACTGATATAAAATGACAAAAGGTTAAGCAATTGGAGTCAAATTAGGGGATGACACTATAAAATCTCGCAGAAACATGACATAAGATAATTGTCGCGATAGCATATTGTTTTCATAGCTAGGTAGACAACACAAAAAACTCCCCTCGTATATGTATATATATATATATATATATATATATATATATATATATATATATATATCGTCGGATTTCTGGTAAAAAGACTTAACCGCCATTTGACTAGTTTTGAGATAAACAGGAAAAACTTGTTTTTATTTACAATATTGATTTATTTAACAAGATATTGTGTTATATCGATGAGATTAATATTTTATACATTTTTCAACATACTTTCGCAACATTTTGAAGCATATATCATGAAATATTTAATAAAAATGTTTTTTTTTTGTTCAATATAGCTTAATACCTAAATTTTTAATATTTATATAGTTGTGAACACCAGATTAATAAATAATATCAAAATAAATTAACTTTTGTGGAACACAACTCGTTAACATCTCCCATTACATTAACACAGAATGGCGTTTAAGACTTTTGTATAAAATTTCTGTGCGCATCAAATAGTGTCAGATGGCGTTTACGAAACTTTAGAATGAATTACCTTCTAACATAAATTTTTTGGCGCTCAGATATTGTGTTTAGAGCATGCGTCGTGAAGAGACGTATCCGTTTATGTGCATAACTCATTTTATCATTTTTTGGCGGTTAAGTCTTTTTACCAGAAATCCGACGATATATATTTCTTCTTTCTTTGCCATATTTTCAAAAAATTATTTCGCTTCCTCCAGAATTAACATCACTAATTTATTAATAAAATTTGGTGATAATTTCTTATCTATTATCTTATCTATTTATTATATATATATATATATATATATATATATATATATATATATATATAAATGTATCAGATGTAGAATTGTATGTTCTTCAATAATAGTAATAACAAAAATTTTCAAAAAATAATATTTAGAAGATTTTTTTAAAGAAACTATTACTTCCGGTTGTCCAATTCTTACCAAAATCTAATCAGCTCTTCCTAGTAATGTCAGATTGAGGTAACTGCAGTTAAATATTTTTTAAGTCTTATAGTATTTGAGAAACCGTGGTTCCAACACACACACACACACATACACACGCACGCACGCATGCACACACACACATACACACGCACGCACGCATGCACACACACACACACACACACACACACACACACACACACACGCCCACGAAAATAATAATACAATAAATTTTCTAGACGTTACATTTATCCGCAACAATACTAAAATACAAACAAACTGGTACCAAAAACCTACAACTACCACTAATAAATATAAAGTCATTGTGATAAAAGGTTGGAAAATAAAACTCTCAGAGTAGTCCTTTCTTCACGCTTAATGGATTATTTTTAATAGAATAAATAATCGTCGACCGGTTTCGGTTTTGTAAAAACCATCAGGACCGGAGACTATACAATAAAAGAAATACACTGTTTTACATACACATTAAAATGTTTGACATATTAACAAGAGAACTTGGTTTAACAGTTTAACTTTCTTAGGCAGCATTAATTATAAAATACAAAATATCATTCAAAGGAGTTCTAATTTAAAGAAAGTATTATGCAAAAAAATTGATACAATAGCTGATATGGATAAATCCGGAGTTTACAAACTTACATGTTTATGTCGAGCAACGTATATAGGGCAGACAGGAAGAAGTTTTCACTTTAGGAAAGGGTGAGTTAAAACACAATAAAATAAACTACAAAGTAAATATAAAAGGCAGTATTTTAAATACACTGGAAAATTTCGAAATTAAAAAACTTTCAAATACAAGTAAAGCCATCTCTCTAAATGAACAATTAGACGTAAATTTATCCCCACTTTTTACTAATTTTTTACAAAGCCACCACCAAATGTAGTTGAAAAGTTGCCTGCATATGTTCATGACGTTTCACGTCCCTGTTTAAAACATGCGTTTTTGTCAATGGCTGGGGAAGACCCTGTTAGGAAATAGTTATTTACATACTTAGTGTGGGAAGACACTCTTCCCGCATGAGCGCTTATTTGAGGCACGAGCGAGCTTGCGAGCGAGGGCTTCATTTGCGCGAATGCGTGGATGACGTCTTCCCGCAAGAAGTTTGTACAATACTTTTTGCAACGAACAAAATCATTATTAATAGAGTATAAATGTTAAGATAATTGTACAAAATTCGCAAATATACAAGTAAATAGCACAGCAGCAATTTCATAACAACGGTTGTTAAGTAAATTGTTGATTTCCAAAACATAATTGTTTGCATATTTTTTCAGAATTAATAGATAAAATGTATTAACGGATTTCTCGGCGGTGATTGTAAGGAATTATATTGTTCTTATTCCATAAAATATATAATTGTATTTAAATTTCCTTTTAATATTTCGTTCAATGTTGCCAACTTTAGGGAAATTTCCCTATTTTAGGGAATTTGAAACCCATATAGGGACATTTTTTGTTGTTTTCTTCCAAAAACGAATATATTAACGCTGACGAAAGATTTAGGGAGAAAATAATCAATCTAGGGAAATTTTCTTGGCCGCCTAAGGATATTACACATCTACAAGTTGGCAACGCTGATTTCGTTACACATTTCGTAACTTCATCAGGGAATACTAAAATGTACACAATTTTGTAAAAAGGTAAGTTACATAGATGAATTTTGTTTTACTTACAAATAGTTATAACTGGTGTAATCATTTGACAAATTCAGAAACATTCAATTTTCAAATTATTTGTTCGTACATTGCACTGATTTACATATTATTTAAAGAATTTTGACTATCTACGTAGAACATATAAGTTACATTAAAATAATATTAAAAAAAAAAACTTGTAAAACTTACTTTGTGAGTGTCACATGTTATTCGAAAAGTGAGAGAATATTCTAGAAGTTTAGAATTAGGTACGAATTTAAATAAAATTAACTACTTTATGGAATAACAACAATATAATTCCTTACAATCACTGCCGAGAAATCCGTTAATATATTTCATCTATAATAATATTGTCCTATAAATATTAATGTCTGTAATAACTGTTCCGGTCAATGTAGGTCAGTATCTAAATAAAATATAAACTAAATTAAGCAAAAGTTGTCGAGCATTTTTTATGTTGTACTTACCAACTTTTCAAATAATTAAATAAAGAATAATGTCCGGCATATGACTCTATTTTACTGGTAGTTTCATTTTCAATGTGATACGTGTAAAATCTGATAATTTATGTTTAAGGTTACGTTCTATTTTGACATTCAACAGATGACAGATTGTCTCCAACAGATTGCACTAATTGTATAAAAATTTATTATTTATTAATAATTTATTATTATTATTGGTTTTTGATGCTTGAAAATCGTATGAGTGCCATTTTATAAACTATATTTTGTTATTTTAAAGATTATTTTGTTGAAGAATGCCCAGAAAATGACAGTGTTTTTTGCTTAATTTCCTGGTGTAGTGCATCGGGAAAGTGATGTTTCCGGTTGTCTATAGCATGTGTCAAATGTCACTTCCGAGGTTGTGAGTACAAAAATGTCTTTTTCAAACTACATCTAATTGCCAGTCTATACATCAGTTTTGTAAGTATTTTAATTCTCTTGTTGTTATTATGTCAAACATTTTAATGTGTATGTAAAACAGTGTATTTTTTTTATTGTACAGTCTCCGGTGCTGATGATGGTTTTTACAAAACCGAAACCGGTCGACGATTATTTATTCTGTTAAAAATAATCCATTAAACGTGAAGAAAGGACTACTCTGAGAGTTTTATTTTCCAACCTTTCAACATTATTTTTCTTCACTTGGGTAACAATTCCTTCAAATATAAAATCAATGTAATCAATGCTTTAGTAGACAGGGCCATTAAACTATCTAACCCCAAATTTCACGAAACCAACTTAGACAAAATTCATAATACATTGTAAAATAAACGATGGGAACTTCAAATTGTAGAAATATAAAATATTTATTTGTACTGAAATTATTTTGCTGCTAGTTTCATGTAATGAAAAGATATAACTAGTTATTCATTTTTCTTTTTGTCGTCAAGTAAACTCCGGAAAAAAGAATAACAATGACCGAAGGCGACGAGGGTAGCTTGATGTCGATAAATTAGCTTACAACCCCCCCCCCCCCCCCTCCCTCCAGACAAAAAGAAAAATAAGAAAACTTTACAAGGGTTACAAAAGGAGCATGATGAAATATAAACAACAATAATAAAACTTAAAATAACATTAAATTGTGTCTTCTATTCCCTCCGTGGTCTAAAAATTTTTTTTAAGGTGCAAAGGGTGTTTGAGTTTGTTTGTTTTTGTTGTTTTTAGAATGTATTCTTGCTGGTTTAAGTCTGTCAATTGAAATATTTTGTAATGTGTTGTCTTATTTAATTGTAAAGTATTTGTCTGTTTTTGCTGTTACTTCGTAAGGACCTATGTATATAGGGTCTAAAGGTCGTCTAATCGCGTCTGTCCGAACGTAAACGTAGTTTGAATGAAAAAGGACAGGATGTATGAAATGAGGTCGAATATTTGTGTATCTTGGGGCTGTTCCTTTCAAAGATGTCATGAATTTTCTTAGTTTTTGTATATAGAGTGAGATATCTATATTGTCTGTGTAATTTTCGGAGGTCCTGTGTTCTATTTCACCTGGTAATCGTAATTGTGTTCCATACACCAATTCCTCGCAACTACATTGAATATCATCTTTGATAGTAGTACGGATTTCTAATAAAACTATTGGGAGGTTATCATGCCACTCATCGGGGTAAATACAGGTTTTTAAAGATGTTTTCAATTGTCTGTTAAACCTTTCTATGATCCCATTTGATTCAAGATGATAGGAAGTAGTTCTTGTTCTACTGCAGTCTATTAAGGTGAATAGCTCTTTAAAAAATGTTGACTCAAATTGTTTTCCGCGATCTGTTGTAATTTTTGATGGTACTCCGAATCGAGATACCCAGCCCTCTATAAATACTTTAGCTATTGTTTCTATTTTCACATCTGGTAGTGTTATTGCTTCTGCCCATCTTGTAAATCTGTCTATGATAGTGAGTAGATAACGGAACCCTCGAGAAGTTGGTAATGGCCAGAGAATGTCGAAATGTATAAAGTCGAAACGAACAAAAGGTAATTGGAATGTGTGCATTGGGGATTTTGTATGTTTAGTTATTTTAAAGATTGACATTAATTGCATTGTTGTGTCCATTGTTTAATATCAGTGTGCATATTTGGCCAAATGAATTTTGATGACATGATTTGCGTGTTGCTCTAATCCCCGGGTGTGACAGGTTGTGGAATTGTTCGAAAACTGATTTTCGGAAGGGGTTAGGCATAAAAGGTCTAAGTTTGTTTGAAGATGTGTCGCAGAAAAGATGTAAATTTTTATTTGGGAATTTAATTTTTTTAAGCCGAATGGATGTATTTTTATTTTTGATTATATAATCGATTTCTTTATTTAATTTTTGATAGTGTGCCAAATTGTCGTAGTTTATGTGTTGTATGCTGTTAATTGATGATGTTTGATTCCGTGATAATGCGTCTGCAGCGCTGTTAAATTTACCTTGTATGTGTCATATATCTGTAGTGAATTGAGCGATGAAATCTAAATGACGTATTTCTTTTGGTGAGAGTGTAGAAGAATTTTTGTTAAAGGAATATGTTAGTGGTTTGTGGTCTGTCAAAATAAAAAAATCTTGCCCTTCAACATAGTAACGGATTTTCGTAATTGCTAAGTAAATAGCATATAATTCTCGGCTAAAAGTACTATATTTTTTTTTTCAGTTGGTGTGAAAGTTTGTGAGAAAAAATCTAACGGTTTACATTCGTCATTTTTAAATTCTTGTAGGACTGCGCCTGCGCCAAAGTTTGAGGCATCTACCATGATGCTAGTTGGTGTGTTAGGCTTTGGGGTTGATTAAGTAATTAAATTGATCAATGCGTTTTTGATAGCTGTCAATTGTGTTTGATTAAGTGATAAATGATTAGTTTTTGGTGTTTTGTTTCTATTAATTTGTTGAGGGGTTCTAGAATAGTCACGCAATTTGGAATGAATCTGTGATAAAAATTAATGAGGCCTAAAAATTCGCGTAACTGTTTTTATGTGGTTGGTATGGGAAATGTTTGAATTGTTTCAACTTTTGATGGTGAAGGCATTATGCCGTTTTTGCTAATTTGGTGACCTAGGAATTCTATTTGAGGTAAACCGAATTGGCATTTTTTGATGTTAATAATGATACCGCATTGTTGTAATCTGTCGAAAAGTAATTTAAGGTGTTGAATATGTTCTTCTCCGGAAAGGCTGGCGATGATAATGTCATCTACGTACTCAAAACAGAAGTTTAGGTTACGTGTTACTTCATCTATTAGGCGCTGGAATGTTTGTGCAGTGTTAAGTAATCCAAAAGGCATTTTAGTATATTCGAAAAGGCCGAATGGTGTCGCGATTGCTGTTTTCTAAATTTGTGAATTTTCCATTGGTATTTGGTGGTAAGCTTTGACTAAATTAATTTTGGAGAATATATTTGCGTTTCCTATATTCATGACGAAATCTTGTATGTGTGGGATTGCATAACGATCAGGAAGTGTAATTTTGTTAAGTGCTCTATAGTCCCCACAAGGTCGCCAGGTGCTTGACAATTTTTTTGGTATCATGTGTAAAGCGCATGACCAATTGCTGGAAGATTGACGTATGAAGCCTAAATTGAGTAATTCCTCAAATTCCTTTTTGGCTGCAGTTAGTTTAATTGGTGGTAGGCGGCGCGGTCTACAGAAAACAGGTGAACCGTCTATAACTATGCGATGAATGACATTATGTTTAATTTTGATGGTTGATGTGAAAGTATTTGTCAAAGAAGGATATTACTGACGCTATATATGGGTCTTTTGAAATTGATTGGTGAGTGTATAATTTACATCAATTATTATATTGAATTATCTCAAAAAATCTGCTCCTAAAATTGCATGTTTGACATTTGCAATTATAAATTCCCACTTGCATAGTCTGTTATATCCAATGTCTAGAGCAAAAAGTGTAGGACCATATACGTCAATTTTAGTGTTTTTAATTGCATTAAGAGTATGTTTTTGTAGGTTATAATGATGTGTATATTTAGGTGGAATGACACCTCTGCACCTGAATCGATCAAAAACTGACAACCAGATAGAATGTCTGTGACAAAAATAAGCGGACTTTTGACGGAGGGATTAGTTCTAGAATAAGAAAATGAATTATAATTTGTAGATGATAATAAAAAAAAATAGTATTGACCATATATTTCTGGAACGTTTTCTTGTGACTGGAGAAATATTTGCAGTCGGCGCTACATTTCTTGGCGGCAGGACCAAAACTTTGATGATACCAGCAGATAGAGTTGTCACGCTATTGTAGTTAGAGTGGAGGTGTCGCATGTGGTGTAAACCGGGGCGGAGGCGTTATTGATGGAGCCCGATAGAGTTGTCAAGCTATTGTAGTTGGAGTGAAGGTGTCGCATGTGGTGTAAACCGGGGCGGAGGCTATATTGACGGAGCCCGTATAATTTTTCGTGAATAAACAGAATCATATTGATTTTCAGCCAAAGTTGTGAGTGCATGTTTTATGTCTAATATATCTGCTTGAATAGTCGTTGGATTGTACGAGTTGACATTTGTAGTATTAACTTTGGCAGGTGGCGCAATTTCAATCATTTTATCAGCTAAATCAGCTTTTTCTTCAATTGACAATTTTTTTGCTGATATTAACATTTGTTGGATATGCGTTGGTAGTTTCGGTAGAAAGAAATTGTTCTAGTAGCGTACTGTTTTGATTGTTGCTTCCTGCTAGCTGTTTCATTTTTCGTAATAATTGTGATGGTATGTCGTTGTCTAAATTCGTAATATTTAATAACGTATGTAAATTTTGAAAATTTGTAGGTGTCGTTCTTTTTAATAATTCTGTTTTTGTTGTGGTGTAAGGATCCTTAGTTGGGTGGTTCAATATTAAGTCTCTGATTTCATTTGCATATTCTGGTCGGTGTGAAGTAATCAGTGCGTCATAACTGCCAACTTCAGAAGTGATGCGTCGAGAATCAAATATAATTTCGGCTTGTTGGAACCATCTTCAGTCCAAAATTCTGGTAATTTATTTGAAATAAGTGCTGAAATATTAGCTTGATCTTGTTCGTTGTTTGTCTTGGTGGAGTTTTCAATAATAGGACTGGGCGAAGGCATGTTGCAAGGTTGCGTGCTAAATCAAAAGGGTCACTAGTTGGAGCGGGATCAGCCGCTACCAAATGTAAAATAAACGATGGGAACTTCAAATTGTAGAAATATAAAATATTTATTTGAACTGAAATTATTTTGTTGCTAGTTTCATGTAATGACAAGATACAAGTAGTTATTTATTTTTCTTTTTGTCGTCAAGTAAACTCGGAAAAAAAAAATTAACAATAACCTAAGGCGACGAGGGTAGCTTGATGTCGCTATTAATACCAACAAAAGAGTAAGCCATCGCTCCCATATGCTAAGTCCCGATCATTGAGGGAGAGATGGCGCACTTGTTGACACTCACGAATGTTTAACAGAATAAATTATTTTTAGTTTAGAATACCACTTTATATATTTTACTACTTTAATATTACAATAAAATCTTTAAAATCAACTATTATAATTTTAATCAAAACATTCAATAAGTGCATGAAAATATTTAAAGCATAGGAAAATAATGAAAATGAAATAATTACCTCATTTTTAATGAACACGAGAAATTTTTGTAGCAATACACTACTAACACAAAATACAATGCCAACACATCCCTTACATGCCATTTGTACTCATAGTTTAGAAATAATTCACCTGCACCATTTTACCCACTATGCCATGTCACCCGACTTTATCCTATAGTAGTATCTCTCTTTTCAATGAGTCAGATCGCGAGAGGGCGTGAGAGCATGCACATGTTTCTCTATCATAAAGTTGTTTATTTCGTAAATTTTTTTTTAATCTTCAATTCTATAAATGGTTCTTCGAAACGGATTTAAGCAAAAATTTACATTGCAACAACGTGTGTGACTAGAAACTTATGTTTCCCGCACCTATCTCACGATACGAAAAACCATATTGCCGAATTTATTTTAGTTCCGCTCACTAATGTTGCAATTAAAAGAGTTAATTATTTTTATTTCGTTTTGCACATTACAACAAAATTAATTTAACAACAAGATAATTGAGGAAATGCTTTATGCTGCACAGGTGAGTCTGGGAAGATGCCCGCCCATCCCTTAACTTTTTATTATAAGTAATAGACAAAATTGACTCATATAAAAGTTTTATTATTATGAATATACTATTTAATGACAGTTATAAATATTCTTTATAAAGTCAGGTATGCAATACGACTACCTGTTTTTATTTTATAATAGCGACCTTTAATTATTTTACTAAAATTTGAACTGCCATTGTTTCTCTTTTTAATGTTGTAATATTTTGTATATATGAAAAAATTCAAGTAAAATAAGAAAATTGAATAATATTAGAAATTATTTTTATTCAAATATCCTAGTGAATATGTGAAAATTAAATATAATAGTTAATTTATTAATTAATTAATAAAAATAATTTCTAATATTGTTCAATTATCTTATTTTTTTCATTTTTTTTTAATATTTTTGATATATAAACCTTTACATCGTTGAAAAGAAAAAAAAAATGGCCGTTTATATTTTAATAAAATAACTATAGGTTACTATATAAAAATAAAAGTTGATAGTGACATTTTGTAAACCTGACTTTATAAAAATATATCTGCCATTAAATAGTATTTTTATAATAATAAAACTTTTGTATGAGCCATTTTTCTATTACTTATAATAAAAAAGCTAAATGAGGTGGGAGAGACTTACCCTGTATTTAGTTTTATTATACAATGAAAACAAAAAAGCTAAATGGAGGTGGAAGGAGACAGCCTGTATTTAGTATTATGATACAATGAAAACAACATTTTTATTATTGATAGGTATAAGTATATACATTATTTAAAGATAAATAAGTATGTATTAATATTTTTATTTGTTTTAGATGGTAGAACGTTCCCGAATTCAAAACTCATAACTATGCATGTACAACTGTTAAAAATTTTACAATATGAACATATAACGTCAATAGGAGAAAAGAATCATATGGAGCTTCGCTAATATTCGTATTTGATCATCATCAAATACTTTTAATTTACGTTTGAGATTTTCAGTATCTTGTTTCAGAAATGCATTAAGCGAGGTAATAAATTTGCTAAAGTTTGTTATGTCGATGTTGTTATCAATTATTAAATATGGTTTAATTATTTTCACAAGTTGTCCACAACTATCTTTTATTGAGATATTATTGGAAAAACCAAGGTACATTTTTCTGAGTAATATTTTATTTTGTTGGATTCACAACATTGAATATATTTAGAATATGACAATTCACGTCTTTCACTCTCTTTTGACTTTAAAGGTAGAAATTTTTTAACTGCCTGGTTAGCAGCTTCCCGAATTTCAGGAGGCGTACAAGAATCACTACTCATTTTATAATATTTAACTCAACTATAATACACACTCACTAAATTTACATTTTTGAGGTGAAAAGTAGGTGAAGAGATATTTATGAATGAATGTCGGTGGGTGAGAGGTTTAGGGGGGGAGGGGGGGGGGGGGGGGGTGTTGTAATTATTACGTACGATAAATTTCAAATATATATTTTAAATCAAAAAAATATTTATAAACAAAACAAAATTATATTTAAGTCATACTTTATAAATTAGCTCAATACGCCCGTCCTTCAAAAAAGTTTTTGCAAATAAAAGCTACCACATAACCAGCAAAATTTATTGTACCAGGCAGATTTAAAATGTAGATTGTGCGTTCTTCCACAGTTTTTAACATTTTTTATTTTATTTAAATTTAATGTTGGGGTTGGTCGACCACTTACCAATACATCTTTTTTATTATCATCTATCCATCTAGAGAACGGTGTTTCCAATAAATTTCATATAATATCATTATGCAGATTCATTCTGATGATTTAAATATACAATGTGCAATCTGTTAAAGAGTTAAAGTATTAATATAAACAATAAAATATTAATGTAAATTTATTTTCACTTAAAATATGTTAGTATTACCTTCCAAATAAGTTAAAATTATAATAAATAAAATAATAACTATTCAAATTGTTTTAACAAGCAAATTTCAATGCATCAATTTCAATGTGGAGACGAGGTGCAGAGTTCGAAATCTGGTATTCACCATTCGCTTCTGTAAGCGGAGGGGGAAGCATCGTTGATATGGCAACTATTCTATCTAGCCAATAAACGCTAGCTGCGCGCGCAACTGTGAAGAGTTTATTCAAAATTTAAATTACTCTTCATATAATGCGGGTTGCGGACGATCAGTTTATATAATTTTTAGTAGATAGTTTCATTTTTAAATTATATTAATGTTTATTTCAGGCTTTATAGTACATAATGAATAAAAATAATGTGAAATTAATTTTTTTTTAAATATTTTGTTTTCTGAAATAACAGGTGAAATTGCTCTTCACCTTCTTCACCCGAATAGCCGCCACTGTTAATTACGTTTCATAATTATTTCATTCGTTGCAAAAATCTTGTATAAAATTAATACGGAAATATCTTCAATGGATTGAAAATGTAATTTTGTCTCGCTCTAGTCACTCGTATTTCAAACAAAAGCTCATACACGTAAGTTCATGATCCCGAATTTGTATTGTGAATATTTCTGAGAATAGTGAAAGTTTAAACATTATCCAATTATTTGCAATTTAATGTTAATTCTATGGCTACCACTACAAATAAGCAATATTTATAAAATTTCAAATTCGGTTATACAGATTACAATACGTGCAAAATAAAATCTGATTAGTCGTTTAGATGTTGAATTTTATTATCTACAACCTTTATTTGAAACATTTTTATCTAAAATTAATAAGTAATAGGTAACTACATCGAATTAAAAAAATAACATTGTTTTCTCTATACCTAAATCACCTATCAAATTGATTGATTGATTGCCGTACCACTTCCATATTATGTACAGACGTTACTAGAACATCCTTGAGTAATTTCTTGTACAAATAGTGTAAATATTCAGGGGATGAGACATCATTTTTAAGTGATTATTAATAAAGAGTTCTAAAAATTCTCATCAGTGCATATAACAGCTCCTATCATTTTTTTAGACGTTACTCCAACACCCCTAAGTAATTTCATGTAGATTTAATTTAAATATTCAGGGGATGAGACATATATTTTCAAGTGAATATTAATAAAGAGAGCTGAAATTTTCCGTCGGTGCAAATTACAGCCCCTATCATTTTTTTTTTGTAGCCGTGCCACTTCCATATTTTGCAAGGACGTTACTACAACACCCCCAAGTAATTTCATGTACAGTTAGTTTATATATTCAAGGGATGAGATATAAATTTATAAGTGATTAATAAAGATTGCTAAAAATTCTCATCGGTGCATATAACAGCCCCTATCATTTTTTTTTTGTAGCCGTACCACTTCCATATTTTGCATGGACGTTACTACAACACCCCTAAGTAATATAATATACAAATAGTTTAAATATTCAGGGGATGAGACATATATTTTTAGGTGATTATAATAAAGAATGCTAACAAAATTATAATCGATGCATATAACAGCCCACTTCCATATTTTGCATGGATGTTACTAAACACCCCTAAGTAATATCATATACAAATAGTTTAAATATTCAGGGTATGAGACATAAATTTGTAAGTGATTATTAATAAAGAATGCTAAAGAATCCCATCGGTGCTTATAACAGCCCCTATCATTTTTGTAAGTAGCCGTACCACTTCCATATTTTGCATGGACGTTACTACAACACCCCTAAGTAATATCATATACAAACAGTTTAAATATTCAGGGGATGAAACATAAATTTTTAAGTGATTATTAATAAAGAGTGCCAAAAATTCTCATCTGTGCATATAACAACCCCTATCACTTTTTTAAGTAGCCGCACCACTTCCATATTTTGTACGGACGTTACTACAACACCCCCAATTAATTTCATATACAGTTAGTTTAAATATTCAGGGGATGAGATATAAATTTATAAGTGATTAATAAGGAGTGCTAAAAATTCTCATCGGTGCATATAACTGCCCCTATCATTTTTTTGTGTAGCCGTACCACTTGCATGGACGTTACTACAACACTTATATTCAGGGGATGTGATATAAATTTATGAGTGAATATTAATAAAACACCCCTAAGTAATATCATGTACAAATAGTTTAAATATTCAGGGGATGAGACATATATTTTTAGGTGATTATTAATAAAGAGTGCTAAAAATTCTCATCAGTGCACAAAACAGCCCCTATCATTTTTTTGTGTAGCCGTACCACTTTCATATTTTGTATAGACGTTACTACAACACCCCCAAGTAATTTCATACACAGTTAGTTTATATATTCAGGTGATGAGACATTAATGTTTAAGTGACTATTAATAAAGGGTGCTAAAAATTCTCATCGGTGCATATAACTGCCCCTATCATTTTTTTGTGTAGCCGTACCACTTGCATGGACGTTACTACAACACTTCCACGTAATTTCATGTACAGTTAGTTTAAATATTCAGGGGATGTGCTATAAATTTATGAGTGAATATTAATAAAGCGTGGTAAATATTCTCATTGGGGCATATAATATCCTCTATCAATTTTTTATGTAGCCGTACCACTTCCGTGTTTTGTACGGACGTTACCAGAACACCCCTGAGTAATTTCATGTACAAATAGTTTAAATATTCAGGGGATGAGACATATTTTTTTAAGTGATAATTAATAAAGAGTACTAAAAATCCTCATTGGAGCATATAACATTCCATATATTTTTTTTTTTGTGTAGCCGTACCACTTACGTGTTTTGTACAGACGTTACTATAACACCCCTGAGTAATTTCGTGTACAAATAGTTTAAATATTCAGGGGATGAGACATAATTTTTAAGTGATTATTAATAAAGAGTGGTAAATATTCTCATTGGGGCATATAACATCCTCTATCATTTTTTTTATGTAGCCGTACCTAAAAATGTATGTCCCATCCCCTGAATATTTAAACTAAATCTACAGAAAATTTCTTAGGGGTGTTATAGTAACATCCATACAAAATATGGAAGTGGTACGGCTACAAAAAAAAAAATGATAGGGGGTGTTATATGCACCGATGAAAATTTTTAGCACTCTTTATTAATAATCACCTAAAAATGTATGTCTCATTTCCTGAAGATTTAAACTATTTGTATATGATATTACTTAGGGGTGTTGTAGTAACGCCCATACAAAATATGGAAGTGGTACGGCTAGAAAAAAAAATGATAGGGGCTGTTATATGCACCGATGAGAATTTTTAGCACTCTTTGTTAATAATCACTTATAAATTTGTATCTCATCCCCTGAATATTTAAACTAACCGTATATGAAATTACTTGGGGGTGTTGTAGTAACGTCCTTGCAAAATATGTAAGTAGTACGGCTACTTAAAAAAATGATAGGGGCACCGATGGGATTTTTTAGCACTCTTTATTAATAATCATTTAAAAATTTATGTCTCATCCCTTGAATATTTAAACTATTTGTATATGATATTACTTAAGGGGGTTGTGGTAACGTTCATACAAAATATGAAAGAGGTACGGCTACTTGAAAAAATGATAGGGGCTGTTATATACACCGATGAGAATTTTTAGCACTCTTTATTAATAATCACTTAAAAATTTATGTCTCATCCCCTGAATATTTAAATTATTTGTATATGATATTACTTAGGGGTTTTGTAGTAACGTCCACAAAATATGGAAGTGGTACGGCTACAAAAAAAATGATACGGGCTGTTACATGCACCGATAAGAATTTTTAGCACTCCTTATTAATCACTTATAAATTTATATCTCATCCCCTGAATATTTAAACTAACTGTACATGAAATTTCTTCGGGGTATTGTAGTAACGTCGTTACAAAATATGGAAGTGGTACGGCTACAAAAAAAAAAAAATATAGGGGCTGTAATTTGCACCGATGAGAATTTTCAGCTCTCTTTATTAATATTCACTTGAAAATATGTCTCATCCCCTGAATATTTAAATTAAATCTACATGAAATTACTTAGGGGTGTTGGAGTAACGTCTATACACAATATGAAAGTGGTACGGCTACAAAAAAAAATGATAGGGAATGTTATATGCCCCAATGAGAATTTTTAGCACACTTTATTAATAATCACTTAAAAAATTATGTCTCATCCCCTGTATATTTAAACTATTTGTACATGAATTTACTCAGCGGTGTTCTACTAACGTCCATACAAAATATGGTAATGGTACGTCTGCACAGAAACATTATAGGGGATGTTAAATGTTTTGAGGAATAAGTAGCACTCTTGTCAATAATTACATAAGAATTTATAACTCCTACCTTGAATATTTAAACAAAACCTACATTAAATTACTCAGGGGAGTCGTGGTAAAGATCCTGATAGATTATTTTTTTTTATTATTATCATGTTTTCATAAGATGACAACACTTTTGATGCCTGCAGTACATAGACTTTCAAGGCTACGCAACACTTGTCTAGAATCGAATCGGCAGCTAGCTTCACTCCGATAGCTTTATTTTGTCTTTTATTTTAAGTACAAAGAAAATAACTTACATATAGGATCCATATACTTTTATATTTCACGGTAATTATTAATATTCATTTATTAGTTTACGTTATGCAGAAACTGCATAATGATAGATATCCAACATTTTTTTTATTAACTTTGTTAAACAAAATTTGTAATAACATATATTTTTTATTGAAAAAGTTTAGATACTTAAACAGATACACACTCCTCAAAGGATAATGCAGTGGACATTCGAAGAAGAAGTAGAAAACGACATCTGGGTTGTTCTGATTGAATTCAAAAATTACTTGATCATAATATATGCGAAATTTCGGGACTTGAGACTCTGAACTGACTAATGAGTCTTAAAATTTTAATAATCACTTTAAATTATAGATACGATTCAGTTTTCCAGTTCCTCTTAAAAAAATTATAAATCGGGAGTTGAGTTAAATTTAGCATTCTATCTGAGTCTTGTTTAATGAGATTTCGTTCTATTACTGTCATAATGTTATTTATACTTAATATAATGAGACTAATGTTTTTAGATCCATATAAAAATTCAAATTCAAAAACTCAATAACAGTTATCGGGGATGCCAGAACCAATTTGGTTTATGATTATTTCGTTTTAATGTAATTAAAATTTACAAACGGTTGTAAAAGAGTTTTGAAAATCTATCGTCCGACATGAAGAGGATTTTAATTTAGCATTTGAGCATAATTTTATAAATTAGTTCGGCTAAAAGGCATGTGTCAGTTTCAAAACGCACTAACCCATTTCCAACATTTTTTGGCCAGTTGTATATCGATTTATAAAAAGTTTTTTGTACTACTTCGAGTTCTTGTATATTTGAAAGCCCATGTTTTGGCAGAAAAAAATACAGGCGCTTCGAATAACGTTACTTTTTCTGCGAAGAAGTCTGATTTGCAATTGACTTCCGTTTTTGTTTCAGTTGGATTAGAGCTTTTTGTACTTTTTGTTTTGTATAATCTACATGTTCTTTATATTTGCCATTAGGAGTAAAGATAAATACTGAAAATTATTCACGATTTCTAATGTTTGTTTGTTTTAAAAGAAATTACCAGTGATTAAAATCTGCCACTGGAATTAAAAATCTTTTTTTTATTTCTCACCATTTAACGTTACACTATTTGTATCGCAATAATTTTCTAGAGTTTTCAACTTTTTTGTATGATAATTTTGAAATAAGATAAAAGAACAATATCGTTTGCATACATCAAGGTTAAAATATCTACCATGTGACTAATCTCTGTGTGATTTTTCCTCTGATATAGATTTTAAAATCACTTATAAAAATCGTAAATAAAATGGGGCTGAGCGAATCTCCCTGTAAAACTCCGGAGGTAATTTTAATATTTTCTGTACACTCATTATTAATGTATTTATTACTAAATGGCTCATACTCAACTTGTACAATTTTGACTAGAGTTATTCAAGATTGATGGAGTCAAACCCTTGTTTAAAATCCAAAAAAGCATCATAAAGATTACTCTTTGGCAGTCTTGTTGATATAGATATTAAGGAGTTAAGTGCAAAGATATGGTCAGTACAACCTATATTTCTACAAAATCCCACTTGAGACAGAGAAATTCTTTCCAAGTTGATTCGATTTGACAATTATTGCAGTGAATAATTTTATTATATTCCACAATAGAGAAATGCTTCGATAGTTATTCAGATCAGTATCTTCCTTTTTTTGTGTAACATTATGCAATATTTCCTTACTTCAGTCTTTTGGAACATGCGTAGTTACATAAATTCTATTGTACAGATTAACTAAATAGTTTTTCTAGAGTAACGGTATATTTAAAAAAAAATCATTTGAAATTTGATAGTAACCTGGGGAATTAGATACCGATTTTTGCTTTTCTCAAAACGGAATATAATTCGTCTTAATATTCTAGACAATCATGCCCTGCCCTCTAATAGAGTAGATTTTCTACATAGAGATTACGTGAATATAATGACTTGAGGTATGTTTCCCAAACATTTATACTTATATTGTGCGCAAATGCAGACGAATATTTTTAAAGGGTTTTATAGCACTACTGTTTTAGCGCTTGCACCTTCAATCTAAGATATCACATATCAAATTTTATTTTGCACGTTTTGTAAGAAATAAAATCAAATTTGAAATTTTATAAATTTTGGTCGTTTGTAATAATATCCGTGGAATTGACGCAAAATTACAAATAAATGCATTTTGTCTGTACTATCAGAAAAATTTGCTCATTAGATTATTTATTTGATACATTTTTGTCTAAAATTAATAACTTACTACAGCAAAATAAGAAAATAACATTGTATTCTCTATGTGGAGTCCCGTAGCCGCATGCCTGAGTGCCTGGTCGCGAACCTGGGGAACCGGGTTTGTTCCCGACCGACGCCAAATATTTCGAATTTTAAATGGCACAAAAGTGACCCCCTGTGGTGCACTCTCCACGCCAGCAATGAGTGCCCGTGAGATGACTCCTGGTAAGCGCCCGCACGATACAAATATGTCATTATCATTACCGATATCTGCGATAAAGTAGATTGTGGCACACGTGTATTTAAATCACTTTTTCTCCAATATTTTACATAAAAGTCACACATCAACAAAAATACACAACCGTTCACTTCGATAATTAAACATAATTCAGAAGAATATATTTTAAATGCTACGAAGTGATTATGTAATATAATTTGTTCTTAAATTTTATATTAAGCAGTGCTTCTATAACTCCTATTTTTCATCCCGCTATTTAAATCTGCGAAACATTGTATAACTTTTGAACAAAGTAGTACTTTACTATGAAAATAGTTACAAAAAATTGGTCTTATATGTTTCTCTATTTCGGAATTAGAATGTCATATTTTATTTATTTTAACGCTAGAAGAAGCTCCTTTCTTAAACGATTTCTGGTGACATTTTGTTACTTGGAATTTGTATGACTGCACTAAATACACATAATACCTTGGCTACGGACACGCACTGGCAACTTCGTATCTACGCTGTACTAGCAAAGCGAAGCCTTTCTGTTTCCCAGATGTTAGAGAAAGGGTGAGGGAAGCGGGCCTAGTTTTGTATAGTGTGTTATGTGTGTTGGACGTGTTTTTGAAAATTTGTGTTATTTTAACTAAGTTTTTTTTTTATTAAAATGGGTCGTAAATGTTTCTCACCTAATTTTACAAGTTGTTATTAAACAAATAACCTGCATAAACTGCATTCCTGGTTTAAGGGAATCAGATCATTTCAAAGAATCTGCATTGATTATTATTAAAAATAGAGGCCGCTTAATTCATCTACATAAAAATATTTTTGATTTATTTAAAACCTAAGAGAATATTTTGTTAGAAAATATAAAATCTCCAAATCAGATCATCATTTATATATTTCGATTCTATATCTATTATTTAAATTCTCAAAATTCTTTTTAGTCAATTATTTTCGATTTAGTTAATTAATTAATTTTTTATCGACGTTGTAGTTGGCTTTGCCACAAATCCAAAAATGCGCTAATATGCTTTTTGAAGTATGTAAATTAGAAAGATGAGTGAAAATAAATAAAATAACATTAAAACAAAACATATGATAAGTCCTAATTATTTTTTTCAATTGTTTTTTAATATTTTTTTTATCCCAAAAAATTAATAATTCATGTTTTATTAAAGTTTAAAACAAAAGAATGTAGACTTGTTGTATAACGTTGAAAATCTTATGAAATGAGACTTTTCTCAACATAAGTTGCAATATAAAAAATATTATATTTGTGTCATATCTCTAGAATTATTAAGTTTTAAAAAAAACCTAATTACACCATGTTATTTTACTTAAGAAACAATATAAAAATCACCTAAACATTTTTTTCTTTATCTTTTATAATAAGAGAGTTATGAGGTTTTCTCAAAAAAGCGAAAATCTAGTTTTATCCTGTAGCTCAAAAACAAAAGGCAATCGAAAATTCCTTTGCTGCCTATTGGACGCTGCCTCAAAAAGTTGGCCCATGAAGGCCTACATCAATTTTGGGTAGCGTGCTTAATAAGAAAGTTTTTCATATAAGGAACTCGAATTTGTTCCAGCCCGTGTTTTAGTTTATGATTTCATTGTATTAAGATTAAGGCAATATTTCCGGAATGATAGAAAAAAATAATCATTCGCAATCTAAAGATCGCAAAAGGTCCAAGTTACAAAAAAAAATAATTTTTCTATTTCCTAGTAATTTTTTATTTATATATTGGCCAATCATAATTAAAGAATACTTATCATCAGTTAAAATATTTTTTACGTTTTGTAAAAATATACTAAACTACATCCAAAACAGTATTTTTTCTGTATATATGCAATTATTTTATTCCCTTTTTATTATTAACGTATTTATATAGTTTTGAATAAAGTTGCGAGTAGCTAATTACAACAAAACGAAGATATTCGCAGAAGGCTCCGTACATTCCTTTGATGCAGATGAAATATGTTCAATATGTAATCAATTCGAGGATGATGATTTATTTCATTTCTTTTATAGATGCCCAATTTATGCACCATTAAGGGCCCAGTTGTTACCATCATTCAACCCCGATACTACCAATCCACTAGCAGATCTATTTGCCAGGGTAAACAATATTAAAACAATGTTTAATGTTTACAATTATGTAATCTCATCTCTGAAACTAAGATCATTTATTTTAAATATATAAATTTTTAACATTGTTATGAATCGATACTATATCATGTATATGTATACTTCTTTTGAATATGTATTATGTCTAATTATATAATTATGTATGCACTAATATTGCCAATCACTTTGTAATAAGTGTGTAATTCGCTTGAGATGCAAATATATGTATTATTATTATTATTATTATTATTATTATTATTAGTTTTGAATAAACAAACAACAAATAATATTTATTTACTAAATAAATCAGTATTTTCATGAATTAACTCATTTAAACGCTTGATTTACCCGGCCCGCTTCCCCCACCACTATGGGAAATAGAAATGCTTCACCTTTTTGCTGCCTGTGTCCTCTCCTACATAATACTTCGTGGCTACGGATACAATAAATAGGCAAATCACTCTTACCAACCTAACTATTCTGTCAAAAAATATCTTAATAGAAAATGTCAAATATTTTTATAAAGAAATAATTAAATGAAAGCCGAAACAGAGAAAATGGTAAAACCACTTTTACAGAAGGCTATTCAAGCACGAGTTTGAAATATGCAACGAGTGCGCGAACGAACAAATTTCAAACTCGTGCTTGAATAGGTTGCTTTTTGTAACTTGTTCTAATATGCTATCCTGCAATACTTACCTGTACATTATTTAGTTATATTAAAGAGCACTAAATTTTCTATATTTTATATTCGTCATCATAACATTTATAGCCAGACAAATAAGTGGAAAATAATTTATATGAAAAAAAAAATAATACATATTGATAGTACTGTGACTGATAATATTATTTAACCTTAATATTTTAATAACTGCCAAAGAAAGTAATTTATGCATAATATTTATTTAATTTTCTGTACTAAAGTTGCTAAGTTATCAAAGAAAAACCTTATTTATCAGCTTTAAAGGTGAAACAAAAGGCATAAATGGTCCGCGTGTATTCTAATTTTTTTATTACGGACGTATCGGGCCTGGGGCAAGCCCATCTTCTGCTATTAATACATTTAAAAATTAACAAAAGCGGATTAAAGTAAAATGTATAAATTTCTAACCAATCGTTGAATATACAGTAATGATTAAATTTTTACAAAATTTTTATAGTTGTATTAGACACGATGATCTATATGAACTACGTCGATAACAATTTTAAATACAGTATTTCAACAAGCTTCCGAATCAATTCGGAGTTGGTGAAATACTGAAGAGGAAAGCAGGATGCATAACCCAACCAATGAAGTCGTACGTATGAAATTAGGGACTTTTAAGTTTGTGTATGAAGTTGTTTTTACAGGTTTTAAATTATTTTTGAAGTCTGTTTGGATATTGATCCATTTGTTTTTATTTATATTTATATGAAGTGTCTCTGTAAATAGACGAGGATATTTATTATTAACTTTACCTATAATTTGGACGTCATCAAATTTAAATTTATGGCCAGTATTAACTGTGTGGTAATTGCACTATAATGTGGATCTAACAAGTTACTGTGATATTTATGTTGATACATTCTTATTTTAAGGGGTTGGAATGCTCCCCGACGTAAATATGATTACATTTCCCGCATTCGACCTGGTAAATAACATCTGTGGAGTCACAAGGATTTATGTTGTCTTTTAACTTGGAGAAAAGTTAACGTGTAATTTTGAGGTTAGAGTTAGAAATTTTTGTTATTATTTCCCAATATTTTTTTAAAGCCGTTGTTAATATTATAATTGTAACTACCGTTATTGTTACTTACCGTTATTGTTGTTTGGATGCAGTTGAGTTCTATGTAAATGTTTTATAATCTTATTTGGATATTTCTGTGAATACATTTGGTTGGTTAACCGTTAGTTATTAAAGTCTGTTTTATGTAATCAAGGTTTCGCTAATGATATCGCGCGTCAGAAAGTCGAACAGCTCGATCGATTAAGGCATTGATCACATTGATCTTATATTTAAAATTTGTGTATGAAGCAAAATTTAGATATCTCCCTGACGCTGTGGGTTTAATAAACAAGTTAGTGATTACTTTATCACTGTTTCTAATGAGTTTGACGTCTAAGTAATTGATACAGTTGTTATTCTCAAGTTCTATTGTAAATTTAAGAGGTGGATGGTAATTATTAAAGTTGTGCAATATAATATCAATTTTGTTTTTAGGAGTAACGAGTAAACAATCATCTACGTAACGTTTATAATATTTAATGCACAAATCAAGTGAAGGGGCGATTTGCTGTTCGAGTTTCTGCAACACGAGATCAGCAACAAAACCACTGATACTACTACCCACGGGGCTACCGTTAATCTGTTTAAATATTTTGCCTCCAAAAGTGAAAACGGAAGACAAAACATTATTTAGCACTTTCAAGAAATTCTTCCAAAGTCAAATCATTGTGTGTTTCTAATTCAGTCCATCTCTCAGTGATGCATTCATTCTCTGGAAAAACTGTTCCTAAAGATCACGCCATGTTCTCGTTAGACGTTTCATCACTATTCCCAAGCATACAACAAGATTTTATTTATGAAAAGTCCCTAGTTTCATACGTACGACTTCATTGGTTGGGTTATGCTATGCCTCCTGCTTTCCTCTTCAGTATTTCATCAACTCCGAATTGATTCGGAAGCTTGTTGAAATACTGTATTTAAAATTGTTATCGACGTAGTTCATATAGATAATCGTGTCTAATACAACTGTAAAAATTTTGTAACAAATTTAATAGTTACTGTATATTCAACGATTGGTAAGAAATTTATACATTTTACTTTAATCCGCTTTTGTTAATTTTTATATGTATTAATAGCTATTTAAACTGCAAAACAGAATTTTACAATACACGTGGACCATTTATGCCTTGTGTTTCACCTTTAAACCATTCAACGGTTGGTCCTTCCACCCCTTCTACAATTATATTTCAGCATTAAAAATATTCCTGTAAATTAGATGGCATGCATTAAATATTTCAGTTTGCATATTTACCTAATAGTGACATGAAAAATCCGTAAGTAATGCACACGTTTTGCCCAAATATCCATTCATGAGCTATTGACGAAGCCAGGGTGAACGGATTTCCGAGTATCGATACTGAAAAATCGCTGCATACTAAATTGAAGACTATGACGTTGAGTGGTGTCCATAACTGTAAATAAAAACATTTTATTAGTTCAACCGTCAACTCATAATATATCTTCAATTCAAATTTCAGTAGATATAATTTCTTGACTGTTAGCAAAACAATTACAGCTTTATCTACACACTTGGCAACAACTGAACTGAACTGTGTTTTGCTATACAGCTTCTCTACAACGCTAACCTGACACATGTCAACATAACATAACTAAAATATCTCAAATTATATTACACAGTTTAACTATTTTCATTTAATATTTATGCCAGTTTTATCTTTTCTGGATTGCAATAATGTTTCAAATATGGATACCAGTATAAACATTGTATCATATATTCCGACGGTTAAAATAATAAAACACAGATACTCAATTTTACAAAGTATATTCGCCCACAAAATTAATAACAAAGAAACAAATATGAAAGCTTGCCGTATAGTCTCTTGCGGTAACTGTCGTCACAGGAATCAGGGAATACCCGGGAAGTTTCACTTGCATTACGGGCTTTGGTGCTCAAATAGCGACATCTGTAGGTTGTGGCACAAATGATTGTGAAACATTTTATGCCTGTTAAATGGGTCAATAGTCCCAAATTTAAAAATTATATTTTTGAAGCTAATTAGTGTTGCATATTACATAATTAAGTAAATTCATTTTATACGAGAAATTGTGAAGGGCAGAAAAAAAGCTGAAATATTGCGATGAATAATATTATACACCATTGCTCTCTCGAGAACTATAAGAGCTATAAAAACGATTAAATGGGCAAACAATTTCTATTTTATTTTATCTATCTAATTATCTTTCGGCTCTCTAAAACATTTGTATTTACAATTATTTTTATTTTTTCAAATGAGAAAATGGCGATCGATGAAAAACGTCGATTTTCGGAAGTAAAACATTTATAAAATTCTTAAACTATCTACTACAACATTCGTCTTAAACATTTTTTTCAATCTATCCAAAAAAAGTTTTTATTTATTTACTTGACACAGAAAAAACTAACTGTGTATGTGTTATTTTCAATCATACATAAATATTAGAAGTACTATTAATTTGCTTCACTATCTTCCAGAATACGGGTTTGAGAAGACTTTGTGTAAAGATGCGAGTACTATTTTGTTTTTTGGTCAGTGTTTCTATTAGTTTTGTCAATATTTGTGAAATTAATTTTTTCTACAGTGTAGGCATTTGCGCTCGCTTTTGTCAACGCAAAATGTCACTTTGGCGCTCATGCTTAATAGCTGTTCAAAACTGTCAAATTGACTTCTAGTGGCCTAAAAACTGCCAAAGCTATCAAAGTCTTCCAACAAATCTGCTTTTGGAATGTCTTAAAACTAATTACTGGGGACTTAGAAGCTGTTTAAAACTGTCAAATTGAATTGTGGTGTCTTAAAAACTGCCAAATTCTCTCAATAAAATATTCTTTTGGAAGGTTTTAAACCTAATTTCTGAAAGACTTAAAAGCTGTTTAAAACTATCAAATAGATTTCAGGTGACATAAAAACTGCCAAAGCTGTCAAATTCTTTTAACAAATTCTTTTTTTGGAATGTTTTAAAACTAATTTCTGGGATGCTTAAGAGTTGTTTAAACCTTTCAAATATATTTCTGGTGACTTAAAAACTGCCAAGGATGTCAAATTCTCCCAACAAAATCTCCTTTTGGAAAATTTTAAAACTAATTTCAGGGAGACTTAATAGCTGTTCAAAACTGTCAAATTGATTTCTGATGACAAAAAACTGCCAAAGCTGTCAAAATTTTCCAACAAATCTTCTTTTGGAATGTTTTAAAACTAATTCCTGGGAGACTTAAAAGCTGTTTAAAACTGTCAAATTGATTTCTGTTGTCTTAAAAACTGCCAAAGCTGTCATTCTCTCAATAAAATCTTCTTTTGGAATGTTTTAAAACTAATTTCTGGGATACTTAAATGCTTATTAAAACTATCAAATTGATTTTTGGTGACTTAAAAACTACCAAAGCTGTCAAAATCTCTAAGCAAATCTTCTTTTGGAATGTTTTAAAACTAATTTCTGGGAGACTTAAAAGCTGTTTAGAACTGTCAAATTGATTTCTGGTGACTAGAAACTGCCAAACCTGTCAAAATCTTTCAACAAAGTTGTCGAGAAATGTCACTTGATTACATTCTTAATGGCAACGTTTAGTTAGGACTGTTTCGTCGGTATATTACATAACCAATCAAAATGCCGTATTACTGTGTAAAAGAATACAAAAATAAAATAGGGCATTCATTTACTAAAATTAGATTATAGCTATAGCTCCAAAAGAATGGATAAGAACGTTAAATTCAAATTAAAAAATATAATCGTTATTTATTGAGTAGTAATGTAAATATAAATTGTTCATTTTATTATTTTTTGTTATGGTAAACGACAGCATTGTGGCGACTGTAGAAAAAATCTTGTGTGCGTTTCGAGCGCAAATAGACATTGTCGATTTTGAGGGAATGCCGCGCGACGCAGGACAACTTCTTAGCCGACAATGTCCAATTTTGCCCTCTTAATACACAAATAGCTATTGTGTATGTTATATTTGTTAAATTTAAAATAAAATTCTGATGTGGACACCACATGACATCCTTGTACGCCTGTTAAACTACATATATTTTGTTAATTAAAATATGTATTATAATAGACCCAATCATAAAATTGCATGTAGTTGACATAATTTGACATTGACATTAAATTCTTTATTTGAATTATTTATTTCTAAAATCAAAATAACACCATGTTTTTTTTTTTTCAAGAAAAACTGATAACAGCTTCAAGTAAAATATCACGTCCGGTTAGACTATTTTAACCAAAATCTATTATGTTATTATTCCCATTAATATTGTTGTAAATTTAGGGCTGGTCGACACAAACAATAAAAGTTACAATAAACAAACGTTTATTAACAATATACATGTGCACGCGATGATGACTCAAGTGAAACTATATGCAGTATTGGCGGGAAAGTCAACACTTCCCCTCAATTCAAACGTAAGTTACAAAAAGAAGGTTTAATTCACATAATCATTCATATTCGATCGTAAACTAACCAGGTACTTAAATATATACATACATTGACTCTGTACTAATTATCATTTACAAAAATAAAACTAGATACTGAAATTTAAATTTTGTCATTCTTTGTTATTAGCAAAACCGAGTAGATTCAGACACTTACAATGATGTGGTTTCGGTAGTGCCTTGGTAAACACGTCTGCAGGCATTTCATCCGTTGACACATGTCTTAGTTCAATTTTACCGGATTCAAGAAGTTCTTGGACGAAGTGGTGATGTATGTTTATGTGTTTGGTGCGCCCGTGGAAAACAGGATTTTCGGCGAGCTTTTGTGCACACATCAGATCTGGACAGCTTTACACTGCATTCCGAACTTCCGGAGTATGTCCTGAATGTACTCTGTCTGATTCACGTAGATGCTTCCTTCTCGTCTTTCAAAATTCATTCCTAAACAATGTTTCAAATTGCCTAGATCGTTCAGGTCGAAGGATTTCTTCAAGTGGTTCTTGAATGTCGTTATGTCACTCGGATTCCGTGACATAACCAATATGTCATCAACGTAAACAATAACGATGATCAGTCGATCTTTCTTCTCCTTTAGGTAGACGCAGGGGTCAGATTCGGAAGGTCGTGCTCCGAAATTCTGAAATTCACGATCCAGTCGTTTATGCCATATGCATCCTGCTTGTCGCAGTCGATACAACGCCTTTTTCATAAAGCATACTTTGTCGCCACTGGACAGATCTTTCCTTGTTTTCCTTGAGCAATATTAGCAAGAATTTCCTTCGTGAATTCCGGCGCTTCCATAAACACCTCGTCTTCCAGATTACCGTTCAGGTAAGCCGTTGTGACGTCGAATTTTAACGTATGTGCATCTTCCAATGCGCTGCAAGCGCTACTGCTAGACGAATCGATTTGAGACGTGTAACAGGCGCGAAGGTTTCGTGAAAGTCTGTTCTGAGTTGTTGCGAAAAAACACGAGCCACAATTCTAGCTTTACGTCTTTCTAACTTCCCGTCCGGTCCATATTCATCACGTAAGACAACTCGGCTTTCAATGACTTCTCGATTCGTGGGTCGATCCACTATGTCCCATGTATAATTCTTCAAAATGGATTTCTCCTCGGTGGTAATTGCCTGTATCCATTCAGAAGACTCTGAACTCGACATCGCTCGCTTGACTAGAACTTCTGTCAACATTGCATAGTCAGCGATTTCGTCTTGCATCTCGATTGTATGGGGGTTCTTCACTGGTCTGCCTGGTCGTCCGGTCAAGACCTTCCAAGGTCTGCTTAGACCGCGTTTGACTTCCTGCTGGAGAATCGCATGTTCTCGTAGTCCTCCTGGTGGAGCATCAGGAGCATCTTCCCGTTCGAATCCGTAGAAGTCTTCCATGTCGTCGTCCGAATCAACGGGGACGGCTTCATGAACCTTGTCATCTGGACTTGTTTGTAGCAAATTGACGTTCAAGCAATGGTCAACCTTATGTGTATCAAGTGCAGTGTTGGATGCTGAATTTTTATCTCTTTCATTGATGTTTTCCTCTGAATAAAATTCTTGTAATTTCTTTCTCGGAGTTGATGATTTTTAACGAGCCGTTAAAAATTTCACGTCCCAGGTCACTTCTACTCTTCTTTCAGTAGGTATCCAAATTCTATACGCCTTGGACTTTGCAGCGTGACTCAAAAATATACCTTTCCGAGATCGTGACTCAAATTTGCCTTTGTTCTGAGACCTATTGAGACAATTTACTTCTTGTCCGAACTCTTTGAAATCTGTTACGTCTGGTGCTGTTCCAAATAAAGCCTCATATGGAGTCGTCCCATTTAATGCGCTTGTAGGACTCCGGTTCCGGATATAGTTCGCAGCGTAAATAGCCTCTGCCGAAAGTGATAGTGGTAACCCTGACTGGAACAATAGACATCGAGCTGTCTCTACCAGAGAGCGATTCTTCCTCTCGGCGATTCCGTTCTGCTCTGGACTGTGCGCAGCAGATAGTCGTCGCTGAATACGTTCTTTCTTCAAATATTCATCGAATTCTGCATTCACGTATTCCTTCCCATTGTCACTTTGGAGACATTTAACTGTCGATCCGTGTTGCATATGCATGAATTTTCTAAAATCTTCAAATTCTCTCAACACATCACTCTTAAGCTTAATAAATTTCACGTCACACCACCTCGAAGAGTCGTCAGTATAAGTTACGAAGTATAGAGCTTTCCCGTTTGATAGCACTCTCATAGGCCCGCATACGTCTGAATGAATTATATCGGCGACTTCTGTTTTCCTATTGGACACTTTTGGAAACGGAGGTCGAGTCATCTTCCCCTGGAAACATCTTCCACAATGAAAGTCTTGATCAGTGTCAGCTACTGTCAATCCTGTGATAGTACCGTCCCTGGCAGCTTTTCGTAGATCTGCTAGGTTCAAGTGACCAAGCAGAATGTGCTATTCTATCAGAGTTCTCTTCTTTGAAGTTTTCTCTGTGCTTCCATCTTCATTAATTTTTCGGCAATCTTCCTTATTCCCATGTCGAACATAGTAGAGGTCATCGATTCGATCAGCGATCGTCACCACGTTGCCCTTGCGATCAAGTACTTCAGCTGTTTCAGATTTGAAAGTTACACAAAAACCTTTGTCCGTAAATTTCCCGACTGAAATTAAGTTTGTACGTAAGTCCGATACGTGGAGCGCATCACTCAACCGCATACTTTTGTTCACGCCGTTAACATCAGCAACAAGGGACGCAATACCTCTTGCCTTGATTTCTGTGTCCGCACTACTGACTAGGTTAAGTTTCCCGCATTCTTTCGTTTCGATTTTATCAAAATCGCTCGTCTCGACATAGATGTGATGAGCAGCCACTGTCTGTACACCATGTTTTGTCTTTTTCACTGTTTATTTCCGACGAAGCCTTGTACGAGAAGAAACCGACGTTTCCCGAGACATTTGCTGACGGACGTTTCGCAATTACAGTCAGTAGCCTTGTGACCGATTTCACGACACTTGTGACATCTAAACTTTAATGTCGTTTTCACTGTTTCACTCTTTCCATTTGACATTTTCTTGTTAAAAAACTTTTTCTGCGAAAACTTGCCGGCGGTCATCGCGTTCGATCTTCATTGATGTTAACCTCCATTTCATGCAGCTTGTCGACTGCATCGAAGAGTTTCCTCGTGTGTTCGCGTACATCTTCTCCTTCCTGAATTTTTTGCAGCATGAGTTGTTTCAGCAGCGTGGCTTTTCGAGCAGGACCCTTTGACTGGTAAATTGCTTCTAATTTTAACCATACCTCCCGCGATGTTGTACACCCCTTCACTTGTTTCAACTCTGAAGGATTAATAGAGAGAATAAGATCTGACTTCGCTTTGTTATCTGCGTTGATCCAAGCATTCACGGCTGCAATCGATGCGGCGTCTGCATCTCTTGTAAGTTCTGGTTTCGTACAAAATAAATAATGATACCGAAGAAGTATATTTTTAAAAAGATTTATTTGATGTTAACAGTTAGAAGTCAAGACTACAATTGCTTGTTGATAATTAATGCATTACATTTATACTAAGTAATGAGTAACAACTAGGCACGTGCTGTTTATTTGTAATATGAATATTATGATAAGAGATAAGTATTGTAGACAGCTCATAATGTTTTAGTATATGTCTAAACAAAAGAATTCATATTATAAATGTATATATAACTTACACATCCCGTTTACGTAATTAAACGCGTCGTTCTTGATTAACAGGGCTTCAATCTGAAACTTCCACGTGTCGTAATTCTCTTTGTGTAAAGTTTCGATACGTATTCCACCGGCCAAACTCATGATTGCGATACGTTACACGTTTTTGGAGAAGACGCTAACCTCAAAAGTTTTCACGCGTACACAATTCACTTTTATTCATTATCGACACAGTACTTTTTCATACGCGATATCTGGGCCCCATAACCTGTTATAAATTTAGGGCTAGTCGACACAAACAATAAAAGTTACAATAAACAAACGTTTATTAACACTAGCAATATAAATGTGCACGCGACGATGACTCCAGCGGTATTTGACTAGTATTAACTAGTATTGGCGGGAAAGTAAAACACCAGCGCCACAGTTCGGCTTACTGGCGCAAATATATGAACCCATGTTAAATTCTATACATTCTCAACAAATATAAATGTATTGTATACCAAATTTGAAAAGATTTGGATTATATTTTAATATAGTTTTTCATTAAAATCTATTATAAGCTTAAATAAAGTACCTTTTCCGGTTAGACCATTTTAACCAAAATCTATTATGTTATTCCCATTGATATAAAAGTCTTATATACCAAATTTGAAAAGTTTTAGATTATATTTTAATATAGTTTTTCATTAAAATTTATTATAGGCTTCAATCAAATACCACTTCCGAAAGATATGCAATGACCAAAAAGGGAGGTGCACAACTACATATTATAACAGTCCTAAATACAAAATTTAAACTTTCTAAGTTTTCCCGTTTGTCAGCTATGTGATATACGTACAGACGTCATGACGAAATTAGTCAAAATGGATTCAGGGATGGTCAAAATGGATATTTCCGTTGATATCTGGAAACTGAAATTTTTCGCGATTACAATACTTCCTTTACTTCGTACAAGGACGTAAAAATTGTTATGAGTGAATGTAAAAATATTTGAACATAATGAGTACTTGATTTATAGCTTTTTACAAGTAAATGATTGCAAAAAATGTTTAGGACAAATGTACTAGATTGTTTAAGGATTTTATAAATGTTTTACTTCCGGAAATCGATGAAGTGGTTATCAGAAAATCATGTTTTGAAATTTTTGATCGATCGCCATTTTGTCATTTGAAAAAATAAAAAAAAATTGTAAATGCAAATATTTTAACGGGCCGGAAGGTAATTTTGAAAATAAAAAATATTATAATAGTCCTTAAAACAAGAGAGTTACGACGATTTTTTCAAAACCCAAAGAACTCCAATAACTACGAACCGGAGTTATCGAACAAAATTTTGTCTATGTCAGGAAATAGACTATAAAAAGCAATTAAATTTTAAATGAAACATTTTTCTCAATTTCTAATAGTTACGAAGTTATATGAAAATTAAATATTGGTCAAGGTCGCCGCAATATTTAACTTAGTACAATTATTTGATTTAAAAAAAAAAAAAAACAAAACCGTATCTAAGATGACCTCTGAAAGGTAAACAAAAAGTCTTATTTAATTAGAGTCGTAATTTTTTCAGTTTTCAAGATAGCAGACCCCGTAAAAACTCATTTTTCAGTGCCTCATATCTCGGAAACTATTGAAGATCGGACCCATGATGATTAATCTTTTTTTACTCAATTTGGTCAGTACTATATGCCCTTATTTTTTTTTTACACTTATGTTGAAACACTCTGTATATCATTGTAAACCGACCCGAAGATGGCAGCGCTTCATTCAATATGAACAAAGGTATAATGCTAATGAATTTGTAGCATTGTAAATTATATGGTGAAAGATTTTATGCTGGATACATTAAATTTTTGAATTTTATATGTATATAACATTAAATTGTTGAATCTTTTTTGTGAGATATGTAAAGGGGAATAATATGGAAAAAAATTTGCAGCCTGTTACCCCCCCCCCCCCCCCCCTCATTCTAATTGGCGATGGTTGTGGTATCAATAGAAAGACAAAAAAATTCTACTTAAAATAACTTCAAATGTAATTATGGCTCCGCTTTCATTTTCACGATTTATTTTAAAACATAATGATATATGAAATTTTCTTAGGATGCAGTTGAAAATTTAAGGTTCTAGAATCTAGACATATGAAAAGAATAACAATTAATCATTTTTTGTTATATATATATATATATATATATATATATATATATATATATATATATATATACAGGGTGTAACACGTACACCGACCACCGCCATTATTAGCTTTATTATTATAGTTACAAAAAAATACTATAGAACAAAGTTGTAGGGGACCAAAGGGGACATCCTTTCAGAGAAGAAAAAGTTTTTTTAAATCAGTGGTTCTCAAGTTACAACACAAAGTTATATTTTTTCAAATGGGATTCTACATATTTTTTATGAATATTCGATAGCATATTTTTTTTAAATTTAACCATGTATTAGTTTTATATCCTTACATAATAAAAATATTGAAAAATATGCGATTGAAATTTAAATAAATTTTTATTTTTAATATTATTGTACAGTAGGCCATGGATGAGAAACAAGAGTGATAAATTTAAATTGAAAATTAATAATTGTTAATTACTCCTTATTAATAATGTCCTATTTGATTTCCGTTATTTTCTAAGCATAATTCTATTCTATTTAAAACAGAAGAAGTAACTTTTTTACAGTTTCTGGTGTCAAAGCAGCGCAAGCTTCTCTAACTCTGTCCATTAAATTTTGTTTCGTTGTCACTGGTTTTGAATATACTATATCTTTAAGATATCCTCATAAAAAAAAAAAATCAAGGGGTGTCTAGTCCAGGGAACGAGCGGGCCATTTGTATGGCCCATTTGTTGCTATCCACCGACATTGAAACATTTCGTCGAGCCGTTCGTACACTCGACGAGTATTGTGAGCCGGCGCTCCATCTTGTTGGAACCACAAATTTTGTCTTTCATTCAAGTTTAAATCTTCTAAATAATTTAATAATTCATTTTCCAAGAAACATAAATAATGTGCAGCGTTTAAATTGTCTTCATAAAAATGTGGTCCAATAATTTTATTCCCAAACATACCAAGCCATACATTAAAGCTCCATCTGTGTTGATTATTTTTTTCTCTAAATTCACGACGATGTTCTTCAGCCTAAATGTGCTCATTATTTCTATTAAATAATCCATTATTTGAAAATTTAGATTCATCTGTCCACAGAATTTTTCTAAGAATATTATTATCGTCCTGATACTGCACCAAAAACCATTCGCAAAACACTATTCTGCGTTCATTGTCATTATTATGTATAGCATGTAATAGTTTGTATGAATATGATTTTAAATTATGCTTTAATGCTTAAATTTCGCGTGTGGATGAATTGGGATTACGCGCAATAGAAGCTAAAACTGCGATTTCTATATCTTCATTGTTTCTCACGGGATGTTGCCTTTCACGTTTTTGTGAAAATGATCCATAGTTTTTCAAATTTCGTGCTAATCGCCTAATTACTGACCTCCCTGGACGCGATTTGTTCGGATATCTCGTCGCATAAATATTGCACGCTTGTATGGCGTTTTCATTACACTCACCATAAATTAATAAACGATACAAATCTTCATTTGTATAAACATCAGCCATATTGTCACAAAATAATCTCAAAACACAAAGAATAACAATTTACTACAATTAGTACGCCAAATATTATTTGACAGCAGCTATATTTTGTTCTTTTGTTATTGTTTTTCATCCATAGCCTACTGTACAGTAATATTAAAAATAAAAATTTATTAAAATTTCAATCGCATTTTTTTCAATATTTTTATTATGTAAGGATATAAAACTAATACATGGTTGAATTCAGAAAGAAATATGCTATCGAATAGACATAAAAATATGTAGAATTCCATTTGAAAAAATATAACTTGTAATTTGAGAACCACTGGCTTAAAAAAATATTTTCTTCTCTGAAAGAATGTCCCCCTTGGTCCTCTACAACTTTGTTCTATAGTATTTTTTGTAACTATAATAATAAAGGTAATAATGGCAGTGGTCGGTGTACGTGTTACTGTAGTTTTAATTAAATAAATGTAGTCCTCAGATAGCACACAGTTTATTTTATTATAGTACAAATTCAACTGATTTATTTTTTTTATTTATCACATATTGTTTTTTACTAATTGTGTCACTTGATTACACTGGTTATGAACTGTGTGAGTGCACCACTTGATTTTATATTCTACACTCCCCCTCACGAATGCAGTTCATGATCGGTTAAACCAAGTTGACTTCGGTGATGTGCGAACTTCGATGCTGGAAGAGGTTTCGTGAAGATATCTGCATGCATATCTTCTGTTGGTCGAAAACTGATGACGACGTCATCTCTGGTAACAGCTTCTCTTATGAAGTGTTCTTTTATACTGATATGTTTTGACCTGGAACTAATTACAGAGTTTTCACATAAATATGAAATGTAAAGTATTTAGGGAATATCAATACTTTGTAAACGAGGATAAATATCATCCTACATTGACAATCATCCTGAATATAAATAACGAAAATGATTACAAGTTTCTCACATTAAATGCAACAAAAAATTACAACTTTAAAAAAGCTGATTTCCCTGCTCTGTATAATACCTTGTTTCATTGTGATTGGTCTAACATTGAGGCGGCAGATAACGTGAATGAAGCTTGTAATCGTTTTTATGCCATATTGTATAATGCACTAGACAAACACGTACCAATCTATAAAAATAGCAGTAGGAAGAGTTATCCACCTTGGTTTAACCAAGATATTATCCGCAATATTAAAATAAAATCTGATCTGTATAAGCGTTTTAAAAATTATAACGACAATAACATCCATCAAGACTATGTTAAATACAGAAAAATTATTAAATGTCAAATTGCTAATTCATACAGAGAACATTTGCAGAATGCCGAAAACTCTGTTCATAACGATCCCAAAAAATTCTGGAATTTTATTCGCCATAAAAATAATAATAGTAGGCTTCCATCCACGATGAACTTGGACGACAATATTTGTAACAACCCGAATGACATTCTAAATTTATTTAAAAACTATTTTCATAGTGTGTTCTCCAACGTGCCTTGTGCAAGTGATGATGTTAACGATGCTAATGCAGCGCATTGTATAAATATAAATATACCGCATATAACGGAAATGGACATAATTACTGCATCGAAAAAACTTAAAAACAAAAATACAGCGGGCGTTGATCAAGTTCCTAGCTTCTAGGTCAAAGATTGTGTGTACGCATTCGTCGAGCCACTTTTAGTAATTTATAACATGTCTCTGACAAGTGGAACATTTCCTGAACTGTGGAAAGAATCTAAGGTATGCCCTGTTCTAAAGTCGGGTGATCCTTCAAACATTCGTAATTACAGGCCCATATCTATTATAGCAAATTTTTCCAAGCTTTTCGAATTAGTTTTTTTACGCTCAAATATACCCTAAATTGCATAATCTTATATCCCCGCACCAACATGGGTTTGTTTGCAACAAATCCACCATAACAAATTTATGCTCATTTACGCAATACGTTGCAGAAGTTCTAGATTGTCGAGGTCAAGTTGATGTTATATACACGGACTTTACAAAAGCATTTGACATTCTAGATCATAATATAATTCTTAATAAATTGAAAAAATTTGGTTTTGACAACTTATTTGTGAATTTTTTTGCAAGTTATCTAGAAAATCGTGTTCAGATAGTCACATACAACGGCTTTACATCCGAACATTACCCTGCAAGTTCTGGAGTTCCACAGGGCTCGAATCTCGGGCCACTTCTTTTCTTGCTCTTTATTAATGATTTACCAGCTAATTTAGATTGTAATGTACTCATGTATGCGGATGACGTAAAATTGTTTCTTAAAATTGATAACATCAACAACTGCTTTACATTACAAGAAAACATTGATAAGTTATGGACATGGTGTGAAACGAACTTCCTTTTTCTTAATATTTCAAAATGTAAAATTATGAGTTTTTCACAAAAAAAAAAACAACTTGTTATTTTTAATTACAATATTAACAAAACTACACTGGAACGTTGTAATATATTTAAAGATTTAGGAATTTTGTTCGATTGTAAATTGTTATTTCATTCTCATATAACTGAATTGATAAAATCTTTAAATAAAACTCTGGGTTTCATTATAAGAAACACAAAACAATTCATTAATGTGTCTACCATAATAACCCTGTATTATGCTTTCGTTCGGAGCAAAATGGAATATGGAATATTAATTTGGTTCCCCATATTTAACCATTACCGTACTCTTTTAACAACAATACAAAGAAAATTCTTAAAATACGTATGGTACAAATATTTTGGTTTTTATTCTGAAAGAGGAGTTGATAATCTCACATTGAACGTATTCAATATTCCAACTGTGCTGAACAGACATAAAATTATTTGTCTTCAGTTTCTTTATAAATTATTATATAACGAGTACGATTCCCCGGATCTCCTATCTTCTCTTTCCTTTCGTATACCCAGAGTAAATAGTAGGCGACAACAACTATTCCATATTCCAAAGTGCCGCACAAATGTATTATGTAAGTCACCAATTGTTACTTTGTCAAACTATTATAATGAAATATGTACTCAATGTGATATATTTGACTGCACATTCAATGACATTTATCGTATTATTAAATAATTACATGTATTGTATTTTTTTTGTCATATTCATGTAACTTTTTACTTTGTAATTGGGATTTATCCTGTAAAGTAAATAAACTATTATTATTATTAATTATTATTATTATTATTATTAACTATTATTATTATTAATAATTATTATTAATTATTATTAATAATTATTATTATTAATAATAATTATTAATTATTATTATTAAATATTATTTGTTATTATTATTATTAATTATTATTAATTATTATTATTAATTATTTTTATTATTATTATTTATTTTTATTATTATTATTATCAATTATTATTATTATTATTATTGTTATTATTATTAATCTTTATTATTATTATTTATTATTATTAATTATTATTATTGTTATTATTATTAATCATTATCAGTATTATTATTATTATTTATTATTAATTATTATTATTATTATTCCCAACAGATGCCAAATATTTCCAATTTTAAATGGCACAAAAGTGACCCCTGTGGTGCACTCTCTACATGAGCTATGAGTGCCCGTGAGGTGGCGCCTGGTAAGCGCCCACGCGGTAAAATATATCATCATTACCAATGTCTACATGTGTTGTAGATACTGGCACACCCAGAAATGGGTAATATGCCGTGATGATATATTTATATTTATTTATTTATTTAATAATATTATTATTATTATTATTATTATTATTATTATTATTATTGTTAGATTCACTTTTCGGCTGCGTGCCGCTGGTTTGAAATGCAGGCAGAAAGCACTAGACTTTCCAAAGTATAAACACATTCCTAGAAAAATAAACAGCGCTCAACGCTCCAACCGTTAGAGGCTGGGTGACTGGGTCAGTTGTGTTGTGCTCAGTGTACTATGCAGATGTGTGAGTGTCAATAAGACGAGTAGTTGCTGTAATGAAAGGTGAGTGAGAGCTCACAGTCATTCTAATTATTGTACAAATAAGACGATCGAGTGCAAATCAACAGATGCTTGATTGATATGCTTGTACACTGTTTTTATATTTGATATGCATGGTATATGTGAAGTATACATTTGTATTATTTGTTTGTGGCCGCAAACGTGTGTATTTCCTTATCCGAAGGGTTGTCTGGGACAACCCTGGGTCCATGGAGTCGTGTGCTCCTCGGTGGCTAGTGTACCTAGTTGTGAAACACCGATAAGTGGGAGGCTGAGATTCACTAGAGGATTGGGACCTGGTGATCTTATGCTAAGCTCTCATACATGTCTGGGACATGTGAAGGTGGCTAGAGTACCTAGTGGTGAAACACCGATAAGTGAGAGGCTGAGGTCCAGGATAGGTCTGAAACCTACTTATGGCCGTAAGCTAAGCTCTCACAGGTCTGGGGCGGACCTAATACCTTTCCCCCCTCCTGTCTATGTTATTAGATAATGATGCACGACCTGTATTAATTGTTGTTATTAGAATGACAACGTGTATTTATAACACTTAGGGAAACGCATCCTAGAGGAGCTGTCCGATGATGACGAGCTCGTGTGCGTGTGAAGAAGAGGACGCCAATAACAGGTCAATAGAAATGTGAAATGTATATTATATTAATGCATGTATTATCGCCCATATATTCCTGACAATAAATAGTTATATAGTAATTAGCCCAACACTACATGCAATGAGCTTTAATAGTTCTGACTATCAAGGAAAGAGAAGATTATAGTATAATACAGTATGTTTATATCATATCTCTGTTCTCTATTCAAGTTAAATACTAATTGAGAAAAATTAATTAATTAAAAACCTAGCTACCTTTTTTTATATCTTTTGTTATTAATATTATTAACATTATTATTAATATTAATATTTTTAATATTAATATTAGTATTATTAATATTAATATTATTATTATTATTATTATTAATATTATTATTATTATTATTATTAATATTGTTGGTGACAAACCTGATTGTGAAAAAGATTAGAATCCGGCTCGATGTGACCAAAATGTTGGTGCGGTGGTGAACCGAATTTAATTACGCTTTGAAGGACCAGAAAATAAGAAAGAAATAAACAATTTCCTTCCTATTTTATTTAATAGTACAAAAAAATACTCAGAGAAAAAAATGTCATGTATTTATCGCTTTTGTTATATTACATGTTAATGTTTCGATGCAATGTCTACAACTACTAGTTTTTTTATTTTCATATATTTTTGTTTCTTGCAGAGCATCACTATCAAATCCGGAGCCAACTACTATGAGTTTATTGACGCATCTTCTATAAGTTGAATTTCCTGTTCGTACATTCACTACTCTTGTATTTCCATCTTTCCCTGGAAATAATGAAGTTACAATTCCTTTTGGCCATGTGTTTCGTGGTGTTTTATCATCTATGATAATGACAAGGTCTCCAATTTTTATTGATTTTTGTTCTTTTCTCCATTTGTTTCGATTGGTTAAAGTAGGTATGTATTCCCGGATCCATCTCTTCCAAAACTGATCTGTTAGCTGCTGGACAAATTTCCATCTCTTCCTCAAGCATAAATTATAAAATGCAACTCGTATTTAGAGTTTTTAAAAATTATAATTTATTTATTTGTTCGAAGAAGTTTATACAATAGTTGATACAGAAGAGAAGACTTGCTTCTAAGACGTTAACTCGGAGAATCGTATCTCCAATTGCTTTACATAGCAATTTATACTATTCAATACGTCATAATACATTAATATGATTGACATTCAAATAAATATTCTTAAAAAGGTTTTAAAAGATAATGCGTCTCATCATATTAATATAATTGACTTACAAATAAATATTCCTTAAAAGGTTTATATTAGTAAAGATATACATAAATGTTTATACTGCAGATTAATAAGAATGACTCAATTAATGATAAAGCGCAGTTTATAGAATCAAGGATATACATAACTCCTCCCCTGTTAAAACGTAGCTTTATCTTCTTGTAAATTTGATATTTCTACAGATACATCTTTAGGAATTATTTTTCTTTTCCTAAATTTAAGAATACATATTCTTATAATTATAAATATAACAAATAGTGATATAATGCTTATAAAAGTAGAATTGATAGCAGAATGATTATTACTATTTATATCCAAATTTTCAATTTTTGGTATTTCATTAATTTTAATTTCCTGTTTATCAATTTGTTTCAGTTCTAGAGTTTTATTGCTAAATTGTTTATTTTCTAGCTTGAAATTAACATTTTCAAATATTATTTCTTTATTATAATATGCATAAGTTTCCATGACATAATTATTAATTGCACAATTTTTATTAGTTATAAATTTATAAATACCAATTATATTTTTATGTTTTTCATAATTTTGACAATATATATCTAAGGATTGTTCTTCGTTAGCTGCTATAATTATTATATTTGAATTTTCAATTTTAATTACAACAAATGAATCATATATCTTATGATACATGCAATTTTTGTTTTTCTGATTTTTAATTATATCATATAAACATAAATTTACTTCTAAATAATTAGTTTTGCAAAAATATGTATTTTCGTTTCTTTTGCAGCTGTTTGCTTTAAATAATATCTGTTCTCTTTCTATTATCAATTATTTATTAGTATCTAACATATACATTTTCTTATTGATATACATAGGAATTGGTGTAATTTGTAATAATTTATTAGGCCTATTTTCATATATTGGTATTTCCAATAAATACTCTATCATATTATTTTCTAGTTTACAATGGCTTGTTATTTGGGCGGATATATCCCAAAAGTTTAATTTTGAAACTTCTTCAGTAATTTTCTTCAAATCTTCCAGACTTATTATTGATGAATGAATCTGATTTAAATTACAAAACGTTAAACTGGTTTCAATTTCAGAAACGATCTCTATTAAGTTTACACTTAATAAAATTAGCTGGTTTAAAACATCTTTGATTATTAATAAGTTTTGCCAATTTACACTTATTTTTAGCATATCCTCTATTTGCATAATTCTAGATTTTAAAAGAAGTTCATTATGTCTTATATTTTCTAACTGGGTATTGAATTTTGATATCATTATTTTATTTATTCTAATGGTCTCTAGATTTTGCTTTTGTAATATTTCTTGATTTTTATTTATTTCATCGAATAATTGTTCATAACGTTGCCCATCTGCGGCGTCTAAATTACCAGTAATTGATTTTATAACGGTACCTAAGCCATCTAAGTATTTTGTTTCGTTTTTTATTGAAAATAGTTTCTAATTTATCTTCTAATCTGTTACAGTTGAATTCTAATATTTTCATATATGTTTCCAATTCTCTATGATATGAATCATTATTTTTAATATGATTAAATATATTATTTTTATGAGATATAATTTTATAATATTCTATATTTATACTAGTCAGATTATATCTGTAATAATTATATTGAGAATTTATATACAAGTGAACTTTACCTAGGTCTAGGATATTAAGTCCAGGGTTATTGTTAATCTCCTCTAATTCGTCTAATCCGTTTGTGCATCTGCAACAAACAGACGAGGTTTTTTAATTTTGTCTATTTTGTGTTTTTTATTATTATTTATTTTAATGACTCCTAATCTGGGATTATAATTTTCAATTTTATGAATTTTGAATAAGGGCTTTTTAATTTTTTGAATACGTCTTTTACCTTCTTTTATAAATACTTTGTTAGGTATATTTTCAGGTCTGTTATATTGTTCCTTATATCTTTTGTTCTTTTCTGCTTGCAAATTTTCCTTAACTGTATTGTGAATAATTTTTAACTTATTTTCATAATCATTTAAATAATCTTCTTCTGTAGATTTTGTTTCGAAAGGACTTTTGTATTTATCTTTTCCATATAATACTTCTAAAGGTGTTAATTTGGTTACATGATTGATTGAATTATTATAACCTATTAGTGCAAAATTTATCTTTCTTTCTTTAGTTTCATTTTTAAATTCTTCTCTTTGATTTATTATTCTCAAATGTTCTATTATAGTGGAATGAAATCTTTCTATACATCCGTTGCTTTTAGGATTATCTACGCAAGTCATTTGTATTTTAATTTTGTACATGTTTAATAAATTTTTAACTAAATTGTTATTGAATTCGGTCCCAGAGTCATGAATTATTTGGTCAGGTATTTTATAATTCTTAAAATATCTTGCTAATGCGTCTACTATGGTTGTAGCATTTAAATCTTTCAAACGATAAATTTGGGCGAATTTTGAAAATTGATCAATTATTGTCAAATATTTTTCTTTTTCTAAAGTTAACGTATCAATATTAATTATTTGAAATGGTTTATCTGGAGTTTTTGTTAGATTGTCTTTTAATTGAAATGGATTTCTCTCATACTTATTTAGTTGGCAAATTTGACAATTATTTATGTATTTTTGAATATCTTGATACATATTGGGCCAATAATATTTTTGTTTAAGCTTTTGATAGGTTTCTAAAATTCCTCTGTGGTTTGTTTTCCCTAAATGATAATTATTTATTACTTGTAATTGATCGTCAATTGTTTCAATATCTTCTAATATATATTCACATTTGATTAGCTGGTAAGAATTTTTTACAAAATTTTGTGATAATACTTCGTTGAATTTTAAATGTAAATCTTTTTCAAATAAACAATAGTATTTACAGTTTGGTACTAAATATTCTTTTATGAATTTATTTATTTCATAATCTAAATTTTGATCATTTAATTGAATGACTAGACGTTGTTTTTGTGTATTGAATAATCTATACAGGGTAACTTTTGTTTCATTATTATGTGTAGAAATTACTAGTTGATTTTTTCCTAAATTTATTGCTATTTCTTTATAAGTAATTCCATTTATTTCGTTTTCATTGTCAGAATGAATAGTTTCAAAATCTGATTCATCTACTTGAGCTATAATACTTTCATTGTCGTTCAAATTGATTTCTTCTGGCATGACATGTATATAAATTTGTAAATGTGTTTCCTGGAATATTTTATTTATTATACTTTTTGTTTCTTCAAAATTTTGTTTATCCGAACCACAACATATTTTTGGCATATGTAATTCTGTTATGTCGTTTTGAATGCAAAAGTCTCTAAGTTTATTTAAACATTTCTTAATATTTTCGATTGTTGGTTTATCAAAATAATTTTGTTTTGTTATTAAATGAAATAAAATTTTATTGTTATAAATTGGTTGGGTAAGTATGTCAGTTTTATTTTTATCTTTATTATTTAAATAATTTTTACAATTAAATTTTTCGTCAATTTGTCTAGCAAAACCTTTACTCATCTTTTTATCTGCTGATATGCAATGTACTAAATTGTGATATTTGTCAAATATATTGTCATTAGTTTCAATGATTTTGAATTTTGGTTTTATTCTTGATAATGCATCTGCATTACTGTTTAATTTTCCCGTATTCAATATCGAAATTGAATTCATCTAATTTGATTTTCCATCTCATCAATTTTGAATTGGGGTCTTTAAGTGACATTAGCCAAACTAATGGTCTATGATCGGTACGAATTTTGAATTTCGTTCCGTATAAATATGGTATAAAGTATTTTGTTGCCCACACAATACTTAATAATTCTTTTTCTGTGGTTGAGTAGTGAATTTCGTGACTATTCAAAGTTCTTGAAGCATAAGCGATAGGTAAATCTTTACCTTCGTAATTTTGGCTGAGTACTGCACCTAAGGCATAATTACTAGAATCTGTAGTAAGAATAAATTGTTTAGAAAAATCAGGATATTGCAATATTGGAGAATTAATTAATAATTTTTTACTTTGTTCAAAACTTTCACGATAATCTTTATCATTTATATCAATTTTGTTGTTTTTCTTTAGACAATTGGTTAAAGGTTTAGTTAATTTTGCAAAATTTGGAATGAATTTACGATAATATCCAAGTAATCCTAAATAAGTTTTGATTTCTTTTTGGGTTTTTGGAATTGGATATTCCTTAACGGCTTTAATTTTATTAGGGTTAGGTTTTACTCCCTCTTCTGAAACTATGTGTCCAAGATAAGCGACTTCTTTCATTAAAAATTCTGATTTATCTAATTGTATTTTTAAATTATGTTCTCTGAGTTTTTCAAAAAATTTCTTTATATTTTCGATATGTTCTTGCAAGCTAGTTCCAAGTATTATTATGTCATCCATGTATACTAAGCAAATTTTGTTAACATAATCACGTAAAACATAGTTCATTAATCTTTGGAAAGTGGACGGTGCATTCTTAAGTCCAAATGGCATTCTCTTAAATTCATAATGACCATCTTCTGTACTAAACGCTGTCTTTTGAATACTATTTTCATGCATTTCAATTTGATGGAAACCCGATGCTAAATCTAAGGTTGTATAACACATACTTCTACCTAATTTGTCCAATACATCTGTGATGTTGGGTATGGGGAATTTGTCATCTATTGTTTTTGAATTTAGTTTTCTGTAATCTATAACCAATCTGAATTTACGTTTACCAGAGGCATCTAAATTTTTCGGTACTATCCATACTGGTGAATTCCACGGGGAATAACTTTCTTGAATAATTTTTTCTTTCAAAAGTTTATTAACTTCGGTTTTAATTTCGTTTTTGTAACACTCAGGATAGCGATATGATTTTGTATATATGGGTGTTTCGTCAGTAGTTTTTATTTCATGTTTTATTGTTGAGGTATATACAGGGTAACTTTTGTTTCATTATTATGTGTAGAAATTACTAGTTGATTTTTTCCTAAATTTATTGCTATTTCTTTATAAGTAATTCCATTTATTTCGTTTTCATTGTCAGAATGAATAGTTTCAAAATCTGATTCATCTACTTGAGCTATAATACTTTCATTGTCGTTCAAATTGATTTCTTCTGGCATGACATGTATATAAATTTGTAAATGTGTTTCCTGGAATATTTTATTTATTATACTTTTTGTTTCTTCAAAATTTTGTTTATCCGAACCACAACATATTTTTGGCATATGTAATTCTGTTATGTCGTTTTGAATGCAAAAGTCTCTAAGTTTATTTAAACATTTCTTAATATTTTCGATTGTTGGTTTATCAAAATAATTTTGTTTTGTTATTAAATGAAATAAAATTTTATTGTTATAAATTGGTTGGGTAAGTATGTCAGTTTTATTTTTATCTTTATTATTTAAATAATTTTTACAATTAAATTTTTCGTCAATTTGTCTAGCAAAACCTTTACTCATCTTTTTATCTGCTGATATGCAATGTACTAAATTGTGATATTTGTCAAATATATTGTCATTAGTTTCAATGATTTTGAATTTTGGTTTTATTCTTGATAATGCATCTGCATTACTGTTTAATTTTCCCGTATTCAATATCGAAATTGAATTCATCTAATTTGATTTTCCATCTCATCAATTTTGAATTGGGGTCTTTAAGTGACATTAGCCAAACTAATGGTCTATGATCGGTACGAATTTTGAATTTCGTTCCGTATAAATATGGTATAAAGTATTTTGTTGCCCACACAATACTTAATAATTCTTTTTCTGTGGTTGAGTAGTGAATTTCGTGACTATTCAAAGTTCTTGAAGCATAAGCGATAGGTAAATCTTTACCTTCGTAATTTTGGCTGAGTACTGCACCTAAGGCATAATTACTAGAATCTGTAGTAAGAATAAATTGTTTAGAAAAATCAGGATATTGCAATATTGGAGAATTAATTAATAATTTTTTACTTTGTTCAAAACTTTCACGATAATCTTTATCATTTATATCAATTTTGTTGTTTTTCTTTAGACAATTGGTTAAAGGTTTAGTTAATTTTGCAAAATTTGGAATGAATTTACGATAATATCCAAGTAATCCTAAATAAGTTTTGATTTCTTTTTGGGTTTTTGGAATTGGATATTCCTTAACGGCTTTAATTTTATTAGGGTTAGGTTTTACTCCCTCTTCTGAAACTATGTGTCCAAGATAAGCGACTTCTTTCATTAAAAATTCTGATTTATCTAATTGTATTTTTAAATTATGTTCTCTGAGTTTTTCAAAAAATTTCTTTATATTTTCGATATGTTCTTGCAAGCTAGTTCCAAGTATTATTATGTCATCCATGTATACTAAGCAAATTTTGTTAACATAATCACGTAAAACATAGTTCATTAATCTTTGGAAAGTGGACGGTGCATTCTTAAGTCCAAATGGCATTCTCTTAAATTCATAATGACCATCTTCTGTACTAAACGCTGTCTTTTGAATACTATTTTCATGCATTTCAATTTGATGGAAACCCGATGCTAAATCTAAGGTTGTATAATACATACTTCTACCTAATTTGTCCAATACATCTGTGATGTTGGGTATGGGGAATTTGTCATCTATTGTTTTTGAATTTAGTTTTCTGTAATCTATAACCAATCTGAATTTACGTTTACCAGAGGCATCTAAATTTTTCGGTACTATCCATACTGGTGAATTCCACGGGGAATAACTTTCTTGAATAATTTTTTCTTTCAAAAGTTTATTAACTTCGGTTTTAATTTCGTTTTTGTAACACTCAGGATAGCGATATGATTTTGTATATATGGGTGTTTCGTCAGTAGTTTTTATTTCATGTTTTATTGTTGAGGTATAAGTCAGTGGTTGATTTTCTTTTGGAAAAATGTCATGATATTCTCTAATTAATTTAATAAGTTTGGATTTTTCTTCATTGTTTAAATGATCTGCTCGAATTTTGATTTCATCGACATCAGTAATATTTATTTCATTTTTATTAAAGTATTGTAATTTGAAAATTTTATCTTTAATCTTTACAGTATTATTTCCAAGATTTATTTGTGCTTGTAATTGTATTAATGCAGGAGTTCCTAATAATACATTAAAATTTTTATGAAAGTCAAAAAGAAAACATTTAATTTCTTGTTTTTCTATTTCTAGGATAATGTATTCATTACCGCAAGTTTTTCCTAACGCTGTAGTGAATGAAAATTTTTCTTTATAAGTTTTGAATCGATTTTTATTTTTCATTACAAAATTTTTATTTATTAAGTTTATTGAAGATCCTGTATCTAATAATATTATATAGTCTCTTTCTTTTAAAAATGGTAATTTGCTATTACAGTTAATATTTAAAATTTCTCCTGTATTTCGAGGCTTGTTAAATCTAAAAAAGAATTTTGGCGTGAAATATCATTATCAAAATTTTCGAAATTTTGATCGATATTGTTTTCATGATGATTTTCGAAATTTTCTTGAGTTTCATAATTTTCATATTGATTATTACATTCCTCATTATTATATAATTCTTCAGATATATAATTGGGTGAATACTGAGTTCTCAGTTGGAAATGATTTTGTGATCTAGGTTGAAAATTTTGTCGTGTTTGAATTGACATAGGGATAGGCTTAATACCTTCAGCATTTCTTATTTGTTGACGAGGTGCGAATGGTTCCTGTACTGTTTTATTTTGATTTGTATTTAATTTTATTGGACCTCGGGGAAAATTAGAATTTTGAAATTTTGGTTGTATGTTCACAGGTTTCTGAATATATTGGGGTTTTTGATTTGAACGTAAATATTGGAAATCATTTGTTAATAATTCCTCAATTTCGCATAAAGTTTTTGGATTACGCGTTGCCAAATTATTTCTATAAGGATCGCTGCAATTACTAATGAAATGTGTAGTAATTATTACTTCTTGAAATTGTATTAGACAGGCTTTATTTTCTCCTGTTAAGTCTAGTAAAACTACTTTAGCTTTAAATAATTCAAATTTTTCTTTAATTATTTTTAAATAGTTAAATATGTCTTTATTTGAATTCATTCTTAAAATATCTATAATGATGCTAGCAGGATTTTGCTTATCATCAAAATTATTCATCAAGTGTAACTTTAAATCGTTCCATGATTCAAACGTAGTATTTTTTAACGTTTCTGCGGCTTTGCCGATAATTTTATTTTTAATATACTGAATAGTAACTATTTTTTGAAAGTCTGTAAGAGGTGGTTCCAAAGTACTGAATGTACGTTGAATTACTTCAACTGACTTGATAAAATGGGATAATGTTTTTGCATTGCCATCGTAACTTGGAATGGTTTCAAGTGCAAATTTAATATTAGCAGTATTGTTTTCCGCCATTGTTAATTATTAATTCAAATAATGATAGAATATTTATAAAAAATATTACTTACAATAAAATGCACAACACTATGTTGAGAATTGCAATCTTCATTTGTTGCTTTCACTTCTCTGCAAATGGAATTGTTGTCTCGATGGACGAAGTGGATTGTTGTTCCAATGAACTGGATTGTTGTTTCCAATGAACTGGATTGTTGTTCGCAATGAACTGGATTGTTGTTCGCAGTGAACTGCCTTGTTGTTCCCAATGAACTGGATTGTTGTTCCCAATGAACTGCTCGGACGGCTCTCGATCTACGGGCTCTGTTGTCCTGGTGATAACGACCACGGGCTCTACACTTGGTGGCTCTTTGTGACCGGGATTCTCTGACTTCTGTATCGGTGTCTGCTTCTTTATCACAGGCTCTACACTTGGTGGCTCTATGTGACTGTTGATCAGCGAAGACGTTGTTTTAACTTCTTTGGCTTCACAAGTAAATGTTGAAACAACCGAAATTATTAATTTAACGAATTAATTCTTTTACACAGAATTTCGATAATAATTCGTCTTGTGGTATCCTACCAAGACTGCGCCAATTATAAAATGCAACTCGTATTTAGAGTTTTTAAAAATTATAATTTATTTATTTGTTCGAAGAAGTTTATACAATAGTTGATACAGAAGAGAAGACTTGCTTCTAAGACGTTAACTCGGAGAATCGTATCTCCAATTGCTTTACATAGCAATTTATACTATTCAATACGTCATAATACATTAATATGATTGACATTCAAATAAATATTCTTAAAAAGGTTTTAAAAGATAATGCGTCTCATCATATTAATATAATTGACTTACAAATAAATATTCCTTAAAAGGTTTATATTAGTAAAGATATACATAAATGTTTATACTGCAGATTAATAAGAATGACTCAATTAATGATAAAGCGCAGTTTATAGAATCAAGGATATACATAACTCATACGTCGCCGTCATTTACTTTTGTAAGACTTGGAAGGGCTCCATTAGTGCCAATTAAAAAGTGATTGGGTGTGAGAGCTTCGGGATCTTGCGGATCTGAAGATACGTGAGTCAGAGGTCTTGAATTTACTATGTTTTCTGCTTCTGCGAATAGTGTGACGAGTGTTTCTTCATGAAAGTCTCTATTTGGCGGTTGAATGGCATAGATGGCTTTTTTTACAGATTGAAATAGACGTTCCCTACTTCCCCCCATATGTGGACTGCTGGTGGAATGAAATGCCATTGAATTCCTATATCAGTTAACTTATTAGTGATTCTGTCTTGATTGATCATTTGAAGTGCAGTTTTCAGTTCTTTTTCAGTTCCTACTAAATTAGTTCCATTGTCTGAATAAATGTGTAGTGACATGTGTTATTGGAAAATTTGACAGTGACAAAGACACATGTCATTGCAGTTTGGACATTTAACTTATGTCAATATAAATAGTTAAATCAAGTGGCCAATACCCTTCTCTAACAACCATTGTTAGTGTTATGTTAAAGTTTACCTAGTAACGTATTTTGTGCAAATATTCATTCAAGTTTTGGTTTTGATAGAATAAACATCTAAATCATATTTTTTATCAGTGTTTCATTTTTACCTCCCGCTACCCTAGGTAAGGGTGGTATAGGGATCGTGCTAAAAATCGGATATAGAGATTTTAGTGAATAAGCACGTTTTGATGTCCCCAGAATCCGATTTTAACATTTTTACAATGATGTCTGTAGGTATGTATGTGTGTGTGTGTCTGTGTGTGTGTATCATGTGGACACGATTACTCAAATACTATCAATCAGAAAAATTTGAAATTTTGTATATCCATTCTATGCTAATGTGGGAAGAGCTCATTAGTTTCGAGTGTATATCGGATAACCGGAAGTATCATTTATACAAGCTTTTAACAGTTTTTCTTGTAAAAAATTCATTGAATATAATTTTTTAGCAACTTTTACCAATAAAAATTTAATATAATGGCACAATATTCAATTCTACGATAATAGCATTTAGTAAATAACTTGAAATAACTTCATATTATATTATAAAATAATTTATTTTTGTACATCACTTTGCCTCTGCGTCAAACAAAAACAATACTTTAATAACAAATTTGACATATTTAAACAAATGTCACTGTCACGCAGCAATTTTCATTAAAATTAATAATGAAACCGTGTTAAGCAGAATTTAGTAGTTTAAATATGATTCTAATGAAATTAAGGTTTGTAAAAATAATATATTTTCCATCATACATAAATATTAGATATACAGGATAATTCGATTCAAGTTTGATGTTTGCAGCATTATACCGTGAGTATTTTTTAACGTGAAACATTGGGTTTGTCATATCCATGGTTACGACTTGATATTTGATTGACAGCAATGTATTTGCCCGTTCTATTTAAAATGAAACATAGGGAACGAATCTGAAAGAAGTATTATATTTAAATATTGTAAAAAATTTAGCGGAGTCAGACAACTACTCGAGGGCACTAAACATATTTCGGGCACAAAGTGCACACATATTTTAAATTTAATTTTTAGAAAACAGGTATAATTATTTAAACAAAATTAACCTCTAATGACATTTTGTCAATATGACAGATAACCGTTGAATTTTCCTATAAGTTATGATATATAATTATTTAAACAATATTATCCTCTATTGACGTCTTATCAAATGTCAAAATCGTTCCCTATGTTTCATTTTAAATGGAACGGGCAAATACATTGCTGTCAATCAAATGTCATGTCGTAACCATGGATTTGACAAATCCAATGTTTCACGTTAAAAAATACTCACGGTATATCAAACAGCTCTCAATAAGAACGTGATTTCAAAGTGTCAAATAATAATTTGCAACTACACATTTACGAAATGAATAATGTACGGCGAAGAATTTACACAGATTGCGTTTTAGAGCATAAGGAAGTTGGTGATGATTTTGACAATAATGTGTGTGTAACGATTTTTTCTTAAAATATATTAATGATCCAAAAGTTCGCAAAGTTGGTATTTAATACTCTTATATAATTTGAAACAACATATTAGATTTTGACTATATATGATAAACCGGATGTAGTACTTAATTTGAAGCTCTAACAGATTTTTCATGAAAAACATAATAAAATATAATCCAAAATTTTGTATTACAAACTTTTCTATTTATTGGAACAACAAAGTAGATTTTGTTTACAAACGATCAATCGGAAGTGAAACTTTACTCAAAGCTCAATGCTATTTTAAACATGGAATTGGCGGGAGGACATGTGCTGGCCACATCAGATTTTTAATTTATGTTTTACAATTTAACTAGCTGTACCCGTTGCAAATATTTGCAACAAAAATATGGGGTAACGTTATTCATTCATTTCATTTTATAATGTAAATAATTTATAGTCACCAACAAAAATTGTTTTTGTTGTAATCAACGTGTTTCATTTATGATTTCAAGTTCAATTATTGTAGTAATAATGGCTGTTTTATTGTGCACACAAATTTTATGCATTATTGTAATCTATGAGGGATTAACGTGTTTCTATTATGCAAATTAACATCTTTATTCGGTTTAAAACAATATGCATAATCATTGCATGTCTATACCTTTTACCGTATGATTTCACACTTTTGAAATTCTATTTCACTTTAACAAAATATGATTTCACATTAACGAACCTTGATTTCACACAAAGGAAACTTGAACTCACAGTAACGAAAACTAATTTATCACTCCTGAATACCGATATTGTAACAATGAAAACAGAATACACAATTTTAAACACCAGTTTCAACTAAATGAAAACAGATTTTATGTAGGAACTTTAAATGGGCACCTCCAAGGAAGGGCAGAAGGGACAGTAGTTAAAATATATTAAAATGTCTTTTTGTCCTTATAAAATATTAAATAAATAACGAATAGCATTTTTCAGAAACTTAACAACAATAAACAATAATGAAACTTGATTACAACAATGATAAAAGTTTATTACAACAATGTTAGCTACGTTAGAAGCGAGAATATGTAACCCAACGGTTTAAAATCTGTTTTCTTCAGTTAAAATTAGTTTCCATTGGTGTGAATTCAGTTTTTTTTTTCCCTGAAACCAGTTTTCGTTAATGTGAAATCATATTTCGTTACTGGGAATTCACTTTTCATTTGTGTGAAATTCGTTTTCGTTAATGTGAGTTCATATTTTGTTAACGTGAAATCAGTTTCAAAAGTGCGAAAACATATTGTAAAAGGGAGCATTAAGGGGTAGCGTTTAAGAGCGGGAAAATAGGGTTATCCAACTGGTAGATTATAATATAATACTCTTTTGTATTTAATGATTTCGTTATATTTTAAAAACCTGTAAATGTACACCTATCTCTTGTGCATTTTTAAATAGGTAATAATGCTGTATTTTAGATAAAGGATATATAATTCAATAAATTTTTAAAATTTAGGTTAAAAAAAATTATTACAAAATATGTAACTATTAATTTTGCTCAATATTATTAAATTACTTACCATATTTAAATTAATGAATTAACTATTATATTTATTAATTTTTGAGGGAAAAAATCCTTCTCATGTTTTCATTGTAAGTTGACATATTTATCTGTCATTTAAGGTCAACTTTTGACTTTTGTATTATAACAGTTTTGCATGATTTAAGATATTTGCCTGTTAAATTATTTAACTTTGCATTGATAAACCAGCCCTAAATAATGCAAAATATTATTTTGTAGCAGTTTTCATAAATTGTATGTATTCTAAACCATTCTCTTCTTCTTCATGTTGCTCAGTGCTGTCATCTATCGGTTGATAGCGGTACTTAATAAAAAATCTTTAAGGCCTTATAAAAAATAGACGGAATCAAAACTGTAACATTTTAGATTTTTGTGCACATCTACATGCTAATAGCTTTTATTAAAAAAAAAAGAATCATTAAAATCGGTTCGGTAGAAGTCCATAACTAAGGCCCCAAAGAAAAACCTTATTTTTTTATATATATAGATTACAAGTTATTTTTATATCTTGTAGCGGCTGATCCCGCTACAACTGGTCACCGACAAGCGCACAGGCCATAGGCTCCTTGTAGACACTGGAGCAGAGGTAAGCGTTATTTCTTCAAAAACACTAAAACTCACGGATAAAATAAACTACACATTGATTTAGGACGTAAAAATACATACATTTGGACTTTCATTATAGCCAACGTAAAATACTCAATTTTAGGGAGCTGACTTATTAAAGAATTTTCATATTCTCGTGGACACAACATGCCAAAAATTAATACCTCAAAATTCTATTTGAAATAATTTTGACATTTCTACTTTACATGACGGCAGTGCAATGCCTAGCAACAGTTCTTGCCCTTATCTGCAAATTTTGTCAAATTATCCAGAATTAACCAATAAATTCAATACAAACCGTCAAATTAAACACAATGTCACTCATAGAATAATTACAAACGCATCACCAGTTTTTTCGCGACCTCGTAGGTTATCATTAGAAAAATTGAATATTGCAAAACAAGAATTTGACGACTTACTAAATTCAAAAATAATCAGATCTTCTTGAAGTAATTGGTCGTCTCCATTACATATGGTACCAAAAAAAAAACACCAAATACTTGGAGAGCGTATGAAGATTACAGAGCTCAATATTACAGTACCTGATAGATATCCCATCCCACACATTCAAGATTTCGCCATCAACTTAAAAAAACACAACAATTTTCTCAAAAATAGAACTCATAAAAGCGTATCATCAAATTCCAATGGAAGAGAGTTCAATAAAAAAAACAGCAATATCAACACCTTTCGACCTTTTTGAATACACAGCCATGCCTTTCGGTTTAAGAAACGCAGCACAAACTTTTCAAAGATTCATGGATGAAGTAACTCGAGGATTAACATTTTATTACGCATATATAGATGATCTTTTGATATCTAGCAAAACACCTGAAGAACATATTACACATTTAAAACTAATATTTACAAGACTCAAAGAATACCGAATCCTCATTAACAAAGAAAAGTGCGAATTTGGAAAACCGGAAATCAATTTTTTAGGACATCACATATCTAAACAAGGAATATCACCACTCTTAGAAAAAAATAGAGGCAATTAAAAAATTCCCATTCCCACAACACAACGGAAATTACGCGAATTTCTAGGTCTAATCAATTTTTACCATCGTTTCGTACCAAATTGCGCTACTATTTTAAAACCTTTAAACATGCTTATAGACAATAAAACAAAAAACACAAAAATTATCGAACCAAATGAACTAGCATTGCTAGGATTCCAAAACATAAAAGACGCATTAGCCAGACTAACTACTTTAGCTGCACCAATGATTGGGGCACCTACCAACATTATGGTAGACGCATCTGACATAGGCGTCGGCGCAGTTTTACAACATAATGGAAACCATTAGCATTTTTTTCAACACTTTTGGCAGAGAATTATTAGGAATATATTTAGCGGTTAAAAATTTAGATATTTTATAGAAGGCCAAAATTTTTATATTTTAACTGATCATAAACCATTAACTTTCACAACAAAAAAAATTCAAATAATTATTCACCACGAGATATACGTCATTTAGATTTTATAGCTCAATTCACAAACGACATACGATACATTCCTGGAAAAGAAAACATACCAGCCGATACTTTATCTAGAATTTAAATATGTTCAATATTAAATAAATTTAATATATTAAATCAATTTAATATAGACTATGATGCAATAACTAAAGAACAAGAAAATGATCCAGAATTAAATTTATTAAATTTAATAAATTCTTCCATTAAACTAAAAACGATCAAACTTCCAAACACTAAAAATAAATTATTATGTGACATTTCCACTCATAATCCGAGACCATATATACCAACAACCTTTAGAAAATTAATTTTCGACAAATAACACTCACTATCTCATCCAGGCATAGATGCAACCAGAAAATTGATAACTTCCAAATATCTATGGCCTTACATGAATAAAGACATAAAAGTTTGGACAGAAACATGTGAAGTTTGTCAATTAAGTAAAATACATAAACTCAACAAATCTCCTCTTAAGCAATTCCAAATTCCTTCGAAACGTTTTCACAGCATTCACATAGATTTAGTTCGTCCATTACCACATTCTAAAGGACACAAATACATTTTAACTTGCATTGACCGATTTACAGGTTGGGTCGAAGCAATTCCACTGACAAACAGTAAAGTTGAAACAATTACCGAAGCATTTATCTCAGGTTGGGTATCTAGGTTTGGATCACCTTCCATAATAACTACAGACCGGGGAAAACAATTTGAATCCTCAATTTTTAAACAATTACTTAACATACTAAACACAACCAGACTCCGCACAACTGCTTATCATCCTGAAGCAAACGGAATCATTGAAATATTCCACAGACAGCTCAAAACTTCACTAAAAACTTATAACAACGCAAACGACTGGTTTGATAATCTACCATTAGTTTTGTTAGGAATACGTTCAGCATTCAAAGAAACATTAAATTGCACTAGTGCAGAACTAGTGTACGGAATGCAACTGCGTTTACCAGGCAAATTTAGAATATTTAAATTTCCCATTGTATCTACGAAGATTAAAAAATTGTTTAAACAAAGTTCATGGAATCCCACCGAAAGCTCAAAATCAAAACAGATACACCTACATGCATCCAGATCAATAAACTGCAACACATGTATACATACGAACAGACTCAATTAAAACCCCGTTACAAAATCCATATACATGCCCATATAAAATACAGAGTAAACATGATAAATATTTCACAATACACATAAAAAACAAAATAGAAAATATAGCAATCGATAGATTAAAACCAGCAAACATTGTACAACACAAAAACGAAGAAATAACGCAGTAAAAGCAGGGGAGACATCAAATAATTGTAACCATATTGTTATTCATTTATATTGTGTTTTTTTTTCTTTTCTCTAATTATATATTATTCTTGTACCTTCTTATTTTATGTCTAGGGGGAGGGTATTATAGTGACATGTGTCAGTGGAAAATTTGACAGTGACAATGACACATTTTATTGCAGTTTGCACATTTGACTTATGTCAATATAACTAGTTAAATCAAGTGGCGTTATGTTAAAAATTACCTAGTAACGTATTTTGTGTAAATATTCATTCAAGTTTTGGTTTTGATAGAATAAACATCTAAATCATATTTTTTATCAGTGTTTCATTTTTAATTTATGTTTTACAATTTAATTTCAAGTTATTTTTACATCTTGTAGCGGCTGATCCCGCTACAGATGTGTTTAGGTAGACCACGTCTACTTGTAAATCTGAGGATGGCCATAATTGCTGAGTCCGTATCTAAAGAAGATGCTAGTTCCAAGTGTATATCTCGTATGGAGAGACAAGTGAAGATAACTCCTTTATGTTTGGCAGTTTTTCGTCCTATTGTTACGTATAATGGAACGAAATAATCCATTCCAGTGAAAGTGAAAGGTTTTTCGACTTGAGTTAATCTAAATTCTGGTAAAGGAGCCATTATTTGGGTGAGTGGTTTTTGTCTTCTGATTTTACAAAAGAAACATTCTCGTTGAATCTCCTTCAGTGTGTTTCGGAGTCAGATAATCCAATATTTCTGTCTTATTTCATTGAAAATATGTTCTATTCCTTGATGTGCTTTTCTAATGTATTCGTAAAGTAAATATAATTGAGTATATGGATGTTTGTAATCCAGAATAATTGGACAAGCCGTGTCTTGAGCTAGTTCTGGAGAATAAATAGTGCGACCTTTAATTTGAAGTAATTGCTGTTCGTCAAGACACGGTGATATTGATTGAAGTCTGCAGGTATTTGAATTTATTTTGCCTCGTTTGAGTGCGATAATTTCTTTGACAAAACATTCTTCTTGTATAATTTTTATCCAACTTCGTTCTGCATTCTGTAGTTCTTCTACTGTCAGAGTAGTTATTTCAGATGAATGACGTCGTTTGGTAGAATGAGTTCGTGTTTGTTCAATGAATCTTTGACACCATGCAGTTATTTTGATGAGTTTCTTCCAAGATGAAAAACACTGAAGGAAGTCGTTGGGCTGTTCATTAATATTACAGATAATTTCCTCTTCTTGAACAGATTCAAAATTGGTAGTAAGTTGCGTCTTTTCTATTGGCCAATTATGTGATGTAAGGCGAAGGAAGTTTGGCCCAATGATCCATCTTGAGGTTGACGTAACATTTGGTAAGTCACTGTCTCGGGTAGCGTCGTCAGCAACATTATCCTTGGTTGGCACCCAATGCCACTGATTGGTTTCTGTGAAATCCAAGATCTCACCCAAACGGTGTGCAACGAATATTTTATATTTTCTTTCTGATGATTTAATCCAAAACAACACTGTCAACGAGTCTGTCCAGAAATGAGTTGAGCTAATAGATAATTCTAATTCTTTCTTGACTGTTGTGGCTAACCTCATTTCCATTACTGCTGCTTGCAGTTCCAATCGTGGTATAGATAAAAATTTAAGCGGTGAAACTCGTATTCTACCCATAATTAGATATACATCAACTTTATAGCCAGAATCAATTCGTAAATAAGCAGTTGCGGCAAAAGCACGTTCACTTGCATCTGTGAAGATCTGGAGTTGAATATCAAGGGCATTTTTCATGTAAAGAGAATAACATCTTGGTATGAATAATTCTGTCAATTTATATATGGTTTTTCTCCACGTTTCCCATTTCTTTATTAATTTTTCAGGCAGCACATCATCCCAGGAGATTCCACTTGCCATATATCTTGTAGTAGTATTTTTCCTTTGATTGTTAGGTGACAAATAAAACCAAGAGGGTCAAAGAGTGACATTAAAACTTTCAAATAGAAAAAGATTAGAATCCGGCTCGAAGGACCAAAATGTTGGTAACAAACCTGATTGTTAAAAAGATTAGAATCCGGCTCGATGTGACCAAAATGTTGGTGCGGTGGTGAACCGAATTTAATTACGCTTTGAAGGACCAGAAAATAAGAAAGAAATAAACAATTTCCTTCCTATTTCATTTAATAGTACAAATAAATACTCAGAGAAAAAAATGTCATGTATTTATCGTTTTTGTTATATTACATGTTAATGTTTCGATGCAATGTCTACTACTACTAGTTCTTTTATTTTCATATATTTTTGTGTCTTGGCTATGTATGATCTTTAGTTAGTCAGCGACATTCCCCCCCCTGGTGAGCGGAGCATCACTATCAAATTCGGAGCCAACTACTATGAGTTTATTGACGGATCTTCTATAAGTTGAATTTCCTGTTCGTACATCCACTACTCTTGTATTTCCATCTTTCCCTGGAAATAATGAAGTTACAATTCCTTTTGGCCATGTGTTTCGTGGTGTTTTATCATCTATGATAATGACAACAATTGCATGTCGATGTTTCGATGCAATGTTTACTATTACTAGTTTTTTTTATTTTCATATATTTTTGTTTCTTGTATGATCTTTAGTTAGTAAGCGACAAATATTATGTTATTATTAATATTATTAATATTATTATTATTAATATTATTAATATTATCATTATTATTAATATTAATATTATTAAAAATATATAATTTTAATATTAATATTAATAATATTAATAATAATAATATTAATAATATTAATAATAACATAATATTTGTCGCTTACTAACTAAAGATCATACAAGAAACAAAAATATATGAAAATAAAAAAAACTAGTAATAGTAAACATTGCATCGAAACATCGACATGCAATTGTTGTCATTATCATAGATGATAAAACACCACGAAACACATGGCCAAAAGGAATTGTAACTTCATTATTTCCAGGGAAAGATGGAAATACAAGAGTAGTGGATGTACGAACAGGAAATTCAACTTATAGAAGATCCGTCAATAAACTCATAGTAGTTGGCTCCGAATTTGATAGTGATGCTCCGCTCACCAGGGGGGGGAATGTCGCTGACTAACTAAAGATCATACATAGCCAAGACACAAAAATATATGAAAATAAAAGAACTAGTAGTAGTAGACATTGCATCGAAACATTAACATGTAATATAACAAAAACGATAAATACATGACATTTTTTTCTCTGAGTATTTATTTGTACTATTAAATGAAATAGGAAGGAAATTGTTTATTTCTTTCTTATTTTCTGGTCCTTCAAAGCGTAATTAAATTCGGTTCACCACCGCACCAACATTTTGGTCACATCGAGCCGGATTCTAATCTTTTTAACAATCAGGTTTGTTACCAACATTTTGGTCCTTCGAGCCGGATTCTAATCTTTTTCTATTTGAAAGTTTTAATGTCACTCTTTGACCCTCTTGGTTTTATTTGTCACCTAACAATCAAAGGAAAAATACTACTACAAGATATATGGCAAGTGGAATCTCCTGGGATGATGTGCTGCCTGAAAAATTAATAAAGAAATGGGAAACGTGGAGAAAAACCATATATAAATTGACAGAATTATTCATACCAAGATGTTATTCTCTTTACATGAAAAATGCCCTTGATATTCAACTCCAGATCTTCACAGATGCAAGTGAACGTGCTTTTGCCGCAACTGCTTATTTACGAATTGATTCTGGCTATAAAGTTGATGTATATCTAATTATGGGTAGAATACGAGTTTCACCGCTTAAATTTTTATCTATACCACGATTGGAACTGCAAGCAGCAGTAATGGAAATGAGGTTAGCCACAACAGTCAAGAAAGAATTAGAATTATCTATTAGCTCAACTCATTTCTGGACAGACTCGTTGACAGTGTTGTTTTGGATTAAATCATCAGAAAGAAAATATAAAATATTCGTTGCACACCGTTTGGGTGAGATCTTGGATTTCACAGAAACCAATCAGTGGCATTGGGTGCCAACCAAGGATAATGTTGCTGACGACGCTACCCGAGACAGTGACTTACCAAATGTTACGTCAACCTCAAGATGGATCATTGGGCCAAACTTCCTTCGCCTTACATCACATAATTGGCCAATAGAAAAGACGCAACTTACTACCAATTTTGAATCTGTTCAAGAAGAGGAAATTATCTGTAATATTAATGAACAGCCCAACGACTTCCTTCAGTGTTTTTCATCTTGGAAGAAACTCATCAAAATAACTGCATGGTGTCAAAGATTCATTGAACAAACACGAACTCATTCTACCAAACGACGTCATTCATCTGAAATAACTACTCTGACAGTAGAAGAACTACAGAATGCAGAACGAAGTTGGATAAAAATTATACAAGAAGAATGTTTTGTCAAAGAAATTATCGCACTCAAACGAGGCAAAATAAATTCAAATACCTGCAGACTTCAATCAATATCACCGTGTCTTGACGAACAGCAATTACTTCAAATTAAAGGTCGCACTATTTATTCTCCAGAACTAGCTCAAGACACGGCTTGTCCAATTATTCTGGATTACAAACATCCATATACTCAATTATATTTACTTTACGAATACATTAGAAAAGCACATCAAGGAATAGAACATATTTTCAATGAAATAAGACAGAAATATTGGATTATCTGACTCCGAAACACACTGAAGGAGATTCAACGAGAATGTTTCTTTTGTAAAATCAGAAGACAAAAACCACTCACCCAAATAATGGCTCCTTTACCAGAATTTAGATTAACTCAAGTCGAAAAACCTTTCACTTTCACTGGAATGGATTATTTCGTTCCATTATACGTAACAATAGGACGAAAAACTGCCAAACATAAAGGAGTTATCTTCACTTGTCTCTCCATACGAGATATACACTTGGAACTAGCATCTTCTTTAGATACGGACTCAGCAATTATGGCCATCCTCAGATTTACAAGTAGACGTGGTCTACCTAAACACATCTGTAGCGGGATCAGCCGCTACAAGATGTAAAAATAACTTGAAATTAAATTGTAAAACATAAATTAAAAATGAAACACTGATAAAAAATATGATTTAGATGTTTATTCTATCAAAACCAAAACTTGAATGAATATTTACACAAAATACGTTACTAGGTAATTTTTAACATAACGCCACTTGATTTAACTAGTTATATTGACATAAGTCAAATGTGCAAACTGCAATAAAATGTGTCATTGTCACTGTCAAATTTTCCACTGACACATGTCACTATAATACCCTCCCCCTAGACATAAAATAAGAAGGTACAAGAATAATATATAATTAGAGAAAAGAAAAAAAAACACAATATAAATGAATAACAATATGGTTACAATTATTTGATGTCTCCCCTGCTTTTACTGCGTTATTTCTTCGTTTTTGTGTTGTACAATGTTTCCTGGTTTTAATCTATCGATTGCTATATTTTCTATTTTGTTTTTTATGTGTATTGTGAAATATTTATCATGTTTACTCTGTATTTTATATGGGCATGTATATGGATTTTGTAACGGGGTTTTAATTGAGTCTGTTCGTATGTATACATGTGTTGCAGTTTATTGATCTGGATGCATGTAGGTGTATCTGTTTTGATTTTGAGCTTTCGGTGGGATTCCATGAACTTTGTTTAAACAATTTTTTAATCTTCGTAGATACAATGGGAAATTTAAATATTCTAAATTTGCCTGGTAAACGCAGTTGCATTCCGTACACTAGTTCTGCACTAGTGCAATTTAATGTTTCTTTGAATGCTGAACGTATTCCTAACAAAACTAATGGTAGATTATCAAACCAGTCGTTTGCGTTGTTATAAGTTTTTAGTGAAGTTTTGAGCTGTCTGTGGAATATTTCAATGATTCCGTTTGCTTCAGGATGATAAGCAGTTGTGCGGAGTCTGGTTGTGTTTAGTATGTTAAGTAATTGTTTAAAAATTTAGTTAGTCAGCGACATTCCCCCCCCTGGTGAGCGGAGCATCACTATCAAATTCGGAGCCAACTACTATGAGTTTATTGACGGATCTTCTATAAGTTGAATTTCCTGTTCGTACATCCACTACTCTTGTATTTCCATCTTTCCCTGGAAATAATGAAGTTACAATTCCTTTTGGCCATGTGTTTCGTGGTGTTTTATCATCTATGATAATGACAACAATTGCATGTCGATGTTTCGATGCAATGTTTACTATTACTAGTTTTTTTTATTTTCATATATTTTTGTTTCTTGTATGATCTTTAGTTAGTAAGCGACAAATATTATGTTATTATTAATATTAATAATATTATTATTATTAATATTATTAATATTATCATTATTATTAATATTAATATTATTAAAAATATATAATTTTAATATTAATATTAATAATATTAATAATAATAATAATAATATTAGTGATAATATTAATAATAATATTAATGATAATATTAATAATAATATTAATACTAATAATATTAATAATAATATTAATAATAATATCAATAATATTAATAATTATATCAATAATATTAATAATAATATTACTAATAATATTAATAATATTAATAATATTAATAATATTAATAATATTAATAATATTAATAATATTAATAATATTAATAATATTAATAATATTGATAATATTAATAATATTAATAATATTAATAATATTAATAATATTAATAATATTAATAATATTAATAATATTAATAATATTAATAATATTAATAATATTAATAATATTAATAATAATATTAATAATATTAATAATAATAATAGTAATATTAATAATATTAATAGTCGCCCCAGGGGTCGAGCGCGTTGAGGCAGTGTGTCTCCGGCAGCACTCGAAGCGACCTTCACCGCTCAGATCCTGTGGTCGTGGGTTCGATTCCCACCAGGGGCTTGGATGTTTGTGTGTGTTTAATACTTTATAATATATAAGTAAAATGTAAATAAAAATTGTACACTTAAAATAAAATAAAGTATTTGGGCTATACTAAATATAGTTAAAAGCCGACAAAATATTATTATTATTATTATTATTATTATTATTATAGTCAGTGCTTTTTTGTAGAAAAAAAGGTGCCGGAACGTATATTTTATCAGTGGGCAAAATTTTGGTGGAGTAGGGATCACGAAAAAAAGGCGCCGTAGGCGAAATTTTTTTTATTCAAGGTCAAATACCTTATAATTGAAAGTTAATTTTTTATCAAGGGATGTGAAGCAGCATGTTTTTACCCTTTCATGTACAAAAATAAATAAATAAATTATTTTGTATGTTTTTTATTGAAAAAAAAATATATATATGCTGACATTAATTTATGACACTAATAAAATTTCATAATAATTTCCACCTGCACAGCATGTGTGTAAACATTTAACAGAACGTATATTTTTGTCATTCATTATTATGCGCATATGTATAAATCAGGAGTCGAAGCTTAGACAATGTGCTGTCGAATTACTGGATTAAAAACACCGCCGAGAAGTGCAATACTGTTTATATTTTTACTGTGCTTTCAGATGTGTGAATATTTCATTGGCGTAATTTTTATATCCACAACTTAATAAAATAATCAAAATAAATGAAATTGTAAATAATTTTCAAAAAAAAAAAAACGAAAACCCGTCAAAAAAAGGTGCCGGAACGCCGTTCCGGTGCGTTACATTACAAAAAAGCCCTGATTATAGTAATATTAATAATATTAATATTAATAATAACAATATTAATAATATTAATAACAATATTAATAATATTAATAATAATATTAATAATATTAATAATTTTATGTTGTGTACACGCTGCACATGTGATAGGTATAAAATAAATATTTATTATTTTATATACTCGTTTATTGAACACACACAATATCCCATTTATTTCACACAGAGTACCATTGAATAATCGAGCCGTCAGAGTAGCTACACCCGTTTTTCATAACATTTAAAATTCCCTAAAACATGTGTACCAACTTACATAAATACATAATATTCCTTCCCAACAAGTAAGAAATTAATACAACTTACAAAACAATATAATAATGAAACGTTATTAATTATGAATATGATAAATACAAAATTATTTACAATGAAGTTACAACAAATCAATATTCAGTCTTAATATTAATTTTATTGTCGAATGAGATCAAAGAATTAGTCTATCTATTGGATTTCTAGTTCTGTTAGACCTACGAAGGGTTATGGGTGAATCTTTACTAATTCGTGGCAAAGTGTTACCTGCAGTAGGAGATTGGCAAGGTTGGGGTTTTAAGGAATCACGATGATGAGGAACGGAATCCTGTTTGTGTTCTATACCGTCTCGTGAATCGCTCGGCACCGTGGTAGTTGGAATTTCCAAAAGTAACTTTTCTTCTAAGTTCCTTTTCCTCAGGTGGTTTACATGAACAGTTCTAGTTTTTCCGTTTATGCTTACCACATACGCCACTCTTCCGATTTTCCTTATTATGGTTCCCACTTCCCATACGTACTTATTATTGGGTAAAAATTTCTTGACTAGTACTTGGTCATTCTTACTGAAATACCGGAACTGTTTGGGCGTTTTTTCTCTGGGCGTTACAGTCTTATACCCCACGTTTGGCTTAAGGAGACCTAGCAATGTTCTCGGTTGAAATTTGCATAGAAGCTCCGCTGGAGTTTGGCCTGTAACAGTATTAGGAGTATTTCTATAAGCAAATAATAATTTTGCTAATTTATGATCAATGGTGGACTCATCATTCCCTTCTAATACATTTTTTCGGAGTAGTTTCTTAATGGTTTGAACCGTGCGTTCTGCTTGCCCATTTGAAGGTGCATGGTACGCTGGACTATGCGTTAGAATAATACCATTTGATTTACAGAATGTTTGGAAACCTTCTGAGTTAAAAGGGGGACCATTATCGGTTACTATTTGTTCAGGAAGTCCGAAAATTGCCATAGTTTGTCGGAATTTATCAAGAGTTTGGTTTAAATTAGTTCCCATCATACGATAGACATCCGTCCATTTACTCGTACTATCGACAATAATTAGGAAATTGTATGTTTTAAAATGAAAAAAATCAGCATGCAAACGTACCCATGGTTTGATGTACTTAGGCCATTTTAAAGTTACCGTTTTAGGACAATTCTGGTTTTCTTGGCATAGGCTACAGTTGTTGATTTTCTTCTCGATGTCCTGGTCCAAATTTGGCCACCAAACGAAACTTCTACTTAACATTTTAGTTCTGACAATGCCTGGGTGCTGATCGTGAAGCAAGTCTAGAACATGGCTTCTCAAGGAATTAGGTATTATTATGCGATTATTCCACACAATTATTCCATTGAAGACTGGCGTGCCCATTATGATCTGGCCATCCTCTCCTGGTTATATCTAGTACTTTTGACAAGATAGGGTCATTCTTTGTCTCATTTGCCACCTGCTCTGTAGACACTGGAAATTTTTCGATTTCTGAAAAATAATTAGCGTCTTCGTTTAAAATATTCTCCGAGGGAATTCGAGACAACGCATCCGCGTTTCCTATTTCACGTCCTTTCTTATATTTAATATTATAATCATAGGCAGCTAAAATTAGAGCCCATCGTTGTATTCTTGCTGCTGCAAGTGTTGGAATTCGTTTATTATTTCCTAGAAGTAATGTAATCGGTTGATGGTCAGTTATTATATCAAATCTGCGTCCAAATAAATATTTATGGAACTTTTTGACAGCGAATATAATAGCCAATGCCTCTTTTTGGATATGGGCGTATCCTTGTTCCGTCTTTGATAGGGAACAGGATTCAAATAATATTGGTCGTTCTTCCCCATTAATAATATGGTTTAATACCGCTCCTACCCCGTGAGGAGATGCATCACATGTTATTGATATGGGGTAATTAGGATTGTAAAATACTAATGCTTCACTGTTTTGCAACAGCTCTTTACTTTTCTCGAATGTACGTTGACATTCCTCGGACCATATAAACTTAGCCTTGTTTTCTAAGAGTCGATGTAGAGGTTTTAATAAACTAGAAAGCATCGGTAAAAATTTTCTATAGTAATTTAGCAGACCCAAATACGATTTGAGTTCTGTCACATTTGTAGGCTTTTTGATCGCTTGAATTTGTTCGATCTTACCTTTTAAAGGTTTCAAACCTGCACAAGAGATCTCATGTCCTAGATATTCTACCGATTTCCGGAACCATTGACATTTATCAATGTTTGCTCGAATGTTGTGGAACTCTAGTCGTTGAAGGACTTCTTGTACGTTTTTTAAACAATCTTCTTCATCTTCTCCGCGTATTAGAATGTCGTCCAAGTAACAGGAGGTCATTGGTATATCCCTTATGACTTGTTCCATCATGGACTGGAATATAGCTGGAGAACTGGAAATTCCATAGGGTAATCTTTTGAATTTAAACAACCCTAGATGGGTATTAATGGTGGTAAGCGTCTGGGACTGTTCTTCTAATTCAAATTGAAGGTAGGCATTTTTGAGGTCAAGGACGGTGAAACATTTCCCTTTTGATAATTTGGCAAATACGTCATTAGGGTGGGGAAGAGGGTAAATATTAGTTTTTAAATGTTTATTTAACGATACCTTAAAATCACCACATAACCTAACCCTATTATCTCTTTTTAACACCGCTACTACTGGGCTGGCCCATTCGCTATGTTGAAGGGGTTCCAATATGCCTCGCTTGACTAGGTCCTTGATCTCATTTTCCACTGGTTTCTGGATAGCATAGGCGATGGGGTATGACCTACAATATACAGGAATTACATTATCGTTCAAATTTAAATGAGCTTTATAATGTTTTATTGGCTCATTGTTATTTTCGTCAAAAACAATTTTATATTTTTCCATTAATTTATCTTTCAATTTTACATTATCAATAACAAGAGGTTCTACTAACTTAATTTCCAAGTTTTTACGCCAATGTGGTTGCAATTCATCCAACCATGATCTGCCTAATAAAGCTGTGCACTTAGTCGAATTACTTTTAATTACATAAATTGGTAATTTCTTTACAGAATTATTCAGGGTTACAGGAAATTCACATTTACCGACTACTTCAATTTTCTGTCCCGACACATTTCTTAAATTGATGTGACTCTTTTCTACTTTATATCTTACAAAATTAACATTATAAATTGACTCTGGTATTAGTGAAATACTAGCACCTGTGTCTACTTCCATTTTTAACTTAATACCCTGTATATCTACATTAATAAATACAGGATTAGTGGAAGTTTCTCTCACATTATGAATGGAAATATTACTTATCTTTTCTACTTCTTCTTCGTCCGTTTCTTCAGACTGTGAGCCTTCAATCTTGTGAATTTTCGTCCTACACATTCTGGCAGAATGTCCCTTCCTCTGGCACTTGAAACATGTCCAATTTTGGGCTGGGCATTGATACCGAGCATGAGACGACCTCCCGCAGCGTTCACACTTCTTCTGCTTGGCTTCCTCTCCCCTTCTTGGTTTAAATGGCTTCATTTCTCGTTGTTCTGGTTGTTTATGGTACTTCTTGTAGACTTTGTGTGCTTCCATGGACTCGTCTTCATGGATTTCTCTCGACTGTTGCTTTGCTGTCTCTATGGCTTGGGCTGTTTTTATAGCTTTATCGAAGGTCAAATCTTCTTCAGCAAGCAACCTTCTTTGAATATTTACATTGGCTATTCCAGATATTAATCTATCTCGTAATGCTTCTTCTCTGAACGTTTTAAATTTGCACGTGTCAGCTAGAGCTCTTAAACATATGACATACTCCATGATTTTCTCATTTTGCTTCTGGTTACGGCTCTAAAACTTAAATCTTTCTATAGTAACATTCCTTTTTGGGCAGAAATGTTTATTAAGTTCATCTACTATTTGTTTATATGTGCACTCAGTTGGCTTTTTGGGTGTGATTAAGGTTTTTACTAATGCATAATTTTTACTACCAATAAGTGTAAGGAGTACTGACCTCTTTTTTTCTTCTTTTACGTCGTTTGCCGTAAAATATTCTTGTAAACGTTCTTCATACTGTGCAAACGTTTCTATTTCTTCATTAAACTCTCCAAATTTATACCCACTGCACATTTTTCTTACTTTGTTCTCCACGTGTAAAACTAACCTTCAATTTGTTATCGTGTAACATCCGCTTATAGCGAGTTTTATCCTCGTCGCCACTTTTATGTTGTGTACACGCTGCACATGTGATAGGTATAAAATAAATATTTATTATTTTATATACTCGTTTATTGAACACACACAATATCCCATTTATTTCACACAGAGTACCATTGAATAATCGAGCCGTCAGAGTAGCTACACCCGTTTTTTATAACATTTAAAATTCCCTAAAACATGTGTACCATCTTACATAAATACATAATAAATAATACTAATAATAATATAATAATATTAATAATTTTAATAATGTTAATAATAATAATAAAATTAATATGAATATTAATAATAATATTAATATTAATAATAATAATTATAATATTATTAATATTATTATTATTATTAATAATAATATTAATAATTTTAATAATAATAATATTAATAATATTATTATTAATAATAATAATATTAATAATTTTAATAATAATAATATTAATAATAATATTATTAATAATAATAATATTAATAAAAATAATTATATTAATAATAATAATATTAATAATAAAAATAATAATATTATAGTGTATTTTGTTATTTATATTGATTGTTAGGGACATTTATCTATTTATTAAGTATTGGTTTGAACTGGCAGTTTACGTTTTTGTAGTCTGGGTAGTTCACAAGTGATCGCTGTAGTAAGCAGAAGCAACAAGGCGTTCGGTAGCCATATAATAAATCGGGTTAAAATACTTGTGTGTTTTATTTCAAATGCCCTCGGACATCACAGTGGCGACGAGAATAAAACGTTAAAACAAACTGTAAAAACATAATAAAGTTAAATTTCAATTAAATTTATAACAAATTATTAAAATGACACAAACTCAAATAAACATAGGGTGTTTAACCGAATTTAATCCTAAATTAAACGATTGGTCAATATATTCTAAAAGAATAAAACAATACTTTCTGGCAAACGCGATAGAAGAAACGCGAAAAAAAGCAGCGTTTCTAAGTGTTCTACACGAGGATGCATACAAGTTACTATAGGATTTGTGCGTACCGAACGACCCGGAATCAAAGACTTTTGAACAATTATTGAGCGTTTTTGATTCACATTTTACACCTGCAAAACCAGTGTTCATAGAACGTGACAAATTTTATAAAAGTGCGCGTAAAGAAGACGAGCCATTAGAAGAGTGGGCAGCCAGAGTGCGCAATTTGGCTACCAACTGTAAATTTGGTTCAAACCTTGATAACGCGATCCGCGACAAATTTGTCATGGGTTTATCAGACGGTCCCATCAAAACGAGGCTGTTCACGGAGAAGGAGGAGGAGCTAACGATATCCAAAGCCTTGGAGTTGGCGCAATCCATGGAGCTGGCACAGCAGCATCGAGAGGGCATCGAACCTGTCCAGGGCAGCACCAACAGGGACACGAGAATCAAGTCGGAACCAGCCGATTTGTACAAGATTCAACATCAGCCCGGGCCAAGTGGCGCGAAAGCGCTGAACAAGTGTGCGTGTTGTGGATATACAAATCACATCAAAGCGAATTGCAGGTATAAAAACTATAATTGTTCTCATTGTGGAATAAAAGGTCATTTAATTAAAATGTGTAGAAAAATAAATGTAAACAATAAAGTACCAAAAAATAAGAATAACAAGATATTTGTAAAGTCAAATAATTTTATTAAATTAAAATCTGGTCAAACTGATGCATACTTGCCATTGTTTAATATTAAATCTGATAAAAATGTCAAGCCTTTTATTGTAAAGGTTAAATTAAATGACCAACCATTCTCAATGCAAATCGATTCCGGATCTGCTATTTCTGCATGTTCAAAAAGATTTTGGAATGAAAATTTTAGTGAAATACCTCTAGCTCCAACTAATACAAATTTTATGAGCTATAATGGTACAGTAATTGAACCCATTGGTCAGTTTAAAGTTAACATAATGTATGAAAATTAAAGTGAACCATTAATATTTTATGTAATTGAAAACGGAAGTTCACCTATACTGGGTCAAGATTGGTTACATTTATTTAATGTTGGATTTAAACAATTAAATTTTTGTAATACGGATGAAGATTTAAACAACTTAATAATAAATATAATAAAGTTTTTTCCGGTGAATTAGGAAAATTTTGTAAAGGTAAAATGACATTAGAATTAAAAGAAAATTTTGAACCTAAATATTGCAAGCCTAGACCACTGCCATATAGTTTGAAAGAAAATGTAGAATTTGAATTAGAAAAATTAGTAAAATTAAATAATTTAACTCCAGTTCAATACAGTGATTGGGGTACTCCTATTGTACCTGTTTTAAAACCAGATAAAACTGTTAGGATATGCGGTGACTATAAAGTAACTTTAAACTCTTGGCTAAAAGTAGATAAACATCCATTACCTCGAATCGAAGATTTGTATAATCAGTTAGAGGAAGGACAAGAATTTACTAAAATAGATTTAAGTCAAGCATATCAACAAATAGAACTAGAAGCTAATTGTAAAGAGTTCACCACGATTAGTACACATAAAGGATTATTTACATATAATCGTTTACCTTATGGTGTGTCTACTGCCCCATCAAAATTTCAAAAATTAATTAAAAAGTTTTATTGGGAATTGAAGGTACAGTAGTATTTTTAGATGATATTTTAATAACTGGCAGAAATCGTATTGAACATTTAAAACGATTAGAAACAGTTTTAAAAAGACTGGAAGAATGTGGTTTGCGCGTACATCAAAATAAATGTAGTTTTTTTCCAAAAAGAAATGCAATATTTAGGTTACAAAATAAATAAAACAGGACTTCATGTGTGTCCTGAAAAAGTAGAATGTATTAAAAATTGTACAATTCCAGAGAACGCCACAGAATTAAAAGCTTTTTTAGGTTTAATTAATTATTATAGAAAATTTATAAAAAATACAGCAATGATATTAAAACCACTTTACAATTTAATTAAAAAGGGTGTTACTTGGAATTGGACAACGGAATGCACAAATGCATTCCATGCAATAAAAAGTGATTTGATATCATCACAAGTATTGGTGCATTATAATCCGAAACTACCCCTTAAATTAACAGTAGATGCATCTAATTATGGTGTCGGTGCGATATTAAGCCATGTTTACGAAAATAAAGTAGAGCGACCTATTTGTTACGTTTCTAGAACCCTACCAAATGCAGAAACAAAATACAGTCAAGTTGACAAAGAAGCTTTAGCTATAATATTTGGTGTAAAAAAGTTTTACCAATATGTATTTAACAGACATTTTACTCTGGTGACAGATCATCGCCCCCTTGTTTCGATTTTCAGCCCAAAATCTGGCATACCCCAAATGGCTGCTAATCGATTACAAAGGTATGCAGTTTATCTGTCATGTTTTCAATATGATATAGAATATGTAAAATCAACAAATAACCCCGCTGATTTTTTGTCTCGTGCACCGATAGAATCAGATGTCAATAAAAATGAAAGTGATACAGATCATGTGTATTTAAATTATGTATCGGAATGTGAAGTACCTATTACAATCAAAGAAATTAAAGAAGAAAGTAAGTCAGATGAAATAATATGTAAAGTTATGAAATTAATTAAAGAAGGTTGGAATAAAAATACTGATGACGATATCAAACCATTTTTAAAAATAAAGCATGAACTGTCAATTGAAAACGGTTGTCTCTTTTGGGGACATCGCATTGTTACACCCAAATTGTACCAAAATAAAATGTTGTCGGAGCTGCATTCGACCCAATTGGGTATTGTCAAAATGAAACAAAAGGCGAGAGGCTATTTTTGGTGGCCTGGTTTAACTAATCAAATTGAAAATGTTGTGAAATCATGTGAATCATGTTTAAAATATAAAGATTCGCCGCCAAAAACAACCTTAATACCTTGGAATTGGCCAGAATTTCCATGGCAAAGAATTCATTGTGATTTTGCTGGATCTTTTCTTGATAAATATTTTTTAATTGTAACAGATGCTCATAGTAAATGGGTTGAAATAATAGATATGAAAAATATTTCTTGTAAATTGACTATATCAGCTTTACGTGGATTATTTGCTCGTTTTGGTATTCCTGAAATAATTGTAACAGATAATGGAACTCAATTTACGGATAGTGAATTTCAGAATTTTCTTAAAGGTAATGGTATCAAACATATTTTAACATCTGTTGGCAACCCATCTACTAACGGACCAGCAGAAAATTCAGTACGAACCTTTAAAAATGCTGTAAAAAAGGCTGTTGGTTTTAACAAAGAGGCTGACTTGAATTTTGTTGTAAACAATTTTTTATTAGATTATCGTAACACACCACATTGTACAACTGGTGTGAGCTCTGCTGAATTAATGTTTGGTAGAAAATTAAAAACTAGATTAAACCATTTAAAGGCAAATAGAGTGTCAAATCCTAATTTAGATGTAACAATTAAAAATAAAGTGCATAAAAATCAAAGTGCCCAAATAAAAAACTTTAGTGGGAAGAAAAGAGTGATATTTAAACTAAGTGATCTAGTGATGGTGCGAGACTATAGGCAAAATAAACCAACGTGGACAAAAGGTGTTATAAAGAAAATATTAGGTGAAAGGCATTATATGGTGCAAATAAACAAAAATTGTGAATGGAAACGACACACAAATCAAATTAGAAAACGTATTTCTGATGTAAATTTTGATGATTTATTTGTATCAAAACCAAGTCAGCCGGTTACAGATGTACAGCCAAATTCACCGAGAAGGTCAAAGCGTAAAATAAGAAAACCAGTACGTTTAGTTTATTATTAATTTGAAATATTGTATTGTATTAAAATTCATTTAAAATTCAGTTATTTACAAATGGTCGCAGAGGAATATAGTGTATTTTATATTTTGAAATATGTTTTCAGAACTCATTATTAATAAAAATAAAACAATATTTGGGTATAGTTCTGTATAAATTTATTAAATACAACAAAGTTTCGACAGCAAGGTGCTGTCTTCTTCAGGTTTTTATAATAATAACATAAATAAATATGTAGTCAAGACTACAAGTATATAAAATCATAGATACATTGATGGTAAAACATTAAACATACAAATGATTAAGAAAAAATTACGAACGAATAACAGGGTACCATGATTTATTTAGTTCATAGCCTGTGTTAAGATTGATATTATTAGGCGATTTCTTGATTTCAATAGCTTCTCTTATCAATCTTCTAATCCAGTGGTTTTCCTTTAGCTAAAATTTTTGTATTTTCAAAATCAACTCCGTGTAGTTCCTTTATGGCATGTTCAGCTACCGCTGATTTATCAGGCTGATTAAGTCTTATATGGCGCTTGTGTTCCTTTATTCTTGTAGCTACTGTTCTGCCAGTTTGTCCAATGTACACTTTTCCACAATGACATGGAATCTTGTATATACCAGAATATTGTAGAGAAACTTTATCTTTAACGTTACCAAGAAGATCACGGATTTTTATACTTGATTTATAAGATGTTTTTATGTCATATTTCTTTAAAATTCTGCCAATTTTGTCAGTAACATTGGCAACAAATGGTAAGGTTGCATATAATTTTCTATCTGTAATTACTTGTTGTAGTTGACTATTCTTCGTCTTTAAGGCTCTTTTAATTTGAGCTTTACTGTAACCATTTTTTAGGAACACATCATCCAAAAAATTAATTTCTTCTTGAAGTTTACTGGGATGACATAAAGTAGTTGCTCTCTGATACAATGTTTTTATGGTACAAGCTTTTTGTGCAGGATGGTGGTTAGAGGTCTCATGTAGATATTGATTAGTATGCGTTGGTTTTCTATATACTGAGTGAATGAGCTTACCATCATCTTGTTTTTCTAAAAGAACATCCAAAAAAGGTAGGTTATTTTCTTCAATTTCAATTGAGAATTGGATATTCTGTTGCATAATTATATGATTTAAAAATTCGTTCAGTTCATCTCTTCCATGAGGCCATATTGCAAATCATCATCAACATAACGGAGCCAGACAGTTGGTACCTTTCTAGCTGTATTTAGTGCTTTTTCTTCAAAATTTTCCATATAGAAATTTGCAATGGAGGGAGAAATTGGAGAACCCATGGCAACACCATCCACTTGTTTGTAGTAATTACCATTGAATAGGAAAAAGCAGGATGTCAAACAATGTTTGAATAGTTTAATAATGTCAACAGGAAAATGTTCTTCTAATAATTTTAAAGTTTCTTGAATCGGTACTTTCGTAAATAATGACGCAACGTCAAAACTGACAAGTAAATCATTATCTGTCAAAATCATGTCACCAGTTAATTCCACAAAATGTTTAGAATCTTTCACGTAAGAAGGTGAATGACCAATTAAAGGTTTCAATAAACCGTCCAAATATCTTGCTAATTCATAAGTTGTAGAACCAATAGAATTAACAATAGGTCTTAACGGGACATCTTTCTTATGAATTTTTGGCAGACCGTAAAATCTAGAAATTACAGGGTCCTGGAGAACAAGTTTTTTCAAATCTTCTGGTGGTAACGAAGAAGATTTCAATAGTTTCGTTGTTTGGCATTTTGATGAACCTAGCGGATTACTCTTGACGCTGGATCATCTAACAAAGCGTTCGCCTTATTAATGTAATCTTCTTTGTCCATGATAACTGTAGCTTTTCCATTGTCTGCTGGTAAAACAACAATATCCTTATTGTTCTTTATTTCTTTTAAACATGATAATTCTTTTTTTGATAAGTTTGGTTTAATTGACGTAGCCTTCTTCAGTATGCGCGCAGTTTCATGACGAATCTCTTGGGACTTCTCTGCAGGCAGTGTCTGGATGGCCGCTTCAACACTTGTAATTATCTCTTCAGTTGGTATACGGCTAGGAGTTACTCCAAAACCAAAACCTTTGCATAAAACAGAATAAGCATTATCTGACAAAGAAAGCGAACTTAAATTGATAACTAATTTGTTTGTAAGTAAAGATACTTTTTGTGTAAAAGGTTTTTGTTTCTTAAATAAATTATCAAATTTAGTTTTTTACTTGGCACTTAACTTTTGTTGATGTTTCAATAAATGTAGTGAAACAACATTGTCCAATGTAGACCAAATCTCTGGAGCAAGTGCAGTAGACAAATACAAGTGTAGAGAAAAACAATTTTCGTCTAAGCGCCCGATTTCTTTCCTTGTGAATTGAATTCTTTCGCGAAGCATTGCAAAACTTGCACGATTTAATATTTTTCTTGCTTGTTTAGTCTGTATGTAGCTGTTAACACAAGCGCAGCTGGGAATGATATTATTATCTCTGCATCTCTTCAAAAAGGTTAAATCACACAGCCGGGATGTTTTCTGTTTCTTGACTTTTTCATATTTATTCACTTTTTTATAAATATCTTCCCCATAGAAGCTTTTTATATTTTGAAATATGTTTTCAGAACTCATTATTAATAAAAATAAAACAATATTAGGGTATAGTTCTGTATAAATTTATTAAATACAACAACGTTTCGCCAGCAAGGTGCTGTCTTCTTCAGGTTTTTATAATAATAACATAAATAAATATGTAATCAAGACTACAAGTATATAAAATCATAGATACATTGATAAATGGTAAAACATTAAACATACAAATGATTAAGAAAAAATTACGAACGAATAACAGGGTACCATGATTTATTTAGTTCATAGCCTGTGTTAAGATTGATATTATTAGGTGATTTCTTGATTTCAATAGCTTCTCTTATCAATCTTCTAATCCAGTGGTTTTCCTTAGCTAAAATTTTTGTATTTTCAAAATCAACTCCGTCTAGTTCCTTTATGGCATGTTCAGCTATAGTGTATATAGTTATTATAGTGTATTTTGTTATTTATATTGATTGTTAGGGACATTTATCTATTTATTAAATATTGGTTTGAACTGGAAGTTTACGTTTTTGTAGTCTGGGCAGTTCACAAGTGATCGCTGTAGTAAGCAGAAGCAACAAGGCGTTCGGTAGCCATATAATAAATCGGGTTAAAATACTTGTATGTTTTATTTCAAATACCCTCGGACATCACAAATATTAATAATAATAATATTAATAATAATAATAATAATGTTAATAATATTAATAATAATAATAATATTAATAATATTATTATTAATATTATTATTGTTATTGTCATTGTTATTGTTATTATTATTATTGTTATTGTTATTGTTATTATTGTTATTGTTATTGTTATTGTTATTGTTATTGTTATTGTTATTGTTATTGTTATTGTTATTATTGTTATTGTTATTGTTATTGTTATTGTTATTGTTATTGTTATTGTTATTGTTATTGTTATTGTTATTGTTATTGTTATTGTTATTGTTATTGTTATTGTTATTGTTATTGTTATTGTTATTGTTATTGTTATTGTTATTGTTATTGTTATTGTTATTGTTATTGTTATTGTTATTGTTATTGTTATTGTTATTGTTATTGTTATTGTTATTGTTATTGTTATTGTTATTGTTATTGTTATTGTTATTGTTATTGTTATTGTTATTGTTATTATTGTTATTGTTGCTATTGTTATAATTATTATTATTATTATTGAAAGTAATATATCACGAGCGCAAAGTTATATAACCAGAAAAATTGTTCACAGGGAATCGCTCAAAACAGCTGTAGACACGTGTTTCGCTCTTATTAGAGCTCATCAGTACAGCATAGTTTACCGCCGCTGCGACGTCGTATTTATTCCACAAATTCGTGGAAATGCTGACCTAAGCAACAAATGTGTATTTGGCTGCTTACTGGTGCTGTTACAAGTTGTCGGTTTTTATTACTTCTAGTTAATGTCTACCTGTTAACTAACTATGCTGTACTGATGAGCTCTAATAAGAGCGAAACACGTGTCTACAGCTATTTTGAGCGTTTGCCAGTGAACAATTTTCTGATTATTATTATTGTTTCCTGTCTCTACATGGAAAAAGCACAGAAAAGTTTGAAAGTATTTTTACTTTTACATTTAGTATACTCGTAGATAATGTTTCTGTATTTTGCTACAAAATTAACATTTAATTGAAATGGAAAACTTAATAAATGTCAATATTTGTCTGAATTTGAAGTTTTTAACTTTATTGGATGGGGGCTACAGCCTACAGCCAGCGTCATGAGACTAGGAACCTTGGAATATTTTTTTGTGTTATAGGACGAGCTTTAAGCAGGTTTGAAAAGACTGGATCTAACCCTAGGAGACACAGAAAGGTCGTCTGAGATCACCAACAGAACGAAACGACAGATTTCTAACTTCAAAACTCTGAGAAGATGAAAAATTACAAGTAAAACATAAAATATCACATTCTTAAAGCCCGGGTTATTTATACTCCTAACCGTACGGTAAGAAGAAGATTGTTGCGTTATTTTTTACAAATTTTTAATTACCTGTATAATACTAATTTTAAAAACCATAAAACATACTGAAAATATGCTAACTTTGCAGGATAAATGAAAAATTTAAAGTGGTGCGTTATTTTGTACAGGAGTATATGTAAATTATGTAATATTTTAGACACATAAATTAATTATAAAATTTATTCAATTTGATATTAATATAAATAGCTTTGCATTTTTTTTATTGGATTCGGCTTCGTACTTTTGTATATTGGCCCGGAGCTATTTTTAGTGGAAATAACATCCAAGTCCCTAGTGGGAATCGAACCCACGGCTCCATAGCCGAGCGCTGAAGATCGCTTGAGCGCTGCCTTAACGCGCTCGGCTACCGAAAGCCTGGTATTTGAACAAAAAGAAAAATTCAAGGAAACAAGTTAATCAAGCAAATGCTAGCCAAGCAAACTTGTTACTTAGTTCACTTAACGATTTGCTAGTTATACGACGAACTGTCATGCATAATTGACATGGAGTGAGTCATCAGCTGTCAAATATAACATGTGGATCTCGCATATCCCTTTCCTTGGTCTACGTAGTTATGGAAAATGAATTTGTTCATTTATTTGCAGGTAGTGGAATTAATTCTGAAGAAATTATATTAGGTCTAATGAAACGTGTAAATAATGTTATAAACATTCGTCACAAAATTTTCAAAGCTTTTCTGACATGTGGTTAACAAACACACACCGTATAAAGAAGTAATAAAGAAATAGAAACAGTACAATTCAACTTACTGTATGTATAATTTGTATTACCCTGTTTTATATATATATATATATATATATATATATATATATATATATTTAACAGTTAACAAGACAAGCGATAAACTTGTTGCTTGGCTAGCAATATCGTTTAACAAATTTTACTTCCGGTTATTGGACGCAAATGATTTTGTAATTTTATGTCAGAATTCGTTACAATTTAAATTTTGTCAAGCATTTTCTACTCTGTTATAAAAATTAAAAAGAACACAAAAAATCAAAGATAAATTGTGACACACAAAATGTCACTTTTTGTATATTTTTTGTTCAAAAATGCCATGGTTATAATTCATTTAATAATTAGATTAAATTATTTGGTGTCAGTTGATAAAAAAATTCTATTGATACCACATTGTTGTCAGTTCGGGGGCACCAGTCAACAGAAAACTGATTACCCATGTTTATCTCCTATGCAAATCTTGAAAGAAAAACACCAGGTATATAGCGTGTCCAAAAAAAGGTAGATAATACATCTCAAAACAATAAAAAAAAATTTAAGTAAACATATATCCGGAAATACCTAGTTTCAGAGCTATAGCGATTTTAATATTTTATTTCTGTCATATATAACTCATACTTTTAACATGACAATAAAATCATAGTGGCCGTGAGCTCTATTTTTTGAACACCCTATATAAAATACAAACATTAAAATTTATTGGGATATGTTACATTTCGTTCTCTACTGAATAAATTTTTAAATTTACGCTTTAGCAAGAATGTACGGTGAAAGATTTTGATAGAATTGTAAATATAAATACTTTGTTATATTAAATCACAGAAGAGAAAATTATGTACATACATTTAGATATAACACAGCTGTTATACCGGGTGTCTACTTTTATTGAACATAGGAATATCAATGTTAAAATTTTTATTTGGTGTTGTTTCTTTACCTATTAATTTTAGAGAAAATTGTTATAAAAAAGTGTGTCGATTTGAGTAATAAATTTGTTAGTTGTTCAATTGTTTCTTATGAAAGAAATATAAGCAAAAGAAAATATACGATTTAAGGCAATTATTAGAGTTCCACTTCAAACACGTATTTTTTCTTCAAGATTAAGTCTTTCCATAATTCTAATCACAGATTGTAATATGTAATGATACCATCAATACAAATCTGAAATCTGTCAGATTATTTCGGAAACAATAAACATAACTTGTTTTAATTTTTGGGGCACTACAATAATTGCTTTAAATCGTGTATTTTCTCTTGCTTCTAACTCGTACATAAGAAACAATTGAACAATAATCTTAGCACTCAATAGATCAATCCAAATCAAATGAATTTCGTGAGGGGCAGCTGTCAGAAATAAATTTCATACATAATTTACTCAATGATGGAGCCATGGAAAAATTTAGGCAAATTGGAACAAATTCGAGTTCCTTATCTGAAAAACTTTCTTATTATGCACGCAACAGAAAATTGATGTAGGTCTTTATAGGCCAACTTTGAGACAGCTTTAATAGGCACCACAGGAATTTTTATCGTCTTTGTTTTTGAGCTATAGGCTAAAACTTGTTTTTCGCTTATTTTGAAAATATCTTATATCTCGCTTATTATAAGAAATACAGAAAAAATGTTTAAATTATTTTTCTACAGTTTTTTACGCAAAATAAAATCATGTAATTATATTTTTTCAAAACTTAATAATAAATTAAATCAATTACGGATCATGATTTGTTTATTTTTAATGTTATTTTCATTATTTTTACTCATTTTTCTGATTTATATACCTTAGGGAGCATATTTTCCACAACCTTCCGTCAATTCGGTGTATTTTGTACAAATCTCATACCAAAAGTCCCTTAAGAAAGATTCTATATATCCTGTAAAATTGTAACACGAACACACTATTTTTTACAAATTCCATTCCGAAAGTTCCTTTGAAAAGATTCTATAAATCCAATAAAATTATAACACGTAGATACATTATGTAAATTTCACTTGACATTTCCTCCTTCATCAGCTCTTCCCTATTTTATTAGGGATTGCTGTTTCTTACACTTCTCTTCTATTCATTCCTGTCCAACGCATCTTCTTCATACAATTATTCCTCTCTCAAATCTTCTGCTACACAGTCCTTCCATCTTTTCTTTGGCCATCCATGTACTCCCGGCATTGAAAATTCTAATCTTGAGGCGAGGCTGCAACTGCAAGTCACTTGCGAGGAACACTCTGTCACTCATACCACTTTCTGATCCTATACTTTCCATATCTTTGGTTTTGTACTTGACACTGAAATCTGCCAATTAGAATTTTTTGAATATATCAGCCACCTGTTTCCATGATTTTAGCAAAGATGACTGATTTTTGATAGTTAATCTCTTTGTAATTCTATAGCTATTGAATATGAAGGAATGGTTATATTAACGCCATTAGGCCGATATGGGGTAAATAACGGACGCGGCTGAGATTTATAATTAGCCGAGGTCGTTATTTGCATATCGGTCGTGTAGCGTTCAAAATTTTTCGTAATATCATAAAATTTAAACATTTAGGAATAATGTCATACTGAACGACTTTTTTATGCTGATTTATAAATTATCCGTGATAACGGTACATCAAGATGCTGTTATTTTTCTAGGAACACTTTGATCCTTAACTGTAGGCGATTGTTATGAAAAATATCGGCCGGTGTCCCTTATTTTTATATTTTCACTTTAGTTTTTAGTCCTGTTATATCGTAATAAGAGTATGGTATTACGAAAAATATATAATGAAACCGGTATAGAGAATAAGATATTCTGTCATATTGATAATCACATAAAATGCCGAAAATTAATATTTAACTGTGTTAAAAAAAAAAACTGTTAAGGACTTCAAATAAGGGAACCAAAATCTAATCAGCTCTTCATAATAGAAAAGGAAAATTTGTCACACACACACACACACACATACACACGTACACACACTCACACACACACACACGCACACACACACGCGCACGCGCGCACACACACATACACACAGATACACAAACACATACAAACATCATAGTAAAACTTGTAGGATCATGTTCTAGGAACCCTAAACATGCTTATTCATTAAATACCATCGAAATTTAACTAATCCGAAAATATTTGACTAAAAAGGATTTTTAGAATAGAATTAATTGGTATGTAATCAAAATAAACAAATGGTGTTCTGTAATTGACTTGTTTATTTGTTTATTAACAAATTTCTTTTTTTTTCACCCCCAAAAAATAATAATTCAAATTTTATTAATGTTTAAAACAAAAGAATGTAGACTTGTTATACATCGTTGAAAAGCTTATAAAATAAGTAAAAAATTAGACTATTTTCAACATATGTTCCTATTTAAAAAATATTATCTTCGTGTTATATCTAGATATATGTATAGAATCTTTTGGTATGGGATTTGTACAAAATACATCGAATTGACAGAAGGTTTTGTGGGATGTTGAAAATATGCTCTCTAAAGTACATAAATTAGTAAAATGAGTAATAATAATGAAAATAACATTAAAAATAAACAAATCATGATCTGTAATTGATTTTATCATTTGTTTCTTAACAAATTTCATTTTTTTCACCCCAAAAAATAATATTTCAAATTTATTCATGTTCAAAACAAAAGAATGTAGACTTGTTATATATCGTCGAAAAGCATACAAAATTAGTAAAAAGTTGAGACTATTTTCAACGTTTTTGTATATGAATGCCCTATATTATTTCTGTATTCCTTTATACAGCTGTATGGCATTTTATTTGGTTATGTAATATACCAACAGAGCAGTCATATGTCAGAATGACTTGTGGAGGTGGTAAAAGTATAAGTAACTACAGCGGCATTTGTTCCTGACTAAACGTTCCCATCTAGAATGTAAACAAGTTTTTTATAGTTAGAAATTCGGACAGCGAGCGTTTTTCCTACTTTGTCGCACATTGTCGGCTCTGGTGGCTCAATGGTTAGAGCAACGCCTCTTAGTCATGAGTGTGCTTGGGGTACTGGGTTCGAATCCCACTAAGGCATGGATGTTTGTGTATGTGAACCTACTCCGTACTTGGGATTTAATCCTGTTGAGAGGTTCTAGAAAAAAGGTGGCATTTTGCGTTGACCTATTTTGCACAGCCAGCGTTTTTCTACTTTGTCGCGCATGAGCAGCAAAGTGCATTTTGCGTTGATAAAAGCGAGCGCAATTGCCTACTTTGTATATAGACTGTAAAAAATAGTTATTTTTAGTACAAGTGAGCAAAGTACGTCTTTTTCTCACGCGTCCGGTAGCGAGTGCGGCAACTGGACAAGTGAGAAAGCGACATGCTCACGTATGCTAAACATGATTTTTTCCACAGTCCTGAAATATAAATAAAAAACGAAACATTGTACTTTTTACCTCTCGCTAAGAGAGGTATTGGATTCATTCTAAAATTCGCATATCCAGATTTTATTGAATAAGCACGATTTAAGGTCCCTAGAATCCGATTATAACATTTTTAAAATTATGTCTGTGTGTGTGTGTGTGGATGTGTGTATGTGTGTATGTGTGTATGTCTGGATGTTGTAGACACGATTTCTCAAAAACTATAAGACTTAAAAAATATTTAACTGCAGTTTCCTCAATCTGACATTCCTGGGAAGAGCTGAAAAGGTTTTGGTAACAATTGAACAACCGGAAGTAGTAGTTTGTTAAAAAAATTCTTCTAAATATAAATTTTTGGGAGTTTTTTTTATTAGATATTGAAGAACATAAAATTCTCCATCTAATACACTTAAAATTTGTATTATATCTTGTATAGATTTAGAGATAAAGACACTATAATTTATAGAGTAAACTAATCGCAGAGGCCAAGGCACTAAGGAAACCAGTTGACAAATTCTAATGTTTATAACATGACACATGTCATTGTCAAATATCAACATTTTTAGTGACATTCTGATAGCTTTTTTTGGAAAGTATATTTAATTTTTCTTATTGTTTTTATTAATTAAATATTTGAAATTATAGGTAAAATTGTGGTAAAATGCATATATCCATCAGAAATATCGCCAATCTGGTTAATGAATTGGAACAATCTCTGACATGAAAATGTTATAAAATAGATATAATTAGAATTATATGTGTGCAGAAGACATGTTAGATACAATAAAAAACAATATTTGGGTAAAGTTCTGTAATATTTTGTTGTAAAACGACGGTTCGAAAGCGAAGTACAATACATATATAGCCTAATATGGAAATGGCGAGAGGTTTTGTGCTGGCCACAACAGATTTTTTATTAATGAGAAACTCAACAGTACATATGTTTATAATTGAATTTAATGTAAAGTTAACTACAAAAAATATTGTCCCTTCATGTAGAATGGTAGATATTTATTGTACAATGTGTAACTCCATCAAAATTTATGACTCCTGACGTAGATTATTATGGGCTTGTGTATTTTGCTCACTTGTGAAGAAAATTATTTACTTTACTCACTTGAGATTCAACATGCTACTTTGCTCATTATTATTATTAGTGTCTGGTCGCGATCTGTTCGATCCTGACAGACGCCAAATATATCCAATTTTAAATGGCACAAAAGTGACCCCTGTGGTGCACTCTCTACACCCGCTACGAATGCCCGTGAGGTGACGCTTGGTAAGCGCCCACACTGTAAAATATATCGTCATCATTAACGATGTCTACATGTGTTGTAGATACTGGCATACCCAGTAATGGATAATATGCAGTGATGATATATTTATTATTGTTAAATACGGGTCCAGTAAGCTAGGTAAGAAGATCCCTGCAGATCTGAACTTAACCGCTTCCACGCCCCTAGCTCTTATAATTGTATGAAAGGACCTAAGGAATTAACCTTTGCAGGGTTTACAGCTTTTTATGGAGGATTGGGTAGCCTAGTAGAATTTTTATTTGTCAGGATTATACTGTACATGTAATTACAAAGACATTTTTGAATGGTATTATATTAAGTCTTGGTGTATTATGCTGTATAATTGAACATGCATTTGAAGTCAATAAATATCTAAGGACCTGTTTATGCAGTATTAGTTAGCAGTTACCAGTTTTGAAAGCGGTCGATTAAATCGTAAAAATGTGGAGACCTTTATGTGAAGATAGTGCTCCCGAAATTAAAGACAGTGGTGTTAGAAAAGCACGAGTTAATTTGTCGCGCGAGTGTAAAGAATTGGTTTTGAATGTGTATAATACTTTGCAAGAAGATGGCAAGGAGTATCCGTTGAAAAAACTGTTCATTTAACCAAGTGATTTTATTTTAATATTTTATGTATCTCTGCGTACTTTATCAATTATGACAACATATGAGTCATATGATTTTAATTAAGTATTTTTATATTTCTGTTAAGAACAAGAAATAATTTTACAAATAATACGTATCTGTTATTTCGACGTCTACTGTATTGTATGTTTCAAGATGTTTGCAAATAATGTACCTGCCTTCGTAATGACGCGGCAGACCGCATAACAGCGGGATATTTATGTTTCTATGCGTCAGAGGAGGATTAGTAAAATTTGTGAAAGCGATGTAGCGGTACTTTCTTAAACTCCCGCTAATTGCTATGCCTGTGTTAATTACAATAAGTGAAAATTTGGTATATCATACGAATGTAACATGTAACTCGTTGACTTGTTTAGGTATAGTTGTAAGCAATTTCAGACGAATTTACAGAAAAAAAAAAGTGGCAACCATGGGGCAACTTTAGTTTCGTCGGATAAAGGATGTTCTAACGAGACAGTTAGTAGACGTGAACATGTACACTTATCGGACTGCTGTAAACAAATTATTCTAAATGTATGTAATTTTTCAATTTCAAATATTTTGTTACAACCCTGTTCTGTTATCCCTCGAGTCCATTTAAGAAGCCACCCGCTGCGGTAGTTGAAGCAGGTAATTTTTCAAATATCTTGAAACATACTAACGATCCTAATCCGTGGCCTGACAGATCTCCAGATTTAAGCTCGTTGTTTTTTACTTAGGGGATATTTAAAGTATAATATTTATGACACCATTCAAATATTATACAAGAATTAAAAAATAATATTCAATTTGATGTTAATAAAGTTGACGGATGAACATTGCAATTAGTGAAAAAAAGTTCATTAAGAAGATTAGAAAAACAGTCTAGTACTAATGAATATTTGCAGATATGGTATTTATTTATGAATATTGTAACGGTAATGGTCGTCGTGGGTCCAGAGAATATCGATGTAGACGTAGATATTTAGTCCTACTTTTCAAAGACTATGGGATTCAGGATTCAATGATTTTCATAACAACGGTGGTGGCCAACAAATTGGGCAAGAAGATATAGAAACCGAATTAAATGTTATAGACGCAGTTCTTGATGAGCCAACAATTAGAACGAGAAGAATCGCTGTACAACAACATATTTCGCAGAGCTTTGTCTGGCGGACAATACACCGTAAGGAATTATATTTGTATCATTATCATAGTGTGCAGGCACTTCAACCTACAAATTATGCATAACGTTTAGAATTTTAATGCACCAAATAACGTATTACCCAAATTAGACAGTCTCATTTTCAGCATCGTTTTAGTATTAATATTTGGGCTAGCATATTTAATAATGAATTAATTAGAACTAGAAATATTAGAACAACACTTGAATGCGGAACGTTTGAACAGTCTCTTCGAAACCAACTTAATGAGATATTGGAAAATACACCAATACTCGTTCGACAGCACATGTGATACCAACATGATGGTGCCATGGTGCATTTACACCCCCCCCCCCCCCTCCCCACCCCCACGTCACCTGATTTGAATCCTTTAAATTCTTTGAGAACATTAGAAACAGTTAGTGTACAGTGTTCAAATACATACGCTTGAAAAAATACAAGAGAGACTAGTTAATTCTGTGCGTGACATTGAAAATAATATTTTATTTCACTGAGTATATGATCAATAATTCGCGGATGTCACGCATGTATTCGTGTTCGAGGAGGTCTTTTTGAAAAAAATTTATAAAATACTAAAATTTTACATGCTGAATAATTTGTTATGGGCTCCCGTGGCCGAGTGCCAGTGTGTCTGGGAATTAAAAGTTTTAATAACTGAAACATGCGTTTTAATTCAAGCAAAAATGTTTCTTCCCTTGGCATTTTTCCGTAAAATCAAAAATAATTTTTTTTTCCTCCTGTAAACTCAATCCGGGGACATACTATATATATATATATATATATATATATATATATATATATATATATATATATATATATATTCCGACACATTTTTATCAATATTTATTTAGATACATATTTATACTTTCTTTTGTGTCTGTATCTCAACCAGAGGCGTCTCATATGGGAGAGTCATGAAGATTTTTTATCATTAATTTTTGACCTATACACAAAAAAATATTTACTTTTGATAAAACTTGATAAGCGAAGTATTGAAAAAATCAAGTATCCAAAAAAATTAGTTTAAAAGTTAAAAAACTAACAAATAAAATAAAATATAAATATATCATCACAGCATATTACCGATTTCTGAGTGTGCCACAATCTTATTTGTTGCAGATATGTTGACATATTTGTATTGTGCGTAGGGATTCACCAAGCCAAGCTACTTGGCTTGAAATAAAAAAGCTTGGCTTGGCTTGAAAATTCAAGCTTTCTTTAATGTTAGGCTTGACTTGGCTTGGGCTTGATGGAACCAAAGCTTGGCTTGGCTTGAACACTTCAAGCTTTAAAAATTTTAGGCTTGGTTTGATTTTCAAGCTTTATCAAGCTTTTTCAAGCTTTTTCAAGCCTTTTCAAGCTTTTTCAAGCTTTCAAGCTTTTTAATGATCATGCGCAAACTCATTTTCGCATGCACATATAATGCTTTTTATTTCATTTATTTTATTTTCACGGTACACAGATATGTATAATAGGTCTTGAAACGAAAAATATAAAAATATAGAAATTTATGTTTTGTTCAATTATTTCATTTTTGAAAACAAAAAATCTAAAATTTAGTATCTTTTATTAAAAAATACCCTGCTATTTTTATATTACCTTTATAAATTTTTCATTCTATATAGGTTTATTAGTTAGACTTGACTTTGGTGTATTTTAATAACTAAAATGAATAGGATCTATTTTCATAATGCCATTTTCACTCGAAATGACCTCCCCAACAAACTGTAAGTTTGGTGTAATACATAGTTCATATTTACCCTTTGTTAATAAATAAAACAAAACAATACCCCAAACACTCAAGAACCGTGTTCAAAGAAATACATAATTCTGGAATACTACCTATACAATGGGATAAAACTGACCTGCTAAGTAGGTATCCCTTTTATACTTCAAATACATCTGGAAATAATAAAATCCTATAGACTGGGATTTCCTCGATATTTTGTTTGTTGGTGAGACAATAACTTGTACTTTCTATTTTGAACATTATAAAATTTGTGCTGATTTTTTATTACAGAATCACTTAAAAAGTTACTTCGTATGTATAATTACCCTAATTATTTCCAATTTTCAAATAGCACATAGGTATCCTGAACAATTTGGATATATTTTCATTACCAAAATTTCCAAATAAAAGCACATTGGCACTCCCAGAACTAGGTAATAAGCCGTTATTATATATTTATTTAATTCATATACCTACATATAAACAAGGGAAACTTGAATCAAGGAAATATTTAGAAGAGAATAATCTCTTTGTCGGTTTACATTTTTATTATATTGTTATACTGCCTCAGACAAGGCCGTTTTATTAGGAGCAATATTAGGGGCTGTACTAAAAATAGCATTGAAATCTTTGTGTATGTATACACAAACACAAACTTTCTCGTTTCTATGATTCGGAAATACCAGAACAACAAAACATTGTAAATCCATAGCTGACAAAAAAATTCAACATTTGCCAAACATTTAACAAAATGAAACTATGATATTTTTCATCATCATACGTAGTCTCTCAATTACCTTGTGTTGAGTATCCCAAGGAACACAGAGTTTTTATTAAGACATTATAACTAATAATGTTGTTACTGCAACTTATATTTAACGGAATTATAACACTTTTAAGTTATTTTGCCTTGTACAACTTTTTTCTAGTCTGCTAAACTACAATGCAAAGTTATGATGTGTGGTACTTATTATTTGGTCACATAATAGTTATTAAAACGTTTTATATTTAAGTTTCATTGGCGTCGATTGTTTTAGTTTTATTAACGTCTTTCGCACTAAATTAAAAGAAGTGTTAGAAACGTAATTGACAGTTATTTATAAATAGATTTTTTAAAGTTTTATAATACAGTTTAAAAATAATAGTTTAGTATGGATGCATTAAAGTTTACATATGTTACATATATTAGTTAGTTTACCGTTTTATAAAAGTTTTATAAATTTATTTAAAACTTTTAAATAACTGCAAAAATAACAGTTTTATTTTAAACAGAAGAAAGTGGGAGTATGGTTTCTAAGTAACTTAATGCACCAACTAAAAAACTGATGTAAAGTAGTTCTTAGGAAGTTATTAAAACTGAAATATCGAATTATAATATGTACGGCCATATTTATGCATTTAAACAGAAACTGGTTTAGAAGCCATTTTGTAAAATTTAGTATAAATTAATTTTATTGTGTTTTTAATTTAATATTCTGCAAGTAATTATTCTCCTATATGGTTTATTATAATATACTTTATTCATTATAATATCGAATGATTTAAAAAAATACAAAAATAAATTTTTCATAAAAATTTAATAAATTTTCTTTTATTTATTTTAGGATATTATAATGTCCCTTGATTTTTTTTCAAATATAATATAATATTTCACAGTAAAAATAAATTTGTTTATAAAATGAGTTCAACAGATATGTAAAAAATATGATCTTTATAAAGATGATCTTAGATTTAAAAAGTAGGAGAAGACATTACAAGTCTTGGTACATATAATTATACAACATAGTCATGCTTAGACTACTTATACGAGACATGATATGATAAAATATGAAATTACGGTATAAAATAGTTTGCTGAGAAATCTGTATTGTAGTTTGAATAGTAACCGATATTATAGTTTTATTAGTGAGTATATCTCTTATCAATTAGCTTTAATGAAACCAACATATTATAGTCCAGGCAAAATACATATGCAACTATTGCATGTAAGTGTTACTTAAGTGATAATAGAAAGTTATATAGTAGTTAAAAAAACATTGTAAATTAGTTGAATAGATTCCCCACCCCCCTGACATTAACGTCGTATAAACGTTAGAATCAGTAAATTATCGTTGCATAAAAGGTATAATACAAGTTAAAAAGTTTTAAGAAAAGTTTTTTTAAAGTTAATAAAACTAATAACAAACTCCTTGGGTCTAATATATATCAGCTCTATTTTGTAAGAAAGTAGGTATGTCTTAGCAACATGACAGATAAAATAAAATAATTGCGAAGACTGAAAAAATATGAAAACGACAGGCTATACATTTGTTTCTATTGGTTAAACGTTGCTAAGACTTAACAATTTCCTTACAAAATGGTGCTGAATATTTTGTATATGGCATAATATCCTGTAACAGGTAAAATAATAAATATTATTTATAGAAGCTTGATGCTTGGTATTTATGATCAAGTTATATATAGTTAAAAAATTAATGAATATTTTTTAATTGTGAAATATAATCAGATACATTTAAAAATAATAAATCAATTTCTTAATTCTTTATTTCTATAATTTATTCCAGTTACTTAAAGATTTAGGTATCTAATTAATAAGTTTTTATATAAATTACTTTTATCTTAACAATAATAAAAATTTTTAAAAATTTAAATAGTTCTATATTAAATTATCATTATCTACTTAAAAACTTTTTTAATAACTATAAATTAATTTTGTACTTGATTGTGTGCGTGAACTAAAGTGTGCGATTAGTTAGTTCAGATTTTGAAAATAAGTGATCTGTGGGACGATGGGATAAATTTTCCCATTTACAAATTTTTGAAGCCTACTAAACTGTTCCTACCTCATTTCTGAGAAATTCGCAAAATTGTGCTCAAGTAATGAAAAAGTACGTTACCTCCATAAAATTTCGGTTTTGCCGACCTCGTCAACAATTCTTGTGAAAAGCTTGAAAAAGCTTGTTTTTCACCAAGCTACTTGACAGTCCGAGGCTTGGTTTGGCTTGAAAATTCAAGCTTTTTTTAATGTTAGGCTTGGTTTGGCTTGGGCTTGATGAAACAGAAGCTTGGCTTGGCTTGAAAAATTAAGCTTTTTTGAAAGGCAGGCTTGGTTTGATTTTTCAAGCTTTTTCAAGCCAAGCCAAGCTTTCAAGCTTCAAGCCAAGCCCGTGAATCTCTAATTGTGCGGCCGCTTGCCAGGCGTAACCTCACTGGCACTCATTGCTGACGTGGAAAGTGCACCACAGGGGGTCACTTTTGTGCCATTTAAACCCTGTTTACCAGATTCAATGTAATAACTGTATTATTAGGAGGACAAAATATGAAAAAACCTTATAATAAAAGAACCTTACATTAATTAAAAGTTTTAATAACTGAAACATGCGTTTTAATTCAAACAAAAATTTTTCTTCCCTTGGTATTTTTTCGTAAAATCAAAAATAAATTTTTTTTCGTCTTGTAAACTCAATCCGGGGACATACTGTATACATATATACAGGGTGTAAATACTAAGTCGTTACACCCGAAAATAGTAGTTAGAACTCATTAAAACAAACAACGTTTCTTAGTGTCAATTTTTGATTTGGAGCCCCGGTTCGTAGTTATTGTAGTTCTTTTGTTTTTCGAAAAATCGTCATAACTCCCTGATCTTAAGGCTTACTGAAAATTTTTTTCTTCCAAAATTACTTTTCGGCCTTCTAAAACATTTGGCATCTACAATTATTTTTTTTATTTTTTCAAAAGGCAAAATGGCGATCGATCAAAAATTTCAATACATGATTTTTTGATAACCACTCCATCGATTTTCGAAAGTAAAACATTTATAAAATCCTTAAACTATCTACTACAACATTTGTCCTAAACAATTTTTTCAATCTACCCCAAAAATTCATTTAATTGACTTGTAAGTACAGTGTGCTCAAAAATAATCCTAACTCGGAGTAGGCTATGAACAAAAAAACGTACATCAATTTCAAAGTATTTAATTAAATGTCAATTTGACACGAGGTATTGTCAAAAATATTATCTAAAGAGGTAGATACAGGAAAGTAAGAAATCTTCGGACTTTCAGTCAATTAATAAAATTTATTCACGCCGACGTTTCGACTATACTATAGTCTTCTTCAGGGCTCTAAAATATGATATAAAGGCGAAATAATAACATATGAACACAAAATAAATATAAATTACAAAAATTATAAAATATAGACTTACAGAATGGTCAGTTGAAACAAGGAAACCACATGTGGATAAAATAACATACAGCACGGACAATTAAAAAAATAAATAAATAAATATGAATAAATAAATAAATAGTTAAAACCAACATATCACAGAGAGAAATTCGTCTAAAATTAAAAAACTTGTCTTTGATGATTGCAATATTTATGGAACTACAAATAACTAGTAACGTGTAAATTTTTTTTTTTTTTTTAAGAATAATTAAAGTTGAGGACTAATGTGGATAATTTTCGATTAATTACTGCAGGACCAATAGATGAGTGGGTGTGAGAACTCTGATGTGGGACCGTGAACTCCTTGATGGCAGATGATGTGGTGTGCATTATCTAAAGAAATATTCTTGTATCCTTTTTTTGAAATAGTAATAAATTAGAAAACGGTAAATGGCAATAATCTATTTTCCTTTATTATCTTATCTCCTTAAAATTACATTTCACGATCAATTGTGACAACTTGATTTTTTAAATGAATAATAATCAGACATACGTTTCTATGTTCATATCCTACTTCCAATTAGGTTTTTTTCTGAACACACTGCACTTATAAATCAAGTAAATGAATAAATACTATTTTTGGATAGATTGAAAAAAATGTTTATAACAAATATTGTTGTAGATAGTTTAAAGATTTTTAAATGTTTTACTGTTGAAAATCAATGAAGTGGTTATCAAAAAATCATGTATTGAAATTTTTGATCAATCGCCATTTTGTCATTTGCAAAAATAGAAAATAATTGTAAATGCAAAATGTTTTAGAGAGCCCAAAGGTATATTTGAAAGAAACATTTTTTTCAATGGTCTTTAACCCTGCGGCGGGCGCGCTTTTAAAAATCACATGAGCGGTCGCGCTGCGGTATTTTATGCCGCAAGTAAAAAGAACTACAATTTAATGCAAAAAACAAAAATTATTTGTAAAATAATAAAAAAAAAAAACCTAATTAAATATATTTCTTATTACAATAAATACTAAATGTCGAACTTAATTCGCCTACTCAAGGTGTCGAGAAGAGGAATAACTCATGTTCACAATTCTCTTGATTTTAACATTTATTTGGACGTTTCTGAAGTCCAAAAACCTCCATCTTCAACATTTTACATTATTGTGTTCTAAGTTTTACATTTAATGTTGTGTGGTAAGATGTGTTCTCTTACAAAACACCGTAAATTTGATAAGTGGGTGGGTATTCACCTCCATCCTGGTTTTTTGAGGGATTAAGGCTTGAAAGTTATTTAAAAAATGAAAGTGACCGGCACTTTTGTTACCTCGACCACATGGTGACAGGTTTGAATTTAAATTTGAGGTTCCTTCTTGAAAATTGCCCGTTCATTGTTGATCGTGTGTAGTAGAGAAAATATCCTGCAAGTATCGCTGATTCATTGTTACTTTGCTTTGTTATATTTATTACTTTCTCATTTTAATTTATTTTAATAAAATATTAAAAATGATTACAATTGATTTCATTGTCAAAAGCCGAACTCTGTCTCCACTAAGCTACCCGAGCCCTTTTTGGCGTTCAAGCCACCCTTTTCAGCGACGCTATGAGAGCGTCCATTACAGGATCGACCATCTCTCCTTATGCTGTGTTTCCGAATTATTGGCGCCCGAGCAAACCCCTTGACAGCATGGAGAACGAGCAGGGACGTCATTACAAAATGGCGACCGAATAGGGACAGCAGCGTCCTTCATTCTTTTCGCCGTTACAAATGGCGCCCGAGCAGGGACCTTTTGACAAAAATTAAATCATGGGAGAAGACTGCAGGGAGACACCTAAATCGTACGGTGTCGATTCCGAGACAGCCCGTTGTAATCATCTGATGTGAGAAGTATGACCGTCGCCCCCAGGTGTTTGGGGTCATGGTCTGTGCGGAGATGTGAATTCTTCACAGTTCTGTGACCTGAGGGCGTACGACGCCGCCGTGTTCGTCGAGTCCATGAGTCCGTCTGCCGACCGTAGTGTTTCCTACGATATGGCCGACGACCGGCATCCTATGGTAGCCCCGACCAATCCCCCGGAGCTGTCCACTGTCCGCACGCCCTTTGAGAGCAGTGTTGGAAACTGCGAACCACCCCATCGGGAAGCGCGCCCCGGCGAGGTCCAGTTCCAGAACGTGTCCAAAACTTAAGGCAGCCAGTCAGCCCGAAGGACAGTCCAGTCCAGCCAGGGGAGACCAGTAGTGTAAAGACACGTGTGAGTTGAGTAAATGTGTTTGATTGACCAGTAAAGTTTCGGGTGTAAATTAGGATTATGATTTTCTAAACAATTAATAAAGTTTTGATATTCCCGTTCCTGTTTAAGTAAAGTTGTTTTTGAAGCTAGTGGGAATTGAACTGCCTTTTTTGTTTTTGTCTCCGAAGTGGGAGGGGGGTGTGACGATGGTCACTAGATTTGAATTTATTCTTCATGTTTAACGTAATAGCCTTGTGGTTAGCATGTTAGTTTTTTGACTAAAGTTTGATTATTTAAATCAAAGTTCAAATCCCACAAGTAAAAATATTGTTTTTCATTTTTTATTGGTTTGTATTGTTTTGATTTACGCATACCATATAATTGTGTGGTTATATTGTATGTCGTTTGTTGTAAAATGTATTGTTGTATTTTGGTTATAGCTGCTAATGTTAATAAAATTGTTGTTTATCTGTCAGCTATTGTGTGGTCGAGTGGCTAGTGCGCTTGACCAGCACGCTAGAGATCGTCGGTTCGATCCTACATGAAACTATATTTTTTATATTTTTATTCAAACTTAGCGAGAATTTGCAGGATGAGTAAAAACGTGTTTGAACCTTTTTTGATATTTTTAACGGTTTTTCGGGGTATAAATAGAAGCTCGGACGTTAGATTCAGGCAGAAAGTGTGTGCTTTCTCAAGAGAGAGTGTGTGCTCTCTCAAGGGAGCGTTAGCTCTCCAACGAGCCTAAGATGGTGTGTGCCGTCTTCTGCGAACCTGGTGAGGGCTAGGTGAGCGGGTTGTGGATGACCTTGGCTGCCTCGGACTCAGTGCTGTTGGTGTGTGCCGGCAGCTCGTGAGAGAGTGCAGCAGGTGGACCGTACCGGTGTAGCCGGTTGTTTTGTGCAGTGGTGTTGGCCGCTGTACTCCGTGATCGCGATTGTCAATGAGTGTTGGTGTGTGCCAACATTGTTAGATTGAAATCGCGATTGTTGATGAGTGTTGTCAAAGTGACAACACTGTAACCGTACCGTGTTCCCGTAACTTTGGTGTGTGCCATTGTTACTCGTTCATAGCGTGTTCCCGCAACCTTGGTGTGTGCCATTGTTGCCCGTTCATTGTTGATCGTGTGTAGTAGAGAAAATATCCTGCAAGTATCGCTGATTCATTGTTACTTTGCTTTGTTATATTTATTACTTTCTCATTTTAATTTATTTTAATAAAATATTAAAAATGATTACAATTGATTTCATTGTCAAAAGCCGAACTCTGTCTCCACTAAGCTACCCGAGCCCTTTTTGGCGTTCAAGCCACCCTTTTCAGCGACGCTATGAGAGCGTCCATTACAGGATCGACCATCTCTCCTTATGCTGTGTTTCCGAATTATTGGCGCCCGAGCAAACCCCTTGACAGCATGGAGAACGAGCAGGGACGTCATTACAAAATGGCGACCGAATAGGGACAGCAGCGTCCTTCATTATTTTGGCGTCGTTACAAGCCAAGCCCGTGAATCTCTAATTGTGCGGCCGCTTGCCAGGCGTAACCTCACTGGCACTCATTGCTGACGTGGAAAGTGCACCACAGGGGGTCACTTTTGTGCCATTTAAACCCTGTTTACCAGATTCAATGTAATAACTGTATTATTAGGAGGACAAAATATGAAAAAACCTTATAATAAAAGAACCTTACATTAATTAAAAGTTTTAATAACTGAAACATGCGTTTTAATTCAAACAAAAATTTTTCTTCCCTTGGTATTTTTTCGTAAAATCAAAAATAAATTTTTTTTCGTCTTGTAAACTCAATCCGGGGACATACTGTATACATATATACAGGGTGTAAATACTAAGTCGTTACACCCGAAAATAGTAGTTAGAACTCATTAAAACAAACAACGTTTCTTAGTGTCAATTTTTGATTTGGAGCCCCGGTTCGTAGTTATTGTAGTTCTTTTGTTTTTCGAAAAATCGTCATAACTCCCTGATCTTAAGGCTTACTGAAAATTTTTTTCTTCCAAAATTACTTTTCGGCCTTCTAAAACATTTGGCATCTACAATTATTTTTTTTATTTTTTCAAAAGGCAAAATGGCGATCGATCAAAAATTTCAATACATGATTTTTTGATAACCACTCCATCGATTTTCGAAAGTAAAACATTTATAAAATCCTTAAACTATCTACTACAACATTTGTCCTAAACAATTTTTTCAATCTACCCCAAAAATTCATTTAATTGACTTGTAAGTACAGTGTGCTCAAAAATAATCCTAACTCGGAGTAGGCTATGAACAAAAAAACGTACATCAATTTCAAAGTATTTAATTAAATGTCAATTTGACACGAGGTATTGTCAAAAATATTATCTAAAGAGGTAGATACAGGAAAGTAAGAAATCTTCGGACTTTCAGTCAATTAATAAAATTTATTCACGCCGACGTTTCGACTATACTATAGTCTTCTTCAGGGCTCTAAAATATGATATAAAGGCGAAATAATAACATATGAACACAAAATAAATATAAATTACAAAAATTATAAAATATAGACTTACAGAATGGTCAGTTGAAACAAGGAAACCACATGTGGATAAAATAACATACAGCACGGACAATTAAAAAAATAAATAAATAAATATGAATAAATAAATAAATAGTTAAAACCAACATATCACAGAGAGAAATTCGTCTAAAATTAAAAAACTTGTCTTTGATGATTGCAATATTTATGGAACTACAAATAACTAGTAACGTGTAAATTTTTTTTTTTTTTTTTAAGAATAATTAAAGTTGAGGACTAATGTGGATAATTTTCGATTAATTACTGCAGGACCAATAGATGAGTGGGTGTGAGAACTCTGATGTGGGACCGTGAACTCCTTGATGGCAGATGATGTGGTGTGCATTATCTAAAGAAATATTCTTGTATCCTTTTTTTGAAATAGTAATAAATTAGAAAACGGTAAATGGCAATAATCTATTTTCCTTTATTATCTTATCTCCTTAAAATTACATTTCACGATCAATTGTGACAACTTGATTTTTTAAATGAATAATAATCAGACATACGTTTCTATGTTCATATCCTACTTCCAATTAGGTTTTTTTCTGAACACACTGCACTTATAAATCAAGTAAATGAATAAATACTATTTTTGGATAGATTGAAAAAAATGTTTATAACAAATATTGTTGTAGATAGTTTAAAGATTTTTAAATGTTTTACTGTTGAAAATCAATGAAGTGGTTATCAAAAAATCATGTATTGAAATTTTTGATCAATCGCCATTTTGTCATTTGCAAAAATAGAAAATAATTGTAAATGCAAAATGTTTTAGAGAGCCCAAAGGTATATTTGAAAGAAACATTTTTTTCAATGGTCTTTAACCCTGCGGCGGGCGCGCTTTTAAAAATCACATGAGCGGTCGCGCTGCGGTATTTTATGCCGCAAGTAAAAAGAACTACAATTTAATGCAAAAAACAAAAATTATTTGTAAAATAATAAAAAAAAAAACCTAATTAAATATATTTCTTATTACAATAAATACTAAATGTCGAACTTAATTCGCCTACTCAAGGTGTCGAGAAGAGGAATAACTCATGTTCACAATTCTCTTGATTTTAACATTTATTTGGACGTTTCTGAAGTCCAAAAACCTCCATCTTCAACATTTTACATTATTGTGTTCTAAGTTTTACATTTAATGTTGTGTGGTAAGATGTGTTCTCTTACAAAACACCGTAAATTTGATAAGTGGGTGGGTATTCACCTCCATCCTGGTTTTTTGAGGGATTAAGGCTTGAAAGTTATTTAAAAAATGAAAGTGACCGGCACTTTTGTTACCTCGACCACATGGTGACAGGTTTGAATTTAAATTTGAGGTTCCTTCTTGAAAATTTTCCAGTCCTAAAATTATAATTTTTTTAAGTACAGCTATTTTACACTATATCGTTGTTATCACATTTATGAAAATATTTAAAATCATTCAAATAAAAAAGTAAAATTCTGAAACACATTACTTACACGACTAGTCGCGTTGCGGCACAGAGTGCCGCTATTTGGTAGTTGTCCCTTTTACGGCTTGAATACTACTGGACCTATGGTTACAACTCACCGGTTTTGTGTAGTATGCGTTGTTATAATAGTCATTTAAGAATACCAGAAAGGGCATAGTTATGAATATAAAAATAAATGTGATATATGTAAAAAAGAAAAATTGCGGCATAAAATGCCGCTGCGCGCTTGCCGAAGGGTTAAAATAATGGAGTTATGACGATTTTTCGAAAACCAAAGAACTCCAATAACTACGAACCGGGGCACCAAATCAAATATTGGAACTAAAGAAAGTTGTTTGTTTTAATGAGTTCTAACCACCGTTTTCGGGTGTAACGACTTAGTATTAACACCCTATATATGTATATAGGGTGTAAATTTTAAAACGGGTCATAGGGCTATAACATAGAAAAACAGTTTTTTAGACGACAAAAGTTTCTATATTAATTTATTGAAAAAATAATTGATGCCTATTATAAAGAAAAAAATGACGAATTTTTGATACCAAACACATTACATTTCTGTTTCATATAAAGCCATGAAATAAATTGAAAAATTTCACAATTAATCAAAAATAAATCATTAGCCTTGAAACTGACAGAAACAAAATAAAACTATTTTTGACTTAAACCGCTCATTAATCAAATTTTTGCACATTATTTGTTAAATTTTTATTATTTTCGTTTTATTAAGAATAAATTATGGATAATTTGTCCCATGAAGAAAATTACACAATTTTTCCCTTGTAGTTTGCAGTTTATCTCGTTTCTTATAACTTATTTCTTATTATATGTAGATCATCTTTAATTTGTATATACTTATTACAATGAATAATAATTGTTTCTTAAATAAATAACCTAGTGTTTTCTTTATTTTATGTTATTTTGTATTAGTTCATAAATTAATAACTTTAATCATTAATTGTCTCCTATCATGTTATTTAAAAAATGACAATGTTTTGTTACTGCCGGTTTCATAGCTATTGTTATTTTTCTTAAATGTACAAATTTTTAAATTTTATTTTCTGGCTTTTTATGGCACAGAAATGTATTGTGTTTGGTACTAAAAAAATCAAAATTTATTTCTCTATGATAGGCACCAATTATATAAAATAATATAGAAACTTTTGGCGTATATGAAACTGTTTTTCTATGTTATAGCCCTATGACCCGTTTTAAAATTTAAATAGGGGGACATGGATTAACCACAGATTCCTGAGGCTAAAATAAGACGATTTAACCAAACTTGCTCCTACCGGAAAGTGTACCATTTAGCCAGAATTCTGCTTCAAAGTTCTTCAAAAAAAAAAAAAAAATTAATTTTGCTTATAATAATCGGACGCTTAATACGATTTGGATGAAATTTGGTATGACAGTTTATATGGTTATAAGTCATCTTTTAAGGTGCTACTTGTTGTTATTAGTGAACCACTAGTGTATGAAACTTACGTGTCCCAACATTGTTTAGACCGTAACTTTTTCAGAAAGATACATGCAATACTAAACTTTTCTCTCTCTGTGTAATTTGTGATATCTGTTACGGTTCACACATAAAATAATAAAATCGGAGTGTCTGGCCCGCTAAATTTTTAAAATAAATTTTATCTAGCACTCTGTGCAAATGCCAAACATTTAATTTTTAATGACAATAACGAGATATCAATCTTCATAACTTGTTTAGGAGTGAGCTAACATATTTATTCGTCTTATTTATAATAATGGTAATAAAATATTTTATATATATTTGTTATTTATGCGTAGCCAAGACTAGACGTGCTTTGCTGTCACTCCGTGAGTTACTTTTGTTAAGTGCAGTATTCGACTTAAAGTGCAGTTTTGTGTGCAATTATGAGTGCTCAGACGAGGAGTATGAACGCCATAGTAAAGGAAGTAGTCGCGTCCATCCTCAACGATGATAAGTTTATCACGTCAATCGTTGATGGTATGACCCTCCGAATCAATCAGCGCCTAGAAGAACAGGCGTCCTTCTACAAGGCCATTATTGCAGACCTTGAGGAGAAACTTGACCAGCAGGAGCAATATTCTCGTCGTAATTGCATTCGTGTTTTTGGAGTTCCCGAACTTGCAACTGAGAACACTGAAGATGTTGTTTGCAAAATATTTAAAGACAAACTATCTGTCAACATTGAAGCCGATTCGATTGACCGCTGTCACCGAACAGGTAAAAAGAAGCCTTCATCTTCATCTACTTCATCACCCTCTAAACCCCGTCCTATTATCGTCAAGTTTATTTCTTATAAGACTAGGTCTTTAGTGCTTCGCAATAGGAAAGAGCTCAGAGGCACAAATATATCGATTAAAGAGGACTTAACTAGAAATAGACTTGAACTATTAAATGCAGCTTCTAGAAAGTTCGGTTTTAGAAACGTGTGGTCTAGTGATGGTGTAATTTTTACAAAAATTAGTGGTTCAATAAAAAAGATTACACATGCTGATGTTGCTACTGTTCAAAACTAAGTCTCTACTGCTTATTCACGGATGACAACTTTTTCATTATTTTTGTAACTGTTTGATTTCTAATATTTTCATATATCATTACTTTGATAATTCATTTCTTTAATCTCGCTAAACGATATATATATTTTTACAAACATCTGATTTGTCTCAAAATAAATTTTGTTTCTGTTCTCAAACGTGTATTTGCATTGTACAAATTAATTTAATTACATACTTAAGTTTGTATTTAGCTGTTCTTACTGAGTATTTCTCTAACCTTCACAATTTTTGTAAGATATTTTAATTGAATATTCTACAACGTTTATATTTAACTACCGAATTTACATTTTACAATATTTAATATACTCAATGAGCATTTACTATCAGAATGTTAGAGGACTAAATACTAAACTAGACACTTTTTTTAATAATCACGCTGCTCTAAATTTTCCAATAGTTGCTTTAAGCGAAACATGGCTTAATAACTCGGTATATAATTCAGAATTATTCACAGACTCCTATAATGTGTATAGGAAGGACAGAGATTCATCCGCCGGTGGTAAAAAACGGGGCGGTGGTGTTTTATGTGCTATTCACAATTCATTTAAATCTAATCTTGTTCAAATTAACCTTCATCCTAACTCAACTTCGGATATCATATGTGTTAAAGTCATTCTCAATTCCATTACTCCTTTCTATATATTTGTTTTATACTCTCCATCTCCTATTTCTTTGGAACAACAAAACTATATCTTTGAATTCTTTGAATCTTTTCCTCCAATACTAAATCATAATTTCATCATCATTGGTGATCTCAATATTACTAAACTTATTGATCATATTAATAATGGGTACAGTAATTGTATTATTGATGGCTTTAACAATATGCTTTCTTTTCTGACTGCTTCGCAATTTAATACTATTCTTAATTCAACTGGTAGATTACTGGATGTTGTAATTTCTAATAGAGAGTGCACAGTTTCTCATTGCTTGGACGCTATTGTTAACGAAGATCTTCATCACCCTGCATTACGTATATCGCTAAACTTCGTAAATTTAAATAAAGCTAGGAACTCAAGTTGTAATCAATCCACTTCTTATAACTTCCGCTTGGCTAATTTTCAATTGTTTTATGAGTTATTATCTAAAGTTGATTGGGAGTGCCTGTCAATGTATAATACAGTGGATGCTGCCTTCGATAAATTTTATAAAACACTACACGACATTATTGTTAAATGTGTCCCACAGACTATGCGAAAATCATCTAAATACCCTCCCTGGTTTAATAAAAATATTATTGAGAACATAAAATTAAAAGAAATGAACCGTAACTTATACAAAATACATAAGAGTGATTATTACAATGAGGAATTCAAACGCTTAAGAAAGTCAGTAAAAAGTGAAATTAAAACTGAATACTCCAAATATATAGCTAACACTGAGGCCTCCATTTCTAATGATCCCTCCAAATTTTGGTCTTTCATTAACAATAAAAAACGCGTTTCACGTATACCGGGAACTATGCATTTTCAGGATCAAACATTTAATAACACTGAGGAAATTGTTGAGGGATTTGCAGATTATTTTTCAAAAGTTTATTCTCCAAATACTACCGTCTGTACTAATAACCATGAACCTACCAGCTGCCATAATAATTTAGTACCTATTCCCACTGTCTCTGAAGACGACATTCTTCTAGCGATTAATAGTTTGAAGTCTATTCGAAATCCAGGTCCTGACAACCTACCTGCATATATATTAAAAGGATGTAGTCATTTGTTCCTTAAACCTCTTCATTTTCTCTTTAACCTCGCATTGTCAAAAAAATTCTTTCCTTCATCTCTAAAAACCTCATTCATTACTCCTATTTTCAAAACAGGTGACAATACTGATATCTCAAATTACCGACAAATTGCTATTCTATCTAATATTTCCAAAATCTTTGAATCCATCCTTTATAAATATATATACAGTTCTATAAAAAATTTGATATCTACAAATCAACACGGTTTCATGAAAGGAAGATCAACCGCAACAAATCTCATGAACTTTACTGAGTTTACGTTAAATGCTTTATATGATAACAATCAAGTTGATGTTTTATACACAGATTTTTCAAAAGCATTTGATACTATTAACTTCTTCGAAAACTTGATTTGAATTTTAACTTTTCTTATGATCTCATTCAATTCCTGTCCTCTTATCTACGTGAACGCAAAATGTCTGTTTTCTTCAATAACTTTCTATCGACTCCCTATTTGGCCACTTCCGGTGTGCCCCAAGGATCAAATCTCGGACCTTTATTATTTAATATGTTTATAAATGACGTTGTTGAATCTGTTAAATATTCTGAAATTTTACTATATGCCGATGACATGAAAATATTTAAAACCATTAACTCTGTTCAAGATACTCTCAATTTTCAGAATGATATTGATAACTTATTAGCTTGGTCTTTATCCTCTAAACTATTTTTTAATTATAGCAAATGCAAAATAATGAGTTATTTTGTAAAAAAGACTGTATACACTCATACTTATAAACTAGACCAAACCAATCTTGATAGAGTATATCTGTTCAAAGACCTTGGAGTATTTTTTGACCCTAAATTGACTTTTAACGCTCACATCAATAATACTGTTAAAGCTTCATACAAAAATCTTGGATTTGTAATGAGAAATACTCAGAATTTTCATAAAATGTCTACCTTAAAATGCCACTACTATGCTTTTGTTAGGTCAAAACTTGAGTATTGTTTACAAATTTGGAATCCTATCTATACTAAATACGTGAAGACCATAGAATCTGTCCAAAAAAGATTTATTAAATATTGCTATTTCAAAGTCCATAGACAATACCCTAGTTATGATTATGACTATAGCAATCTTCTTCTTGAGTTTAATGTTACATCTCTTGAACAAAGAAGAAAAATGATGTCATGCTTGTTTCTCTATAAACTAATGAATTGTATCATTGATGATCCAAATATTTTGAAGCGTATTTCAATTAATGTTCCTCGACTATCTTCCCGTTATAAATTAACATTTAGCTGTAAAACTGCCAGAACTAATTATGAGTTAAAATCACCTTTACGGCAACTATGTTCAATTTTTAACAGTTTCAGGTCAGATATTGACATATTTGCAGACTCATTATTTAAATTTAAAACTTTCATATCGTTTCGAAATATCACTCATTAAGTAATTCATCTTTGTAATATTGTTTCTTATTGTTATTTACCTAATGTTTACGCATATATATTTTTGTATTTTCTCTATATAATCTTCCTGTAATTGGGATATTACTATCCTGTAGGAATGATTTATTATAAATAAATAAATAAATAAATATATATATATATATATATATAAATTATATTATTAAACTTTTTATTATAGTTTTAAAAAAGTTTATTGTTATAATTATTATGATTACAGAGTTATACAAGCGTGATTTCAGGTTGAGAGCTGCCTTAAGACTTTCCGTAATTATGGATCTCTTTTATTTTTTGTAATTGTGGGAATGAAATGTTTAATTCTTTTAATGGTTTTAAATTGATTTTAATTATTTTTGTATCAAAATTTTGGAGTTGAACATTACTTAATTCTAATTCTTTATAAGCTGTTGAAATTCCATGAAATGTCCATTGATTTACTTTACAATTTCCATCGTTAATAAGTCTAAAGATTCCTTGAAAATTTTTCTTTATATTTTTGTTTCTACAATTTATTTCTAATTCTTGGTTAACTGGGGAAGTGATTATAATATTATCGGTATTTGGAATTTGTATTACAGTGTTTTTTGTGTATTTTTCAATTATTTCACAGTCATCATTATTTTCCCTTAATACTATATTATGAATACAATTATTAACTTCTATACCTTTTGTTTGACAATAATTCATATTGTTAGATTCTTTACTGAATTTTTCTATTAGTATGTTTTTATTGTTTTTTTATGTAATGTGTCGGTGGTTCTGTTAATTCGTATAATTTTTTATGATGGATAAAAGGAATAGGATATAACTGATAAAGAGGATAGGAGTTTTGCGAAAGTTCTGGTTCTATTATCAACATGTGGATTTGTTCGTTCTCGAGTCTACAATATGTGGTTATCTTATCTACTTGTAACCAGATATCTTTGTTGCCTGTGATTTGAATTAAATCGTCGTGATTGATGATAGTAGTGTCTAATTTATTTAATGAACAAATTACTAACATTAGTTCTAAATGTTTACAAAATTCTGACAAGTTTTGAATGATTATTAACAATTTATTAATTTTTACTTCTGCATCGATTAAACTTTGCCATGTTTGTTCTTTATTTAAAGTATTTATTATGACCTGGAGATATTCTGATAATTTGTTTTCGTTTAACTTTATTTGTTCTAGTTTTGAATTAAATTTATCTGTTAAATGTTTTTCGTTTTTTATTATTTGTTCGTTTTGATTTTGGAGAATCTTTTGGTTATCTTTTAATTGTTCTATTAAATTGTCATATTTTTCCGCGTCACTTTGATCTAAGTTACCTGTAATTGATTTAATTATATTACCTAGTCCATTTATTAAGGCTCGTTTCGTTCTTTTGATAAAGAGTTTTTGAATTTGTTGTGTCAAGTCATCAAGAAAATAAGATAGTGCTTTACTTTGTTCTTTAAGATGATAACTATTCTGTGTTTGTTTTATAGTATTAATTGTAATATTGTTTAATTTTGAATATTCATTATAAAGCGGGGTAATATTTTAATTGAAGTAATGTATTATTTCTCCTTCTTTAAATTTACAATCACCTATTTCGAATAAAAGGAATCCATTGTTATTTGAAATGTCCACAAGTTGTGCGATGGTTAAGGCCCTGGAATCAGAATTTGATTTTATCTAATTTGAATTTTCGAATATGTCTTTTATTTTTTATTTCAACTGTTCCTAATATAGGGTTATAATTTTCTACTGTAACCTTTTTAAATATAGGTTTTTTATATTTATGCATTAGTCTATTGTTTTGTTTAACATAAACTTTTTCCGGTAATTTTAAAGGTAATTCGTTTTCTTTTGTCCTCTTTGTTTTATCTTTATCTATTATTTTATTTATTATTTTATTTGTTTCTGCTTTGTTGATAAAATAGTCATTTATTACTTCTTCTTCGGATCTTTGGTTTTGAAAATATTTGTTTTGTTCATTTTGTCCGAAAAGTATTTCGCAAGGAGTCATTTTTGTTATCGAGTGTTTGGTATTGTTGTATGCTGTGATTGCTTTATTTATATTATGTTGTAAGTCTTCATTTTTATTTTTGAATGTAATATCTGAAGATGTTCTATTAATACAGAGTGAAATCTCTCTACAGCATTTGATTTTGGATTTGCTATGCTAATTAAGTGTAATTTTATATCGTGATTATTACAATAATTTTTTACTAAAGCGTTATTAAATTCTGGGCCATGATCAGCGTTAATAATAATTGTTTTTTTTATAAGTTTTTATGAATTCTTCGATTATTAACATTGTTTCTTTTCCGGTTTTATTAAAGGTAGGGTGAATAAATCCGAATTTGGAAAATTGGTCAAATATAGTGATGAAGTATTCTTTATTTAATGTAAGAAGATCTATATTTATAATTTCGAAAGGGGTTTTTGGTGTAGGGGTTAGATTATCATTTAGTTGTATAGGATGTCGATCATATTTATTTTCTTTGCATATTCTACATTGATTAATAATTTCTGTAATATCTTTAAGCATATTGGGCCAAAAGTATTTTTCTTTGAGACCATGATAAGTTGCCATTATACCTCTATGATTTAAATAGCCGTTATGATTATCAAAAATTATTCGTGTCTGTTTTTCTTCGCTTTCGACATCTTCCACAAATTTATTACATTTTATTAAATTTATCATATTTGCCTCAAAATTGTTTTGAATTATTTGATTCAATGTTTGTTCGTAGTGTTTGGGAATTAATATTAGATATTTGATTTTTGGCACTATGTAATTTTTTAGGAATTCTAGTAATTGTTCATCTTTTTCGTTTATATTGATGTTTACTATGAGTCTTTGTTTTTGATGATCAAATAATTTTTTCACTTCTATATCAAATGGTTTATCAGAAAAATGAAATATGATTTGATTTTTTGCTGTGTTTATTCGGTTGTCTACAAATTTTAATCCATTAATTGGGTTCTCATTTGAGCTGTGAATTGTATTATCTGAATCTGATTTATTTGCAGCTAAACTTTGTTGTTCATCTCTGTCATCGTTATAGATGGTATTTAATGTTTCGTTTACTATTTGATCTATTTCGTCGGTTTCTAAGATAAAATTTTGTGCTAGTTCATACAAGTTTATCTGAATTTGGGTGTTATCGAAAATTTGTTCTAAAATTTTTATTAATTTTGATTTTTCTAATTTATCTAATCCGCATGATAGGTAAGGAATATTAATTTCGTATATGTCGTTCTTTATTAAGTAATCACGTAATTCGGTAAGTGTGCTTTTGAAATATTTTCTGTTTACGTTTTCTAAATAAATATCTTTTGTAATTAAGTGGAAAATTGTTTTGTTTTCGATATTCTGAATTATAATATTTTTATTGTTGATGTTTTTTTCACAATAATTTTTACTATTAAATTTTAAATCTATTTGTCTGGCAAGTCCTTTTGAAAATTTTAAATCTTTTGATATGCAATGTGCGAAAATATCAGTGTTTGTTACGTCGCCTGATTTTTTTATAATTTTGAATTTATCTCTTTGTCTTGATAAAAAGTCTGCAATTTTGTTTGTTTTTCCTGGTAAATATTCAATGTCAAAATTATATTCACCAAGTTCTATCTTCCATCGCATGAGTTTTTGATTTGCGTTTTTCATGGAAAATAACCAGGTAAGGGGTTTATGATCGGTACGGATCGTAAATTTTCTACCAATTAAATATGTTCTGAAGTTATTTATAGACCAAATTATTGATTTTAATTCTTTTTCTATTGTACTATAATTTTGTTCTGCCGAATTAAATGTTTATGAAGCATATGCGACTGGTTTTTCTTGTCCATTTATAACTTGTGAAATTACTGAACCCATTGCAAAGTCAGACGCATCTGTAGTGAGAATAAATTTTTTTGAGAAATCAGGGAATTCTAAAATTGGTGGGTTACTTATTAATTCTTTTGCGGTTTTAAACGAGTTCTGGTATTCTTTGTTAGTTATGTCTATTTGTTTATTCTTTCTTAGACACTCTGTAAAAGGTTTGGTGAGTTTCGAGAAATTTGGAATAAAACGTCTGTACCAAGAGAGTTTACCTAAAAAAGATTTTATTTCTTTTACTGTTTTGGGGATCATTATTTTCTCTATTGCCTCAATTTTGTTTTTATTCGGTTTAAGAGATTCTTGTGATAATATAAATCCTAAACATTCTGTTTCAGTTTTTAGAAATTCTGACTTATCTAATTGTATTTTGAGATTTGCTTCTTGTAATTTTGAAAAGATTTTCTCTATGTTTTGTAAATGTTCTTCTAATGTGTTTCCGAATATAATTATATCGTCCATGTAAACGAGACAAATTTTGTTAATAAATTCTGAAAGTACTTCGTTTATCATTCTTTGAAATGTTGCGGGTGCATTGATTAATCCGAATGGCATGCGAACGTATTCGTAATGTCCAGAGGGTGTAGAAAAAGCTGTTTTTTCTCTGTCATTTTCGTCCAGTAATATCTGATGAAAGCCGGAATGCAAATCTAACGTCGTGAAATATTTTGATTTACCGATATGGTCTAAAAGTGTGTCGATGTTGGCCAAAGGAAATTTATCTTCAATCGTTTTTTGGTTTAATTTTCGAAAGTCTATCACTAGTCTTGTTTTACGTTTCCCTGATGCGTCCGTTTTTTTTTTTTTTTTTTGGCACTATCCATATAGGAGAATTATACGGACTTTTTGACTTTTGAATTACTTTAGTTTTTAATAAATTTTGTACGTGTTCCTCGATATCTTTCTCGTAAATTTGTGGGAGTCTGTAATTTTTTTGAAAAACTGGTGTGTCATCTGTTGTACGTATTTTATGGGTAGTAACATTTGTAGCGGATAGTTCTTAGTCCGGGTTTGGAAATAAATCTGAATATTTATCTAACAAATTTTGTACTTTTTCTTTTTGGTCATAAGTGAGGTGTTCATGTCTAAATTGTACGAATGAGCTATTTAATGTTTGTGAAGATAGTAATTTGAATTTTCTATTCCCGGGTGTTATAACTTTATTTTTAGATTTTGCGTATCGTAATGGCCTTCATTTCGATACGCATTTTTTGTTTTAGAAGGTTGGTACTAGATGACATTTACACTACAAATACTTAAATTTAACCTTCAAATGTTCAAATAAATAATAATTGAATGTGGTCAGTTCAGTGATACCAACTACAACATTTCACTTGCAAATTTCCTTAAATTGACTCGGTTTAATATTAGCAGTTTTTTACAATATTTTAGTATGTAGAAGACGCAAAATCTAAACAATAGTATAAAGAACTCATTTTATAAGACTTTTTTCGCACTTGGCAATTAGAAAACTCGCCAAGGCTCGTTTTCTAAACTTTGACGCGTGCGAAAAAAACATGTCTTATAAAACTTGTTCTTTAATATACTATTTTAAAATCCATTAAGGCATTACAATGTTCTAATATTTTTACGCCAAATAACTTATTACTTTCTTTATGAAAATCGTGTACCAAAAATTCGAAAGTTTTATTTAGGACTTTAATTTCAACGCAATTTTTACATTTTACTTTTCCTTGAGCTGTTTTGAATGTAATTGGTTTCTGAATCATTTTGAAATTTCTTTGTTTAACAATATTTGGGGAAATTAAGTTTATATCGGAACCTGAATCAATTAGTATAAAATAATCTTTAAATCTTATTAAAGGAATGGATTTTAATTTGGAGGTCATCACATATTTTGTTCTGTTATTTCTGGATCCTCTAAAAAAGAATCGGTGTTATTGTTGTCGTAATTTTCTTCCTCGTATTCATCGGTAGTTTGTTCGTCAACTTCAGTATTTTCGTTTTCAATTTCGTTAGTATAATTTTGTTTAATTGTTGATGTAGTCATAGGTTGTGTATTTCGTGTTTGTAATGACATTGGTTGAGGTTGAAATTTGCGTGTTGCAAAGCTGTTTACTAAATTTTGTCTTTTAAATCTATTAGGGCCTGGAGTTGGCTGTTTGTGAATATCGACTGGGTTTGAAGGAAAATGTTGTCCGGGAAATTTTTGAGATGCTGGGTTAAAAGTGAAATTTTTTGAAGTGCTAGCATTTTGTTTTTGATCGTTTCGTGTTAGTGGGCTGTTATGTAAAGAGTTGGCATAGCTAAATTCGTTTTTCAATAACGATTCACATTGTTCTAATGTCGTAGGTTGTTTCACAATGAAAGATCCTTTTATTATGGGTGGTAACAATGATATAAATTTATTTACGATTGCTTTTTGATTATCCTGAAGAATGGCATTTTTTTGTTCTAAGTTATAACTTTATGCAAGTATTTTTGACTTGTATAATTCGTATTTCTCTAACATTATTTTTAATGTAATTTCTGTGTTTTGTTTATACTTAATTTCAAATAATTCTAGCAATAATGTCTCAGGTGTTGTTTTATCTGAGAAATTAGAATTTAGAAATAGTTTTAAGTCTTCCCAATTTGTGAACTTTTTTTGTGAAACAATCTTTTTCGCATTATTTATTAATCTATTTTTCACTAAGTTAAAAGCGAACACTTTTTGTGCTGCTGACAATTGTAATGTGTTAAGAATAATATATGTTTCATCTATAGTTTCAATGAAATTATTAAGGGTTGTTATGTCCCCTTCGTATGTTGGGATCATTTCAACATAGTTTTTAATATCTTGTAAAGAAGTCATGTTGTATAATATATTTAATCTTGATGGGTTTAATATAATTCGCCTAATATTATTTTGAGCGATATTTACAAATTCTTCGTTTTCAGAATCTGACATAAATATTATATGATTGCGACACAAGGTGTGTGCTCGTACTCTTTATTACTAGTATTTACTAGAGAGTAACATAAAGTTTTACTTACAATAAGAAGCTTATAGCTACGTTTTTCATTGCAAGGAGTCTAAGGAGTCTTCTGGTGGGTTTTCGAACTGCTTCTCGTAGACAGGAGTAGACGAGATGTGAAGTTCTTGAAGCTTGAAGTCTGTGTTCTTGTAGTCGATTGGACAGCAAGAAGAAGCGATTGAACAGCGACAGTGGTCTGATGGGACGTATGAATAGTCCTCTGATGGGCACTGTTTTGCCGTAAAATTGACTGATGAGTAAGGTCTTATTGATATAGCCTTATGTGCGACGAACTTGTTCTGAATAGCCAATTATCATATAAAAATATGACAATGAGATGAGTAACTTTTGTGTTTTTCACTGTTACAAACTTATTGTTGGCTATCCTACAGCGACTGCGCCAATTATATTATTAAACTTTTTATTATAGTTTTAAAAAAGTTTATTGTTATAATTATTATGATTACAGAGTTATACAAGCGTGATTTCAGGTTGAGAGCTGCCTTAAGACACTTTACCTTGTGGAAAGTTTTTACTCGCGCACTTATGACAAATTTTCGCACCTAACCTATGAAAATATGCGACGATGACAACAAAGTTCCTGCAGAAAAGAGCGACGAAATACTAATTGGACTTATTCAACAAATTGTTTACCTTTATTTTTTTTATCGTATATAAATATAATGTATTGCAATTGCACCTATAAAAGTTAGATTATACGAAATGTCAAACATAAAATTCTGAATTTTAATTTACTGCATAAACGACGTTATTTTAGTTTAGTTTCTTAATTTAGTAGCTTAATTTAATTTCATAATTTATATGCTGCATAAACCCAGCATAAATGATTTCAATTTGTTCCTTTGTAGTTTGCAGTTTTTCTTGTTTCTTATAACTTATTTCTTATTACATGTAGATCATCTTTAGTTTGTAAATACCTATTACAATAAATAATAATTGTTTCTGATATAAATATTCTATTTTTTACTTTATTTTGTGCTATTTTGTATTGGTTCATAAATCAATAACTTTAATCTTTAATTATCCCCTATCATGACAATGTTTTGTTACTGTCACTTTCATGGCTAATGATACTTTTTCTTAATTGTAAAAATTTTTAAATTTAATTTCTGGCTTTATATGAAACAGAAATGTAAGGTGTTTGGTATCAAAAAATTCGTAATTTTTTTCTTTATAATACTCACCAATTATATTTTCTATAAATTAATATGGAAACTTTTGGCGTCTAAAAAACTGTTTTTCTATGTTATAGCCCTATGATCCGTTCTAAAATTTACACCCTGTATATATATATATATATATATATATATATATATATATATATATATATATACTCGTATATAGCCGCCTCAGTGGTCGAGCTCGTTGAGGCAGTGTGTCTCCGGCAGCACTCGAAGCGACCTTCACCGCTCAGACCCTGAGGTCGTGGGTTCGATTCCCACCAGGGGCTTGGATGTTTGTGTGTGTTTAATACTTTATAATATAAGTAAAAAATGTAAATAAAAAATTGTAATGTTAAAATAAAATAAAGTATTTGGGCTATACTAAAAAATATAGTTAAAAGCCGACAACATATTATTATTGTACTCGTATATATTATTATTATTATTATTATTATTATTATTATTATTATTATTATTATTATTGAGGGTTGGCAACGTTGAGTAGAGCCATAAACATATAAAAAAAATATCTGAATTTTAAAACAAAAAAAAATACAAAATTCAAAAATAAAATTGTGTTACTGGTTAGTAAACTTCGATTTACAAATTTAATCTGAATAACAATACATTGAAACTGGAAATAATTGTGTTTGTCTTTAACATACAGAGACAAAAGCCTAAATTTCTTACAGCATGGAAGGAAAATTGTCGGAAATTTTAAATAAATTAACAAAACTGGACACTTTAGATGAAATTAAATCTGAAATATCTAATACAAATCTGGAAATACAACAAATAACATCTATTTGTAAAACTAATCAAGAAAAAATAAACCTCTTAGAAGACAAATTAGAAATTCAACACAAGAAGAGGGAAATAAAGAAAAAAAACCTAGTGTTTCATGGATCACAAGAGACTATGACAACTATATAACACTTGAGAGTAAAACCTTAAACTTGATTAAAGAAAAACTAATACCTTCTATTTGTAAGTCCGATATCGAACATATACAAAGGCTCGGCAAAAAATCTGATAACAAAAATACACCAGTATTAATTAGATATTCATCTCAGAAAACTAGAAATGAAATATATTTTAACAGACGTATATTTAAAGGTACAAATATATATATTGAAGAAGACTTGCCAAAAGTGATGAGAGAAAATAGAAAAGAACTATTAAAAACCAAAATGAAACTTACAGAGGAAGGAATAAGTGTAGAACTTAATAAACTTTTAATTGATGGAAAACCAATAATCAACGACCAGCAAACATCCGGGAAAAGAACAAGAGATAGCCAATCATCGACAGATTCCCCATCAACACCGCAGAAGCAACAAAAGAAGATTACCAAACAAAATGAGCGAAATATACGGCCTAAGGATAACGGTACACTGGATTCTTTTCTGTTAGTCAACACCCCCACAACTCTGTAACAGTAGTCGAATCTTGCTCTTCAAAACCCCATGTACAGCTAAGTAATTTTAATAACTCTTGTAATTTAATTATATTATTCTGGAATGTAAATGGTATCAATAATTTTTTTTAATTTACAACTGGAAACTGAAGCGCTATTAATAAAAGTAGATATAATATGGAAATCTGAAATATGTTACAACATATAAATTCAACCATTTGACAACTTCAAACAAATTAAATCTAAAATTATCGAACCGAATTTACTATAACAGTGACGATGTTAACGCACTTAATAGTAATTTAATAAGTGCTATACAACTAGCAGCAAACGATTCAGGAAAGACAATTTTTAAACGAATAAATATTAATCAAAATTATTCAAAACAAAACCAACCTTGGTTTAACCAAGAATGTACAATGTTAAAGAATGCAACAAAGTCTAGTTTAAAGAAATATGTTAGGAATATAACTGAAAGAAACCAAAACGAATTCATTGCAAATAAAAGAAATTATAGAAAATGCTTAAAATTAGACAAGGAAATATACTTAAATGAAGTTTCAGAATCCCTGAGCAATTCAACCAGTCAAAATTTTTAGAAAACTGTTAATTCACTGAAACCAAAATTTAATTTTGTAGTTGGAGTAGAACTCAATAAATGGGAAAACTTTTTTAGAGCAAACCATAAGCCGGTAATCTGGAAAAATTATTGTTTCAAGGACTGTTCACACCCAATGCTAGACAACCCTATTACACTAGAAGAACTAAAAGGGAGCGTAAGTCATTGCAAATTAAATAAAACTGCCCGTAGCGATGGGATAGAAAATGAATTTTACAAAAATTTACCCCCAAATTGGGAAAACTATATTAAACTTAAAAAGGAAAATGTCCCGGAATCATGGTCTACTGTACAATTAGTAATTTTGTATAAAAAAGGTGATTCAAAAAAACCACTAAATTACAGGGGTATAGCCCTAATGAACTTTGTGAGTATATTATTTACCCAAATAATGAATATAAGACTCAAAATATGGATAGAAGATTACAACATCCTTTATGAAAATCATATGGGCTTTAGACCAAATCGAGGTACGACCGATAATATATTCTGTCTCATCGCGTTGATACACCTACAACTTTAGTAAAAATCTTATGTTCGCAATCTTTATAGACTTCCAGCGGGCATTTGACTCAGTCGATCACAATTTACTTTGGAAAAAACTTTATAGAAGCGGTGTTAGCACTAAAATAATCAGAATTCTTAGAAATCTACATAAAAATACACCCTTTCAAGTAAAACAGAACAACCAGACTTCAGAACAAGTGGAGATAACACAAGGGGTTTTACAAGGGGAAATACTCAGCCCTCTCCTATTTTCAATTTTCGTTGACGATTTGGAGATGAGATTCGTAACGCAGGATTAGAAGGAATAAATGTAGATGGCAAAAACGATATTATTTTGCTCTCATATGCAGATAATATGGTGCTATTTTGTTAGTCTGCAGTAGATGTACACAGAAAATTAGCCTTCCTGAATAAATATTGTAAAAATAATTCACTACAGTTAAATGTTCAAAAAAACTAAAATATTGCCCTTTTGTAACGGAAGCACTAATCTTCCAAAAAAATTCGAATATGCTACTCAAGAAATTTACATACTTGGGTATTACATTTACATCTTCCGGGAAATTTGCCCAGGCTGCTGAAGAATGTGTTAAAAAAGCTCGGATTGCAAATCACAAAGTGAACCATATATTAGTAAAAGGTAAATCTATAACTTGGTCTGAAAAGTATAAACCAGTGGTTCTTAAACTTTTTTCTTGGCGACCCACTTTGTAACCCAATAAATTGTAGCGACCCAATGACGGCTGTGAGACAAGGTATCCTGAAAAAAAATGCGCCATAGGCGAAATTTTTTTTCCATTCAAGGTCAAATGTCTTATAATTGTAAATTACATTTTTTCAAGGGATGTGCAAATGCATGTTTTTCCCCTTTCATGTACAAAAATAAATTGCCAGATCACAGAACATTTTAGGAAAGAGCCAGGAAAAGAGAATATATTTAACGGATTGCAGCAATATGCATAATTTTAGAAACTTTCCGCAAATTTCGTGATGGGGAGGGGGAGGTTTGAACCTGTAAACCACAACACCATGGCTACGGCACTGACCAATAGCCTGTATTAATTTAATAATTAAGATAAAACAAACACTTTAGAATGCAAAAATTATTTATTTGTATACTTTACCTTGTGTAACAAAACCAATATGTTATTTTAACATATGTGCATACAAATAATTCACAAACATTTTAGTGTGGAGGGTGAGCTTGTTTTTTTGAACATAAAATATTTATTCTTGTTTCAATATTTGTAATGGCTGGTCTGATTGTACTCTACTTCTACTTTATCAGATTTATTTATTATCATTAACTAAAATTTAAAGTCACATAATACAAAAAAAAAGCTTCAAATTAAGTAAAATATTAATTTTGGGTCGCGACCCGCGGGTATAAACTACTAAAATCCGTTATAAGTGCTAAGGCATTGTATGCATCCGAAGTATGGGGATTAAGATACACGGATAAAGTTGAAACACATCAAATACGATTTATAGAGAGCATCTTACATTGCCCTAGGAATACTCCCAACTATATGTTACGTATGGAGACTGGTATAGATCACAGTGCACACGAAATTTGGAAAAGAGCGCTTAATTTGTGGCAGAAAATTTTAAATATGAATAATGATCGATACCCAAAAATATTGTATAATCACTTTCTAGAGTTGGACAAAATACCAAGCAATAAAATAACCATAAACTGGTGCTCACAAATTAAAGAATTTTTACAATAAAATCAAACCAATATATGGGAAACACAATTCATAAATAAATCTAAAATTCAACTTATAATTTCAAACTTCTGTTTATCTCTGCGTGCATTAGATAAATTTAGTGCTAGTAATGGAAAATATAACACTCATTTTAAATTACTTAAACATGACTTTGAAACTGAAAATTATTTTAAAATAAAAATACCGCTGGTAAAACTAAGAATTTTTCTACAACTAAAACTGTCAAATAAACTAAAAATAATTTTATTCTTTAAAAGTATAAAAAACGAACTCAATGCAGAAGAAAACTGCTTAATTTGCAACCTCCACCGGCCTGAGAATTTGTATCACTTTCTTATCGAATGTCCAATGTATAATGCTATAAGAAACTCATACTTACAAAGGTATCTAAATGAGAATGTAAATGAATGTAATATGTATACAATCTTCCAAAATCCTGATGTAAATAAAATCAAAAACATATTCTATTACACTGTAAACTCTATAAAGTTGAGAATTTTCTACTTATACGAATAGTTTTAAGTTTGTTAATTATAGGTATATGTGTATAAGAAATCATACAGCGATATCAAAAATAAATATGTATAAAAAGTAAGAAGCTCATATATAATGTTAAATATCAAACGATATTGTATTTAATATGTTTATTATTACTACTGTTACTAATTTAATTTTAATTGTAAAGATTTATAATTTGGAAATTGCCAGCCACTATTGATATAAGAATGTAATTTCTTTACAAACAATAAACTTAATCTAATCTAATTTAATAAAATATTATTAGGCCGAACAAACAGGTTACTAATTTTAGAATATTACAAAGAAATTTTTGACATCCCATAAAACAATTGTTGCTGTCATTAAAAATTAGTTGTTTGACATTTGGATGGACTGCTAGATTAAATTTATTTTAAAAATTTAGCGGTGCAGACACTCAGATTTTATTTTTCTCTGTGTGAACCGTAACAGATATCACAAATTACACACAGAGAGAAAAGTTTACTATTGAATGTATCTTTCTGAAGAAAAATAATTTCACGTTTTCGGCGTGGCCATTAAAAAGTTACAGTCTATTAATGTTGGGACACCTACGTTTTATACACTAGTGGTTCACTAATAATAACAAGTATCATCTTAAAAGATGACTTATAATCATATAAATTGTCATAGCAAATTTCATCCAAATCGAATAAAGCGTCCGATTATTATAAGCAAAATGAATTTGTTTTCGAAGAATTTTGATGCAGAATTCTGGCTAAATAGTACACTTTCCGGTAGAAGCAAGTTTGGTTAAATCGACTTATTTTAGCCTCGGGAATCTGTGGTTAAGCCATGTCCCCCTATTTGAGAGACACCCTGTATACAGGGTGTTATGTAAGTAGTGTTCGACGCTTAACCCATGGTAGAACTGATCCCATAGATAGTAAATCTGGCAATAATTTTTGTTTAACATACTTTCTACAAGAACTAAAGGCCTTTAAAACTGACCAATCACGTCATAGTTCAAAACTTTATAAAAAAGTAAAAATCAATGTGTTCTCTAGAAAAAATGTGATACCTGTCACAAATGACATATAAGATTATTGGCGTCGCAACAAACTTCAGATTTTCATAATGAAAAACTACATGTTTATGAGCACTGATTAGAAGTATAATTAGATTAACAAATAAATAAAATGGATGAGTACAAAGTAATTCAAAATAATTTTTGTTGAAATGTCTAGGAAACATAAATGCATAGGTACATAACGCATATTCAACTTTATGGGTTAGCATAAACCCGATAATATCAATAAAAGCTCAACTGACTCACTCTACTCTCTTAACAACATTCTTACTTACATCTTCATACAGAAATATTCCTAATATTAAACTCAAAACTAAATACTTTACAGAATATGTTCAAAATTACCCTCGTTTTGTTGAATACAAAATCTTAATCTTCGTAATAAAGATTCTTTAACTGAAACCAGTACATCTTGATCAACTCGAATTTCGTTGGAAGCATTATGAATTCTATTTAACAAATCGTTTCTGTCTCGAGGTACAGTAACGTCCTATATTAATGTCTTCCTATGGCCCCAAAAGTAAAAATCTAATGGGTTAAGGTTTGGGGACTTAGGGGGCCAAGATACAGGTCTACTTCTGCCGATCCAGTGATTGCCGAACGCATTATTTAAATAATTTCTTACAGCACGGTGAAAATGAGGCGGTGCGCCATCCTGCATAAACCACAAATTCATTCTTACTACTAATGGCAGATTGTCAATGTAGCTTTCCACATCCGTACGCAAAAAGTTCAAATATAAATCCCCATTTAATCGTTCAGGTAAAAGGAAACGTCCAACTACTTCATTCCTAAAAATACCAGCCCAAACATTTACCGAGAATAAATGTTGAGTGTGCCGGGATCTTGTTAATAAAGGATTGTTGATGGACCAGTAGTGAAGATTCCTCAAGTTTGAAATTCCATTCCTCGAAAAATTACACTCATCACTGAACATTATGTTATTTATAAATTCTGGATCCTGATTATGTCTATGTAGGAGCCACTGAGAAAATTCATTCTGCGAACATGAACTTCTGGTTGCAAAGCTTGCACGCGATAATAGTGGTAAGGATGTAAATTTTCTTTTTTAAATAAATTCCAGGATGTAAATGTAATGTTCCTACCCTACGGCTTACTTGTCTAATACTTAAATTTGGATTTTCATTACTCAATTCCAAAATTTCTTCATATCGTTCAACAGCGGTGGCATCAGAATTCCTGCCAAGATCCCAAGTATTTTGCTGGAAGGTTCCAAATTCGCGTAGATGTTGATGAGTTCGGATAAAAAGAGCACGACTATTTTGTAATGTCTCGCCATAATCCATATGCATGTCTGTATACTCTTGGTTGGTGAAGGTAAATGGCATTTTGAGAATATAAAAAAAAAACAGAATATAAATTGTACGTCTATGCAAAAAAAATATTAAACGTCAGATTGACAATCAATATTTTTTCCAGAGAACACATTGATTTTTACTTTTTTATAAAGTTTTGAACTATGACGTGATTAGTCAGTTTTAAAGGCCTCTAGTTCTTGTACCATGGGTTCAGCGTTGAACACTTACTTACATAACACCTGTATATATAATTATATTATATTTGTATGGTGTCTTATTTAAAATACACAAATATAAAACATGGCGCAGTCGTAAATGAAAGAAAGATTAAGAAATAGAAGATGTAATAAGTAAAGGTGAAATAGTATAACCTAAAATTCTTGCACGTGCGGAAAGAAAACGTAAATAATGGAAGCCAGTGCAAAATTGCCTGCTGCTTTAAGTTTGGAAGGTAATGTTACAAAGAACTGGCAGAAATTTAAACAACATTTAGAAATATATATAGAAGCCACCGACAACAATGAGAAAACTGATTCAATGAAGGTTGCAATTTTGCTAATTATTGGTGAAGAAGGAGTAGAAATTTACAATAATTTCAAGCTCACAGCAAGTGAAAAAAAGTAATATGAAAAGGTAATAAAAGAATTTGAGAAATATATGACTCCCAAGGTAAACATTGTATATAGTCCAGTCATTAGGTAGATTTACTCTGCAAAAGGTCGGGCATTTATGATTTTTGAATATATTATATATTTAGGGGTCCTAATAAAAAATGCAAGTTTTCCCCCTCCGGGGCCTTCGGGAAGCACCGCCAACTTGGGAAAAAAGGCGCAAAAAAGCGGTTTTTCTATATATCTCTTTACCTATTTGCATTAGGGCAAAATAGCTATTTATGAATTGGTTGAAAATAAAATTCCCTACAACTGTCTTATAAACATTTTTTTCTATAACCAATAGATAGCGAGCTACAGCGCTTTAAACAGAGCATATTTTTAAAAAATTCCCTAATGCTTAATTTAGATCATACGAGTATATTATAAATTTTTATTTTATTTTTTTCAAATTAATTATTATTATTCATTAATTATTAGTATTTAACTACTATACATACATATTAGTTATTGTTCATTGTTTTATTTTCATTCTAAAGACGTTTTATAGTCCAGGAAATTTATGATTTTACCTCAAAGTAATTACAAGAAAAGCTTTTAAATGGAATCCTATCCAGAAAATGCGCTGAATAACATATCAAAAATTTTCGGATATCGGAACACGGAACCTCCCGCCAATTGGGAAAAATGACGGCATATTTATGTTTTTGGCCATTTGCTCAAAACAATTATGAAAGATATTAAAATTACTTAAAAAACAAACAATATTACATATTTAATACATAGTCCAATAGGTTTCACTATTTATAACAGTTTACATTCGTCGTGGCATCGAAAGAAGTAAATCATTATAATAATTGTCAATGTTTTCCTGCAATTTTTAATTTTATTATCCATCACTCTGACCTTGTTAAAGATACGATAACGCGGTTTGAAAATTTGAATTGAACATGAAATTCTCTTTCATATGAAGTATTACACAAATTTTTCTGAAGGCGATTTACGAGTTACTAACAAATTAAACTCACATGAAATTCCTCTAAAATTTTAAACAACTGAAAATCGGCTCTTTTCTCAATTTCTCATCAACCACTTTGACACATATTAAATACTTAATATTGTTTATCTTTAATCGTGTCGAAATTTTGCATGAAAATTTGAAAATGAGCCGATTTTCAGATGTTTAAAATTTTAGAGGAATTTCAAGTGAATTTAATTTGTTAGTTACTCGCAAATTGCTCATCGGAATTTTTTTTGTAATAATTGAGATAAAAGAGAATTTCATGCTGAATTCAAATATTTAAACCGCGTTATCTTATCTTTAATAAGATCAGAGTGATGGATGATAAAATAAAAAAATGCAGGAAAACATTGACAATTATTATAAAAAAAGACATCAATAATTTACTTCTTTCGATGCCACGACGAATGTAAACTGTTATAAATAGTGAAATCTATTAGACTATGTATTAAATATGTAATATTGTTTGTTTTTTTAAGTAATTTTAATATCTTTTATAATTGTTTTGAGCAAATGGCCAAAAACATAAATATGTCGCCATTTTTCCCAATTGGCGGGAGGGTTTCATGCTCCGATATCCTAAAAATTTTAATATGTTATTCAGCGTATTTTCTGGATAAGATTCCGTTTAAAAGCTTTTCTTGTAATTACTTTGAGGTAAAATCATAAATTTCCGAGACTATAAAACGTCTTTAGAATGAAAATAAAACAATAAACAATAACTAATATGTATGTATGGTAGTTGAATAATAATAACTAATGAATAATAATAAGTATTTAAAAAAAAATTAAAAATATATAATAAAATATGATCTAAATAAAGCATTAGGGAAATTTTTAAAAATTTGCTTTGTTTGAAGCGCTGTAGCTCGCTATCTATTGGTTATAGAAAAAAATGTATTAGAAGACAGTTGTAGGGAATTTTATTTTCAACCAATTCATAAATAGCTATTTTGCCCTAGTGCAAATAAATGAAGAGATATTTAGAAAAAACCGCTTTTTTGCGCCTTTTTTCTCAAGTTGGCGGTGCTTCCCGAAGGCCCCCGAGGGGGAAAACTTGCATTTTTTATTGGGACCCCTAAATATATAATATATCCAAAAATCAGAAATACCCGACCTTTTGTGGAATAAACCCTTATTTTTCTACCAAATGACTGGACTAATATGAGAGGTTTGTTTTCTATAAAAGAGAACAAGAGTAAAGCGAAAATATTGACCATTTTAAACAAGATTTAACGAAACTTGTAAAAACATGTGATTTTGGTGAGCAAGAAGATGCAATGCTACACGACAGAATAGTTCTGGGAATTAAAGATAAAAAATTACAAGAAAAGCTGTTGAACATTAGAAAGTTAAATTTAGAACAAGCAATTGAAATCTCCAAAAATAGCGAAATAATAAGTAAGCAAATAAAAGAAGTGCAGAATGAAGAAAACGGTGGAAACGTAATGTATATAGGCAAGCAGAAAATAAGAAGTCAAAATAAGAAGAATGAAGCAGAAATTAGAAACAATGAATATTTATGTAAACGATGCAAGCTGAAACATAAACCAAGATCATGTCCAGCCTATGGTAAGACCTGCAGAAAATGTGGCAAGTTAACTCACTTTGCAAAGACGTGATGCATAAAAAATATAAAAGAAATCCAAGAAAATGAAGCGTCTCAAGAATCGACTGAGGATAATGAGGAAAATTTATTTATGGGGTCACTTCAGATCACAGGAGCCCAGCAGGTCAGATAAGTAAAGAATTCTCCAAGGCGTGGTACAAAACTATAAATTGCGGTAATAAAGACAAAGTTTTCAAATTAGGCACTGAAGCCGAGATAAATGTACTGCCATTAAATTATTTTTTTAGGTGGTTATTAATAGAGTACTAAAAATTCTCATCGGTGCATATAACAGCCCGTATCATTTTTTCAAGTAGCCGTACCACTTACGTATTTTGCAAGGACGTTACTACAACACCCCCAAGTAATTTCATATACAGTTAGTTTAAATATACAGAGGATGAGACATACATTTTTAGGTGATTATTAATAAAGAGTGCTAAAAATTCTCATCGGTGCATATAATAGCCCGTATCTTTTTTTTTTGTAGCCGTACCACTTCCATATTTTGCACGGACGTTACTACAATACCCCTAAGTAATATCATATGCAAATAGTTTAAATATTCAGGGGATGAGAAATAAACTTTTAAGTGATTATAATAAAGAGTGCTAAAAATTCACATCGGTGTATATAACAGCCCCTATCATTTTTTCAAGTAGCCGTACCACTTTCATATTTTGCATGATCGTTACTACAACACCCCTAAGTAATATAATATACAAATAGTTTAAATATTCAAGGGATGAGACATAATTTTTTAAGTGATTATTAATAAAGAGTGCTAAAAATTCTCATCGGTGCATATAACAACCCCTATCACTTTTTTAAGTAGCCGTACCCCTTCCATATTTTGTGTGGACTTTGCTACAACACCCAAATGTAATTTCAAATACAGTTAGTTTAAATATTCAGGGGATGAGATTTAAATTTATAAGTGACTATTAATAAAGGGTGCTAAAAATATATAATAGCTCCTATCATTTTTTTGTATAGCCGTACCACTTTCATATTTTGTATAGACAACACCCCCAAGTAATTTCATATACAGTTAGTTTATATATTCAGGGGATGAGACATTCATGTTTAAGTGACTATTAATAAAGGGTGCTAAAAATTCTCATCGGTGCATATAACTGCCCCTATCATTTTTTTGTGTAGCCGTACCACTTACATAATTTGCATGGACGTTACTACAACACTTCCAAGTAATTTCATGTACAGTTAGTTTAAATATTCAGGGGATGAGCTATAAATTTATAAGTGAATATTAATAAAGAGGGGTAAATGACAGGGGCTATTATATATTTTTAGCACCCTTTATTAATAGTCACTTAAAAATTTATGTCTCATCCCCTGAATATATTAACTAAATATAAATGAAATTACTTAGGGTTGTTGTAGTAACGTCTGTACAAAATATGAAAGTGGTACGGTTACACAAAAAAATGATACGGGCTATTATGTGCACTGAAGAGAATATTTAGCACTGTTTATTAATAATCACTTATAAAGTTAAATCTCATCCCCTGAATATTTAAACTAACTATATATGAATTTACATGGGGGTGTTGTAGCAACGTCGACACAAAATATGGAAGTGGTACGGCTACTTAAAAAAGTGATAGGGGTTGTTATATGCACCGATGAGAATTTTTAGCACTCTTTATTAATAATCACTTAAAAATTTATGTCTCATCCCCTCTATATTTAAACTATTTGTATATGATGTTACTTAGGAGTGTTGTGGTAACGTCCATACAAAATAAGGAAGAGGTACGGCTACAAAAAAAAAAAAAAATGATAGGGGCTGTAATTTGCATTGATGAGAATTTTCAGCTCTCTTTATTAATATTCACTTGAATATATATGTCTCATCCCCTGAATATTTAAATTAAATGTACATGAAATTACTTAGGGGTATTGGAGTAACGTCTATACACAATATAAAAGTGGTACGGCTACAAAAAAAAAAAAAAAAAAATATAGGAGCTGTTATTTACACCGATGAGAATTTTTAGAACTCTTCATTAATAACCACTTAAAAATTATGTCTCATCCCCTGAATATTTAAACTATTTGTACAAGAAATTACTCAAGGGTGTTCTAGTAACATCTGTACAAAATATGGAAGTGGTACGGCTACACAGAAAATAATAGGGGCTGTTATATTTACCAATGACAATTTTTAGCACTTTTTATTAATAATCACCTAATAATGTATGCCTCATCCCCTGAATATTTAAACTAAATCTACATGAAATTACTTAGGGGTGTTATAGTAACGTCCGTACAAAATATAGAAGTGGTACGGTTACACAAAAAAATGATAGGGAATGTTATATGTCCCAATGAGAATTTTTAGCACACTTCATTAATAATCACTTAAAAAATTATGTCTCATCCCCTGTATATTTAAACTATTTGTACATGAATTTACTCAGCGGTGTTCTACTAACGTCCATACAAAATATGGTAATGGTACGTCTGCACAGAAACATTATCGGGGATGTTAAATGTTTTGAGGAAGAAGTAGCACTCTTGTCAATAATTACATAAGAATTTATAATTCCTACCTTGAATATTTAAACAAAACCTACATTAAATTACTCAGGGGTGTCGTGGTAAACATCCTGATAGATTATTTTTTTATTATTATCATGTTTTCAAAAGATGACAACACTTTTGATGCCTGCAGTACATAGACTTTCAAGGCTACGCAACACTTGTCTAGAATCGAATCGGCCGCTAGCTTCACTCTGATTAGGTTTTTTTAATTCAATTTTGACGTTTTAAATTGTCATTATTAACTCCATAGCAACATCTATAAGTAACACTTTTTTCACATGTGAATTAAAATTTTTTAAATCACTCTCACAAAATTTTAATTCACTCTACAACAAATAATGCATTTAAAATAACATCAGGTACGAAAACAACACTTACCATAATATTTAACAGACTTTATCAGCAATTTTCATTAGTTTTCACGGCACAAATGACAGACAATAAAGCATTTTAAATATATGACTTGACGTCTATCAGCGACGATTGTCATGCTCAGCTTACTAACTGATCAGTTTTTTATTTTGTCAAAATTAAATATTATAATAGTTTTATTAGTATTTCGTCAAAATTGAATAAAATATTGTACAAACCATGTGAGCTAAGAATGTTTATTCATTCGAAGAAATTAACTCACTCGCCCTTACGGGCTCGTGAGCTAAACTTTATTCTCATGAATAAACATTACCTTAGCTCACTTGGTGTGTAAATATCTATTATTTAGGCACTTATATACTAAATAACCTGCATAGTAGTTAGTTATTTAATTTATTTCAAATATCGTGACGTCCAATACTGCCTTTTTCGAAAGGAAAGGTCCTACAGTTAATGTTCCAAGAATCTTATGAAATTAAGTGAGTGCGAGAAAGAAGGATGAAATATTCATGAATACTGAAATTCCAAGATTTTATATAGGTACCCAATGGAACAAAAATTTAAGATTAAGATTAACTATGAACTATGAGTTCTTGTTGAAATGTGTGAACGCACCCCATAAATCTATTGTGTTAATATAGTTACTAATAAAAAATGTTGGTAAACAAAATATATAGTTCATTTGTTATGTTTTTGATGTGTCAAATAATGTTTATTGTTCTTCATTATAATAAAATAAAATAAACCAGTTTATAATAAAATAGTGTCTTATTTCAAGAGAAAAATACATTTTCAACTGGTTATGGGCCCAGGACGACGAAAGGTTTAAATAATAAACCTAAACCTTGAGATAAGGCACGTGTTTCTTGAGACGTATATCTTTCGACGTAAAAGTAACATTTTTTTATATATTTCCGGTGTACCTGAAAAATCATGGCGCAACAAAGTAATTATCCTTCAATCGAAAAGTTAATTGGAAGAGAAAATTATAATTGCTGGAAATTCGCAATGCAGGCATGTCTCGAATTGGAGGATCTATGGGGCTGCATAATCGGCAATGCAACACATATATCGCTGATACGAAAAAAGACACGCGAGCTCGAGCCAAAATTATCCTTTCTGTTGACAAGGCGATTTTCACATACATAAGAGATACAAAAACAGCAAAGGAATCTTGGAACAAACTTCAAGAAACCTTTGAAGATTCGGGACTCACACGGAAGGTCGGGCTTTTAAGGCAGTTGGTGACAACACAGCTGTCAAAATGCAGTTCTGTCGAAGAATATGTAAATCGAATAATGACAACTGCTCAACGTCTCAACGAATTAAATTTTGAGGTAAAAGATGAATGGATCGGAACGTTATTACTTGCAGGTTTACCAAATGAATATCGTCCAATGATCATGGCTCTAGAAAATTCAGGTACAAAAATCACTGGTGATTCCATCAAAGTTAAACTATTGCAAGAAGTAAAGGGGCATGAAAATACAAAAAAATGCTGAAAGTGATTCAGCATTGTATTCAAAATCGAATACAAGATCAAAGGAACATGCACCAAAGGGTCCGAAATGTTATAATTGCAATAGATATGGACACATTTCAAGATATTGCAGAAATCGTCAAAACAAAAATGAACAAGCAAAAGGAGCAAATATGAAAAAGGCATTCGCCATATATGGCTCAAACAGCGTAGAAAGTAACATAGACTGGTATGTAGATTCGTGTGCCTCTAGTCACATGACAAATAACGTAAAATTATTGAAAGATAAGAAAGAAAACAGAGATTCCAAAATAATGATAGTAAGTACAGCAGTTGAAATGGTAGAGTTGTCAGTATCTGTGAATAAACAAACAGATATTATTGAAGCAAATGATGTGCTGTACATACCAGGAATAGCAACAAATTTATTATCACTAAGTAAAATTGTAGAAAAGGGCCATACAGTAACATTTGGTCCAAATGGTTGTAAAATTCAGAATTTACATGGAAAAGTTATAGCTACTGCAACAGAAGATGAAGGAATCTATAAATTAAATAGAAGAAATGAAAAGGCATATGTCGCTACAAATACCAACAGAAACAATTTGTGGCACCGAAGACTAGGACATATGAAAAGGAAGAATATGGGTTTGCTCGCAAATGGTTCGGCTACGGGAATCACGCTTACAGAAATTGAAAAGGATCCATGTGTTATATGTCTTGAGGGAAAACAACATCGACAGCCATATAAAGTGAGCAAAACACATTCCAAAGATTTGTTAGAACTAGTCCATTCCGACTTATGTGGGCTAATGGAAACAACATCTATTGGCGGATCCAGATATTTCCTTACCTTTGTTGACGATTATTCAAAAAAGGTATTTATTTATTTTTTGAAACACAAAAATCAAGTAACTAATACCTTTTCAGACTGCTAAGCCTTTGCAGAAACGCAAACCGGAAAGAAATTGAAAGTTATTCGTACTGACAGAGGTACGGAATATGTGAACGAAGATATGGCAGATATTCTTAAAAAAGCAGGTATTTGTCATCAGCGAACAGTCGCCTATACGCCAGAACAAAACGGTACAGCCGAGCGTATGAATCGTACCATTGTTGAAAAAGCAAAAACCATTATATTTGAAGTCGAACTGTCAAAGGAATATTGGGCTGAAGTTGTTTCTACGGCGGTGTACTTAATTAATAGAACTCCGGCAAAGATAATAGGCAACAAAACCCCTGAAGAGATTTGGACTGGTAAAGTTCCCGACATACAACATCTTCGTATAATTGGAAGTGATGCTATGGTACATATCCCAAAGCAAAAAAGATTAAAGTGGGATAAGAAGTCAGAAAAATTCACATTCGTTGGTTATTGCGAGAACACGAAAGGATATAGATTTATTCATCCAATGTCGAAGAAGGTTACAATAGCCAGAGATGTATTTTTGGAGAATGATTGCAAAAGTAAATCATTTAACAATAAATCCGCGATTGAAGATGGTAACGTACAAGTCATTGAAGGTACTGAAACTAAAAAACGACAAATGGTGAATATTTTGGATAACCACCAGGAAGAAGAAGAAGAAATAAGCAATACAACGAGCCAAGATACTGCGACATTCGAAGAAATCATCGAAAGAGAAGAAACGGAATAAGATTATCAACAATTGAGGCGTGCAGAACGAACTGCGAAGCCAAAAGAATTCAAAGACTACGTCACATATTTAGCACCAGAAAGCAAAAATGAAGATCCACAAACTGTGGAGGAAGCCTTAGACTCACCGAACAGAGAAGATTGGATCCAAGCCATAAAGGAAGAAAACGATTCCTTGATAAAAAATAAAACTTGGACTTTAGTGGACACCCCCCACCCCCCCACCCCCCATAAATAAGAAGTTACTGACAACAAAATGGGTGTTTAAAAGAAAGTTTAACGATCTAGATAAAACAAGCAAATTCAAGGCAAGACTTGTGGCAAAAGGTTGCGCTCAAATTGCAGGTATAGATTATCAAGAAACTTACTCTCCAGTGGTGAAATACAGTTCAATCAGATATCTACTTGCTTTGGCGTCGAAGGAAAATATGGATGTGGATCACATGGATGTCAAGACCGCTTACCTCCATGGAGAACTCACTGAAGAAATATATACCAAGCCACCGAAAGAAATTGCTGGTAATAGTAAGAAAGTATGGCGTCTCAACAAGGCATTATACGGATTGAAACAAAGTGGTCGTGCATGGAATAAAAAGTTGGACGACGCTTTGACGAGGATAGGATTGGTCAAATCAAAGGCCGATCAATGCGTTTACTATAAAATGGAAAACAAAGGGATACTGATAATAATAGTTTATGTGGATGATTTATTGATATTCTCAAATAACAACAAAATGAAGAATGACATTAAATAAAACTTAAAAGAAATATTTGAGATGAAAGACCTAGGACCAGCAAAACACGTTTTGGGCATGAATATCACAAGAGATCGGAAGCAAAATAAAATATGGATCGTCAAAGAGATTACATTCTGAAAGTACTCAAAAAATTCAACATGGAAGAAAGTGTACCTGTAACCACACCATTACATCCTAACACCAAGCTGGACCAACAGAAGATACCTGAATCAACAAATGAAGATAACGAAAAGGAAAGTATTCCTTATCAAGAAGCCGTAGGCAGTTTGTTATACACGGATCAAATATCAAGACCAGACATTACTTATGCCGTCAGTCTCGTGAGCAGATTCAATAAGAATTACAACAAAGTTCATTGGTCAGCTGTAAAGAGAATTATGCGCTAATTAATTGGAACTAGAGACTATAAATTAGAGTTCAGTAAAGATGGCAATCAGAAACTTTAAGTGTTTAGTGATGCAGATTGGGCTAACGATTCCACAGACAGACGTTCGGTTTCGGGTGTTTGTGTTAGATTGCAAGGTGATTTAATTTCTTGGTTTAGCAAGAAACAAACAACTGTAGCCCTATCAACGACCGAGGCCGAATTCATGGCTCTTGCTGCTTCGTGTCAAGAAACTTTATGGCTAATAAATTTAATTAAAGAAATAGACGAAAACTTAGTGAACAAACCGATAAATATATTTTGTGAAAACAAAAGTGCTATGTTTTGCAAAAAATTCTAATTGTACTCAACGTTCAAAACATATAGATATACGTTATAATTTTGTGAAAGAACATGTAAATATTGGTACTATTGTAATTAATTGTTGCCTACAGAAAAAATGGTAGCAGATACATTAACAAAACCTTTATTTACAGAAAAATATTTATATTGTAATCGAGAAATGGGATTGAGAAAGCTTTGATTTAATGTTGTTTGTTCATGGGGGAATGTTGAAATATGTGAACGCACCCCATAAATCTATTGTGTTAATATAGTTACTAATAAAAAATGTTGGTAAACAAAATATATAGTTCATTTGTTACGTTTTTGATGTGTCAAATAATGTTTATTGTTGTTCATTATAATAAAATAAAATAAACCAGTTTATAATAAAATAGTGTCTTATTTCAACAGAAAAATACATTTTCAACTATTCTTAGGACCTCTGGCATGGTTCACATGTTGAGTAATCCTAACCTACTCTCAAATAAAAGGGTTCTTAAGACCTCTGGCATGGTTTACACGTTGAGTAATCCTACTTTCCCTTTACCTCTTTAATACTATTTCGCATAAATTTTACTGAAGATGAGAACTTTGTTCTTGAAATACGTATCTAGCTTAATTTTTCATTTAATTTTAAGGTTAAGGGTAATTTTTAATTTTATTATTAAGCATTATTATTTATTTAAAAATGCACAAGAGATAGGTGTAAATTTACAAGTTTTCAAATAACGAAATCATTAAATACATACGAGTATATTATAATCAACCAGTTGAAAGTTCCTATTTTCCCGCTCTTAAACGATAACCCTCAATGCTTAATAGAAAAATTCGCAAACCACTCATTTATTAAATTAGAATGGAATTAGGATGATATCTACTAAAAATTAATTAAATGTTTTTAATAATTCTATACTTATTTTTATTGTATGAAATGTACTAACAAAATTAAATTTTTAAGTTGACCAAATTACAGAATTTATTTTCCATTATCAAATAGCACAAAGTTGCATAATATAAGATAAAATCCAGACGGCAGTTTTATTTATTAAATTAATTTCTTATAACATGAATAATATTCACATCAAATATTTCAATATTACGGGTTTACTTAAAAAAAAATCACAAGATCTTTCGCCATTTCCTTATTAGGCGATGTAAGTATTGTACAATTTGACATTTCTAATACACACAAAAACACATATTTTCATTATATATTTTTTAATTCATTTTATTCATATTTATTCTTGTAATGTTCGAGATTCTTCCAATTCATTCATGAGATTGGCAGTATTTCTGCAGAGTATATGTAATATGTGAATCTAGAATTATAAATATTTAATTAATAATAAAATAAGAAATATTAAATGCACTTCCCAGAAAAAGTCTTCAGTAATGTCTCTGGGTTTTTGACACATTTATCTGTCAGTTACAAACATTTCAATTTTTCCACTTGTTTTCCATGGGCTGCGAGATACATTTACAACTTATTATAAATACAGGGTGTCACCGAAATGGCCTTCTTCGATATCTCGCTTATCGTTAGAAATACAGCAAAAATTTAATTACCGAATTTACTCGACTACACAAGGGGCACAACGTAAAATTATTTTCACATATACAGGGTGTTGCATTACAGCTGAGCAAAAATTGTTTGTCTATTCTTAAATGGAACACCCTATATATTTTTATATATTTTGAATTGTATTACATTCCTCTATACGAACATATAAAATTTGTTTTAGTTTTCCGCGGCGTTGCCAAGTTATTTCGTTTTTTTCTAAAAAAAAGACCTAAAACACGCACTAATTTAGAAAGGCATACTGAAGTTATTTTAATAGTAAAAATTAAGATTTTTATTTCTGTGTAACTACAAACTATACTCTATGTTTTCGTATACTTTCTTTTACATATTATTTATACAGGGTGTTAAATAAAGAGAATCAAATTTAATGAATATCAAATGCCCATAACTCGACATTTTCAAATGGAACATCCTATATTTTATTATTCAGTTGTGTTCCTTTTTGTATTCTCTTTAAATGTTATTAAGGGTATACTATGCCTAAAACCAAAAATTTCGGAGATTTTCACCATTTTTCTCTAAATTTATGTGTTTGAATTAAAAACTAAATCAAGTATTCCATAAAAATTGTGTTTTTAATAAGAAACAATTGCAATAATGACGGTAGCATTAGCAGTAATCAATAAATAAAACTGGTTATTATTAATATTAATAAAGCGACATTAGTTTGTGGCGGTTCAATAGTTTAAATCAAGTAGACCGCCACGTTACTACCCAACCATAACAAAAATATTTATTATAATAATATATTCTATTTTTTTATTGATCAATATATGTCAAAATTTACAGTTCAAAATACTATTATTTATTTCATTTATTTATTCTATTTTATTCAAATAGTAAGCATAAACGTGAAGCTTATATCTTGTAGCGGCTGATCACGCTACAAGTTCGTTGCCGACCTGCTGGTGCTGTCTTTGTTAGTTGATATTTTATTTTCTCTCTAGTTAATGTACGAGTAGATCTTTTAACTAGATATGTTGTACTGACGAGATCAAATAAGAGTAAAACACGTGTCTACAGCTGCTATAAAAAATAAATTTTACTAGTTGTTTTCATAATATCAATTTAGAATATAATTAATTGTGAAAATCTCCGTAATTATTGGTTTTAGGCATAATATACCCTTAATAACATTTAAAGAGAATACAAAACGGAACACAACTGATTAATAAAATATAGGGTGTTCCATTTGAAAATGAATTTCAAATGGCCATCCATTTGAAATTCATTAAATTTTATTCGCTTTATTTAACACCCTAATATCGAGAGCCATTTCGGTGACTCACCCTAGAAGATATAATAAAAATTTGAAATATATCGGAAAATTTCAAAAAGTAATATTTAAAAGATTATTTTAAAGGAACTATTACTTACGGCTGGCCAATTGTTACCAAAATCTAAACAGCTATACATAAATATATATATATATATATATATATATATATATATATATATATATATATATATACAGTGTGAACATTGAAAACCGTGACATAGGCGTTTAACAGGGGAAAACAGTTTTTTGCAAATATGATCTGTCCCGTAAGAGTGTAGTGGGAGTTTTTGATATGCTTAGAAAGATTATTTAATTTGGCAACGAAGAGTATCTAAATACTTTTAATTTAATGCTTTATTATTGAAATATTTACGAAAATATAATGTTACTTGATAGTTATTACTTATAACTTACTAAAAACAGTAATCATGGAAACGTGTTCGGTAGCTGACTTGGTTAAATCAAGGGTCCATGATTATTTTTCACTAGTTCAAATCCCTCCCAGTTCAAGTTAATATTTTTATTATTTTTATATTTATTTTGTAAAATTTATTATTAAATAAATTACAAAATTAAAACTAATAATTTTTTGGTACATCAAGTATTTTATTGACTAAATGTACAAGAAGTGAAATAAATATGTAAATTTAAGCGAAATTAAGTTTAGTTTTATGTTCGTCATTAACGCAACCCGGTTTTTCAAATTTTAAAATGATTCGTCTAGTTCTTTCATGAGATGCAATTTGTCTATCAGAATATATCCTAGCAAAAAAATCTCGAATTTCTCGTAAACTCATCCCTTGATTGTAATATTTAATTATACTAATTTTTTCTTCTAATGAAAAATCCATTGGATTTACAATGTTTTCGGAAAGAATATATTTAATAATACAAAAATAATAAAAAATTTAACTTGAACCGGGAGGGATTTGAACTAGTGAAAAATTGTCATGGAGCCTTGATTTAACCAAGTCAGCTATCGAACACGTTTCCATGATTACTGTTTTTAGTAAATTATAAGTAATAACTGTCAAGTAGGATTATACTTTCGTAAATATTTCAATAATAAGGCATTAAATTAAGAGCATTTAGATACTCTTGGATGCCAAATTAAACAATCTTTCTAACCATATCAAAAACTCCCACTATAGTCTTACGGGACAAATAATATTTGAAAACAAATGTTTTCCCATGTTAAACGCCTATGTCACGGTTTTCAGTGTTCACACTGTATATATATATATATATAAATGAAATATGAGGCGCGGACAGCCACGTGACTTTGACAAGTATTTGCAGGGCTTAAACAAGGTTGCCAATTATGCAACTTGTGTTGCTATCTACGATACAAAGATTTCTTGGAGCGCTAAATTTGTGGAAAACCATCAGTTGAATATCGAACATCTTGTGCCTCTTATCAACCTTGAGTTTTCTCGTGCTGTTTTCTTTTTTTGGGAAAATGTCTTATTTTAAAAGTTTAGGTCCTGCCGTTCAGGCTCCGTGTTTAACAAAAATAAGTGCTATTAATAATATACGAGTAGATCCTTATGAATGCGTGATATAAAAATATTTCCTAATATTGAATATGGAGATATTCGCAATTATTTTGTGGATACTGTAAGTGCATACTCACACAACGAATTTAAAGCATATAAAAGTTTAGATTCGTAGTTTTATAAACATGGTTGGGTACAGGACATTATTGTAGCAAAAGTGGGAGACAAATTTCAATTCTTGGCAAGGTGAGTAAAATAAAAATTTTACCCTTACATTTTATTTAATTTAATACTTAAATAACTTTCGTAGGTACGGCATTCACAAAAGATAAATAAGAAATGTTTACAACCATGGGCGATTGTAATAGATGATGATGGCACTGTTTTAAGTGGTCATTGTGACTGTAGGGCTGATCTTGGGGAAGCTTGTAACCAATGCAATTATTTGTTGCGACTGTTGTGGACATGGATGCATCGAAGTGAAATATCCATACTGCTTGAAGGAGAGTTCTTTGTAGGAAAACCTCCCGAAATATATAAAAAATGGGAAATTGATGGGAGAATCATCAATATTATTATCATGTCCAATTGCAAATGATCATTTGCCATAAACAGTATTTGGCCTTTGTAGTATAGACAAAAAATGATTTATTTATAGAAAGAATAGACTTCATTGAAGATTTTAGGCTCACAGAAAGTCAAAGAGCAACCAAATTTTGGAAAGAAGTTATTGTGCCAGAATTGTTAGATATGTAGAAATATTTTAGTTATAAATGAACATTTCATTACTTTTATGTTTTATTTAGGGAAGTATTACACAAAATTAAGTCATATTGAGGAAAGTGTTTCGCTAGATGGATCAAGCAAGGACGAAAGTACAATTCAACCCTCTACTTCCCGAAGCGAGTGGTGCTGTTGCAGGAAACCGGATGATGTCCCATGGTTAAATGTTTACAGGAATCCTGTATTATGCAGTAGTACCATGTTGCTTGCGTCGGGCTGAATCGAACACCAAAAGGTTGGATTTGTACTGACTGCAAAAATACAGGTTTTACGATAAAGGGATTGAAAAAAAAAGAATTAAAACTTCATTTAATTTTAAATAATAGGGTCACATAGATTTACTAAATCACAAACAAATACTATTTTGTCCAAAACACAACAAATTTGTTTCAGAATTTTATATTTTTGCCTCAGTACTCCTATCACGCGTTCCACGTGAACCCTTACATGTGAAACTTTTCACGATTCTTCCAAATCTTCTGGGCACATTTTTTAAATTATCATATTACACTACCTTTCAAAAAAGCCAGTTGTTTCACTTCGGCTTTACAAATACGATTCTGTATTGAATCTTTAATGTGGAAACCTCTGTCTGCAACTATAATGTCATCCAGTACTAATTTCACATAATGTTTGAATTGTCAGAAATATTAGTTCATTAGAGTATATACTGTATTGCAGATAAGAATGGAGCTGCGGCGCCAGCCTGTTTTATACACATGAAACTTAGGAATTAGTTTTGTTTCATGTACACGTAAGACACACTTGTCAGATCGAACGTCAATTTTTTTTTTCATATTGTTTGCTCACACATAATACTATTTAACACCAATATTGCTCGTTTATATTGCATTCATATCTGCTACGACGTTTTGTTATAAATTTATCACTATCTTTTATACTAAATAATTTAATTCACTATCTATCTATCTATCTATCTATATATATATATATATATATATATATATATATATATATATATATATATATATATATATATATATATATTTCTTTAATCACGACGATCGGCGAAATTTTGCTCGCCTGTACAGACTAAACGGTACAAGCGATTTTAATGAAAAATTTTCTGGGATGTAGAGAATAATTCAACTTGATTTCCTGGTAATAGGAAATTTTTCTGTACGGTGCATAGTTTTTGTGTAAAATATTTTTGAAGGTGGGATTTTGGATTTTTAAAACAAAATATCTGAGTTCTCCATGAAAATTTTAAGACGAAAAACGTTTATTTGACATGTCAATCAGAACATTTAAATGGAATTATTCATGAAATGAGGACAATTTGAAAGAAGTTAAAATCATAAACATACATTATGGCAATGGGCCATTATTCCACAATAGTTGAAAATGTCTGAAACATTATATTTAAAAATTATAATATTTGAAGGTTCATGTCCGTGATTCATGGGTATTTGGAAAGTGTTGCCAAACATTCCATAAATAACTAAGTAAAAAACAAATATCCCAATGTCAAAATTTTGACGGCTCTATCGGCTATTATTTTTTTTGCATAAAGTTGTCAGAACCATGTCGTGTTTGGTATCAAATGAAAGGTAACCTCAAGGGCTGTCATGCAGAAATGTCAAAATTTTGACGGCTCGATCGGCTTTTGTTTTTTGTTTAAAGTTGTCAGAACAACGTCGTGTTTAGAATCAAATGAAAGGTAACGTCAAAGGCTGCCATGCAGAAATGTCAAAATTTTGACAGCTCGCTCGGGTTTTGTTTTTTGCTTAAAGTCAGAACCATGTCGTGTTTGGTATCAAAAGAAAGGTAACGTCAAGGGCTGCTATGCAGAAATGTCAAAAATTTGACAGCTCGATCGGCTTTTGTTTTTTGCTTAAAGTTGTTAGAATCATGTCGTGTTTGCTATCAAATGAGAGGGTTCGTCAAGGGCTGCCATGCAGACATTTTAAAAATTTGACAGCTCGATCAGCTTTTGTTTTTTGCTTAAAGTCGTCAGAACCATGTCGTGTTTGATATCAAATGAGAGGTACGGTCAATGGCTGTCATGCAGAAATGTCAAAAATTTGACAGCTCGATCGGCTTTTGTTTTTTGCTTAAAGTTGTTAGAATCATGTCGTGTTTGGTATCAAATGAGAGGGTTCGTCAAGGGCTGCCATGCAGACATGTTAAAAATTTGATAGCTCGATCGGCTTATGTTTTTTGCTTACAGTCGTCAGAACCATGTCGTGTTTGGTATCAAAAGAGAGGTAGGGTCAATGGCTGTCATGCAGAAATGTCAAAAATTTGTCAGAACCATGTCGTGTTTGGGCATTTAGGGTGGACAGGTTGCGTGGGCATTTTGGGTGGGCAGGTTGCGCGGGCATTTTGGGTGGGCAGATTACGTGGGCAGTTTGAGTGGGTAGGTTGCGTGGGCATTTTGGGTGGGCAGGTTGCGTGGGCAGTTTGGGTGAGCAGATTGCGTGAGCAGTCTGGGTGGGCAGGTTGCGTGGGCTGTTTGGGTGGGCGGGAAAAAAATATTTTGAAAAACTCTTAGCGTTAGCACTTTGCGTTTAAATTGTTCCTAGACGGATTGGACTTACGTAAAACTATTATAAAACACTATCGGCGGAGCCCTAGGGTATACTCGGCGTAGCCGAGTTTACGCTTGTTATAATGCTATTAGCCCTAATCCTTTCTTCTCTGGAACACAGTATATATATATATATATATATATATATATATATATAAAGGGGTGTAAAGGGTGTAAATTTTAAAACGGGTCATAGGGCTATAACATAGAAATACAGTTTTTTGGACGCCAAAAGTTTCTGTATTAATTTATTGAAAAAATAATTAGTGCAGATTATAAAGAAAAAAAATTACGAATTTTTTGATACCCAACATATTACATTTCTGTTTTATATAAAGCCAGAGAATAAATTTAAAAATTTGCACAATTAAGAAAAAATATCAATAGCCGTGAAACTGACAGAAACAAAACAAAACAATTGTTGACTTTAGACGCTCATTAATAAACGTTTCTTACACTTTATTTGTTAAATTATTATTATTATTTTCGTGTTATTAAGAAGAAATCATGAACAATTTGTCTCATGAAGAAAAATTACAAATTATGAATGCTGCGCCTGCGCCACTCGGGCACTTATGACAAATTTTCGCACCTAACCTATGAAATTGTACGACGACGGTAACAAAGTTCCTGCAGAAAAAAGCGACGAAATACTAATTGGACTTATTCAACAAATTGTTTACCTTTATTTTTTTTATCTTATATAAATATAATGTATCGCAATTGCACCTATAAAACTTAGATTATACGAAATGTCAAACATAAAATTCTGAATTTTAATTTACTGCATAAACGACGTTGTTTTAATTTAGTAGCTTAATTTAATTTCATGATTTACATGCTGCATAAACCCAGCATAAATGGTTTTAATTTGTTTCCTTGTAGTTTGCAGTTTTTCTCGTTTCTTATAACTTATTTCTTATTACATGTAGATCATCTTTAGTTTGTAAGTACCTATTACAATAAATAATAATTGTTTCTGATATAAATATCCCAGTTTTTACTTTATTTTGTGTTATTTTGTATTGGTTCATAAATTAATAACTTTAATATTTAATTGTCCCCTATCATGACAATGTTTTGTTACTGTCACTTTCATGGCTAATGATATTTTTTCTTAATTGTAAAAATTTTTAAATTTAATTTCTGGTTTTATATGAAACAGAAATGTAAGGTGTTTGGTATCAAAAAATTTGTAATTTTTTGTTTATAATAGGCACCAATTATATTTTTAATAAATTAATATGGAAACTTTTGGCGTCTAAAAAACTGTTTTTCTATGTTATAGCCCTATGACCCGTTTTAAAATTTACACCCTGTATATTGTAACAATTGTTACAATTTATCTTAATGTATTTATATTTTCGCGCGCGTATCAATTAGGGATATTTATTGAGGCTGCACTGCATTCGGGTTCAGGCTGCCAGGTTCTTGCGAAGAGTTTTTTCGTTCTCTTCTGGCCAGGTTCTCACGCGCTGAAGACGAGTTTTTTTATGTGATCTATAGAATTGAAAATTGAGTTGAGATTTTAAACAGTTGTATGTACTCTGAGACGTGATATTTATGCTTGCACAGGTGAGTTCTTTGGAATACTATGGCTATAGTTTTGTCTTTTTCAAATATTTGAGAGTTTAGCGAAATTGTGTATTGTCGTGTCACATGTACTAGTAAAAATTGCTGCGTCATCATGTAATTTGGTGTGTGAATCTTTTCTAAATTTATTTGCAGGTTTTTCATCAGAAATCCTACACGTAAATTCTTTTTATTTATGTAGAATTTTGGTATTTTTCACAATTTGCAACTCTATAGATATCATGAAATCTCTTCTTCACGCACGTGTTCATTTTTGCTGTATTTTTATGTAGTATTTAAGACTAAATTTTGTCTCGAGTTATGACTCAAAATTCCGTTTCGACAATGCTACATAAAACTAGTAATTCAGTTTAAACCATATGCGTCATCGCACGCCATCAATTTTGCTAATTTATCCACAAAGTTAAGTAGTGCAGTTTAAATATTTTTTTTTTAATATTTTTGAGATTAATAATTAATCTCTATTACGGCATCCATAGCGTGCCATTATACCCTAAATCCCAGTCCTGAGTCCTTCATCTATTTTCTGAAATGAGTGGTGAGAGATTGGATGAATGATTAACTAGATTATATTTTTATACGTGCTAGAGCGCGGTAGGTTCAATGACCTCTTGGTTACCGCACGAATTCGTGTGCTTAAATTTTTCGTTCATATTTTTGGGGTTTGTTCATTTTTGTGCTACCGAGAAAATTTTGAAAATTTCTGGTTGATATTATTTCTCGGCGCCGGTTGCATACGTTTACTCATACTCTACTACGTGGGATTAAATTTGTATTTTCCAATTTTTATTTAGAAATATTTTGGGATAAAATTTTTTGAGGAGAACTCAAATTTATATATCAAAATTTAGTTACATGACATTGGTTATTTTTTTTTTAATTGTTACTTGCAGCTAATCTTTCCTAATTCTTATTTCTTGTCTTATATTTTCTTCTCTTCTTTCTCTATTTATTAAATTTGACTAATTGTATTCATAATTGCTCTTGTGATTATTTATAAATCTTTGTCATATTGTTTCGTTACCGTACATTCTGGGCCATATTTTCAAATTTTATTATTGTGAAGTACAGAGTACTGGCAAATAATATTTCCAGGGAATATAGAGGAGACTGTATGAGGAGGAGTTCTGTATTTTGTTGATACCTAGTGGCTATCGCAGATCCCACAGAGCCCTACCTATCGGGACAGGTCCGAGATCTGACGTTATACACCTAGTTACCCAGAGCACAACGCCATCATCGGGCATAGCACTGCCTCGCAGATTGCTGTCTTTGAGACCCGGCAGTATTTATCACCGAATTGGGCGACGAGCTTCCAGCTCTACTTGCACCTCCTCGAAGCAGACGCCAAGAGCGTTCCCGTAGGCCGTCCACAGGTCCAACAGGCTCTTCCTCAACAGTTTTTCCAAGAAGATCAACCTTAGATATTATTTGTATACGGAAATTATCTTGCCAGTTAATCAGTTCAAATTTTCTTTGTACACAGTTGGCCTCAGGCAATAAACTTTATGCAATTTTTTATTTAGTGTATTTTTCCTTTACTAGGCACCAGTTATATTACCCTGGAGTGAATTTATAGTTGATATTTTGTTAACTATTTTACTTTCAATTTTTTTTTTTGCTGGGCAAACATCCCTCCAGTATACGCGGACTAATAAAAATCGTACTCCGACCCCGCAACCAGACTGAATAAGTTAGCCGTCAGCAACTTTATTGTGTGTGATCAGGTAGGTGTACATTTGTGTATTTCGAACTTATTTATTCATTTTGTTATTACTATTTTTCGACGTACCCATCGGTCACAGTATACATACATACATACATACATACATACATACATACATATATATATATATATATATATACATATATATATATATATATATATACAGGGTGTCTCAGGACGAGCTTACGCTATCTATATTTTAAATACTATTTAATATAATTTAACGAAATTTGGTATCTAGGGGTTATCCAACATGCCCGTTTTAACTAAAATATTTTCAAAGCAGTAGCACTTCCGGTTTGACCGGAAATTGACCTCAACTTTCTTATTTTAAATGGAATACGCTATATTTTATTTTACCATTGAATGCAGCGGAAAATTTTACATATGAAGCAATAAAAACATTTTACTCATAATCAACTAATTCCGGCGTTATTCAACTTTTTTTGATTTTTTGTCTGAAATCCGGCACATTTTCAAAACTCTGTATATCGGGAACGAGATCGAATTTTTATAATCTGAAAAAAGCCTTTTATAAAGGAGACTTTAAGCTACATTATCCATGGAAGAATCCTCGATTATTTATAAAAATGTGACGGGTACGTTACACCAAAATTACAGTTGACAAACTTCAAAAAAGACAATTTTTTTAAATGGAACCCCCCCTTTTTTATTACATAAATGTGTTCTACGGCAAAAAATAAGGGTACTTTATGTAACATGTCCTATGTTGAAAGTTGATAGAATTTCAGTAAATTAGAAGAACATGTAATCTGGGTATAATTATAAAAGTATTTATTCTATGGCTATTGTGGGGTGGAGCGCCATCATGCTGGTACCATATTAAATTCCTTTGATCCAACGGTAAATTATCTAAGAAATCAAGTAGATGAGTTTGTAAAAACATTGTTTTTCCATGGCTTACTTATCCGTATTAATAAAATAATTATACCCAGATTACATGTTTTTCTAATTTACTGAAATTCTATCAACTTTCAACATAGGACATGTTACATAAAGTACCCTTATTTTTTGTCGTAGTACACATTTAGGTAATAAAAAAGGGGGGGTTCCATTTAAAAAAATTGTCTTTTTTGAAGTTTGTCAACTGTAATTTTGGTGTAACGTACCCATCACATTTTTATAAATAATCGAGGATTCTTCCATGGATATAGTAGCCTAAAGTCTCCTTTATAAAAGGCTTTTTTCAGATTATAAAAATTCTATCTCGTTCCCGATATACAGAGTTTTGAAAATGTGCCGGATTTCAGACAAAAAATCAAAAAAGTTGAATAACGCCGGAAGTAGTTGATCATGGGTAAAATGTTTTTATTGCTTCATATGTAAAATTTTCCGCTGCATTCAATGGTAAAATAAAATATAGCGTATTCCATTTAAAATAAGAAAGTTGAGGTCAATTTCCGGTCAAACCGGAAGTGCTACTGCTTTGAAAATATTTTAGTTAAAACGGGCATGTTGGATAACCCCTAGATACCAAATTTCGTTAAATTATATTAAATAGTATTTAAAATATAGATAGCGTAAGCTCGTCCTGAGACACCCTGTATATATATATATATATATATATATATATATATATATATATATATACAGGGTGTAACAACATGATATGTCACAAATACGTGGACGTGTTTTACTAACAAAAACAAGAAAAAAAGTCCTTTAAACTTTTGCCCAACCTTGATTCGTTTTCAAGTTACAGGGTGTTAAAATTTTTTGAAGTATTTGTTCATCGACGTTTGGTTCACCCCTTGCGAATTCCTCTTTCCCTTAAACGCATGCCAACTGCCTGAAATATTCTTCGATCAGGAAGTCTCCTCTCGGGAAAGTTTTCTGCGTACAATCGTCTTGCTTCAACAGCATTATCCCAAGCCGCACCATACATTAAATGTATATCTGCATACTCTTCAATAGTAAATGTAACAGGTGCCATTATTGGAAAATAACTTTTTAAGTTAACAAAATAAGTAGCAAGCTTAAGCAAACTGACACTTGTCTAATAACTAGGATTTTGTTTTCATGGCCTACCGGATTCAAATGCATTGTAGCGCGCGAGAACACAATCCGCTTTTGTCGAAAAATTTTAACACCCTGTAACTTGAAAACGAATCAAGGTAGGGCAAAAGTTCAAAGGACTTTTTTTCTTGTTTTTGTTACTAAAACACGTCCACGTATTTGTGACATATCATGTTGTTACACCCTGTATATATATACAGTGTGTCCCATTTAGAAGTGCCACCATTTGGATCTCGAGAACTATAAGAGATACAATGACGGTTAAATGGAACTTTTTGTGCGCGTTTAGGAGGCCATCTCAGATGTGCTTTTGTTTTCCCAAAAATTCTCATAGGGCCTAGATAATGACAAAAAACTGAATATTGTTGATTTTTTTCATTTTCAAATAACTTCTAAACTATTAGTAATTAAGAAAAACGTTTCATATACAAAAGATAGATATTTTTATTAAGTAACCAGTGGCGTACGAAATAATTTTTTATATCCGTAAATTTTCGGGATATAACACAAACTTATATTTTTTTAAATAGAACCCATATCTTATTTTAGTCTCAAAAAAATAAAAAAAAAAATCTCATTTCAATGATGTAAGGGTTATTATGTTTTATATTTGTTTTGCTCCTAAAATTTATTTTTTTTTCTTTATTTTTGTGAATTTTCTTATTTCTCAAAAAGAAAAATATTTTTATTAATTATATTGTAATTGATCGATATAATTTATTTTATGCCTTTATTACTTAATATTTTTATTCTAGACTCATAATTACAAATTACACTATAATGTGCCAACGGCGATCTGATACAAAATATTATAAGTTTTGAGTAAATTTTTCTAACGAAATAAATTATTTAAATACAAGGAATATTTCTAAATAGAAATCTACCAATATTTTCAAAATAATTGTAAATTTAATACAAAATAAGGAAAAAATAACAATTTTGAAGGCAAAACAAATATAAAACATAATAACCCTTTCAACATTGAAAAGAGAAAAAAATATTTATTTTTTTGAGACTAAAATCAGATATGGGTTCCATTTAAAAAATATAAGTTTGTATTATATCTCGAAATTTTACGGATATAAAAATTTGTTTCGTACGCCAGTGGTTAGTTAATAAAAATATCTATCTTTTATATTTGAAATGTTTTTCTCAATTACCAATAGTTGAGAAGTTATTTGAAAAAGAAAAAATCAACAATATTCAGTTTTTCGACATTATCTAGTGCCCTATAAGAATTATTGAAAAAACAAAAGCACGTCTGAGATGGCCTCTCAAAGGCGCACAAAAAGTTCCATTTAACCGACATCGTATCTCTTATAGTTCTCGAAATCCCAATGGTGGCACCTCTAAATGGGACACACTATATATATATATACCGTGTGTCTATCTTAAAGGTGTACATAGGAGATTAACATGGTAAATTAATTTTTTTGCAATTCCTTGCTCGCCTAATTATTTTAAGTAAAAACGCTTCAAATAAAAGTTTTAGGGCATAAAGTTCTGCATCTAATTCAATAAATAGAATTACTTTTACATGCTTTGTAACGACAGAAATTAAATATGAAAATGTCGAAAATTACGTTGAAAATATTAACAGCCATGGAAATTGAACAAAAAATAAATAAATGAGTGGCGTTTTATCTGTCACAACGTAAGTTAAATTATTTGACATTTCTAACAATTTGATTTGGACAAATATCGTTAAGTATGACAATAATAGAAATATTAGATTAATAAATAAAGATAAAAAATACAGTTTTCTTTAAATAATATGAATTTATTAAAAATTCACTATTTCGTAACAAAATATGCTCAAACAAGAAACGTTTTATAAATAGTAAACGAATAACAAAACAATTATAATTTAAAGATAATGGTAGGTATTCTATTGTCAATATTAAAACTTAAAGGTTACTGTTAGGGTTGTTTAGACTCGTAATCAGGTATTTTTCAGCTCTAAACAGTGCTAACAGTAACCTTTAAGTTTTAACATTGACAATAGAATACCACTCAATGTAGTTACAATAAATACTCAAATGCAGCACCATTTTGGACAAGACAATAACCTAATCTATTGTAAAAAGATCTTCGTACAGTAAATAGTTGCTGCTGTGTTATACGATGACATTCATTAAATATGGCATCTCTTAGGTCATTTAGGTTTTCGTGTCTTTGTTTATAAATTTGAGTTTTTAAGTGACCTCATAAAAAAAAGTCACAAGGAGCAAGGTCTGGAGATCTAGCGGGCCAGTTAATAATACCCCCTCGTCCAATCCAGCGACCAGGAAATGCCAGGTCCAAATACTCCCTAACGTTTCTACCATAGTGTGCAGGACATCCATCGTGTTGGAACCAGACCTCTCGATCTGGACGCACAACATCGTCTATTGCAGGACCAATATCGTTTTGTAGCATCTCTAAATAATTATCTGCATTTAGATTAGATTGCCACGTATTTCAATAGGACCAATTATGTGGTGACCTAAAATTCCGGCCCAAATATTTACTTTCTGAGGATATTGTGTCCTTGTTGAAATATTAATTCTAGGGTTTTCTTTAGCCCAACAACGTGTATTTTGTATATTGGGTTCATTATTTAAAGTGAAAGTGCATTCGTCGGTAAAACAAATGGATGATAAAAAATTTTGATCATTATTAGCCCGGTTCTGCATATCTTCACAAAACACTCTTCTACTTTCTTAATCGTATGGGAAAAGTTCTTGGTGACACTGCATTTTATAAGAATAATACGAATTTTTTTTCAAAATATTATGTATGACGCTGTGATGAACTCCCAACTCATTTCCAATACATCTAGTACTACAGAAGGGGTCTACATTTATCACTCCTAACACTCTTTCTTCCAGCAAGGCACGTTCTTCTGCTCGTCCTTCATTCTGATTACGCGGCTCACGTGCATTTTTTGAAGACACATTAGCAGTCTTTTCAAATTTTGTAATCAATTTAGCAATTGTAGTTGCACTGGGAATCGGCCGATCCATAAACTTAACGGAAAATAAATCACGCACTTTACGGAACTGTTACCTCCATAAAAACATTTTATTATAAAAACACGCTCTTCATTAGTATAAATATTCATTTTTTAATAATATCAGCCAACAAAACCAGAGACAAAAAATGAAATTATCAGAAAACGACAAATAATTTATTTGACAGATAAAACGCCAGTCATTTATTTATTTTTTGTTCAATTTCCATGGCTGTTAAGATTTTCAACGTAATTTTCGACATTTTCATATTTAATTTCTGTCGTTACAAAGCATGTAAAAGTAATTCTATTTATTGAATTAGATGCAGAACTGTATGCCCTAAAACTTTTATTTGAAGCGTTTTTACTTAAAATAATTAGACGAGCAAGGAATTGCAAAAAACTGATTTACCATGTTAATCTCCTATGTACACCTTTAAGATAGACACACGGTATATATATATATATATATATATATATATATATATATATATATATATATATATATATAGTTAGAACTCATTAAAGCAAACAATTTTTCTTAGTTACAATTTTTGATTTGAAACCCCTGTTCGTAGTTATTGGAGTTCTTTTGGTTTTCGAAAAATCGTCATAACTCCCTTACCTTAAGGCTTACTGAAATTTTTTTCTTTCAAAATTACCTTTCGGCCCTTTAAAACATTTGGCATTTACAATAATTTTTTTATTTTTTCAAATGACGAAATGACGATCGATTAAAAATTTCAAAACATGGTTTTTTGATAACCACTCTATCGATTCTCGAAAATAAAACATTTATAAAATCCTTAAACTATCTACTAGAACATTTGTCCTAAACATTTTTTCAATCTACCCCAAAAATTCATTTAATTGACTTGTATTTAAAAATAATCGTAACTCAAAGTAGGCTATGAGCAAAAAAACGTATATCAATTTCAAAGTATTTATTTAAATGTCAATCCGACACGAGGTATTGTCAAAAATGTTATTTTTGATTTTTGAATTGATTAATGATCAGAGATACATTTCTGTGTTCATAGCCTACTCCGAATTAGGTTTTTTTTCTGAACACAAGCACTTGCATATGAAGTAAATGAATAAAACCTTTTTTGGGATAGATTGAAAAGAATGTTTATGACAAATATTGTAGTAGATAGTTTAAGGATTTTATAAATGTTTTACTTTCGAAAATCGATGGAGTGGTTATCAAAAAATCATGTTCTGAAATTATTGATCAATCGCCATTTTGTCATTTTAAAAAATAAAAAATAATTGTAAATGCCAAATATTTTAGAAAGACTAAAGGTAAATTTGAAAGAGTATTGAATAGTATTTAAAATAATGGAGTTATGGCGATTTTTCGAAAACAAAAACTACGAACCGGGGCACCAAATCAAAAATTGGAACTAAGAAAAGTTGCTGATTTACTTTCGAAAATCGATGGAGTGGTTATCGAAAAATCACGTATTAAAATTTTTGATCAATCGCCATTTTGTTACTTGAAAAAAATAAAAAATAATTGTAAATGTCAAATGTTTTAGAGAGCCCAAAGGTAAATTTGAGAGAAAATTTTCAATTGTCTTTAAAATAATGAAGTTATCATGATTTTTCAAAAAACAAAAGTACTCTAATAACTACGAACCGGGGCACCAAATCAAAAATTGGAACTAAGAAAAGTTGTTGGTTTTAATTAGTTCTAACTACCATTGTCGGGTGTAACGACTTAGTATTAACACCCTGTATATACAGGCTGTCACCGAAATGGCCTTCTTCGATATCTCGCTTATCGTTAGAAATACAGCAAAAATTTATTTACCGAATTTACTCGACTATACAAGGGGCATAACGTAAAATTATTTTTACATATACAGGATGGAACACCCTATATATTTTTATATATTTTGAATTGTATTACATTCCTCTATACGAACATATGAAATTTGTTATAGTTTCCCGCGGCGTTGCCGTTATATCGTTTTTTCTCTAAAAAAGACCTAAAACACGCACTGCTTTATAAAGGCATACTGAAGTTATTTTAATAGTAAAAAATTAGATTTTTTTTCTGTACAATTATAAACTATACTCTATGTTTTCGTATACTTTCTTTTACATATTATTATACAGGGTGTTAAATAAAGCGAATCAAATTTAATGAATTTCAAATGGCCATAACTCGTCATTTTCAAATGGAACATCCTAAATTTTATTATTCAGTTGTTTTCCTTTTTGTATTCTCTTTAAATGTTATTAAAAGTATATTATGCCTAAAACTAATAATTTCGGAGATTTTCACAATTAATTATATTCTAAATTGATATTATGAAAAGAACTAATAAAATTTCTCGGGGAAAACGCTCAGTTTTTATAGCAGCTGTAGACACGTGTTTTGCTCTTATTTGAGCTCGTCAGTACAGCATATCTAGTTAAAACATCTACATTAACTAGAGAGAAAATAAAATTTCAACTAACAAAGGCAGCACCAGCAGGTAGGCAACTAACTAATGTCGCTTTAGTCCAAGTCACCACAGAACTGGTTTTAGGTAATTATAACTATCCACCAGCCACCGTCAACAAAAGCTTAATATTTAATATAAACAAAACAACTATTATAAAAGATTTTCAACGTAACCGCCGTTTTCACGATAACAGATTTGCAAACGATTTATAAATGAATGATTTACTCTTCGCAGCATATTGTCATCTACAGTTGCAAAACAATTTTACTTAATCGCAATAATATTAATAATAACCAGTTTTATTTATTGGTTACTGCTAATGCACCTGTCATTATTGCAATTGTTTCTTATTAAAAACACAATTTTTGTGGAATACTTGATTTAATTTTTAATGCAAACACATAAATTTAGAGAAAAATGGTGAAAATCTCCGAAATTATTGGTTTTAGGCATAGTATACCCTTAATAACATTTAAAGAGAATACAAAAAGGAACACAACTGAATAATAAAATATAGAGTGTTCTATTCATTAAATTTGATTCGCTTTATTTAACATCCTGTATAATAATATGTAAAAGAAAGTATACGAAAACATAGAGTATAGCTTATAGTTGTACAGAAAAAAATCTTAATTTTTACTATTAAAATAACTTCAATATGCCTTTATAAAGCAGTGCGTGTTTTAGGTCTTTTTTTGAGAAAAAACGGAATAACTTGGCAACGCCGCGGAAAACTAAAACAAATTTCATATGATCGTATATAGGAATATAATACAATTCAAAATATATAAAAATATATAGGTGTTCCATTTAAGAATAGACAATTTTCGCCCAGCTGTAATGCAACACCCTGTATATGTAAAAATAATTTTACGCTGTGCCCCTTGTATAGTCGAGTAAATTCGGTAAATAAATTTTTGCTGTATTTCTAACGATAAGCGAGATATCGAAGAAGGCCATTTCGGTGACATAGCCTGTATATACCGGGTGTTAATACTAAGTCGTTACACCCGACAATGGTAGTTAAATAAAGCGAATCAAATTTAATGAATGTCAAATGGCCATAACTCGTCATTTTCAAATAGAACACCCTATATTTTATTATTCAGTTGTGTTCCTTTTTGTATTCTCTTTAAATGTTATTAAGGGTATACTATGCCTAAAACCAATAATTTCGGAGAGTATACGAAAACATAGAGTATAGTTTATAGTTGTACAGAAAAAAAATCTAATTTTTTACTATTAAAATAACTTCAGTATGCCTTTATAAAGCAGTGCGTGTTTTAAGTCTTTTTTAGAGAAAAAACGAAATAATTTGGCAACGCCGCGGAAAACTAAAACAAATTTCATATGTTCGTATAGAGGAATGTAATACAATTCAAAATATATAAAAATATATAGGGTGTTCTATTTAAGAATAGACAATCAATTTTCGCCCAGCTGTAATGCAACACCCTGTATATGTGAAAATAATTTTACGTTGTGCCCTTTGTGTAGTCGAGTAAATTCGGTAAATAAATTTTTGCTGTATTTCTAACGATAAGCGAGATATCGAAGAAAGGCATTTCGGTGACATAGCCTGTATATACAGGGTGTTAATACTAAGTCGTTACACCCGACAATGGTAGTTAGAACTAACTAAAACCAACAACTTTTCTTAGTTCCAATTTTTGATTTGGTGCCCCGGTTCGTAGTTATTGGAGTACTTTTGTTTTTCGAAAAATCATGATAACTTCATTATTTTATATCTTCTGAAATATTAAAGATACAAAAAAAAGTTATATACAAAAGTTGTTTGATACAACTTGATCTATAATTTATCATAAACAATTTTTCCAAGGCCTACCATTTTTTTGGAAAAATTTTTATCTTTAATTTTTTAAATGGAACACCCTGTATATTTTAACAGAATAAGATTCTTAATAAATTTCTCCTTACAATGATGTGTAACAAGTAAGGATTTACCTTTAAATTATGTCCTATAAAGCAAATAGAAATATGATAAAAGTAGGCTATGATATTCTATTGTTTATACCTGTAACTTCTGTCAAACATGAACATTGGCTACGTAGGGGTTTTCCTTTGAATAAAATTATGTCTCATAAAGCAAGTGATAGAATTACTAGCATTGATGATATACAAAATTATTAATACTTTTATTTAAATATCAAGTAGCAATCTGTGACATATGTTACTGGTATAAACAATAGAATATCACAGCCTACTTTTATCGTATTTCTATTTGCTTTATTAGACATAATTTAAACGTAAACCCTTACTTGTTACACATCATTGTAAAGAGAAATTTATTTAGAATTTTATTCCGTAAAAATATACAGGTTGTTCCATTTAAAAAATCAAAGTTAAATATTTTTCTGGAAAACTGGTAGGCCTTGCAAAAAAATTGTTCATGTTAAATTATAGACCAGGTTATATCAAATAACTTTTCTATATAACTTTTTCTTGTATCTTTAATATTTCAGAAGATATAAGCTGGACAATGAAAAATCAACCACCCTGTATAAATATATATATATATATATATATATGTGAATTAAAAATCTGGCCATAGGCTTTTAACATGGGAAAATAGTTTTTCTTTGCGCAAAAGTCCCCAATTAATTTTAGACAAAATGTCTCAAATAAATGTAGTAGATAATTATATTCTACACGCCTAAATCAGTAAACAGTTTTAATTTTGCACGTTTAGTAACTAATCTAATTTGAAATTGTATATATATATATATATATATATATATATATATATATATATATATATATATATATATATATATTGCTCATTTCTAGCGATACCCATGAAATTAAAACATAGTTACAAAGAAATGCGTATCGTTTGAACTGTCAGAAATTTAGTTTTCAAATTGAAAGTTGCAGATAATTCATTATTTGCACAATTTCAGATTAGTACATCTCAAAAATTGTTTCTCTTAAATAAATGAATTGAAGGATCATAAACTCATTATTATTGGATTGTGTATGTTCACTAAATTACATGATTATAAATTCTTTTATCTCATATTATTTTACGTTTTTACAATGTATTCATTCAATAACAAATAAAATAAATAAGTAAATTATTTAAAAATGAGCTCTTGATTATCAATACTTTTATGAAATTTATGGATAAGTAATATGTCTCGTCTACTAACTGTAGAGAACTACGTATTAATTCTAACGGCAAGGTTTATGTACAAAACTTGTTCATAATTTAAAACTACATAATAAAAAATTTATATCAATCATAATTTCTTTCTATTTTACGAAAAAAAAAGGAAAAAAATACTCAGTTTATAGTATATTTCAGAGTGCGGTGGAACTATAGTGAAATACTTAATTGTTTATTTGACAGATAAATTAACAAACACTGACACCATGGCATTCTGAAATATACTATACATTGCGTATTATATTTTGTATTTTTTTCACAATAAAATAAATAAATAAATAAATATATCATCACGGCATATTACCCATTTCTGGATGTGCCAGTATCTACAACACATGTACACATCGGCAATGATGACGATATATTTTACCGTGTGGGCGCTTACCAGGCGTCACCTCACGGGCACTCATAGATGGTGTGGAGAGTGCACCACAGGGGTCACTCCTGTGCCATTTAAAATTGGAAATATTTGGCGCCTGTCGGGATCGAACCCGGTTCCCCCAGGTTCGCGACCAGACACTCAGGCACGCGGCCACGGGACCCCATATTTTTTCACAATGAAATTGTAATTGATTTTAGTGTAATTGTAGTAACATAATCTGTAGTTTTCATTTTGAACAGGTTTACAATTTTCATCTAATATTAATAGGTGAAACACAAATATTAATATTGCCATTGATTTCAAGTAGACACCCGGTATAAAGTACCCACCGCTTATTTTTGCAATATACTGTCTGATAGTGCAACAACTTACCTGTTTTTCTCTGAACATGAGTATAATAACAAAAAGATTGAGAAAAAATCCAAAAAATCCTATACAGAAGAGAACAATTGCTGCCCCAACGTATCCTAGAGAACTCATTAGTTCATCCTCCCCTTTCTCGGTTACATTGTCCTTTACGGTAACTGTTGCGTTCACTTCCACTGTCTCTAATATCACTACCGACATTTTTTGTCCTTCTTTATTAAAACACTCTTTTAGAGTACGGCAAAAAAGTCCAGGTAAATTTGTGTTTCCTCTGCTTCTAATGTAATCAGAATAGAATTCATTCGCTTTATATGTAAATATAAATTTTTGCTTAGCAACGTGTATCCGTAAGATGAATGATTCGTTTTTGTTTTATACAATTTTAATTATTCATTAATTTTCCATGTTAATGAGACTGAAATCGTTTATGAATTTATATTCATTACTCATTTGCTAAACTATGAAATTATCAGTGTGCATAATTCTACTGTTTCTATGTATATCTGTTTATGTATCTACTTTATTGCCAGTATATATTCAAATTTGCAAGTAATATGTTCTAGTTTTACTGAATATATTATATAAATATAGACAGAAATAATACAAAAAAATTGAAAAAAGAATGTAATGTAATTGAATACGTTAAAAATTACTATTATTTTTTTTTTATTAAGGTGAGACTCATGTTTCTTAGCTGATAAAGATATCACATATCACTTAGTATCACTTGCATCAAGGAAATTCGAGTAAAGGATATCAAAATGTGTCAAGTGCAGACGCATGTAAATTTCTACGGACTGACACAATTTCTCGCGGCGAAGCTTTATAAAGCTCAGAGCACGTGCTGGCTCTGCTGCACATGCGCAATAACTGTGAATGCCACATGAGAATTTACAAAAGCTCTTTTCAATTAAAAGCATATATTTAATATAAATTTTACATGACTTCTAAATACTAAATTTTCAAATGTTCTTTAAAGAGTCTCAAATTTAAAAATATCAAGGAATATCCATTAGATCCGTTACAATTAAAAATTGATTTATTTTGAAAAACTCACGTGATCTGAAACAGATTGTAACGTCACAGTACATATAATTTAACATGTGACAAACTATCGCCTACTTTGATTTACATAAATGTGAATGACGTAATGTACGTACATATGTACGTACATATGTACTCTTTACTTAAAATTTCATTTGAAATACTTTTTAAAATATACGAAACTGGCTTATTTAAAAACTAGAGAAAAAATCGCATACAGAAGAAAACATATCCTAGCGGTCTCATCAGGAATTCATCCCCCCTTTCTCGGTTACATTGTCTTTCATGGTACGGTAACTAATGAATTCTTTAGAAACTTATCAATTACCCTGTTGCTAACTAATGCTGAGATATGAATCTCAGTACGTATTGATTTTCCTTTCTCCTATTCTCCTATCTAATTCAACTAATTTGATCTGTTATATATATATATATATATATATATATATATATATATATATATATATATATATATATATATATATCTTCTATATACGAGTAGTTTTTTGTCCACTTATAAGTTTTTCTATGCTCTAAAATCATGTTTTATCAGCTTGAGATACAAGATTTTTATTTTTGCAAATGTTCAAATTTTTATTTATTCTACGCTTTTCTACCTTCTCTTGAATACCATTTTTTATAATTGTTTTATTTTTATAATAGTGATAAGTAAAATTACTATAGAATTTTTGCTTTTTAGGACCCCATAATGTAATATGCAATTCATTTAAATTTACGTATAATTTTGAGGTGTTTAACTACTTTCCATATTTATTGTAAATATGCATATACAAAATAATTTTTGTTCCTAAATATAATTAAATGTTTAGCAAATTTTATACCATATTTAATTTTAAAATTAAACTAGATTTACTTCTTTTTTCTCTATTTGGCACTTAAAATACTTTTTTTTTTCAAAATAGGAAAACTTCATTAAAACTCAATTATCCTAAAATGATAACAAGATATTGACTTCTCGATATTTTCTTAAATTATTTGACAGTAAAACAATATTTTTACTAATAATACTAATGCCTGGTTGCAGAAGCGTTAGTCAACTAGGTACTTGTTCATTTAAAGGTTTATTATAAGGTTTTTATGAGAGGGACGTAGGGCTAAATAATTTCTGTATAACTCTAGCGCACTTAATCCTTTCACAATTTCATCGGTCATGGTGAAAATTCTTTTTTTTTTTCCTGTTTTTGTCTCTGGGATGGTTATCAACACATCACCTTTATTTTGAATGTCACTTTATGTCATCATTATTTTTCTTAACTCTTCTGTCCCATATACTCCAGCTGATCCAATTATCAAGCATATCTTCATGGAAAAATAAACCATTTATAGAATGTCTATTAAATAGGCTAAAATAAGAAGATTTAACTAAACTTGCTTCTACCGGAAAGTGTACCATTTAGCCAGAATTTTGCTTCAAAGTTTTTCGAAAAAAAAAAAATTTTGCTTATAATAACAGAACGCTTTATTCGATTTGGATGAAATTTGGTATGACAGTTCGTATGGTTTTGTCATCTTTTAAGATGATACTTGTTATTATTAGTGAACCACTAGTATATAAAACTTAGGTGCCCCAACATTGATTAGACCGTAACTTTTTAATGGCCACACCGATAACGTAAAATTATTTTTTTTCAGAAAGATGCATTCTCTCTCTGTTTAATTTGTGATATATGTTATGATTCAGATAGAAAAAAATAAAACCTGAGTGAATGCATCGTGAATTTTTTAAAAATAAATTTAATCTAGCAGTCTGCCCAAATGTCAAACATCTAATTTTTTAAATGTAAAATTAAGAGTTTTAATAACTAAAACATACGTTTTAATTCAAGCAAAAATTTTTCTTCCCTTGGCATTTTTTCTTGAAATCAAAAATAAGATTTTGCAAGTGCAATTTAAATTAAAATGATTGACGAATTTTCATCTGAAGAGTCGTATGAATCGGGGGAATATTCTTCTATAGTGATGAGGCAATCTGGAAATGTTTGGCGAAAATCCGAGGTCAAAGAATGAAAATTATTTAGGAGAAACAGTAATAGTAATCATGTACATACATAGATGTTAAATGTCATTATTTCTTATTCCAAATTTAATGATTTTCCAATTTCATGTGATTTATTTAACTCACCAAATAAAGTCCACGCTCCTGGTGGTAAAGAAACCAAGTAAACTTAGAATATCTTGAAATTTTGAATTAAAATTTATGACATTTGTATGTTATGTATATGATTAAAGTTTTAAAGTCGATTACAGGAGCTAAATGGTATTGCACCTAGCGTTATCCAGAAACTGAGGTTAAGTTTGAAGAAAAATTAAAAGATATTTAAGATAACATGAAAAAAATTAAAAGTATTGAGGGTAAAAATCATGTTACTAATATTAACGGCTAGAGAAATGAGGTAAATAATAATGATATGAAGAATTCTTTTGCAAACTTTGTTTCTAGACAGTCTATAATTATTCAGCCGGAAGAAGGAAACAAAGATATTCCAGACAAAATAAAGGAAGAAATAAAGAAAAAAGTTGATCCAATTAGCTTGGAAGTTGGTATAAAAAGTGTTAAAAATTTCAATAAAAAAGGAGTTACAATCACAGGTGCTTCAAAAGAAGAAAAAGAGAAACTACACACAGAAATGGTTCGTACACTAAGCAACCGGTATGACATACAAGTTCCGCAGATTGAAAACCAAGAAGTAAAAAGTATGGGGATAAAAGAATATATGAAGAAAAATTATCTAATCAGAATCATCTGAATATACTACATATACCATGAAAGTTAAAATAATGAAGAAAATCAAGACGGGGTATATGGCAATATTGGCTTTAGATGATAATTCATTTGTTAAAATAGTAAAAGAAGGTCGATTAAAAATTAAATGGGGCACCTGTAGAGTATATGTAAATAATAAAATATATAGCTGTTACAAATGCCAAGGTTTCAATCACAAAGCAGTTAATTGTAAAAATAAAGCAACATGCGGTCAATGTGCAGGAGAGAAGCATGGTGAAAAATGCGACAGGGAGAAAAATGTGTAAATTGTGTGAGTGCAAATGAAAAATATGGCCTGTTATTAGATGCGGATCACAGTAGATATATAGCAATTAACAGATACAGGTGGTGAAATATTTTTTATGAATGCAAGTAGCGTAATAATGAACTGGGACGAAATAAGTGAATTTGAGCAACAAAAAAATTCTTTGATTATGAGCCTTAATGAAACACATGTTACTGAAGATATATGCGATAGTGAGATAAGTATTAAAAATTATAATGTGATAAGAAAATAAGAATAGATTTTGGTAGTATATTTACAGGTGGTATGGCATGTTACGTAAGAATTAATATTCCAAAAATAAAGTTGTTATTCCAAAAATCTATGGATTTTAGGTATAGAAATAACAATGTTGAATAAGAAGTTTATAGTTATTTCTGTTCATCATTCACCTAATGAATCTCATGTAATTTTTTTAGACTCATTTCAAGAATATATTGAAAATTTGATAAAAATGCTGCCTATATAATTATAATTGGTGGAGACTTTAACATTCATTGGGAAGATAGTTCTAATTGTTACACAAAAAGACTGAAAACATTAATGACTGGGTTTAAAACAAAATATTATGGAATCTACTCGTGTCTCTCATGACAGTGATAGTTTAATAGATTTATTATTTACAAGTGTAAATATCATAGGGTGTGGTATCAAAAAGTCAAATAAAATAACTGATCATGCTATAGTAAAAGCGTGCATTAATAATAAATTCCATGGTAATAGAATAGAGCCTTAATACCTAGGCAAAAATTATCAAACTTTGAGAATTTGATCTCATTTATAAGTAACATTTCTTTTGATTTCAGGGAAAGAGATATTAACATAACATATAAACGTTTTCATGATGAAATAATCAAAATAATTGATATTTTTATGCCAAAAATTAAAATAATTTGTAAAAATGAAAAGAATCCATGGTTCAACGAAAGGGTTCTACATGCAATTATAGAACGTGATAAACTGTACAAGAAATATGTCAATACAAGGTCTCTACAGGAGTGGAACAAGTATAAAATTGAACATAATGCAACAGTAAGTCAAATCAAAATATCTGATGTGGCACCACATGACTTCCTTGTACTCCTGTTACACTATACATATTTTGTTAATAATTAATAGTTATTTTCGTAACAAGTTATGAAATATACCAAATATCATGCGAGTGTAAATTGACGCACGACGCGTAGCGGAGTGCAAGTCAATACACACGAGCTAAGATATTTGAATTTCATACAAGTTATGAACATTAATTTTTAGACAAGCATAAATAAATTTTACTTTTTTTCTCAAAACTGAAATTTAGGTTCAAACGTACGGACAGTTAACAAATGAATAATGTAGACATATAGCCAGAAAATTATGACATAGTGATTTTAATGATGATTTAAAGATTTACCATACAGTTGAAACTGTCTGTGACTGTAAGGCATTACAAGCAGACATTGACAAATTTGTGAACTACACTAAACACATGAAATTAGAGCTTAATATTGAAAAATGTTCCTTTTTAAAATTTACTAGAAATAGAAACATGATTCACTATGACTATAAAATAGAAAATTCATTGATCAATAAGGTAAACATTGTCAAAGATCTGGGAGTTAGTCTTGATAACAAACTATTATTCGATGTGCACATTGATAAAATTGTTAAAAAAGCTTATAAGATGTTAGGATTCTTAATTCGTTCTAGCTCGAACTTTAAACATCCCTGTACATTTGTTACGCTTTATATTACTCTAGTCCGTAGTCAATTAGAATTTGCTTCTGTGTGTTGGAATCCTCAATATCAAATTTATATCGACCGAATAGAAAGTATTCAAAATAAATTTTTAAAGATATTGTTTAAAAAATTTCCCACGCACAGACCAAACTTACTATCTCTAGAAAATAGATGGCAGTTAAATGACTTATGTTTTATGTATAAATTATTTAATAATGTCATATCATCCCCATGTTTAATTAGTTCGTTTAACTTTCACGTACCTAAGTATCCCAGCAGACATATACGTCTTTTCTCAGTGAATTATTGTAGAACAAATTCAACTATGAATTCGCCGATTGTCCGCCTTTCTTATCTATGCAATAATTTGTATTGTAGTGGAAGAATGCCGGATTTATTTTGTGAAACATTATGTAACTTTAAAAGACTGATTAAATTTTAATTTAAGTAGATCAAATAAAAATTTTCGTATTGGGTTAGGGTTAATAATTGGTATAGGTTTATATTTTGTATATTTCATTTACTTGTATTATTATTGCTTTGTACACAGTTTTTTGTTAATTGGTCTAGTGCCTCTCTGTTATTGGGAAATATTTCCTGTTGACAAGCCAAAATTGTAAAATAAATAAATAAATAAATAATAAATAGTACCCTAGCAAGCGTGTCAACTATTACGATATGAAATATATCGTAACACTAATGTGATAAGTTCAACTTTCAGTGTTAGGATACTACTTTGATATGTTATACTTATCACAATGGTCGTCTAAAAAATATGTATTATAACAGACGCAATCATAAAATTGCACGTATTTGACGTAATTTGACATTGACATTAAATTTTTTTGTTATTTTTTGACCTAATTCATAGCAAACTTAATTACAGAAACCAAAAAGTACATCATTTTTAAATTTACATATCTCGCTTATACAAAGAGCTAATTTAATCATACTTGATGTTTTCGACGCAGAATTCAATAATAAGGGTTTATTCCACAAAAGGTCGGGTATTTTTATTTTTGGATATATTATACATTTAGGGGTCCTAATAAAAAATGCAAGTTTCCCCCTTCGGGGGTCTTCGGGAAGCACCGCCAACTTGGGAAAAAAGGCGCAAAAGAACGGTTTTTTCTAAATATCTCTTCACCTATTTGCATTAGAGCAAAAATAGTTATTTTTCAATTTGTTGACACTAAAATTTCCTACAACTTTCATCTATTACATTTTTTTCTTTAACCAATAGATACCGAGCTTCAGAGTTTCAAACAGAGCTAATTTTTGAAAATTGCCCTAATGCTTCATTTAGATCATATTTTATTATATTTTTTTAATATTTTTTAAATATTATCGTATCTTTAACAAGATCAGAGTGGTGGATGAAAATATAAAAAAATGCAGGAAACCATTGACAATTATTATAAAAAAGGCATCAATAATTTACTTCTTCTGATGCCACTACGAATGTAAACTATAAATAGTGAAATCTATTAGACTATGTATTAAATATGTAATATTGTTTGTTTTTTAAGTAATTTTAATATCTTTCATAATTGTTCCGATTGCCGGAAATTTTTTATATGTTATTCAACGCATTTTCTGGATAGGATTCCGTTTAAAAGCTTTTCTTGTAATTACTTTGAGGTAAGATCATAAATTTCCTGGACTACAAAACGTTTTTAGTATTAAAATAAATCAATAAACAATGAATAATATGTATGTATAGTAGTTAAATACTAATAATTAATGAATAATAATAAGTAATTTGAAAAAAATATTTGAAAAATATAATAAAATATGATCTAAATGAAGCATTAGGCCAATTTTCAAAAATTAGCTCTGTTTGAAACTCTGTAGCTCGCTATCTATTGGTTATAGAAAAAAATATATTAGATGAAAGTTGTAGAAAATTTTAGCGTCAACAAACTGAAAAATAACTTTTTTTGTCCTAATGCAAATAGGTGAAGAAATATTTAGAAAAAAAACGCGTTTTTGCGCCTTTTTTCCCAAGTTGACGGTGCTTCCCGAAGGCCCCCAAAGGGGAAAACTTGCATTTTTTATTAGGACCCCTAAATATATAATATATCCAAAAATCAAAAATACCCGACCTTTTGCAGGGTAAATCTACCTAATGACTGAACTATAAAAAGATCTCTAAAAAGGTCGGTGTATTAAATAGAGTGAGTCAATATTTATCAAAGAAATCAAAATTATTAATTTATAATGCAATAATTTTACCACACTTTATGTATGCATCATACATTTTGTATATGGTAAATAAAGCTGATGTAAATAGATTATAGAAATTGCAAAGCAGAGGCATGCGGATAATACTAAAGTGCAATATCAGAAGTATTAAGTCAATGTTAGAGGAACTAGAATGGGTCAATGTAAAACAATTGATTAAACTTCAGGTGTTAATTTTAATTAAAAAATATTATTTAGGATAAGTACCAACGTCTTGAAACTCGAAACGAGTACTGTAAAAAGAGTTCACAGACGAATGTCGTTATGTATTTTATTTCATTCTGTGTCAAATTCCGTTTTAAAGAAACATTGAAATTAATTTCAAAATAATTCAACAAATGCTACAAATCTAGTTACATTGTCGGAACATGATTAGCAACGGCTGTTTTACAATTGTTTAATTTGTTGATTTCGCTGAAATAATTTGGTGTGTCAAAATGAACTCTAATGCAAATCTTCCGGAAATTGTAAGAAAAACTGAAGAAGCGTGTGCTAAATTAATACCTAGCAAGTCTGGTGAAAGGCATCAAAAACAATTCAGCCATTTTTGTGAATGGAAAGTAGAAAATTATGTGAAGAAAATTACGGAAGAAGTTATACTGGCCTATTTTTTAGATTTGGTAAGAATGTAAACAGTTATATTGATTATTTTATTTTTGAACTAATGTTTTTAGTCTAAGAAAACAGGTGCATTTTCTTTGTGGCCGAAATGCTCTATGATTAAATCAACATTAATTGCGAATGAAAATGTTGTCATATCTCGCTTTTCTAAACTGGTAGCATTCCTGAAAAAACAATCAATTGGTTATGAATCCAAAAAATATAAAATATTAACCCGAGAAGAAATCTATAGATTTATGAAAGAAGCTTGTACTGACAAATATCTCCTGACAAAAGAAAGAGCAAATTTCAAATAAAACAAGAAAATATACGAGTTTTTTGAATTTACAGGTTGTAACTATGTGTGGAATAGCTGGTGGTTGCAGAAGAGAAGAATTGTATAATATGTCACTAGACGGTATTCAGGAAACTCAAACGCAGTTAGTAATTACAATTCCCTGCACTGTGACAAATCAAAGAAAAACCTTTACTGTTATAAACGAAGTAGACGGAATTAACTGTGTGGAATTATTCAGAAAATACACGTCACTGAGACCAAAAAATGTTAACCATACAATGTTATTTTTGGGATATAGAAATTCAAAGTCTACCGTACAAAGAGTAGGAATACACACAAATGGAGGCATGCCAAAACTAATTGCACTGTTTTTGAGTCTTCAAGATTCTGACAAATATACTGGTCATTCATTTCGTAGAACTTCTGCAACGCTTTTAGCCAATGGTGGTGCTGATTTAGCAGTACTTAAAAGACATGGAGTTCGGAAGAGTTCGTCTGTGGCTGAAAAATACATAGAAGACTCTTTGGAAAGCAAAAATAAAATTGCCAGGATGATACTGAACGGAGAAAACTTTATCGAAGTATTATTTCAGGATGAAAATTCGGATACGGAACAAGAAATTTCTGACGTCGAAGAAGATATAATAGAAGACAGTTATGGTCCGTTTTACCTAGGAAAGAACAAGACAACTAAATGGAAGAAAAAACTGTCAGAACACAAACAGAAAATATCATAAATCTTCTTCCTGGCGGCATAGCTGTGGCAAAAAGTTTAAAATCACCGTTAGAAATTTGGAAACATTTCTGGACTAACGAAATGATGAATATTATTGTTGAACATACTAATTTATCGATTCAGGCTGTACAGGAAATTTTTTCTAGAGATAGGGACTGTAGGTTACTGACAGAGTTGAAATTCAATCGCTGATCGGTCTACTTTATTATGCAGGCGTTTTCAAAACAAATCGTCTAAATGCAGAAGATTTGTGGAAGACAGATGGTTCTGGTATTGAGTTATTTAGACTCACAATGTCTCTTACCAGATTCCGTTTTCTTCTCAGACATGTACGATTTGATGACAAATCAACTCGTGATGAAAGAATAAAATACGATAATTTGGCTGCAATCAGAAATATTTTTGATTTATTTGTTGCTCACTGTAAGACAGCGTATACGCCTTCTGAGTATTTAACAATAGATGAAAAGTTAGAAGCTTTTCGAGGTAAATGTCGATTTAGACAGTACATTCCCAGTAAGCCAAACAAGTATGGAATAAAAATATTTGCCTTATGCGACGCCAAAATGTATTATACTTTGGATTTAGAAATTTATGTAGGAAAACAACCAGAGGGGCCGTACGCCGTACGGCCCTACATGACGTAGTACAAAGACTCTGCAAATGCATCAAAGGAACCAGCAGAAATCTAACCCTTGACAATTAGTTTACCAGCGTAGATTTAGTTGAAACATTGAAAACAAACTACAAATTAACCGTAATTGGAACTATAAGAAAAAAAAACAAGAGAGAACTTCCACCGGAACTATTGCAGCCAAGAAACAAACATATTGGTTCAAGCATTTTTTGTTTCAATACATTGGTTTCGTATGTTCCAAAGAGAAATAAAATTGTTCTACTAGTGTCTAGTCTTCATCATGACGACGCTATAGATCCGCAAACTGGAAAACCGGAAATAATTATGATGTACAACCAAACAAAAGAAGGGGTTGATACAGTGGACAAATTATGTGCAACTTACGACTGTGCAAGAAACACCCGTCGATGGCCACTGGTTGTTTTTTATTCATTGCTAAATGTCGCAGCAATTAATTCTTTCATTTTAACTGCTAATAATCCTAAAGAGAATATTCCAAGGTGAGAATTTCTACGTCGACTTTCATTTGAATTGGTGTCGGAACATCTTGCTTCTCGGGCTGCTATGCCTAATATTGACAAGGCAATAAGCACAATAATTGCCCAAAATATTCATATCGAATTGCCTAAAAGACCTACTAAAGAGGGAGATAATGTGCGAGGACGTTGCGCATATTGTGACAGAAAAAAGAATAGACCTACTAGGTATTCTTGTAAAAAGTGTAATAAGTTTATGTGTTTGGAACATGCCAATTTCACTTGCTCCGAGTGTCTGAATGGGTACGAAATAGCATGAACAATTAGATACAAGTTATTTATTTTTATTTTGCTGGCAAGTTAATATGTAATACTTTTATATTATAAATATTTAGTTACCAAATCGCCACTATGTATCTTTTGAATGAAATACAGTTTTTGTTTAAAGTTTGTTGTATGTTTGGTTTAAAATTCGCATTTTTATTTATAAATAACAAATAAAAGAACAAACAACAATATATTTAATTGTTTCAGATGTTAATAATAATGTTATGTATAATAGTATATGTGCGGACTACGAATCCGCGCGCGACTATTCATGTTCTAGAAACAGGAGCGACTACTGGAAGGTTATTTTTATTATTATTATTCTTATTATTTTATTATTATTGATAGTATTGGAATGCATCGAAGATCAACGACATGAAGAACAATTTATAGCAGCTCTAAATTTATGTTTTGAAACTTCAATTTTTACTATCAACGAAAAAACATATAAACAAATAGATGGCTCGCCTATGGGGTCATCTATCAGCGAGTCACTAGTTGAACTGATATTACAAAAACTGGAGCAAAGAATTATTAACAATCCAGATTATAAAATCTTATATTATAAACGTTATGTTGATGACACGTTGATAGTTGCTCCCATAGATCAGATAAACAACATTTTATTCAAATTTAACGACTTCCACCCTAAATTAAAATTCACAATTGAAAATGAAACAAAAAATTCAATTAATTTTCTGGATGTTATACTAATTCGCAAAGATAACATAATACAAACTAATTGGTATCAGAAGCCAACATCTTCAGGTCGTTATTTACATTTTGCTTCTTACACCTCTCACAAGTATAAAGTGAGTGTTATTAATGCATTAGTAGATATAGCAATAAAACTTTCTAGCCCTACATTTCACAAATTAAACTTAGACAAAATTCACAATACATTATTGCAAAATGGCTATCCCTCTAAATTTATATCAGAATACATAAACAAAAGACTTAAAATAATATCAAAAAACACCATTCCAGTACTGGACGCTGCTAAAAACACTAATATTACTCTAGCGTTTTGTAATAATACAACTACTGAAACCTTTTATTCGAAACTAAAAGATAAAATTGATCTGAACAATCAAAAAGATGTTGTTTATCAAGTGTTTTGCGGGGCATGCAACGCTAGCTACATCGGAGAGAGCACCCAACCTCTCAAAAGAGATTGTATCAACACAAGCTACACTGCCTTAAACTTACCGATCAACATAGTGCATTATGCAAACACCATGTAAGCACAGGCCACATCTTTGATTTTAATACCGCTCAGATTTTAGAAAAAGAACCTCATAAGCAAAAAAGATTGTTATACGAAACATTACATATAAATATCAATAAGAATACTACTGGGGTCCGTGAAGTTAGCGACCACTTTTAAGCACAAACAATGAAACATATACCAGAGGTTTGTGCTTCGTTTGTGCCTGTGAAATACAAACAAAACCAGCGAACCCAAAGATTAAAAAGTAATAAACATTTTAAAAGTGGTCGCTGACTTCACGCCCAGCGACCACATATAAAGCACAAACGTCGAGTTATGTATCAAACGTGTGTGCTTCGTTAGTGCTTTCAGAATATACGACTGAAAATACAGCGACCCCAATTATACAAGAAATATGGACAATTTAAAAGTGGTCGCTGACTTCACGCCCAGCGACCACATATAGAGCACATACGTCGAGTTATGTATCAAACGTTTTTGCTTCGTTTGTGATTTCAGAATATATGACTGAAAATACAGCGACCCCAATTATGCAAGACATATGGACAATTTAAAAGTGGTCGCTGACTTCACGCCCAGCGACCACATATAAAGCACAAACGTCGAGTTATCTATCAAACGTTTGTGCTTCGTTTGCGCTTTCAGAATATATGACTGAAAATACAGCGACCCCAATTATACAAGAAATATGGACAATTTAAAAGTGGTCGCTGACTTCATCCCCTATTGTACCGCCTTGAGGGATGAATTTTCAAAAATGTTAAACACTATTTTTTACCAAAAGCATACATAAGAATTTTTATATCCCTAACTTGGGAAATGATGGGTTCTCCATACAAACTTTCATCTCCTATTTCACCCCTTCAAGTTTTATTTTCGCCGACAAAAGGTAGTCTATGTTCTTCTCCAAGATCCAATCTATCTTTTATACTAAACAACTAGATTCACTATCTATCTATCTATCTATCTATCTATCTATCTATCTATCTATATATATACCGAGAGTTTATTTTATCAGTAAACATAGGGTATATCATTGCCATAGTTACGGTATGAATGTTTGACAGCAATGTATTGAAGCGTTTATTTTATGAGTAAACAAGGAAGCAGTTTTTGGTAAATACAAAGGTCTGGCAATAAATCAAGCCATGCTATTGAATATGATAATAGTACATCTTGTCCATTATTTAATATTAATTACTTTAATATTGCAAAAATTACAATTGTAAAAATTGTCAAATAAATAATTGTTTCACTTTTTTATTATGCAATATCAAAAGATTTTTAAACGTCTCGGTAGTACAAGTGGTTATAACAGTTGCGTGTAAAGTTTTTAGTTGGAGTTCGATTCCCCGTTGGGATAATTATTTTTTTTTACATAAAAATTGTTGAACTTTTAAAAATCAGTTTATATTTTCATATTACAATCATTTAAAAATAATAATAACATTTTAATAAATAAAGAGAAAATAATTGAGAATAATTGATTACAATAATCAAAATATTGATACAATAACAATGCGTAGTATTTCCTTTGATATTAACAAAAATAACTGAAATAAAATAAATTTGTGTAGATATTATGTTTTTACTGTATTTATCAAAATAAAAAATACAATGCATTGTTATTACATCAATATTTTGATTATTGTAATCAATTATTCTTAATTATTTTTTCTGAATTCAGTGACAGTAAAGGCTTGTATTTAAATGGAACCCAATTTGGATATGAAATTAATAAAAATGACGCCTAGACGGAATGGACGTACGTAAAACTATTATAATACACTTTCGACGGAGCCCTAGGAGAAAAATTATTTGACATATCAATCAGAACCTTCAAATGGAAATATTTTTGAAAAGAGGACAATTTGAAAGAATTTAAATACATAAACATAAATTATGAGAATGGGCAATTATTTCACAATAGTAAAAATGGCCTAAAACATATTTATAATTTTTGATGGTTCATGTCCGTGGTTCATGTCCACTTCGAAAATGTTGCCAAACAGTTCATTAATTTTCAAGCTACTAATAAAAGATCTGTTGTGGTCAGTACAAAACCTTCCGTCAATTCGATGTATTTTGTACAAATCCTATACCAAAAGGTCCTTGGAACAGATCCGTACTAATATAGTAGATTATTACGAGTAATAAAAATGAATTTTTCTCGTTGGGAAAAATATGATATGTTGAGTTGTTACATTCGTTGTCAAAGTTCGTTTATATAATCTACTATTGTCAAGTAAAATTCAGAAATTCAATTGTTGCACTTTTTCGTTGTTCGTTGTTTCCATAGCAGTCTTCGATTTACTTTTTTCAAATTAATTTTAGTATAAATAATAATTTTTATTAATTTTTCTGGTAATTATAAAAATAAATTATTATTGTTTTATATCATTGTAAAGCTAAAAAAAATCTCTATTTAAAAATGCCATAGCTTAATATGACCTCCATATGAAAAATAAAAGTTGCTATCAGTAACTCGTAAATGGTTAGATATAAAAAAAAATTGAGAACTTCTGCAAATTCACCATACAAAAGTGCCTTAAGAAAGTGCAAACCAGAATCTCGTATTATTTCATATAACAAAGTTATAAGCAAAAAAAGAAAATCGCTAAATTTACATTTTCACCTGTATCTAGTGACCTATGCATTTTTTCGCAAATAACAAAACACCATTAAAATAGCCTCCTAATGGGGCAACTTTTGTCTAATTTAACCAACCTCGTAGCTCTTACGGTTCTCGAGATACCAATGCATTCGTACCTTAAATGGGACACCCTGTATTGTCTTTGTTGTTGAGGATTATATTGTTTTTGTTGTTGAAGAGTATATTGTTTTTGTTGTTGAGGAGTATATTGTTGCCTGTATGTCGTTTGTTGCATAGGTGAAGGATGCAGAGTTTTATTGGGTGTGTAATTAAAGTAGAGTATGGGTTTAGGAATATTGTATCTTGGCTGGTGGATTTGTGGTTTTTGATTTAATTTGTGTGTATTCTGATTAGTGGTTTTGGATTTGGCATAATATTCAAATTGAAAATCATTTGCTAACATACTTAAAGCTGAATTTAAGTCTGTAGGGTTCTTTGCCCTCATTAATTGACCTATAGGTTCTTTTAAACCTTTTAGTAAAACGCGTAAAGCATAATGTTGAAAATAGTCAATCATTACTACGGATGCTTCGGCAGCAGCGTTTGTTGAAATGTAAGAAATTTGTAAATTTAACAGGTGTTGTAAACGACCGTAAAAATCAAAAACGTTTTCATTAGGATTTTGTTTTAACTCTGTCATTTCCATGTTTAGTGTGAACCAGTCACGTTTGTCTGAATAAGCATTTTTTAATGCTGTTTTCAAATCTTCCCACTTTGAAATTGTGGAACTTGCAATATTAATAGCAGCTTCACCTTTTATTTTGGCTAATATACTGCTCATTAAATATTCATTTTGGAAATCATTTGTGTTTGTGGTATTATAAAATTTTGTTACTAATTTTTCACAAACGCTAGTAAACCTAGGGAGTAATTCACGTTCCCCATGGAACTCTGGCACCATATCCAGATATTCCTTTTTTAATACTGGAGTAACCATGTTTACTAATGGCGTTCTTAATGTGATACTATTAATAGGATTTGTATTTAAATTAATTATACGATCTTCTGTTTCGAGATCGGAGTCTGCTTCTGAATTATTTGAATCTGACAAAGATTCTGGTTCTCTGAATGACATATGGTACTCACAAAAATAGTAGTGTCGGCTTCATGTGCCCTGAAGTCGAACACGGTCTCGGCTCGAAGTTGAGGCAGGAGTTGCACTGATGTCCGCTCAGCTTGGCTCGCTCGGCTCGTCGAGATGTGTCTTGCTTCTGATGTCCTCTCAGATGCAGGATACGGTGATCGAAGTATGGAGATGTTCGAATTTGCCAAATTAATCACGAAAGTGAAACAATTTATATTCGCTAAATTGTTTTGGCAATCCTATCAAGACTGCGCCACTTAAATTTCTCGTTCGATCAAATAGGTTTTTAAAAAGTTTTATTTTTGCGAGTACAAATTATAATATGCTATAAACTACTTGATAATATGATAATAGAATACAGACTGGCTAATCTAAAGCATTACATATGTTTTTATACTAATGAAATATGAGAGAGCCACGTTCTGGCACATCGGCACTTTGTCTATTATGTAGTACAGGGGTAGAAATATAACTTATATATATATATATATATATATATATATATATATATATATATATAAATATTTCACAATGTACAGTAAAAAGGATTCTAGCTAAAAAAAAAAGAAATTTAAATAATCCAGAATCAAAATTAAATTCTCCGGCATAGAACAAAATTGAACATTTTGATTTCCAGGTATTTCTCATATTTTTTCTCACATCTATTACTTTTACAGTTTATTACAGTGTAGTTTTATTTTATTAGAACAAATAAACGTTCAAATACAACAGTTTAAATTTGATTACAACAATGAAAAGTTTTACACTTAATAACAATGTAGTTTTATTTGATTACAACAATTTACACCTACAGTAGACTAAATCTGATTGCAATAATAAAAATAACTATCACACAAATTATTGTCATCATTGTTAACTATATTGATTATTGTAATAAAAAAAAATTAATTGTGATTTGATTTTTTCTTTATTTAGTTGTTAATATTAAATCCATACTAATATAATAAATGCGAAAGTAACTCTGTCTGTCTGTCTGTCTGTTACGTTTTCACGCCTGAACCGTTGAACCAATTTTGATAAATTTTGGTATAGAGATAGAATGGACCTAGGAGAAGGGCATAGGCTACCTTTTGTCGCAAAATAAAATATGAGGGAGTGAAATAGGGAATGAAAAATTGTATGTTCGAACCCATCATTTCTCTCGCTACTTTACCCGTGCGAAGCCGGGGCGGGCCAGCTAGTTCTATATAATATCATGTAAAATCAAACACGCACACATACTATTTCTATTCTATAAATCCAATAAAATTATAACATAAACATACCCTAAATAAAATACACTTGACACTTCTTATTCTTCAGCTTCTCCTATTTTATTAGAGGTAGCTGTTTCATCTTTTCTTCCACTCATTCCTGTCCAACACATCTTCTTGACACAGGCATTCCTTTCAGTCTTCTGCGATAAAGTCCTTCCATCTTTTCTTTGGCCTTTCTCTGCGTGTCACTTGCCAGGAGCACTATGACATACCAATTTTGTGATCCTACACTTTCCATATTTGGTTTTGCACTTGCAACTGACATCTGTCAATTAGAATTTTTTTAATATATCAGCATCAGCTGTTTCCATGATAAATAGCAAAGCTGACTAATTTTTGAAAATTAATTTCTTTATAGTGCTTTTAAGAAAACCTGTTAAAAACTTCAAATAAAGGTACTTCCGGTGAATCAATTATAACCAAAATCTAATCAACTCTTCATATGGATGTACAGAAGAGGAATACGAAAGAATTATAATTTTTAGAATTGTAGTATTGGAGTTATCGTCGGAGAAAAATTTGTCACACACGGACATACATACACACACATGGACACAGACACACACACGGACACACACACACACATACAGACATCATCTTAAAAATAGTAAATTAGAATTGTAGGGACCCTAAAACGTGCTTATTCTCTAAAAACTCACCACCGAATTTTTTGACCAAAGACAATACCTTCCTTACCTAAAGGTGACGGAAGGTAAAAATATGTATAATAAATTATAAACATAAGTATACGAAAAAGTGTTGCCAAAAGTAACTAAGTAAAACACAAATACTCCAATGTCAAGATTTTGGCAGCTCGATCGGTTTTTGTTTTTTTACATAAAGTTGTCAGAGACATGTCGTGTTTGTACCAAATGAGACATATTGTAAAGGGCTGCAATGCAGAAATGTCATAATTTTGACAGCACGATCGGCATTTGTTTTTTATTTAAAGTTGTCAGAACCATGTCGTGTTTGGTATCAAATGAGAGGTATCGTCGAGGGCTGCCATGCAGAAATGTCAAAAATTTGACAGCTCGATCGGCTTTTGTTTTTTGCTTAAAGTATTCAAGAACTATGCCGTGTTTGGTACCAAATGAGAGGTATCGTCAAGGGCTGCCATGCAGAAATGTCAAATATTTGGCAGCTCGAACGGCTTTTGTTTTTTACTTAAAGTGGTCAGAAACATGTCCTGTTTGGTGTCAAATGAGAGGTATCGTCGAGAGCTGCCATGCAAAAATGTAAAAATTATGACAGCTCGATCGGCTTTTGATTTTTGCTTAAAGTTGTCAGAACCATGTTGTGTTTGGAATCAAATGAGAGGTATCGTCGAGGGCTGCCATGCAGAAATGTCAAATATTTGACAGCTCGATCGGCTTTTGTTTTTCGCTTAAAGTTGTCAAGAACTATGCCGTGTTTGGTACCAAATGAGAGGTATCGTCAAGGGCTACCATGCAGAAATGTCAAATATTTGAGAGCTCGAACAACTTTTGTTTTTAGTTTAAAGTTGTCAAAACCATGTCGTGTTTGGTATCAAACGAGTGGTATCGTCGAAAGCTACCATGCAGAAATGTCAATATTTGGAAATATCGATCGGCTTTTGTTTAAAGTTGTTAGAACCATGTCGTGTTTGGTATCAAATGAGAGGTATCGTCGAGAGCTGCCATGCAGAAATGTGAAAAATTTGACAGTTCGATCGGCTTTAGTTTTTCGCTTAAAATTGTCAAGAACCATGCCATGTGTGGTATCAAATAAGAGGTATCGTCGAGAGCTGCCATGCAAAAATGTCAAAATTATGACAGCTCAATCGGCTTTTGATTTTTGCTTAAAGTTGTCAGAACCATGTTGTGTTTCGTATCAAATGAGATGTATCGTCGAGGGCTGCCCTGTAGAAATGTCAAAAATTTGACAGCTCGATCGGCTTTTGTTTTTCGCTTAAAGTTGTCAAGAACTATGCCGTGTTTGGTACCAAATGAGAGGTATCGTCAAGGGCTGCCATGCAGAAATGTCAAATATTTGGCAGCTCGATCGGCTTTTGGTTTTTGTTTTAAGTTGTCAGAACCATGTTGTGTTTGGTATCAAATGAGAGGTATCGTCGAGTGCTGCCATGTAGAAATGTCAAGATTTTGACAGCTCGATCGGTTTTTGTTTTTTGTTTAAAGTTGTCAAGAACCATGTAGTGTTTGGTATCAAATGGGAGGTATCGTCGAGGGCTGCCATGTAGAAATGTCAAATATTTGAGAGCTCGAACAACTTTTGTTTTTTGCTTAAAGTTGTCAGAACCATGTCGTGTTTGGTATCAAATGAGAGGTATCGTCGAGGGCTGCCATGCAGAAATGTCAAAAATTTGACAGCTTGATCGGCTTTTGTTTTTTGTTTAAAGTTGTCAAAACCATGTCGTGTTTGGTATCAAATGAGAGGTATCGTCGAAAGCTACCATGCAGAAATGTCAATGTTTGGACATATCGATCGGCTTTTGTTTTTTGTTTAAAGTTGTTAGAACCATGTCGTGTTTGGTATCAAATGAGAGGTATCGTCGAGAGCTGCCATGCAGCAATGTGAAAAATTTGACAGTTCGATCGGCTTTAGTTTTTCGCTTAAAGATGTCAAGAACCATGCCGTGTTTGGTATCAAATAAGAGGTATCGTCGAGAGTTGCCATGCAAAAATGTCAAAATTATGACAGCTCGATCGGCTTTTAATTTTTGCTTAAAGTTGTCAGAGCCATGTTGTGTTTCGTATCAAATGAGAGGTTTCGTCGAGGGCTGCCATGCAGAAATGTCAAAAATTTGACAGCTCGATCGGCTTTTGTTTTTCGCTTAAAGTTGTCAAGAACTATGCCGTGTTTGGTACCAAATGAGAGGTATCGTAAGGGCTGCCATGCAGAAATGACAAATATTTGGCAGCTCGAACGGCTTTTGTTTTTTATTTAAAGTTCTTAGAACCATGTCGTGTTTGGTATCAAATGAGAGGTTTCGTCGAGAGCTGCCATGCAAAAATGTAAAAATTTTGACAGCTTGATCGGCTTTTGATTTTTGCTTAAAGTTGTCAGAACCATGTTGTGTTTGGTATCAAATGAGAGGTATCGTCGAGTGCTGCCATGTAAAAATGTCAAAAATTTGACAGCTCGATCGGCTTTTGTTTTTCGCTTAAAGTTGTCAAGAACCATGCCGTGTTTGGTATCAAATAAGAGGTATCGTCGAAAGCTACCCTGCAGAAATGTCAATGTTTGGACATATCGATCGGCTTTAGTTTTTTGTTTAAAGTTGTTAGAACCATGTCGTGTTTGGTATCAAATGAGAGGTATCGTCGAGAGCTGCCATGCAGAAATGTGGAAAATTTGACAGTTCGATCGGCTTTTGTTTTTTGTTTAAAGTTGTCGAGAACCATGTAGTGTTTGGTATCAAATGAGAGGTATCGTCGAGGGCTGCCATGCAGAAATGTGAAAAATTTGACAGTTCGATCGGCTTTTGTTTTTCGCTTAAAGTTATCAAGAACCCTGCCGTGTTTGGTATCAAATAAGAGGTATCGTCGAAAGCTACCATGCAGAAATGTCAATGTTTGGACATATCGATCGGCTTTTGTTTTTTGTTTAAAGTTGTTAAAACGATGTCGTGTTTGGTATCAAATGAGAGGTATCGTCGAGAGCTGCCATGCAGAAATGTGAAAAATTTGACAGTTCGATCGGCTTTTGTTTTTCGCTTAAAGTTGTCAAGAACCATACCGTGTTTGGTATCAAATAAGAGGTATCGTCGAGAGCTGCCATGCAAAAATGTCAAAATTATGACAGCTCGATCGGCTTTTGATTTTTGCTTAAAGTTGTCAGAACCATGTTGTGTTTCGTATCAAATGAGATGTATCGTCGAGGGCTGCCCTGTAGAAATGTCAAAAATTTGACAGCTCGATCGGCTTTTGTTTTTCGCTTCATCACGAAAATCGGGGAAATTTTATTCGTCTCTACAGCTTAGACGGTGCGAGTGATTTTAATGGAAATTTTTCTGGGATGTAGAGAATAACTCAACTTGATTTCCTGGTAATAGGTCATTTTTCTGTACGGTGCATAGTTTTTGTGTAAAACATTTTTAAAGGTCGTATTTTGGCTTTTTGAAACAATTTGAAATTAAAAAATTAGTCTTCTTTGAAAAATTTAAGACGAAAAACGTTTCTTTGACATGTCAATCAGAACATTTAAATGAAATTATTTATAAAATAAGGACATATTGAAAAAAGTTAAATTCATAAACATACATTATGGTAATGGACGGTTATTCCATAGTAGTTTAAAAGACCTAAAACATTATATTTAAAAATTAAATTTTTTGAAGGTTCATGTCCGTGATTCATGTACATTTCCAAAGTGTTGCCAATAAATAACTAAGTAAAAAACAAATATTCTAATGTCAGGAATTTCAAAGCCCCATCGTCTTTTGTTTTTTGTTTAAAGTTGTCAGAACCATGTCGTGTTTGGTATCAAATGATAGGTAACGTCAAGGGCTGTCATGCAGAAATGTCAAAAATTTGACAGCTCGAACGGCTTTTGTTTTTTGTTTAAAGTTGTCAGAACCATGTCGTGTTTGGTATCAAATGAGAAGGTTCGTCAAGGGCTGTCATGCAGAAATGTTAAAAATTTGACACCTCGATCGGCTTTTGTTTTTGGCATAAAGTTGTCAGAAACATGTCGTGTTTGGTATCAAATGAGAGGGTTCGTCAAGGACTGTCATGCAGAAATGTCAAAAAATTTACAGCTCGATCGGCTTTTGTTTTTTGCTTAAAGTTGTCAGAACCTTGTCGTGTTTGGTATCAAATGAAAGGTAACGTCAAGGGCTGTCATGCAGAAATGTCAAAAATTTGACAGCTCGATCGGCTTTTGATTTTTGCTTAAAGTTGTCAGAACCATGTCGTGTTTGGTATCAAATGAGAAGGTTCGTCAAGGGCTGCTATGCAGAAATGTCAAAAATTTGACAACTCGATCGGCTTTTGTTTTTTGCTTAAAGTTGTCAGAACCATGTCTTGTTTGGTATCAAATGAAAGGTAACGTCAAGGACTGTCATGCAGAAATGTCAAAAATTTGACAGCTCGATCGGCTTTTGATTTTTGCTTAAAGTTGTCAGAACCATGTTGTGTTTCGTATCAAATGAGAGGTATCGTCGAGGGCTGCCATGCAGAAATGTCAAAAATTTGACAGCTCGATCGGCTTTTGTTTTTCGCTTAAAGTTGTCAAGAACTATGCCGTGTTTGGTACCAAATGAGAGGTATCGTCAAGGGCTGCCATGCAGAAATGTCAAATATTTGGCAGATCGAACGGCTTTTGTTTTTTATTTAAAGTTCTCAGAACCATGTCGTGTTTGGTATCAAATGAGACGTATCGTCGAGAGCTGCCATGCAAAAATTTCAAAATTTTGACAACTCGATCGGCTTTTGATTTTTGCTTAAAGTTGTCAGAACCATGTTGTGTTTGGTATCAAATGAGAGGTATCGTAGAGTGCTGCCATGTAGAAATGTCAAGATTTTGACAGCTCGATCGGCTTTTGTTTTTTGTTTAAAGTTGTCAAGAACCATGTAGCGTTTGATATCAAATGAGAGGTATCGTCAAGGGCTGCCATGTAGAAATGTCAAATATTTGAGAGCTCGAACAACTTTTGTTTTTTGCTTAAAGTTGTCAGAACCACGTCGTGTTTGGTATCAAATGAGAGGTATCGTCGAGGGCTGCCATGCAGAAATGTCAAAAATTTGACAGCTCGATCGGCTTTTGTTTTTTGTTTAAAGTTGTCAAAACCATGTCGTGTTTGGTATCAAATGAGAGGTATCGTCGAAAGCTACCATGCAGAAATGTCAATATTTGGACATATCGATCGGCTTTTGTTTTTTGTTTAAAGTTGTTAGAACGATGTCGTGTTTCGCATCAAATGAGAGGTATCGTCGAGAGCTGCCATGCAGAAATGTGAAAAATTTGACAGTTCGATCGGCTTTTGTTTTTCGCTTAAAGTTGTCAAGAACCATGCCGTGTTTGGTATCAAATAAGAGGTATCGGCGAAAGCTACCATGCAGAAATGTCAATGTTTGGACATATCTTTCGGCTTTTGTTTTTTGTTTAAAGGTGTTAGAACCATGTCGTGTTTGGTATCAAATGGGAGGTATCGTCGAGAGCTGCCATGCAGAAATGTGAAAAATTTGACAGTTCGATCGGCTTTTGTTTTTTGTTTAAAGTTGTCAAGAACCATGTAGTGTTTGGTATCAAATGAGAGGTATCGTCGAGGGCTGCCATGTAGAAATGTCAAATATTTGAGAGCTCGAACAACTTTTGTTTTTTGCTTAAAGTTGTCAGAACCATGTCGTGTTTGGTATCAAATGAGGGGTATCGTCGAGGGCTGCCATGCAGAAATGTCAAAAATTTGACAGCTCGATCGGCTTTTGTTTTTTGTTTAAAGTTGTCAAAACCATGTCGTGTTTGGTATCAAACGAGAGGTATCGTCGAAAGCTACCATGCAGAAATGTCAATATTTGGACATATCGATCGGCTTTTGGTTTTTGTTTAAAGTTGTTGGAACCATGTCGTGTTTGGTATCAAATGAGAGGTATCGTCGAGAGCTGCCATGCAGAAATGTCAAATATTTGACAGCTCGAACGGCTTTTGTTTTTTGCTTAAAGTTGTCAGTCCATGTCGTGTTTGGTATCAAATGAGAGGAATCGTCGAGAGCTGCCATGCAAAAATGTCAAAATTTTGACAACTCGATCGGCTTTTGTTTCTTGAATAAATATAAATCATTTGTGGATGCGTGAAGACTGATGGCGTTAGCATTGTGGGTTTAAATTGTACCTAGACGGATTGGACGTACGTAAAACTATTCTAAAACACTATCGGCGGAGCCCTAGGGAATACTTCTTAGTTTTCGCTAGTCACTGTACTAAAATTCATCAATATTGTTTCACCGGTTTAGGCGTGAAAACGTAACAGACAGATTGACAGGCAGTGTTACTTTCGCATTTGTTATATTAGTATAGATGTGGACTTGTGTGTTTATTTCTTTTTTTGTACATATAATTTAAAAAAGCATATTTTTCAAGAACATTTAGGTCCACAAAAAAAAAAACTGTTTGATACAAGAACTTATACATGTGACGTCACATCAATTTTTTCAAACTTTGGGGGACTCTAACTGGGTTATTAATAAAAATTTCCTACCGGGTTTCTTAGTTTTATTTATACTCTCAGATAAAATTATGTATACACGGTGTATCAGGACTAGTGTAAAAAAAATTAATAGCATATTCCTGAGCTAATTTTGAGCAAAAAATATGATATGAAGATATGTCCGGAAACTTTTAGTTACAGAGTTACAGGCCTTTAATATTGCACCTCATCTGACATATTTTTATTAATAACTCTGATACTAGTTGCACTAAAATTTTGAAACTTGATACGAGGATACTGCTTATTGAGATGCATATTTAAACTTTCTTTAGTTTCGGGATCTCAACCAGAGGCGTCTCCTATGGGGAAATTATGAAGGTTTTTAACCTTATTTTTTTTACCTATTAACATTTTTTCATTTTTAAATATAAAGTATTACAAACAATTTTAAAATACACAAAAATGTACTTTTGATAAAAATTGACAAACGCAGTAGTTTATGAGATAATTTAACTTTTAAAAAATGTCACGTATCCAAAATAGTTATTTAACAGTTAAAAATCAATCAATTTACCATAGAAAATAGAATAAAATAGAAAAGCGACACAAAATCTGTTTATAACTATTGTTTAGTTACATTATTTTCAATATTAGTAATATTTTTTCAAATTAAAAAAAGTGTAAAATGTTTGTGATGGTGCATATGTAGATATGATGTTTATTTATAGATGTGGTAAAACTAATGGTTGTCGTAGTCCAGGGAATATTGACGTGGACATCAAAGAATGAATTTGTGTGAATTTCATTGTTTTTTAATTGTTACCTAATTTTTTTGCATAATTGATTTTTTCTAAAAATTAAAATATCTCAAAAACTACTGCGTTTATCAAATTTTATCGAGAGTACATTTTTATGTATTTTTGTATTGTATGTAATATTTTATAGGTAAATTTGTAAAAATGTTGATAGATAAAAAAATAACGATAAAAAACCTTCATGACTTCCCCATATGAGACGCCTCTGGTTGAGATACAGAAAAAAAAGAAAGTTTAAATATGCATCTCAATAAGTAGTATCCTCATATCAAGTTTTAAAATTTTGGTGCGGCTAGTATCAGAGTTATTAATAAAAATGTGTTTGATGAGGTGCACTTTTAAAGGCCTGTAACTCTGTAACGAGAAGTTTCCGGATATATCTTCATATGACATTTTTTATTCAAAATATGCTATTAATTTTTTTTTACACTAGTCCTGATACACCCTATATATATATATATGATGACAACCATATGAACTGTCATACCAAATTTCATCCAAATCGTATGAAGCGTATATATATATAAGAGCAGAACGCTTTATACGATTTGGATGAAATATGGTATGACAGTTCATATGGTTATAAGTCATCTTCTACGGTGATACTTGTTATTATTAGTGAACGACTAGTGTATGAAACTTAGATACCCCAACATTGATTAGACCATAACTTTTTAATGGGCACGCCGATAACGTGAAATTATTTTTTGTCGGAAAGATACATTCAATAGTAAACTTTTCTCTCTCTGTTTATTTTGTGATATCTGTTACGGTTCAGACAGAAAAAAATAAAATCTGAGTGAATGCACCGTGCATTTTTTAAAAATAAATTTAATATAGCAATCTATCCAAATGTCAAACAACGAATTTTTAATGGGTTGTCAAAAAATTCCTTCGCAATATTCAGAAACTAGTAACATATGTTTGTTCGGTGTAATAGTATTTTACTACCATTATTATAAATAACACGAATAAATATGTTAGCTTACTCCTAAACAAGTTGAGAAGATTGACAACGCGTTATTGTCATTAAAAATTAATTGTTTGACATTTGAATAGACTGCTAGATTAAATTTATTTTAAAAAAATTCACGATGCAGTCACTCAGATTAAATTTTTTTCGGTCTGAACCGTAACAGATATAACAAATTACACAGAGACAAAGAAAAGTTTACTATTGAATGTATCTTTCTGAAAAAAAAATAAAAATAATAATTTCACGTTATTGGCGTGGCCGTTAAAAAGTTATGGTCTAATCAATGTTGGGACACCTACGTTTCATACACTAGTGGTTCACTAATAATAACAAGTATCATCTTAAAAGATGACATAACCATATAAACTGTCATGCCACATTTCATCCAAATCGAATAAAGCGTCCAGTTATTATAAGCAAAATTAATTTTTTTTCGAAGAACTTTGAACCAGAATACTGGCTAAATGGTACACTTTCCGGTAGAAGCAAGTTTGGTTAAATCGTCTTATTTTAGCCTCAAGAATCTGTGGTTAAGACATGTCCCCCTATTTAAGAGACACCCTGTATATAAAATATAAATAAATAAATATATCAACACGGCATATTACCCATTTCTGGGTGTGCCAGTATCTACAACACATGTATACATCGGTAATGATGACGATATATTTTACCGTGTGGGCGCTTACCAGGCGTCACCTCACGGGCACTCATAGCTGGTGTGGAGAGTACACCACAGGGGTCATTTTTGTGCGAGTGTATATGCCTACTCTGTATATATTGACTCTAGAAAAAATTAAAATAAATAAATCACGGCATATTATCCATTTCTGGGTGTGCCAGTATCTACAACACATGTAGACATCGGTAATGATGACGATATATTTTACCGTGTGGGCGCTTACCAGGCGTCACCTCACGGGCACTCATAGCTGGTGTGGAGAGTACACCACAGGGGTCACTTTTGTGCCATTTAAAATTGGAAATATTTGGCATCGGTCGGGATCGATTATTATTATTATTATTATTATTATTACTATTATTATTATTATTATTATTATTATTATTATTTTTATTATTATTATTATTTACATTATAATATATAAATGGTGAAATCCCCCATTCTAAATTTGAAAATGCAGATCTAAATTAAAATTTTGCACTTCCCTTAACTTCTTTCGGTACATTTATTATTCAAATGGGTATATGAAAAAATCTGATGTAGCTAGCACATCACCTTCCGTCAGTTCTACATAAATAAATAAATAAATATCATCACGCACGTTCCTCTATGCTGAGTAAGCCAATCTGCTTTGTACGTAGATTTCGGCAATATTTGTACCGAGCGGGAGTTTACGAGGTGTCACCTCACGGACACACATTGCTGACGTAGAAAGTTTCCCACATGGATCACTTTTGTTCCATTAAAAATTGGGATGGGCCCGGTTCCCCAAATTCACGACCAGGCACTCCATTCATATTGTACAAATTCCATACAGAAAATTTCTTTTAAAAGATTCTATATTTCCAGTAAAATTTTAATATATATATATTATGTAAATTGCACTTGACACTGACATTTGTTAGTCAGAATTATCCACGAATTATCTTAATATAAAAGCTGTTTCCCAAGTTAAATCATAGCTGACTGAGTTATGAAATTTAATTTCTTTATAATTTTTTTAATTCTGTATCCAATGAAAATGAAGGATAAAATGAAATGAAAAGGTAGCCACATACATACACTCAGACACAGACACACACATACACACACACACACACACACACACACACACACACACAGACATAGTCATCTAAGATGGCGAGCGATGTGGATGTAGAGGTTGAAGAGCAGTTAAAAATATTAGTGAATGTGGCAGAAAAAAGTGGAAATCTGAGAAGTGACTACAAACATGGAATATTAAGTGCAGTGTCTATATTAAGAAAAGTGTTTAATACGTTAAATAAGGATATTAGAGACAAAAATAGTGAAATTAAAACCCTTAGAAAAGACAATGACAAGCTAAAACAAAAATTAAATACGAATACAGAACAACTAGTGACATCTGTTGGTGGTAATATGAGTAATGTTAGGTTGAAACCTTCTTTTGCTCAGGTGGCAAATAGAAGTACTAAACAAACAGAAAACTGTAAAAAATATAAGATAATCATAACTTCAAAGCAAAACAAATCAGCTGATGAAATAAAAAATTAAATTAAAAATAAAATAAATCCTAAGGATTTGAAAGTTGGAGTACAGACATTTAAGTCGCTACATAGTGGTAAAGTATTACTGGAAACTAATAGCGATCGTGAGTTATCAATTATTACTAATAAAATAAATGAAATTTGCAGCGATAAACTGGAAGTTGCTCCTGTCAAATTGCAAGAACCTAAAATAATAATTTATAATATCCCAGAAGATATAGATGTACAAAACGCGAAAGATACAATAATATCACAAAATTCGGAATTGCAACTCTCTCAGGGTGATTTAGTACCAAAAGCAGTCTTTAAGAACAGAAAAAATATCAAAAAATTATTAGTTGAAGTAAAACCAGAAATTCGTCAAAAATTAAAAGGTGTGAAATTAAAAATTGGTTGGCATATATGTACAAATAACGATTATATCACTGTAAATAGATGTTTTAATTGTAGCAAATTCAACCATAAAGCCAATAAATGCAAGGGAAATCTTACATGTCCTCAGTGCACAAAACAGCATAAACTAGGCGAATGTAATGCAGAAAGAGAGCAATTTAAGTGTATTAACTGTTCCAATTGGAACAAATACAGTAAAAATGAAAAAGTTTATGAAAATCATTCTGCTCTTGATAAGATGTGCCCTTGCTACCAAAATGCTCTTAAAAAGCTCATACAAAATACAAATTATTGAAATGACTAGTCAGAATCATCAATTAAGTCAAAAAGAACAAATAACATTAAAAATTGCGCAGTTCAATCTGCAACATTCAAGGGCAGCTACACAAAATTTGTTACAATTTATGGAAGATGATAATATAGATCTAGCACTTATACAGGAACCATATGTGGTAAATGGAACATTAAGAGGAATACCAAACCATCTTCGAGTATATGATCAAGGTGAAGGTCAAAAGAGAGCAGCTATAATAGCAAGAAATAATATAATAAATGTAATTAAAGCAACTCAAGTATCAAGTGAAGATATGGTTGCTATAGAGGTTAATTACAACAATGTACAATTCTATGCAGTCTCGGCATATTTTGATTCCAAAGAAGATATAAAAATAAATTTGAAAAATTTGACAAAAGTTAAGGAAATGGCAAACAAAAAACCATTCATATTTGCAATTGATTCAAATGCCAGATCAGTGATGTGGCATGACCTTCAAACAAACCCCCGGGGCAGAATTATGGAAGAATTTATAACAACTGAAGAAACTTATTTATTGAATGAAAAAAGGGAATTATTCACATTCGACAACGGGAGGGGAAGAAGCAATATTGACTTAACATTATGTAGTCACCAATTAGTTAATGCTGTACAAAACTGGACAATAGAGGAAGTAGAAAGCTGTTCTGATAACAGAATTCTAATATACAGTTTAGAATTTAGCAAGAATAATAAAGATTGCATTAATCATCAAAGATCAAAATTTATAACCAAGCCAGATAATTGGGAGGCTTTTGATAAAAATATTACAGAAGAATTCTCAAAATTAATAAGTAAAGATAATAGAGACATAAATGTAGAAAAAATAGACGAAGATTTGAAAAAGAATTTACAAGAAGAAACAGATTTTAATTCATATATTGAAAGTTACCATAAAGCATTAAAAACTGCTTGCGAAAAATCATTTTATTTATCAAAATCCAAAAAATATGAAAAGAAAGGGAGAACAGTACCATGGTGGTCAGAAGAATTAACGCAAATGCGGAAAAATGCTCAAGCACACAGACGACGTTACCAAAGGACAAAACATGACGAATCACTCAGAGAAGAAAGGAAGAAACAATATCTAGAAGTTAAAGCAAGGTACGCTGAGAAAATCAGAAACGAAAAAACTGACTCTTGGAAAAAATATTGTAATATTTCAACAAAAAACAATCCCTGGGGCACAGTCTACAAAATGGCAGCCGGAAAAACTAAAAGAAATTTTACATTGTCTACTATTATACACAAGTCAGGGAACTATACAACCGATACAAAAAGTGCATTACAGTGCTTAATTGAAGAATTTATCCCAGAGGATAACGATGAAGATGATAACGAATACCATAATCAAATAAGAGCGGAAATGCAATATTCAATAGACACAGATGAAGACGAACTTTTTAAACAAGAAGAGATTGAAAATATATTGCTTAATATGAATCTAAAAAAAGCTCCCGGGCTAGATGGTATTTCTAGTGATATATTATTAAGAACATTCAGAATATTCCCACTATTTACAACCGAAATTTACAATCAGTGCCTAATCAGAGCACATTTTCCAACAGAATGGAAAATTTCAACAATAATACCAATAACTAAACCAGGAAAAGAAAACTCTGAAAATGCATCGAAATTTAGACCAATAAGCCTAATTAATGAGGGTGGAAAAATCTTAGAGAAACTGTTGATAAACAGGATAATGGAGCATATGCATAGGAACAATCTAATGAACGAGAATCAGTTTGGCTTCATTAAAAACAAAGGTACGACAGAAGCAATCCTGAAACTAAAGAATTTCGTAGAAGACAGTTTGAAAGAAAATAAAGTGATAATACTTACCAGCCTTGATGTAAAAGGGGCGTTCAACGCAGCGTGGTGGCCAGCTATAGTAAAATCAATGAGAGAAAACAGATGTCCGAAGAATTTATTTAATTTGGCCAGAAACTACTTCAATGAAAGGAAAGCTATTCTAGAAGTTTGCGGAGCAAAGGTACAACGATTGGCAAACAGAGGATGTCAACAAGGTTCCTGCAGCGGTCCAGGCTTCTGGAACCTACAGTACAATTCCTTGCTTAATTTAGAATACTCAAAACATACGATGGCTATTGCATTCGCAGACGATTTAATTATATTGACCAAGGGAAAAAGTATATTAGAAGCAGAAAATTTTGCTAATATTGATCTACAAAAAGTTATGATTTGGGCAAAAAATAACAAGATGCAATTCAACGAAGAGAAATCGCAAGTAATGTTAGTAACCAGAAAAAGAACTATGTTAAACAAGAAAATTAATATCTTCTTAAATTACGAAATCTTGAAACAGGTGACAGTAATAAAGTATTTAGGAGTACAAATTGACAACCAGTTTCGATTTGATAAACATATCAAATACATTACAGAGAAGTGCTGTTCACTTATACATATATTGTCTAAGTCCGCAAAAATAATCTGGGGAATAAGACAGGAGGCGTTAAATATCATTTATAAAGGTGCCATTTTACCGATATTGACGTACGGTATACCTGTGTGGCAAAGTGCAATACAAAGAAAGGACAATAAAACAAAACTAAAAAGAGTACAGAGACTGCTTAACATCAAGATACTAAAGGGATATAGAACTATATCATATGAGGCTTCTTGCATTCTGACAGGAAATACTCCAATAATTTTAAAACTAAAAGAAAATTGTAAAATTTATGAAAAAAACCAATAAAGATACAGTGAATAGTGCAGAAAAAAGAAGATTAAGAAAATGTGCAGTTATAAGAGAAGAGCAAAAAGTTAGTCAAGATCAGTGGCAAAAGGAATGGACAGAAACAGATAAAGGATACATTACTAAAACATTTTTCCCACGTGTTGAAACTAGAATAAAAACTAAAATACCGTTCTCATATAAACTAATTGTAATTCTAAGTGGTCACGGTAAAATTAAAAGTTACTTTCATAAATTCAAAATTAGTGATACAGCCAGATGCGAGTGTGGTGATGAAGATCAGACTGTCGATCATCTAATCTACAATTGTGCACTATTAAACACCGAACGTGAAAAACTAATAACAAAAATGAGACAATGCAATATAGAGTGGCTAATGACGAAAACGGAATTAGTAGACAATAAAAATATATCAAGTTTTGCCGAATTTGTAAATTCAATTGATTTTGAGAAGCTTGTAATAGTTTAATAATTTAGATAAAATAGTTACACTTTACATCAAATAGAAATATAATTAGACATAGAAATGCAATATTAAGTTTAGTCTAATGTAAATAGAATGTAAATAATTGCATGTAATATTTTTATGGAGCATGCTGAATAAATATTTAAAAAAAAAAAAAACACAGAGACACACAGAGATATATATATATATATATATATATATATATATATATATATATATATATATATATATATAATAGTAAATTCGTGTACTAGGGACCCCAATATGAGCTCATTCATAAAAACTCACCATCGAATTTTTTAACCAAAGAGAATAACTCCTTAAAGTGACGGTAGGTAAAATGAATGTACCTATAGATATTTGACCTGGAACTCATCCTTGAATAAAAAAGTGCAATTTTTCAAATTATATACCCTGAAGTTTAGTGCTTTATATTTATCACTTTCTAAGCATGAAATGGGCGACCATATTATCATTTTTGTTTCCTTATGTTTTATTGGGAAAGCTAATAATATATTCTAGAAGCCCAAACCTTTTACATATAACTTCTGTGCTTCACATGTAGTCGCTGGTTGTGAAGTTAGCGACCACTTTTAAATTGTCCAAATTTCTTGTATAATTGGGGTCGTTGTATTTTCAGTCATATATTCTGAAAGCACAAACGTTTAAAACATAACTCGACGTTTGTGCTTTATATGTGGTCGCTGGGCGTGAAATCTGCGACCACTTTTAAATAGTCCATGTTTCTTGTATAATTGGGGTCGCTGAATTTTCATTCATATATTCTGAAATCACAAACGTTTAAAACATATTCGACGTTTGTGCTCTATATGTGGTCGCTGGGCGTGAAGTCAACGACCCCTTTTAAATCGTCAATATTTCTTGTATAATTGGGGTCGCTGTATTTTCAGTCATATATTCTGAAAGCACAAATGAAGCACAAACGTTTAAAACATAACTCGACGTTTGTGCTTTATATGTGGTCGCTGGGCGTGAAGTCAGCGACTACTTTTAAATTGTCCATATTTCTTGTATAATTGGAGTCGTTTTTTTTCAGTCATATATTCTGAAAGCACAAACGTTTGATACATAACTCGACGTTTGTGCTTTATATGTGGTCGCTGGGCGTGAAGTCAGCGACCACTTTTAAAATGTTTATTACTTTTTAGTCTTTGGGTTCGCTGGTTTTATTTGTAGATCACAAACAGGCACAAACGAAGCACAAACCTCTGGTATATGTTTCATTATTTGTGCTTAAAAGTGGTCGCTAACTTCACGGACCCAAAATACTGTGAACAATCAAACTGACTACAATAATAATCTAGAACATGTCAAGAACCTAATCAACGTCATTTAAATTTTGGCGGGCATTTACGTATAATTTTGTTGATCAGTTGACATCTATATGTTTTCATCTTACTTAGATTATCTCCTAAATAAAAATTTTCTTCTACAAAGTACGTCGTTTCTAAACACGTCTCGCTTACATTTATTTCGAAGTTGTTTCCTGTTGACAGCCGCCATGGTTTTATATATTAACAAAAATGATAATTATTGCCAAGCTGTTATGGCATATTGCTTTGTAGCTACTATTCAACTTACAACTTTGTATGGGGTCCCGTGGCCGCGTGCCTGAGTGTCTGGTCGCGAACCTGGGAGAACCGGGTTCGATCCCGACAGATGCCAAATATTTCCAATTTTAAATGGCACAAAAGTGACCCCTGTGGTGCACTCTCCACACCAGCTATGAGTGCCCGTGAGGTGACGCCTGGTAAGCGCCCACACGGTAAAATATATCGTCATCATTACCGATGTCTACATGTGTTGTAGATACTGGCACACCCAGAAATGGGTAATATGCCGTGATGATATATTTATATTTATATTTATTTAACTTTGTATCTCGCATGACAATATAATAAATTGGATTATGTAACTCAACATATAACAAATTGATGAGTGACCTTTCTAGTAATGATTTATGAAAATTTTGTAATGTAATTATTTATTATAGCTGAAGATGGCCGCATGTTTGGCCGAAACGTTCAAAAATTTTAACTAATGTAAATGTATGACAAACAAGGAACTAAAAAGCCCAAATAAATTATATACATGAATATATTAATATAACTATAAAGAATAAAAGTATAAAAAACAACAAAATTCATATACAAACGGTAAACTTTTAAAGAAGAAATCAAGTGTAATTTTTTTAAATTTGAAGGTCTATAATTTGTCCTAAATAATTACCGCACGCAAAAACTTCAGAACAGGGCCCTGATTTTGTAACTTGCGTTAGCACTTGCGTGACTAGATTTGCGTGAGCATATTTTATGACGTCACTGTTTACTCCTAGTTTCTTTTATAGAAAATTTTGTGTTTTAGGTTTTTACAGTATTCCCTGGTTTTTACGTCGCTAAGTTTAATGTTGGCATTAGATTTGAAATCATCATAGCTAAAGCCATTATGAGGAGAACTAGGTATAATCTGAAACAATTTTAACAATATAACCCAAATAATAAAGTAAATTGATAACCTCAAATTATGATATACGTACATTTGTGAATTATTTAATCACTAAAAAGAAACGATAAAAATAAAAACAAATTAAAACTAACAAACTTGCAATAACAAAAAAAAAAGTAATATAACAATAAAAATAAAACAACAACAATAAGCGCAAAATGACAGCAATACGAGACAACGACAGAATTAAAGTGAGATAGATAGTCACGCAAGTAAGAAACAAGACCTCTGTAGGTCACGCAACTATATTTGCGTGTCTCGCAAAGTATGACGTCGTAACTTGTACTTCTTCAGATCTCTAATAGATGGCATACTGTGTACATGTGACTAATTTGTATTAGTATTGGTGTTGTAAATGCTCACGCAAGTTACAGAATCAGGACCCAGGTCTTGATCCAGTTGATATAGCCGCCTGAGTGGATCATACTTTGTACACGCAACAAGAATGTGTTGAACTGCCAGAGCAGTATCACATGTGTTGCACATAGGGGCATCATCCCGACTTAAACGGTACCCATGTGTCAGACTTGTATGACCCAGTCTCAGGCGGTGGATCTTGACTTGATCTCTTCTGGTAAGATCACTTGGCATGAAAAATGGTGCAACCGACGGCTTAATGGTTTTTAGATGGTTCTGTACCCCATCCCATGTGCGCTGCCAAATAGCCAATACCTCTTTCTTCAGATGAAGACCTAAGTCTGAAGTTTTGAATATTAACACATAAACAGAGTCACTATTAGCGACAGAATGTGCTGGCTCATCAGCCATCTCGTTACCCCTAACCCTAACCTGACTGGGCACCCAAAGAAAAGAAATATTCTTCCCTATTCCATGGAGATGTTTCATGAAGGATAGGATATTCTGGATAATTGGGTCAACGGTAAAATGGTTTGAGATGGCTTGGAGGACGCTCAATGAATCGCTAACTACGAGGAATTTCCTAGAAGTTCGGACGAACTCGCAGTAGCGTAGAGCTTGCCAGATAGCATAGGACTCTGCTGTGTAAATAGAAGTTATTAGAGGCATTGACCATGAGTGCTGTGTGTTTTCGACAGCAATTGCGCAACCAGTACCATGGTGGGTCTTAGAACCATCTATGTAAATCACCATTGTGTTTTTGTATCCGTGCAGAACCTCTAGAAACTTTGACTCAATCATTATCGCGGGACTGTTGGATTTGTCGTACCTAGTAGTTCGTAGTTAGTCCTAGTTAATGGAACTAACCACGGTGGTACTTCAGATTCCCCTACAGGAATCGATAATGGCAGGTCAAAGGTTATTTGTTCTAGAAGCTCTTTCGCACGGATACCTGCTGGTCGGGTTTGAATTTGTCGTTGATTGCACCAATTTTCACTCCGAAAAAGTATACTGAAGTTCTTGTGTTGCGGTAAAGACTTGATTTTGGAAATGTAAAGCAGCAGAAACTTTTTCCGTCTTACGTCAAGCGGCGTCAGACCTGACTCTGAATATAAATTTAATGTAGGAGTACTGGGAAAAGCACCAAGAGCATAACGTAGAGCCTGGTTGTGGATTGGCTCCAGTCTATTTAGGGTTGTTCGTTTTGCTGAAGCATACACGACACACCCGTAGCCAATCTTGGATAAAACCAGAGAATGGTACACCCGTGTAAGTATTTTTGGCGCCGCTCCCCATTTAGTACCCGCTTACATTTTTACAATGTTGAGAGCTCTAAGAAAAACCGTCCTTAGCTCTTCAACATGTAATTTCCAAGTTAGTCTTGGATCAAAGACTAGTCCTAGGAATCTGACGCTGCTGACGATTTCAATTATTTTATCCCTCAAAAAAGGAGTGGCCCATAGTGTGGTCGGTTTAGGCAGCAGAAGTGCATGCACTGGGTTTTCTCGCGGGAAAACTTAAATTCAATTTTGTCAGCCCTCCGTGTGATGTTGTTGATTGCTGATTGCAATGTTCCATCTTCTTGCCAGAACAGAAAATAGTGAGATCATCAACGTACAGACACATACCTACAGAGCTGACAAAGGACACAAGCTCATTTACCGCAATGGCAAAAAGAATGACGCTTAAAACAGAGCCTTGGGGTACTCCATTCTCTATTATCCTAGAAGATGATAGATATGTACCGAGCCGAACCCTAAATGTGCGTTCTGCCAAAAAAAGAAGAAATAAGTTGCGGAAAATTACCACGGAAAACCCAGACATGCAGCTTCTTAAGAATGTGATACCGCCATGTCATATCATAGGCCTTCTGCAGATCAAAGAATACTGCAACCAAGTGTTCTTTTTTATTGAAAGCGGTGAGAATTGCATCTTCTAGATATGCCAGATGATCAACGGTGGATCTGAATTTGCGAAACCCGGCCTGGTGGTCTGACAAAAGATGATTGGATTCCAGAAACCACATGAGACGATTGTTAATCATTCTCTCAAAAATCTTTCCGATGCAAGACGTTAAACTGATCGGCCTATGATTTGACGGTGTCGATAGATCTTTTTCGACTTTAGGAACAGGAACGACAATGGTTTCTTTCCACTTCTTAGGATATGAACCTTCTTGCCAGAGCATATTGTATACGGAAAGTAAGTGTAGTTTGAATTCAAGGGTTAAATTTTTGAGCATATCGTTAGTAATTCTATGTAAGCCTGGAGATGACGACTTTGATTGACTGAGAGCGTATTCTAGTTCCATAAGTACAAATGCAGCATTAAAATGAAAGGTTTCAGCAGTGATGAAATCTAGCGGAACTTCTTTATCCGCCTTTGAGTTTTGAAACTCAGGCTCATAATTAGAAGAGCTGCTAGTACTTTGGAACTGGTCAGCCATCATTTCCGCAATGGTAGATGGATCATGCGTATATGTCCCATCATCCAGGTTTAAGCACGTTATGCCTATAGAATAACCATGCCCAGCGATACGTTTAACCCTTGACCCACACTCTTGTGTAATACTGGACAAAATACCAGAAACATATTCGCCTAAAGATTTTCGCTTACTAAACAAAATACAGCGACGTGCCATTGCTCTGGGTTTTTTTTTTTTTTTTTTTGAAAAGAATAAGGTTCTTCTGAGCGGGAATCCGTTTAAAGCGATTGGAAGCCATTTTTTTTTATCCCGGACCAGCATCTGGATATCTCGGTTCCAACAGGGAACCGATCTTTTTCGAGCTTTTGACTTGCTCTGAAGGATTTCAGTTTCTGCTGCTAAGAAAATGTTTTCTGTCAGTTCTTTTACACTTACATTGTTGTTATTAGTCATGGGTGGAACATTAAGAGATGCCTTGAAACATGCTCAGTCGGCTTTACTAAAAAACCAACATGGCGCAAACACTTGTTCATACACGGGAGTGTCTGTAGTGATCACTATAGGAAAGTGATCACTCCCATGCAAATAATCACGAGCATTGAAATATATTGGCGAACCATCATTCATAAGAACAAGATTTGGATCATCCAGCAGGTTCTCCACAATTTTTCCCCTTGGATCAATATGCCCAGATCCCCATACAAAATGGTGGGCATTGAAGTCTCCCAGAAGAACAAAGGGAGTAGGAAGTTGCCGAATAATGCCTTGAATGTCAGCTATATCCCAGTTGACGTCGGGTAAGTATATGTTATAAATAGGAACATTAAATGGAGCTGACATTCGAACAGAAACGGCCTGAGGGTTAGTGTTGAGGTTTACCTGCTTGAAACTTGCATCTTGTCTTATGATGATTGCCACACCTCCGTTAACCCGGATATGGGGCGGAGAATCGAACCTAACTATACCGTAATTTTTCAACGAGTAAGCCTGGCCTGGTGTAAAGTGCGTTTCTTGAAGACACGTACATATCAGATTAAATTCCGATAGCAGCATCTTTAAAATAATAATAATAATAATAATAATAATAATAATAATAATAATAATAATAATAATAATAATAATTATTATTATTATTATTATTATTATTATTATTATTATTAAGAAGCCAGCAGCACAACCAACAGCAACCGGTGCAGCAAGAAGCGGAAGTTGTTGCCATAGATGATGCGCAACTTACCACTTCTTTCCGACAGAGGCGGAGGATGAACTGGTTGAAAGAAATTAATACATTTATCATCCGATGCTACTACCGAAACACACGATTAGAAACTGCCAAAATACCCTTCACAAAAAAACTGCATACTGAAGTTATACAGAAGTTTCCCGAGCTAGCACAACGTACAGTGCAAAATATAATTGACCAAAAGAGGTCGATACTTATAAATAATAAATTACTAGCCGAGGATATAAAAAGAATAAGGAGAGAAATAGCCGTGGAATTAGGGATGGAACAAAATGGTGAGGCAGAAGAAGGGCAAGCTGAAACGGAAGAAACGATAGGCGAAGAAACAACATAAGAAAATGTGGAACAGGTCAATCAAGTAGAATAATGTTTCGAAAGAAACGCAATAATATATGATGGAAATAACATCAGCTCAAAACCGAGTCTACCAAAATTAATATTTCAGAAACACACAAACATAAACATACATGAAGTAAACGAAATAATAATAAGAAAAATATCAATACGAACAAATCTAAAACTTCACTCTTTGATGTATACAGGCGCAGCGACAGTATTAGAGCTGAATAATCAGGAATTATATGAAACAACAAGCAAACATAAGCTCATTAAGAAACCAGCCTGGGAGAGAAGGCTAGACAATAGAATTCACAACATCAGAAGAGAAATAGGCATACTGGTGCAATACAATAACAAAAACCTTAGCAAAAAGGTAATTAAGAAAGCTAATACACACACGCACAGCTATGTTTTACATCATTAATGCAAGATCCCTCCAACTTACCATCTTTCTTAACAGTGGGATATACCTACCTGCTTCCGAAGACAGAGATACCATCGGAAGACGCTTCGAAATACCGGCCCTTAACCTGTCTCTCGACAACCTATAAAATAATATCAATATTAGCAACAAAAATCTATAATCATCTAGATAGAAATAGTATATTAGACGAAGAGCAAAAAGGCTGCAGGAAAGGATCGAGAGGTTGCAAAGAGCAATTAATTATAGATATGCTTATTACGAATGACGCCAAACAGAAAAAGAAATCATTATTTACATCATACATTGATTATCAAAATGCGTTCGACAGTGTGCCCCACAGTTAGCTAAAAGAGGTACTGATTCATGCAATGGCTAAATGGAAAACAACATTAATACTAAACGCGAAAACAGCACATATAAAAGTGGCTGACATCAATATAAACAAAGGAATTTTTCTAGGAGACGCATTGAGCCCCCTGTGGTTCTGTATAGCATTAAAACCCCTGACAAACCTACTAAACAAACATAAAAAGGGATATAAAATTTCTAGATCACAGGTATCGCATCTATTCTACATAGATGACTTAAAGTTATTCGCGGAAAACAAGGAACATCTCAACAATCTTCTTACCTGTGTGGGAAATTTCAGCTCAGACATTGAGATGAAATTCGGTCTGGAAAAATGTAAAATAAATTGTATGGTCAAGGGTAAATGGAAAGAACATGAAGGAACAGAAATAGTTAGCCAAGGCAAGATAGAAGGTATGGAAGAAGGGGACACTTACAAATACCTAAGTCACCAACAAAGTTTATGTATTGAGCAGAAACACACTAAGGAAGCACTAACTGAAGAATACAATAGCAGAGTGAAGAAAATATTGAAAACAGATCTGTCGGCGAGAAACAAAGCAGCGGCTATTAACATGACAGATACTGATTTACATGCAATAGACAGAAATACTATTTACTGAAGTCACCATCCATAGAGCTCAAAGGAGAGATTTCATTTGCCGAGAAAGCATGGAGGTAAAGGAATCCCAAGTGCATATATAAGATGCTACGAACAAATCTTGAACCTACGGCAATATTTCCTAGAAAAAATAAAAATTAGTGAGATGCACAAAGCTATCGCTGAAGCAGACCGAAACGCAACGCCCTTACATCTGGCAGACGAATATGATCCCAGCAGCCAAAAACCAAGCATAGCTGACATAAAACAACAATGGAAGCAAAAACCCCAGCACGGTAAATATATTGCAGAAATAGAAAAGTATAACATCGACTTCAAATCAACAATAAAATGGTTAGGCACTGGGAATCTTTTTAATGAGTCGGAAGGTTTTGTAGCAGCGATGCATGACCAAGCAATAGCTACTCGAGAATATCGGAGAAGAGTATTAAAGGAGAATATCTCTAACATAAAATGCCGTTTATGTAACTCCACAGAGGAGAAACTAGGACATATACTCTCCGGTTGCTCTAGACTAGCCTCAAAACAATACTTAAACAGGCATAATCGCGTCGCAAATATTGTACACATGTCAATAAAAGAAAATCAAATGGGCATTAAAGTAGACAAGCCATACTATAAATACGAGCCTGAAAATATACAAAAAACAGGGGATGCAAGACTGTACTGGAATCGTACGATAATTACAGACAGAACAGTAAAGACCAACATCCCGGACATTGTACTCACTTTAAAACGGACTAAGATAACTTATATCATAGACGTCAAAGTCCCGTTTATAAAGAATCTAGAAGAGGCCTACCGAGAAAAAATATCAAAATATCTACCACTTGCGGATGATATTAAACGAATGTGGGACATGGAACAAGTAGTAATAGTCCCTGTAATAATAGGAGCTACAGGTGAAATTCCAGTTAACCTACTCCACAGCTTACGCACATTGAACTTACCTAAACAGCTAATAATTCCCATGCAGATATCCGTCCTCATAGATGCTTGCAGTATTGTGAGAAGAGTATTCGGCGACGACACGAACCATAAGGCACGGCAAAATCCTAGAAACCAGCAGCCAGAAGTAGTGATCCAACTACTTTAAAAACAATAAAATATAGCTAATAAATAATATGAGAAACACATGTACCTAACTTTCGTATACATACCAAGTTCTGTATATTCTTGCCCAATAGGGCCGATGTACAAACTTTCAAACCCAATTAGTGCACTAAAAGGAAATAATATTTAATAATAATAATTAGTAATAATAATTAATAACAATAATAATAATAATAGTAATAATAATGATAATAATAATAATAATAATAATAATAATGATAATAATAATAATAATGATAATAATAATAATGATAATAATAATAATAATAATAATGATAATGATAATGATAATAATAATGATAATAATAATACTAATGATAATAATAATAATAAGAATAATGATAATAATAATAATGATAATAATATTAATGATAATAATGATAATAATAATAATCATAATAATCATAATAATAATAATAATTATTATAATGATAATAATAATGATAATAATAATAATGATGATAATAATAATAATGATAATAATAATAATAACAAATTGAATCTGCATATTATGATTCTGTTTACAGCCTAAACTATTACATAACATGCAAAGCATCAAGCGATCCTATTATTAAAAACATAGTAACCTATGATGAATCTCTCTCACAGTACATGTCACTATCAAAAAAATCTTTACTTATAAAACAAAAAATTTATAAGCCAGTTGAAAAGTATGAGAACAGGAGGAACCAAGTTAGGGAGGAAGAGGGTTTTGATTTAGAAGACATGATGTATGAAAACACAGACATTGAAGTGGTCGAAAATATCGCACAAGAAGAAGAAAGAACTAATATTAGACCATCCCAAATAAAGACACAGTGTAGGAAACGTTTATACGAAATTTGGAGAAACAAGCCTCTACACGGACAAAAACTTCGTGACATGGAAAAAAATAGAATACGACCAAATCGAATCGTTTATGTGGCTACGGAGAGGAACAATCAAAGGTGAAACGGAGAGTCTGATAACAGCAGCGCAAGAACAAACAATTACAACAAGATACATAGGAAAGAAAATCCACAAAGTTACCGAAAACATGAAATGCAGGATCTGTAAAACTGCAAATGAAACTATTCAACACATAATATCATGTTGCTCAGAATTAGCTAAAAATGAATATATCGTACGTCATAATAAAATATGCAATCTGATTCACTACAATCTTTGCAAACATTATATTGAACAAACAAGCGAACAGCTATGGTACAAACATAAGCCTGAAAAAGTAGTGAATAATGCAAATGGTAGTGTATCGATATTATATGATATGGGAGTACGAACAGACCGTACAATCACCGCTAATAGGCCTGATATTATCGTAAGGACGCGCAACATTACGTATTTAATAGAAGTATCAGTACCACCTGATGAAAATATAATAACAAAGGATGCCGAAAAGCAGTTAAAATACAAAGATCTGTGCATTGAAATTAAACGTATGTGGAAAACAAAATGTGAAGTAATACCAATAATAATTGGAGCGACGGGTTATGTAAATAAGGAATTTAGAAAAAAACGTCAAACGTATCCCTGGAAACCACGACCCACAAGAAATACAAAAGCAAGCATTATATGGAACAGCCCACATAATAAGAAAAGTCCTAACATAAAATCCCTTATATCCTGTGCTGTATGGTTTATGGCTGGTATAAGGAAGAAACCAGCTAGGACACCTGAAGATCTCATCCTTGATGTTCTCCGAACTACAATAAAATATTTTATCCTATGCTGTGTAATACTTAATGTGAAATCAATAATAATAATAATAATAATAATAATAATAATAATAATAATAATAATAATAATAATGATAATAATAATAATAATGATATTAGCAACAATGATAATAATAATAATGATAATAATAATATTAATAATATTAATGATAATAATAATATTTATAATGATAATAATAATAATAATAATGATAATAATAATAATAATAATGATAATAATAATAATGATAATAATAATAATAATAATGATAATAATAATAATATTTTTTTTTTTTAAACTCGGATAGGGCATCAACTGCTAAGGTTATTAGCCCGTTTGATTTTTATTCAATCTGAAAATAACATCCTTTTAAATAAATACATATGAATGTAAATACGAAATATAATGTGAAGTATCATGTATAAAATATATTAATATAACTATAATGAATAAAAGTATAAAAAACAAGAAAAGTCATATACATACGGTAAACTTTTAAAGAAGAAATCAAGTGCAGAATTTTTTAATATTTGAAGGTCTATAATTTGTCGTAAATATTCACCGCACGCAAAAACTTCACAACATTGCGAATCTTACCAGAGTCTGATAGAATCAAAGAAAGGTCTTGATCCATTTGATATAGCCGCCTGAGTAGATCATACTTTGTACACGCAACAAGAATGTGTTGAACTGTCAGAGCAGTATCACATGTGTTGCACATAGGGGCATCATCCCGACTTAAACGATACCCATGTGTCAGACTTGTATGACCCAGTCTCAGGCGGTGGATCTTGACTTGATCTCTTCTGGTAAGATTACTTGGCATGAAAAATGGTGCAACCGACGGCTTAATGGTTTTAAGATGGTTCTGTACCCCATCCCATGTGCGCTGCCAAATAGCCAATACCTCTTTCTTCAGATGAAGACCTAAGTCTGAAGATTTGAACATTAACACATCAACAGAGTCACTATCAGCGGCAGAACGTGCTGCCTCATCAGCCATCTCGTTACCCCTAATCCCTACGTGACTGGGCACCCAAAGAAAAGAAATATCCTTCCCTATTTCATGAAGATGTTTCATGAGAGATAGAATATTCTGTATAATTGGGTCAGTGGTAAAAGGGTTTGAGATGGCTTGGAGGACGCTCAATGAATCGCTAACTACAAGGAACTTCCTAGAAGTTCGGACGAACTCGCAGTAGCGTAGAGCTTGCCAGATAGCATAGGACTCTGCTGTGTAACTGGAAGTTATTAGAGGTATTGACCATGAGTGCTGTTTGTTTTCGACAGCAATTGCGCAACCAGTACCATGGTGGGTCTTAGAACCATCTGTATAGATCACCATAGTGTTTTTGTATCCGTGCAGAACCTCTAGAAACTTTGACTGAATCATTATCGCAGGACTGTTGTATTTATCGTACCTAGATAGTTCGTAGTTAATCCTAGCTAATGGAACTAACCACGGTGGTACTTCAGATTATAATAATGATAATAATAATAATGATAATAATAATGATGATAATAATAATGATAATGATAATGATAATAATAATGATAATAATTATAATAATAATAATAATAATAATAATAATGTTTATTTGGCATAATAAAAAGTGAATAAATACATAGTAGATGCCATAGTCAAGTTTACAAATATAGATAAAAATCGAGGTAAAAGTACATAACATGATCAGGTATTAGGTTGTACAGTTTGATAATAATAATAATAATAATAATAACCAACCTTAAACTACAGAAAATACGTAATTAAGGACAACAGTGTTAAAGACGACAAATGTAGAATATGTCATAAGAAAAAAGAAGACATAGATCACATTATAAGTGCATGCGAAATATTAGCCTCTAAAGAATACACTAAGCGACATGATAATGTTGCGAAGATGATACATCAGAACCTATGCTTGCAACACAACCTCCTAGAGAAAGAAATGCCTTATTACAACTATAAACCTAATCCTGTAATGGAAAACAATAAAATTAAAATATACTGGAATCGTTCACTAATAACTGATCATTATATACAGAGTAACAGACCAGATATAGTATATAACATAAAGGAAGACAAAATAACCTACCTAATTGATATAGCAGTACCAGCCTCCCATAATATTGAAAAGACACAGTCAAAAAAGATTCAAAAATACCTGGATCTGGCCGAAGAACTGAAAACAATATGGAGTCAAGAAAAAGTCCAAATAATCCCCATTGTAATAGGAGCAACATGTGAAATCCCCTTCAAGCTATATGAAAGATTGAAAACACTAAACATCCCGGAAAAACTATACATACCTTTACAAAAAAGCGTAGCCCTAGACACCTGCAACATCGTCAGGAAAGTGATGAATAGAACGACAATAGTAGATTCCACTCCAATAGTAGAGGAACATGAGATCAGCGAGAATGATGAATAATATGACCGCCATCAGCTGAAACATACATAATACACATAAAATATAAAATAACATAAAATAAAAGTTAGATACTTACCTCTACTAAAAACCACTGTATATATACTTGCCTTTTCTGGCCGTTATATACAAAATACCTGTAATTACGGAGAAATAAAAAAGAATAATAATAATAATAATAATAATAACATACTATCAGAAGAACAAAAAGGATATAAGAAAAACACACAAGGGTGTAAAGAACAACTTCTCATTGACATGATCATTACTGAAGAAGCGACAACCAAACGAAAAGACATCTACACAGCATATATTGACTACAAAAAGGCGTTCGATAGCGTACCACACCCATGGTTAATTGAGGTGTTAAAGCTCTATAAAATTAATCCGTACATTATTCATCTACTGGAAACCATCATGTTGAAGTGGTAAACAAAACTAAGCTGCAAGAACAAGAACACTACATCTGTAATAAGAATCAAAAGAGGCATTTTCCAAGGGGATGCTCTCAACGCCCTCTGGTTTTGTTTAGTATTGAACCCCCTGTCTATATTACTAAAGAACTCCAAATGTGGTTACCAGATTGACAAGACAAACGCTCGAATATCACATCTGATGTACATGGATGACATCAAACTTATAGCCGACTCAGAGACCCAGTTAAAGAAGATGCTAAAAATAACTGAAACCTTTAGTAAAGACATAGGAATGGAGTTTGGAATTGAAAAATGTAAAATAAATGGAATGAAGAAAGGAAAATGGGTGCGAACGAATAACTATATCCTACAAAAGCATGAAGGAAACACAATAGAAAGTAAGGAAAAAGAAGAAACGTACAAATACCTAGGAATACTTCAAACAACAACTATAAATCACAAACAGATGAAACAAGATGTACAAGAAAAAACACTGACGAGAGTAAATAACATCCTAAGAACAAAACTGTCGGGGAAAAACGGCAATAAACACATATGCCATACCTGTACTTACCTACAGCTTCGGCATCTTAAAATGGTCTCAAACGGAACTACAAGATCTGAATAGAAGAATTCGAACTCTTTTCACAAAACATAGATGCCACCACCCCCACAGCTCAGTAGAAAGATTTCATCTCCCCAGGAACCTAGGAGGAAGAGGAATAGTTGATATCTATAATGCACATTACGTTCAAATTAACAACCTCCGTTCCTTTTCTAGATAAAAGTAAATCTAACAGCCTGTACGCTACACTAATGAAGGCAGATCTGAACCACACCCCACTAAATATGCAAAATACGCAATACCAACCCCTCGACAACATCCACAGTCAAGAACAGAAAATACACGGAAGATTCATAGCAGGATTAACTAGAGAAGAGATAGACTATACACCTAGCAATGCATGGCTCCAACACACCAACATCTTTCCCGAGACAAAAGGGTTTGCATTTGCAATACAGGACAGAATAATGGCAACACGTAATTATAGAAAAACCATATTAAAAGATAACACCAACACAACAGATAACTGCAGGATGTGCCACCAAACCTCCGAAACTACAGAACACATAATAAGTGGCTGTAAGTCATTAACATCAGAAGAATATACAGAGACACAATAAAGTGGCAAGAATCGTTCATCAACACCTTGCATCGATACTACAATCATCCATAAACCAAACACCGTACCACAAATACAAATCAGCCAACGTCATTGCCAGTGGAAAAGGAAAACTCTGTTGGAACAGAACCATACAGACAGACCACTACATCAAACACAATAAGCCTGATATCCTATTCGAGATCATTTTAACATAAAACTAAACTTAATTATTTATTTGGCTTAAATTTACATATTTATTTCACTTCTTGTACATTTAGTCAATAAAATACTTGATGTGCCACAAATTATTTGTTTTAATTTTGTAATTTATTTAATAATACATTGTACAAAATAAATATAAAAATAATAAAAATATTAACTTGAACCGGGAGGGATTTGAACTAGTGAAAAATTGTCTTGATTTAACCAAGTCAACTACCGATTACGTTTCCATGATTACTGTTTTTAGTAAATTATAAGTAATAACTGTCAATTAGCAATATACTTTCGTAAATATTTCAATAACAAAGCATTAAATTAGGAGTATTTACATACTCTTCGATGCCAAATTAAATAATTTTGCTAACCATATTAAAAACTCCCATTATACTCTTGCGGGACAGATAATATTTGAAAAAAACTGTTTTCCCATGTTAAACGCCTATGTCATGGTTTTCAGTGTTCACACTGTATATGGAGGGGAGAGTTAAAATTTTGAGTTTAATAAAAATTGGTTTTCAGTGCTCGTGAAACTCCTTATTGTCTATAATACGCACAACACTCTTCTGTAGTTTAAAAAGTCTATCACAGTTTGTATCACTGTACCACAATATTGTCCCATAGTATAGAATGGATTGAAACAGTCCATGGTAGCCTAATATTAGAACACTTTGCTTCACTGAGTGCCGTAAATTGCGGAATAAAATATTGCTTTCAGTAGTGGAGATATGTTGTAGCCACGATCTGTTATGGTCGATTTCGAGTCCGAGAACTTTTACGGAAGCGTTTGTGTCTTGAGAACGGTGTTTATTGAAGATCAGCGTCTGAGTTTTATCATCATTTAACAAAAACAAGTTGTTACAATACCATTTTTTTGCTTGATTTAGGATGTATTCCAGTTTTTCTTGCATTTGAGCTGCATCGGTATCCTTTATGAAGAATGTCGTGTCATCAGCATAGAGAGCTATATCATCGCAGTCGATAGAGTGCAGGAGATCGTTTATATAAATGAGAAATAGTAAGGGTCCAAGTACTGATCCCTGACCTACATCATGTTCAGTAGGTACTTTGCTGGAGCAACTTTTATTTAGCACAACATACTGCTCACGATTTGGTGAAAACGATGAGATTAATTGTAGCGGAAGACCCCGTATTCCATAACGCTCCAGTTTATTAACTAGTACTTCATGGGAGATACAATCAAAAGCTTTAGTTTGATCGACAAACATTAAAGCTGCTTTAGAATTATTCTCTATGGAGTCGCATATATTTGACATGTGCAGTAGGGCGCAGATTGTCGATCTCCCTTCCCGTAATCCAAATTGGTTTTCAGAGAGGATATATTTATTAAAAAATGTTGTTAATCTAGTTTTGAATAATTTTTCTATTATTTTTGAAAACCATGGTACAATAGCTATCGGGCGATAATTGTTCACATGTACAGGATCTCCTTTTTTGTATACTGGTGTGATTTTTAATACTTTTAGACAAGACGGGAATACTCTTTGCATAAATATTTATTTATTTATTTATTTATTTATTTATTAAATACTCTGTCCAACAGGCGAACCCAAATTATGGACTAAAGAACAAAGAAAATACAACATGAAATTGAATAAAAGTTACAGTGAGCATAAATATAAATACAAAATTATAATTATACGTTACAAATTTATAGATAATAAATACTATGCTGTCTATTATATTATGGATTAATTTATGAAGAAAAATTATTTGATAGTTTTGTCTGCGACAATCAAGTTTTTGAAATTTAAATAAATCTATTAACGTATCATAGGGCATATTGAAAGGAGGATAAATGTTAAATGTTTTGAAATGCAAATATTTTAAAAATTTCTTTTGTATTGCCTCTATTAGATTACAAAATTTCTTATAGAAAGGAGACCAAATTATTGAACAATACTCCAATTTACTTCGAGCAAATGCATAGTACAGTACTGTAATAGCTGATACTGATGTAAAAAGACGTGTATTTCTTATGATAAATCCCAATGATTTGTAAGCAGATGAAACTGTAGTGTCTATATGTTTGTTAAAATTTAGTTTTTTATCAAAAATTAAACCTAGATCTTTAATTTCCTCACAACGGCCTAATATAGAGTTATTTAGTTTATATTCAAAGCAAATAGTGGAATGTTTTCTAGTAAAAGAAAGAGATTTACATTTATTAATGTTCAATTCCAGGTTATTTAGTTTACACCAATGCTCCAATTTATAAAGGTCCTGCTGAAGTGATATACAATCAGAAGGTTCTGAAATTGTTTTAAATATCTTCAAATCATCCGCAAAGAGCAATAATTCATTCTCAAAACATTTCTCAATATCATTTATAAATATGAGAAATAAAAGTGGGCCCAGGTTCGATCCCTGTGGGACACCCGATGAAGCTTCAAACATAGAGGAGTTAATGCCCAGATTTTACTACAGTTGGACGATCAAGAGGTGGCGGTGTTTTAATCGCTTTAAATGACTTCATACATTATGATATTTGTGATACCTCACGTATTAGGACCTTAGTGCCTTTAATTGACTTGATAGTATGCAAATGTCGATTTAGTAATTTACCACTTACATTCGTTTTAGTCTATATTCCGCCTGATATTAGTAGTAATGAACTTGAAATATTTTTTGATGCCCTTGAAGTTCTTCTTGTTAATGAAAGTGTCAATGAAAATGTAACCCTGTTAGGTGACTTCAACTTACCCCAACTTTTTAACACTCCTCTTACGTGTTCAAAATCTTCTCGTTTTATAAATTTTTGTACCTCTTTAAATCTAAATCACTTCAATAATATCGACATGCAGAATTACTCCAAATTAGATCTCGTCTTATCCAATCCGCACATTTCATTGAAGGTAACTAAATCTTACATCTCTTTTGTTCCAGAAGATCATACTGCACATGTTTATCATCCTTCATTATTATTTGATCTTGAAATAGTACAACCCTGCAGTCAAACTAAATTTCCTTCCGCCAATAATGTCCGTTATAACTTTCGTAAAGCTAATTTTGATACTTTATATGACGATATATTCAATGCCGATTGGTCTTTTTTAGACAATTATTCCGACGTTAATTTAGCGCTTGATGAATTCTATAAGGTTTTCTACTCTATTATTAATAGATCTGTTCCCAAAGTCTCTAACAAACAGTCTGCCTTTCCACCTTGGTTTACTGCTGAGGTAAAATATAATCTAAAAAGTAAAGAGTACTTTAGGCGTAAATGGTTAAAATATCATAACCCGCATTACCTAGGTGAATTTAAAAGATTAAGATCACTAACTAAAATACAAATTCAGGTAGCTTACAATTCTTTTGTCCAGTGTGCTGAAAACAATATTAAAAACAATCCTTCGGATCTATGGAAATTTGTTAGGTTAAAACAAGGAACTTCGCGAATACCTGGTAAAATTCGGGATGACACACGTGAATTTAATAATCCACTAGATATAGTCAATGCTTTCGCACAATTTTTTTCTAACTCTTTTTCAGGCAGTACTACATACATTCCATCTTCAGTTCCTACGTATTACCCATCGTTTTCTTTATCATTTGTATCTGAAGAAGAAACTTTACAGGTTATGTCCACTCTTGCCAATAAATTTACGTCAGGAGACGATCAAATCCCTAGTTTTTTAATTAGAGATAGTAGGTTTGTTTTGGCTAAACCTTTGTCAGTAATAATTAATATGGCCATTGCTAATTCCATTTTCCCGGACCGCTGGAAACAAACTAGAATTACACCTGTTCATAAAAAGAATGACAAGTCGTACATCAATAATTATCGTCCAATTTCGATATTAAATAATTTTGGCAAAATATTTGAAATAATAATTTATCGGACAATGTACCGCTACTTATCGTCTGTGATTTCCCCGGAACAACATGGCTTCATGCGTGGACGTTCCACTGTTACGAATTTAGCGTCATTTTCTCAATTTGTTTCAGAAATTCTGGATCAGGGTGACCAGGTGGATGTAATTTACACCGATTTTTCCAGCGCATTTGATACGATTGATCACGGTTTACTGTTACACAAAATTAGTACTTTAGGTGCAGCTCCATCTCTGATCAATTTACTTCACTCATATCTTGATAATCGGCAATGTTATGTTCATTATAATGGTTTTTCATCAAACTACTTTCAGGTAACCTCCGGTGTTCCACAAGGGTCCAACTTGGGCCCCCTCCTATTTGTTTTATATATTAATGAAGTCGTACAATCATTTTCTTGTAAAGTACTCGCTTATGCGGATGATATTAAAATATTCAGTAAAATTACTTCTGCGAACGATTGCTCTTCACTCCAAGTAAATATTGATTGTTTAGTAGCGTGGTCTAATGAAAATAAATTAAAATTAAACCTCAGTAAATGTTGCTCAGTTACTTACTCGCGACGAATAAATAAAATTAACTTTATATATAATATGCAGGGAGTAAGCATAGCTCAACATAGCTCGATTACAGACTTGGGTGTCACATTCAATTCTAATTTTATTTTTATTGAACATATTACTAATATGTGTATTTCTGCAAGTAGGATATTAAATTTTATTATAAGAATTTCTAAAATGTTCAAAGATACCTCGGTGTTAAAATCACTTTTTGTATCGCTGGTACTTAGTAAATTTGAATATGCATGTTTGGTTTGGTATTCTACACAGATAAACCAATCAATGGCTTTAGAGCGGATTTATCGTCGATTTTTAAAACTTTTATCTTTTAAATTAGATAATATTTACCCAGATAGAGGTACTGACCATTTGGCTCTCTTGGAACGTCATTCCATGCCATCTCTAACCTCCAGACGGGAAAACATCACCGCCAAATTCCTCTGGTCGCTACTCCACAACAAAGTTGATGCGCCGTTTCTACTATCCAGGATTCCATTCCATGTACCAAGGATGGCCTCCAGACATGCCAGTTCTTTTTACCTCCCTACTTCTCGCACTGCCATGCTGCAACGCTCCCCAGTCTACATAATGTGTCGGAATGCCAGCAAAATTTTTACAGATATTTTTGTTTAACACACTATGTTGTTTATCATTTTTTTATCTATTGTTTACATGTACATTGTTTTTACCCTGTAAATGGCTTGCTGTTGGGTAATAAAGTATTATTATTATTATTATTATTATTATTATAGATAAGAAACTATTAGTTGACGCTCTGTTAAATATGATGATAACAGTTCCATTAATGCAGGTGACAAGCCAATCATATTTAATTTTTTGAGTAATATATTATGATCAATACGATCAAATGCCTTGGCAAAATCAGTATACATAACATCTACTTGCTTACCTTTGTCCAAAGCATTCGATACGTATTGAGTAAAATACAGGAGATTGCTAGTCGTAGACCTCTTTACAGTAAAGCCGTGTTGATAAAAAGAAAGCTGACTTCGCACATTAAAATAAATCGTTTTATAAATTATACATTCAAATATCATGCTGAAGTTAGACAAAATTGCCACAGGCCTATAATTCGATATATCTTTATTAGAACCAGATTTATGAATAGGTATAATTTTAACTAGCTTTCATACATCTGGAAAGGTACAAGAACGCAATGACAGATTAAAAATATAAGCTAATGCTATTGAAAGAGGCTCTCTACAGTCTTTTAGTAAGAAAGACGGAATAAGATCATATCCAGATGTAAAATTTGGTTTAAGTTTACTTATAGCATGTAAGATATCAGGTATAGTTATTTCATTGAGATATGCTTAGTATAAACACTACTGAAAAAAGAAGCAAAGTTTTCTGTAATTACCACCGGAGAATTGAGTTCGACGTTATTATAAACCATAGTGGTAGGTGAAGCATTATTTGACTTTTTACATTTGATAAAATTCCAAAACTTTTGTGGGTCCTCTTTAATAGAACTTTCACATGAGCTGATATAATTTTTATATGCTAAAGTAATATCCTTTTTGGTTTTTGCACGATATAATTTGAATTTATTCCAATAAAATACATTATTATGATTTTTATACAAGCGGAAATAATGCTGTTTTATTTTTAAATTTTTTATTATTTGTTTAGAGTACCAGGGAGGAAAGGAAGATTTAAATTTAGGACGAGATGGTACACATAGATCTAACATATTATACAAAGTATTATAAAAAAAGTTACAAGCGTCATTAACATTCGAGAAAACAGATAACTGTGACCAATCAAAATCATTAATTAAACTGTACAATCTGAACAAGTTTGCCTTTTTGAAATCATATTTTTTAAATGTGATATTATGAGCGTGAGTGTTTGGTTTAAAATTTTCTTCATGAATATTTATATGTAGTACAGGGTGTTGAGAATATTCAACATCTAAAATGGATGAAATTCGTGTAACATTACAATCTACATTACATATAACTAGATCTAAAATACGACCATCCATATTTTTAACTTCATTAAATTGTTTATAGTTAGAAAAAGTTATGAAATTATTGAAAGCATTGACAACATGCGTATTCTTCTGTGATAAAAAATTAAAGTCTCCAACATATATATAACTTTTTTATCTAAAAGAAACGTTATTGATTCGAAAAATTCAATTATATTATTATAAGCTGAATCATTCGTTGCAGGAGGAACATATATGTTAATAATATAGAGGTCAGATGGATTTAGACAGATTTTAACACATGAAACATCAACATTACTAGGTAAAATATCTAAGTAATCACTTAAATTTATTTCACAGGCACTTAAACTTTTTTTCACAGCAATTAGAGAACCACCCCCATGAGATACACCACAATCACGAAATCTTCGATCCATACGAAATATGTTGTATGATCCATCAGAAAATTCAGAATTTGTTATATCCGGAAGTAACCAAGTCTCAGTTAGGGCTATGATTTCATACTGTAACGAATGTATAATCGAATAAAAATAGTCCATTTTATTTACTATACTTTGAATGTTTTGATAATATATATTAACATCAGCTGTGTTAGAATTTAAGGGTTCGCCTGAAGAATTCAGTTTTTTACAATGGTTGGAATTGCACGAATAAATTTAATACGTAAATCAGTTTCACCCTTGTCTTTTCTTTCTTGAAGTTCAGTACGACAGCGTTTAATTTGATCTACTTGCAAAGGAGTTCTATCAATATTAATGTATACATTTCTATGTTCATCCAAAGATTTTAGTAATTTAGCTTTTGCTAACATAGTGCGCGCATCCTCGATGTCTTGAAACGAAACTTTAATTAAACGTGATCGATTGTTACGTATATTATTACGTGCACCCAATCTATAGATTTTAGCATTTTGAATATTTACATTTGGTGCAATTTTAGATGTAATGGTACTGATCACAGTAGGTAGATCTTCATTAAGATGTTCCGGAATACCACTGATTATGAGGTTTTTCTCACGCCGCTGTCTATCATTTATTTCGTTAATTACCGATTCAATAATATCATTTGGGTTTGGAGTAATATTGACCGCAAGTTTTTCTTCAATTGTTATGATTTTCGCTGTAAGATTGAGAATAAGTTTCTTTAAGGAACTAATGTTATCCTTTTCATCACGGCAAGATTTGCAGTGGATGCGTACGGATTTTGTAGTAGAGCGTGTAATTTTACTTACATCATCTGCGGTGAGATTGATACAGGAAAGATGGACAAGTTTTTGACATCCATCACAATTAACGGATACTTGACGATCTTGTAGCACTAATTTGTTACAATCTGGGCAGGCGGCCATGGAGTTCCGATGAATATCGATTATAAACGAAGAAGTAACTTCTTACACTTAATAATTAAACAAGTGATAGATTGATTAGTGAATTTTTACGTCAAGCGAATTTCAGCTTAACTGACAACACGTGTTTAAAATGTTTTAGTAAAAAACTAGATTATATCACTACGGATTAGATTAACTATAATACTGCTGCTACACATAGAATATTTATCTCACACTATAAAATTTAAAATTAATTAAATAGCAAATAACACTAATACGATGAATTTGACAATATGCTCACAAAATTGTGTGTACACTTATCACAGACTTACGACTTTCATTAACTAGGGGATCAAGTATATACGAAGCTGCGATTTCGGCAATTTTGATAGATATGTTGTATGGGTCGATGGATTGCGAACTGATGAGTGCATTTATAGTAGTTAGCAATTCATCTTGATCTACCGGATCAAGAAAGAAAGAATTTGTATCATACCTTATGTTGTCAAGGTCGAGTACGTTGCTAGGGCTTGCAGTGATATTTCTTCGGTTTAATGATCATCCACGCTGTTTTGCTTAAATTTTGAGACTGTAGTAATTTTTTATTGTTGTTCATCTGGTGTAATTCCTGTAGTTTGCTGTTATATATTTTTTATTGTGTTTTAATCGCATTTTTAATATCCGAATTATGTAATTGTCGCATATTTTTTAGATATGTTAAATAATCTATTTCTTTTTTTTAGATCTTTATTATTTTGGAAGTTTTTATTATTATTGTCTTTTATTTTTGTGCGAAAATAAGATAATTCAATACCGATCGGCAAATTTATTTAAAAACACACATCTGTCCAGTCAGTGGATTCTATATACTGCGTGAACGTGCTGAAATTTATTTTAGTTATGTATTTGACTGATTCATCGGCGCATGATTTTTTAGCTTTGTGATTAAAAAATATGGCACGGTGATCTCCAACGCCTATAGGATGTACTTTGGGTTCAAAGTCTAAGGTTTTGAATACGTTGTCAATGCATGAAGCGCTCGTGCTAGTTGCTCTTGTAGGTGATGTTACTGTTTTATACAAACCGTAACTAGCGAGTTATGAGTACAGTCCTGTCTACTCTGCACGAAGAAGACACCTTATGCATATCAGCATAATTTTCATATATAAACTTGTAACTGTATGCTTTCAATGCTTTTTTTGTATTTATGTCTTTACAAGAAGTCTGAATGTACAATAAATTCCAGTTGAAATCTTTTTAAAAACTCTCTTTTCGTTGCCACCCACATAATTGACGCAGTCTTGATAGGATACCCGAAGTTAGGCGTATCGCACGAATAACTTTTGTTTTAACAATTTAACGGGTATAACTATTTTCGGTTCGCGAGTTCGCGAGTGCAATCGAAGGTATATTGGTTCGCCGTGAAACGTCCAACACCAAGACAGCGAGAAAAAGTTGAAGATTTCAACACACCCTGGTCGAGGACAAGCATCGCCAACACCAGCCCAACACACCCTGGTCAAGGACAAGCATCGCCAACACCAGTCTAACACATCCTGGTCGAGGACAAACATCGGCAACACCAGTCCACACACCCTGGTCGACGACAAGCATCGCCAACACCAGACACACGCTAGCTGAGGACAAGCATCGCCGACGCCAGTACTAGGTTACGAAGTCCTGGGTGAAGATCACATCTCTAAACCTATAGGCACTAGCTGTAAGAAAAGAAATGAAACGAATTCTACTACTGTAAGTGCTCAAATATCAATAATTTTTCCTATCATTTAAAAAAAAACATTCAAATTCATAACATGTTTCAAGCAGAAACTTTCAAAATTAATTAAAAAACTAGTATATAAGCGTATGTCTTTACTCGACATAGAAGCTCTAGCTGATAATCTAAACAATTTCACACTCGATAACGACGTAGAAATGACACCACCCTTACAACAAACGCCGCAAGTGGCTCAACAAAGCTTACAACTGCTCAGATTACATTTAGATGTTATTCCAAATTACGATGGTAACCCTCATACCATGAACATATTCTTAGACGCATGTCAAAATTTAGTAGATATATTTGGCAGTACCGACATCGTTCTTAACAACTTTCTAGTCAGAGCAATTCTCGGAAAATTAACAGGCCGAGCGATGATCCTTATCGGTTCTCGCACTGAATTAAAAATATGGGAGGACATAAAAAATAGCATAAAAGAAAGTTTTGGAGACCAACGAAATTTAGATTGCTTAGTACAAGACTTTATTGCATTAAGACCGCAAAAAAATGAAACCCCTTATAATTTTGGTATCAGATGTCAAGATGCAACAAGTTTTATCACCTCTAAATTAAATTGTTCCACTTATACAGAAGATGAGAGAAAAATTAGACAATCAAATTACGACGACCTCTCATTAAAAACCTTCATAAGAGGTTTACCTCCATTTATTCAAAATAATGTTAGACTAAGAGACCCTGACAAACTCGAGAAAGCCATGAGTTTAGTAATAGAGGAAGAAAATTTTCTTTACACCAATCAGAGACAAAATACACTGAATATGCATTCCAATTTTAAACCTACACAAAGAATTGTCCCTACAAGAAATCCGAATGTAAACCACATTCCTCAACAATCCAGCTACAACAACATCCCTAGCACGTCATATAACACCCCATTCCAACAACGACCATTATTACGTCCACCTCAAATAATGCAAACGAGGCAAAACCCATTTTATAAAACAAATAACAATCCAAATCTCAGACCGCCTCAATTCGCACAGCGACTACAGCAACCTAAGTCGCGCCCCAACCAATTCGTCCCACTCCAAAGACCTGCAAATTTCCCACAATACCTTCCAAGGCAAAATCCACCTCATCAACAGCCAAAATACCAACCTTAACCTATGGATACCTCATCCGGACATACACAAAATACTCGTATGCCCCAAAGAAATTTTACTGCTACATAATTATTTAATCAAAATATAAATGATTCATTTGAAAATCAAGCTCAATACACATCTCAAATTCCTTACGAATATGACTCGTATGAAAACTTTGAATATGATGCAAACATGTATGAGAACAACGAACTATACTCTAATATACCTATTAAACTAATATACTGCTGAAAAGCACACAGGAAATGTCCGGAACATTATGTATATCTGCATTCTTCTGGTTTGGACACCATCCCTTGCGCGCATGCGCCAATTGCTTTTGATTCAGTGATTCTATTGGTCAAGAAGATGAAGTTTCAGAGAAAGGGAAATGAATAGCTTGCGGACACTTATGTGACGAAGCGAATTATCCAATCAGAAGCTGGGGAGAAACTGTCACATCGAAGGTCAGAGAGCTTTTAGTGCGGATTGAGTTATTTTATATTTCTTTGCCACACTATGAAAATAAAACGCATAATACGCTATAAACCAAAACAAACTTCAGCTCCCCGTCCTTCAATCTGACAGTTTCGCACCAGCTTCTGATCGGCTAATTCACTTCGTCACGTGAGTGTCCCCAAGCTATTGGAGGGAATGCTTCTTCCACATGATTAGGTGTTTCTGAATTTTGTGTATGTTTATCATTTCTATATTACATCTCATTGTAATCATTTGAATATTAATATGAAGGCATATATGCATAATATTATAAAGGAATAAAGCTATAATATTAGACATTTGAAATAATTTGTTAAATATTATGAATAAATATTTTTTTACACGCGACAAGTATGAAAAATTTAAATTACGGCATTCCATTTTCTTCACCAAAAACAGAACTTTAACCATACAGATATTCAAATAACGGATTTTCCTAATCTTTTATTGGTGTTCCCTATTGTCTTTCTCCAAATGGAATTTTAATCTTTTACTTTTATACAGATATTCATTTTTCTATTCTTATGCAGGTATCCCCTAATCTTTTCTCCAATTATAAAATTTGAACCCTACAAATATTCAAATAAAATATCTTTCTAATCTTTAACAGTTGTTCCCTATTATCTTTCTCTAAATTTTGCAAATGGAATTTAACCTTTTATAATGAAATTCGTTTTCTTAATCTTCTGCAGGTGTTCTCTTTCTTTTGAGAAAAATCAGAATGTCCTGTATTAATTTATTGCATTATTAAATAATCTAATATAAAAATTTATAATAATAACATATATTTTTGAAATGTCATTTGAATCATGTGTAAGATTTTCAAGCAGCGCGAAGACGCCTACTATCACGCCTACCGCCTGTGCGCGCATGCGCTTGTAGTTGTGTATCCAAACGCTAGAAAAGGATGGAGATATTAATCTCCCGGACACTTTCCGTTTATACGAGAGATAGGAGTTCAGCGGTATATAGTTTATACTCTACAGAACCACACATGAATGCTCAGATTACAATACTGATAACACCGAGTCAGACCAACTTTATGGAAACGACGAGATAAATTTTTCTCAGGCTTCCAATTCCAAGAACCCGATCTAATACAACTAAATGTTTTAAAATCAAAACTACCCTATATCCACATCCCAGAAATCAACGCTAATTTTCTAATAGACACCAGCAGCACAAAAAGTTTAATCAACCCAGATTTAGTTTACAAATTTTATCCAAACTTTATAATAAAAATTTTAACATCCAAACTGCTCACAATATTTCATTCCATTAAGAAGTTGCAGAAATCCCCGTTTTAAAAAATTTTAACGTTAGTGATAAACATAAATTTTATCTCTTCCGATTCAGCGAAAAATATGATGGACTCATAGGCGTAGACTTACTAGAACAACTACAAGCAAATATAAACGTGACGACAAAACAATTAACAACACCATACCCAAAAATTCCAATTATTTACGAATCTGAAATAAATAACAAAATATGTCAAAATTCAAAATTTCAAAATTACTCTATAATAATACCACCAATACCATTGTTGTTAATCTACCAGTAAATCAAAAATACGGCACTGGAATATTAAATTATGTAAATTTCGGAGATGGCGTAGAAATGCCAAAAGCTTTAGTATATATATAATAATTTTGCTATAACAACCCTCACAAACATTAATGAAAATCCAGTAAGAATCGACATTTCGGAACTATTTGATATAGAAATAATTAACCCTATCGAAATAAACTTTTGTGAAAAAATGGAAATTGATAACGACTTAGACAAAACACAAGATAATCTCTTAAAACAAAATCTCAAAAATCTTAGACTCGAACATTGCAATAAAGAAGAAAAAGTTGCTATACGTAAATTATGTTTTGATTACCGCGACATTTTCTACTGTGAAGATATCTCTTTGAGTTTCACAAATGAAATTAAACACAAAATTAATTTGAAAAATGATTCACCTATACATGTAAAACCCTATCGTTTTCCCGAAATTCACAGACAAGAAGTTAACTCACAAATTTCAAAAATGTTAGATCAAGGTATTATACAAGACAGTAATTCACCATGGTCCAGTCCTATATGGATTGTCCCCAAGAAAATGGACACCTCTGGTAGAAAGAAATGGCGTTTAGTCATAGATTACCGCAAACTTAACGAGCGCACTATAGATGACAAATATCCGCTTCCAAACATCACAGACATCCTAGATAAACTAGGTAAAGCTAATTATTTTACTACCCTCGATTTGGCTAGTGGATTTCATCAGATCGAAATCGACCCCCAAGATATACAGAAAACCGCGTTTCCCACTGAAGGAGAACACTACGAATTCAAGCGTATGCCATTCGGTTAAAAGAACGCCTCTTCAACATTCCAAAGGGTAATGGACAACGTTTTACGCGGATTGCAACATGAAACCTGTTTAGTTTACATGGATGATATTATAATTTTTAGTTCATCCTTGCAAGAACACATTGAGAGACTAAAATCAATTTTCGAAAGATTAAGAAAAGTAATTTCAAAATTCAATTGGACAAGTCAGAATTTTTACATGACACAGTCAATATTTAGGCCATATTATCACACCTGAAGGAGTAAAGCCAAACCCGGACAAAATTTATGTTATTAAAAATTCCCCAATTCCAAAAACACAAATGGAAATTAAAAGTTTTCTCGGACTTTTAGGCTACTATATACGCTTTATAAAAGATTTTGCGAAAATTACAAAACCCATGACTCGATGTCTAAAGAAAAACGCTAAAGTAATTCACGACAAATACTTCATTGAGAGCTTTAACATGTGTAAAGATCTATTAATGAATGATCCGATACTTCAGTATCCAGATTTTGACAAACCTTTCATTCTTACTACTGATACCAGTAAATTTTCGATCGGTGCAGGGCTTTCGCAAGGCGAAATCCCACACGATAGACCAGTAGCTTATGCATCACGTACACTAAACGAAATAGAAATAAATTATTCCACCATTGAAAGAGAATTACTTGCAATAATTTGGGCTTGCAAACAATTTAGATAATATTTATACGGCAGAAAGTTTAAAATACTAACCGACAAACGACCTTTAGTTTGGCTACATAATTTGAAAGAACCAAATTCTAAATTAGTTCGATGGAAATTAAAACTCGAAAATACGACTACACGGTTGAATATAAAAAAGGTCCATGTAACACAAATACTTATTGTTTATCACGTATTCGTATAAATGCAATTGACGATAACGAATCAATCATAAATAGCCCCGGTAATATTAATAACGATGTATTAGAATATTTTAAAAAAATAGCCGAAGGTTTTGTTCCCGATGATTCCGTACCACAATCACCTGCTCTTATCAGAAAACAACCCCTTAATAAGAAACCTTCCCAACCTAGACAAAAACCCAAAATTAACCCATTAAAGCCCATAATTCCCAGATTAATATTTTTAAGCGAAATTCGGTATTCAATTTGTTAAAACTGTTATAAAGACACGCAGATATTTTTTTAAAATTGTCCATGTAGTTATTAGTGTCTTTCAGGCCGGCAACTTTAGTTGCCACTGGGATAACATGATAACTGAAAGTTACTATAAACGTGAAATCAGAAACACATATTTTCTTGAATATTTCTCATAATACATTATTTTGGATCACGAAATATTGCAAAACAATCTTCGGGATGTAATGCAATAGCATAGTTCAAACCTACATACGTGGATCGGCGTCCACAAACTTAGCAACTGCGGTACTTTGATGGCCCCTTTTCGACAATATGATGTTTGATCTTTGCGAAATTCATCTAATACAGTTGAGAACTACAATGAGCTAGCTACACCAGGAATCACTGGAGGAGTTCCATATGTTTTAGTATGTACAAAGCACACTGACGCCTAAAATCTAAAAGCAAAATTGCATGTCCACATCGCCGGAATAATAGCCAGCCTAGAATACAAGACACGTACATGGTCCAGGAAAAAATATGAACATCAGGATCTTCTTTCCAGTAAAGTCTTCTGTAGGGTAATTTATAATAACCAAAAAACAACAAGAGAACGACAAAAAATATCTCTTCAGTAGATAGATGAGATTTTGAACGAGTTTTTGATCTGAAGCTTCCACTGGCGAAAACACTTTTTCTTTCAAATAATCTTTTGCTGGTGAATTAAATTTAGGTAATATATCGGAAATATCAGCAAATTCATTAAAATTTGCCTTCCACTGAAGTGATATTGAATTTGATGTAGCTCGTTTTTTACAACTAGGCTCATTTTGAATTTCAGAATTTGTTGAAGGAGTACTTGTTTTCCCTTGAAAGTGTGATTCTTCCTTCTGGCTTTCATCGTTGTAACTAACATGAGCCTGTGATCTCAAAATTCGAGAAGGAAGATGATCAAGTTTACCCAAAACTTCTTCATTTGATAAATCTGAATCTTTATCAGTGTCATCACCAGGAGTTTCTTCTGATGGACATACGGCTATACACTCCGGAACTGTGTCATGTACTTCGATAAGATCGAATAATTCGGAGAGTCCAACTCTTCCGCGAGTATATCTGAACAAATATAAATTATAAAAAAAATCATATGCGGATCATATATTCCCAGTGGCAACTTTAGTTGCCACCATTATTTGGACATGCTCAGATTCTAAGGTAGACAAAAAATCTTTGCTACTTAACTAAAAAATAATACTTTAAAGCTTCATAAATCCATAATTAAATTTATAATGAAAAAAATACAGTACATAACTTCAAAAACCTACATTGAAGGGTCCACTGCCATGACGATACAAAAATACACACGTTCTCAACACGAAAAAATGTACAAAAATAACTATACAATTAGAGTAACTGGATAAATGTCGTTTTATCGCAGCAGGGATACATATGACAACTTTGTGACAACTACACTTCTGAGTAATGTTGCTTGTGGAAATGGTGGGGGGCGAGAGAACTCTGTGGCAACTAGAGTTGCCAATGGGCTCTAATGGGTTAATATTATTTCCGATATACAAATAAGACCACCTGATAAACCTGCTCCAGTTCCTAACACTGACCTGGACAACATTGATAACGAAAACACTGACTCAGCAACTCAACACTTGTGTGTAAATGACACAACGAATGAAGGAACCACCATCTTAGATGAGATAATAAATAATAAATTAAACCAAATTCACGTATTTCCAAATTTATATCCCAAAACAGACACTAGTAGAAAGAAATATGAAAATCAAACTATAGTTAAAGTCAAAATTCCAGAAATTAACAATGAAACATTAATATTTGAATTTTTAAGAAATTATACAAACACAAAAAATACGTACCACATGTATTTTCAAACCGAAAAATTATATCAGGACTTTTGCAGAGTTTATTTAAATAAATTTTCTGAAAATGGACCAAAGTTAATTAAGTGCACAAAAATTATAAATACAGTTACAGATATAGAAGAACAAATAATGCTTATAAAAATGCGCCACGAAGGAAAATCCAATCATCGTGGTATAAATGAAACATTCCAATATTTAAAACGTAATTACTATTGGAAACATATGAAAGTTACTGTTAACAATTTTATTAACTCATGCGACATTTGTCAAAGATCTAAATATGCAAGAAAGAAACCGTATGTACCACTTATGTTAACCGATACAGCGACACGACCTTTTCAAATAGTTCATATAGATGTATTCGTATATGACAATCGGAATTATTTAACACTAGTTGACGCATTTACAAAATTTGCACAAGCAATTTATATCGAAGGAAAAACAGCTATTCATATAGCAAACGCATTAAATAAATATTTCACATCTTTTGGCGTACCTGAAAATTTAACCCTTGATAATGGAAAAGAATTTAAGAATAATACCGTAAAAGGACTATTACGACTTCATAAAATAAATATTAATTTTACAACCCCACTTCATCATGAATCTAATTCTATTGTTGAGAGATTTCACTCAACTATTATTGAACATCTGCGAATATTACAAGAAATGTACCCAGACGAACACGGTGACTTAATGAATTAGGCTATTATTGAGTATAACAACTCTATACACAGCGCAACGAATTATACACCTTTCGAATTAGCATTTGGACATACAAACTCTAGAAATCCCCAAGAAATATTTATTCCAAATTCCTTTTACAACGATTTCGTCGAAAACCACAATGAAAAATTAAAACACGTTTATAACAAAGTATCTGAAACATTAGAATCAAACAAAGAAAAAGTAATAAATAAACATAATATAAAAGGAGAAACAAATCCAATTTTCAAAATAGGTCAAACCGTTTACAAAATAAATGCACTCAATAGAAACAAAAAGAACTCTAAATTTTTAGGTCCTTTTAAAATTACAAAATTACTCGATTACAATAAAGTAGAAATTACGAGCCAACAGAAAAAACGTAAAACTGAAATAATTCATATCAAAGAATTAAGACAACCTGTTTTTACAGATCCTTGTTCCTCATCGTCACTTCAAGCTTAGAAATATCCAAAATCCACGTTCTAAACAAGAACCCTGGCCTACTTCCACTAAAAATAGGAAATGCACAACTTAAAATCGACTACTGGCATTTGTTCAAATTTAAGACATTACTGACATAATCACAGAATACACGAGCTTGAAAAATTCATTTATTAAAATAAAGGACGAATTAAAGGACTCTAAACACAATAAACATTCTTACCAAATAATTAGTGTCCTAGAAGAAAAAGTATTATTACAAATAAAACAACTAAATCCGTTATTCTCAAGAAAACACAAACGAGGACTCATTGACGGACTTGGCACAATAATAAAATCAATCACTGGCAATCTCGATCAATCGGATGCCGAAAAATATGATAAAGCTATTAGAGAAATATCGAACAACCAATTTAAAATTAAAGATGTCATGAAAGAACAACTCAGCATCTTACAAACTTCCATCCAAAAATTTAATAACAACACCGAAATTCTTTCTAAAAATCAATTTTCATTAAATTCAAAAATCGAACAACTAGAAAAATATATTAATTCAACCTACATTAAAAATGTAGAAGCAAACAATTGCTTATTTTTACAAACTGTTATCTCTCAATACACTGCAAGTTTGCAGATTATTTACGATCTATTAGAGAAAATTGAAATAGCCATAACTTTTGCAAAACTCAACACACTTCACAATTCAGTACTTGAACCTACAGATTTATTAACAGAGATAATATTCATTAATAATTATTTAAATAAAAATAGTATCCCTTTTGAACCAACTTTGGAAAATATTATTTTATTCGAAAAAATAAAAGAAATAAAAAGTTATACTAAAGGCAACCAAATTGTATTTCTGCTTGAGATACCTGTTGTGGAGACTGAAAGTTTCCATTATTACCATTTATATTCCTTACCAATCAGGAATAAATATTCTTTTCAAACCATTATACCAAATTTCAAATTTTTAATTAAAAACGAGCACTCTTACGCCCTGTTTGACACTACCTGCAAAGAAATTATTGCAGAAGAGTTCATATGCCAAGATGTCCACCAGTGGCGGCTCGTAAGAATTTATAGTAGGAGGGCTGCAACCAAGTATTTAGGAAAAAAAATGCGCCGCAGGCGATTTTTATTTTCATTCAAGGTCAAATGCCTTATAATTTAAAGTTACTTTCTTTCAAGGGATGTGCAAATGCATATTTTCCCCTTTCATGTACAGAAATAAATTGTTAGATCACTACTCGGGTTGTTGCGCGATTTTTTAAACTGTCATCTAATTTTCCACCAAATTCTAATAATCCTCTAAAACCTCCGGGTTTCGTTGAATGTTCGGTTCCGTCATGTCCTCGTATGGGAAGTTAAAATTTACCACAAAACACGATACAATCTATTATTTTAGATAAAATATCAAAATTTTTTTTCTCGTTTTCATTATGTTTATTTATTTCTCGCCTATAAGCTTCACTTAGTTGCGTTTTAATATTAACTGTTCCTAACATGCCAAGATTGCACACACTTTTTAAATGTTCAGCACATTTCTCATGTTTTTAATTCTTTCATTTAAATGTTTTAAATCTGCTACTCCTGTTTTTATCCACAATGAATCGCCGCCAAACAAAAATGAAAAGCAAAAGAAAGCGATTTTCTCTGTACATCCAGTCAGCCAAATATTTTTGTTACATACATTAGAGTTAAATTTTCGCACATAATTCTGTGCTCTACTTATTGAGGACTAAGAAATATTTAAATCTGGTGTAAGACGACCTAAATTTTTAATTTCAAGTTTTTCCTGCCGTCCCAAATGAGAAAATTTTATGTTTTGCAAATACGAGGGGAGTTTTTAATGTTATCTACCTAGCTATGAAAACAATATGCTATCGCGACAATTTTCTTATGTCAAGTTACTGTGACATTTTCATGTCTACAAAGACACAATTAAGAACTTGAAAACGGCTATACGCGAAAAAAAGACCCCACAATTATGCTCAGAAAATGCTGCTTCTGCACAACAACTGCATGGTGCATAAAGCACGCAATGTTCAAGCAGTAGTCATGAATGCGGCTTTAGCGAATTACAACATCCACCTTACAGTCCTGACCACGTTCGACTATTATTTCTTTCCAAAACTCAAAAAACATTTGAGAGAGAGTCGCTTTTTATCGAATGATGACTTGGAAAACGCAGTGGAGTCGTATTTTGCAGAATTACCAAAAGATATTTTTTGCAGGCGTAGCTTTATTAGAAAAACGTTGGAATAAGTGTGTTAGTGTTAACGGTCCTTACGTTGAAAAATAAAATTTTATTTGTTTTCAAACTCGTTATTTTCATAGCTAGGTAGATAACATAAAAAACTCCCCTCGTATATAACAGTGTTCTTCTTTGCGTTCATTTTTTTGATGATTAATACTTAAAAGCTAGTATTAAAAAGAAAGAAACTGACAATAATGATAACTTTAACATTACACTTTATGTATGTGTAGTAAAAGCGTACTAAAGCGCAGACCGTCCACAGTACAGAACAGTAAACTCTATACGTAACGTAGCTTGGGCTGGAATCGTAGCAGCCCAAACTGCACGAGAATCACTCATAACCCCCACCACTTTATCCTCACTAGGTAGCCCTCTCTACATGAATTGTGCTGTTCGCTGCGGGCTGAATTGAATCCAGCCCGGACGTTCAATATACTAGCCCGCATAGCACACCGACTTATTGAAAATTACAATTATTGTTTAAAAATAAATTACTATTGAGCAGTATTTTATTACAAACCAAAAATAGTTGTTTTTAAATATTATATAAATATTTAAGAGCGATAATAAAATTGCAGCCTTTATTTTATACTGGAGGGGCTGCAGGCCTTATGGACGAGCCGCCCCTGATGTCCACAAATCCAACATAAACGAGAAGTACATTTCAAACCCAAACTGTGAGCTAGTACCCACCGAAGTGCCAGACGTGAAAATCCAGAATATCGAAGAAAACCAATGGGATCGTCGTAGCGCCCAACGGTGTCGTCGCCATCCAAAAGTGTATGAAAAACATAGACAATATTCCCCTAAAAGGGACCTATTTAATCGAAGTAAACAATTATTTTGAAATAATAATTAAAGACACTACCATAAAAACTTATCAAAATTATAAACCAAATTTTAAAAACATTGAACTTCCTAAATTACATTTTCCAGAAAATGGAGATAAGAACAATTTTATGCAATTTAACCCTTTAAAAATAGACAATATAAACTTAGATGAATTAAAAAACATTCTACCTGTTATTAACAAAGAAAATGAAAAATTAAATGATATAAACAAAATGATTATTCCAACCAATATAAACTTCCACAATATTGTAATATACTGTTACATTTTACTAATTATCATATGTTGTTGTCTGTATTTTATGTTCATGAGAAGAAATGATCAACACAAAGACAAAGGCCCACAGGAAGAAGATATCCAGATGACTTCATTGTCGCACCGTGTGGCCAAAGCCCCCACAGTCCTCACTTACGGCGGGAGGAGTTATGAGTACGGTCCTGTCTACTCTGCACGAAGAAGACACCTTATGCATATCAACATAATTTTCATATATAAACTTGTAACTATATGTTTTGAATGCTTTTTTTTGTATTTATGTCTTTACAAGAAGTCTGTAATGTACAATAAATTCCAGTTGAAATCTTTTTAAAAACTCTCTTTTAGTTGTCACCCACATAATTAGCGAACACATTCATGATATTACGAGAATGTTTGCTTGGTTTGTTAAAGTCAACATTATAATCTCCCGTCACAATTAATCTCATTTTATTGTTGCTGATTAAGTTTAACATTTCATTTAATTTGTCAACAAAGATGTTCAGATCGCCCTAGCCAGATCTGTACAGGGTTATGATTCTTAGATTGTCGTCATTGTTTTTAATTCCACATGCTTCAAAGTGTTTTTCTTCTGATAATTCTTTGATGTTCGTTAACTCAGAACAACTTATTTTGTTTTGCGAATAAATACACACTCCACCATGTTGAAAATAGGTTCTAGTATAGCAAGAACGGAGAGTGTAATTATTTATGTGGGCATATTCAGTTTCATTTGGCTTTAGCCAATGTTCCGCGAAACAGGAAATCAAAATCTTTATCTGCTATGAAATCTTCATTTTCTAAGAATTTGTTTCTTATGCTCTGGACATTCATGAAGAGAGTGCAATATTTGTGATGTGTTATTTGATTTCGTTGCTCTGCATAGTTTTGTGAAAAAAAACGAAAGGGTTTCATTAGTATAACCCTTAGGCAAAAAGTTTTCATTGTTAACGATTTCAAGGCAGCTCATATCGATGCCAACTTTGAAAGAAGACATTCCAGCTTCTGGTTTATTTATTTTTTTTACAATTAAGCTCTTGCTGGTAATATTACGTTGTAAAAATTGTTTAACATCATCAACTGTAACAATCGACGATAGTCTACCGATATAAAACCATGCTAGATTTGTACCCGCATTTATTTTGTCGTTATTGCCAGATAATAATTTTATTTTTTATTTTGTACTACCTGAAATTCGTTCTCCTGGGACACATGATCATTTATATTTTCTATGTTCGTCTTATTTGGAGTTGGAGTTTGAACAAGATTGTTATTACTTTTATTTAAGGTGAAATGATACCTCAGCGCGCGAAATTCAAACTTACTAAAAAGGTTTTTCATTTTTTATTTAAAATTGTGTGATGTAATATGATTTCTTTGTATACACGAATAAAAAGGAAACAATATGTCATCAAAATAACATAGTTTCAATAATATTTGTATTTATTTATACAACCAAAAAAATATTTTAAATATTATTTTCTATATATCTCCAGTTCAAAACCTACAATTTTGATTAAACTTGCATAAAATATTTATAATAATACAAGGAATAAAATATGTGAAAATTAAAAAAAAAATGATCTTCGAGAACAATTTTAAAAATCCAAAAAACCTACTTTTTTCATACATTTTAATGAGGTTTTGAGAACCACTGTTCATGAACGGTACGATTTTCGTGCTATAAAAAGATAAATCGATTTTTTTTAAGTAAATTGTGATATTTAAGGTGTAAATAGTGCAAAATTATAATTAATAGAAGAAATAAACTGATTACAAATATTAAAACTGCGAATCAAAAGTTTTAAATTCGTAATTTAAAGACATAACCTCTGATTTTGCCCAACCACGTGTGAAAAATGAGTAGTCAGGACAAACAATTTAAAACTATTTTGGAAAAGCTTTCAAAGCTAGAAAAACTTGACAAAATTGAAGAATTAATAAACACCACGAACGTTGAAATCAATAATCTCCGTTCCTCTATGAATGAAATCGAAACGAAACACAACGATCTGCAAGAAATAGTTACAAATCAACAGATAATCATAAATAGACTAGAAACTAACATGAAAAAACGTAATCTGATAATCAATGATCTTAAGGAAGATGAAACCGACCGACATGATTTAGAAACTAAATTGTTAGATCTATTTAATAACAATTTAGATCTCAATCTTACCTGTGACAATATCGACCATCTCACGCGACTTGGAAGTAAAAAACAGGGGTACAACAGACCAACACTATTGATATTTGCCTCAATTAAAACAAGAAACTTAATCCTCGCCAACAAAAAAAAGTTTCAAGGAACAAATATATTTGTCAATGAAGATTTATATGCGGCAGCTTTAAGTGAGAAAAAAGAACTATTGAAAATAAGAAAAGAAATGAAGAAAGAAGGCAACGATGTAAAACTAATCGGTAATAAACTGTATGTGAGTGGCGTTCCTATAAGTGCTCAAGATCTGGCACAGAAAAAGAAAAGGATCAGAAACAGCTACTCCTCCGAAGATAGCCCCAGCAAGCCCGCTCCAAAAGCATTCAAACAGCAAGGTGAAAGTACAACTGAATTCACTTCGGCATCGGCGAAGAAGCAAAGCTCTTTGAATAATTTTTTTCGTCCCAACACAGAACAGAGAAGCTGATAAGTTAAGTACTATCACTCCATTTAATACGAATGCTACCCACGAATCCACTGTCCTCTATAAAAAACATACTTTAAATATAATTTTTTGGAATATTGGCGGATATAATAATATCTTTAATTTAAGTAAAGAATCTCAAGAACTCTTACTTGAAGCAGATAGTATCTGTTTATGTGAAACATGGTTACATAAAGAAATTTTTGAGCTACCGCTATTTTTAAATGAATAGAAAGGTAACATTTTTCAAAGTGTCGCAACTAAGGATAAATGTAGAGGTCGGGCTTCGGGGGGAATATTAGTGATTTGTAAAGAAAAATGTATTGAGAAAATTAATATAGTAGATTCATGTAATATGTGGCTATTTTTAGAACTGTTTACCCAGAAAGAAAAGTTGTTGGTGGGAACTGTTTATTTTAAACCCACATGTGATACTGATTTTAATTTTAAATTATTTGAAGATACATTAAATTTTATTTCAGGTCAATTCAGCGACTCTAAAATAATTATTCAAGGCGATTTCAATGCTAAATTAGGAGACCTAAACCAAATCACTGAAGAGATTCTGGATAACCCAAACGTATATGAAAAAAAGAAGTTCGCTACATAATGCAATTGATTCCAGAGGAAGAAAGCTTGCAGAACTCATGGAATCGTTCGGCCTTTACACCTTGAATGGTCGCAGCAGAGGAGTTTGTCCGGGCAGGTACACCTTCTTTGGACATAACGGTAACAGTACTATTGATTACGCCTGGGCTAACTTAATTACTCTGGAATGTGTCTCAAGCTTCATTATCCACCCCACATTAGAACCCTCAGGTCACTGCATTTAAATACAACCTTAAATCCAAATAATTTTATCCTTTGTGATCTAACCACCAAATATAGAGAAAATACATTTGTAACTAAATTTGTTTTTAACAATTTAAATGTAGATGCTTTCACTGGATCTATGAACATCTCTGATTACGTTTATTTTAATGATACAGAATCAAACAAATTATATGAAAATTTAATAATTGCGATTAAAGATTCGGCAGCGCAAACGGGTATGTTACAAATAAAAAACAATAAATCATCTAATAAAATTTATAACAATAAACCGTGGTTCAACAACGATTGCTTTAAAATAAAAAAGCTGAGTCAAGGGCTCTTAAAAGTTTATAAAAGATCGCCTACAGAACACAACCTTTCGGTTTTTCTTGATGCAAAACGTAAATATAGGAAATTAATTAGCAGTTGTAAAAGGGAATTCCAGAGTTCAATTATTAAATCATTATGCAATGTTAAAAATAGCAAAGAGTTTTGGTTTACTGTTAAAAAATTACAACCAAAAAACCGGCGCAAAATAAAATAAATGCAAGCGAATGGATAGATTTTTATAAAAATATTTTTCCTGTAACAGAAAAAATTCATATCTCTTTTTATGATTGTTTCAATTCAAACTTCGATACCGATATTACGCTAGACGAGCTTTAGCAAAGTATAAGAGCGGCTAAACCTGGTAAAGCTCCAGGTAATGACGACATTTCTAATGACTTTTATAAAAGTCTCCCAGAAAATTGGGTACACTATATATTAAATCTATTTAATAACATAATGTTATCAGAAGATATTCCGACAAAGTGGTCCCAGGTACAACTTTTTATGTTGCACAAAAAAGGCGATCCTTCAGATCCGAATAACTACAGAGGAATTGCCCTCATTTATACGGTTTGTAAGCTTTTTACCCAAATCATCCACTTTCGTATTCAAAATTACCTAGAAAACAATGAAATACTAAGTGAAAATCAAATGGGTTTCCGTAAGGGGCGGGGAACCACAGATAACATTTTTTCTCTAGCAGCAATAATACAAATTCAAATGAGGTTACATAAAAGCTGTACGTATGCGATATTTATAGATTTTAAGAGGGCCTTTGACTCAGTCAACCACTTAATTCTTTGGTCCAAGCTGTATAATGCTGGCATTAGCACGAAAATAATCCGTAAATTTGAACATAATTGGGTAACCCAATTTAAAACTTTACTCCTTATCTTAGACTGCTCTCTAACCTGGAAAAACCAATCTATATCAAAGTTGGAAATAAAAGCGCTGGTAGATAAGCAAAAACTTAAATCACGAAATAACGACTTAAATTTATTAACTAATTCAAAATATAGTAATTATTATAATGAAATTCAGTTGTCACCCGGAAGAGTATTTGAACTTAAATATTAATTTTGGAATAAAACGTGTAATCGCTGAACTTAGATTGTCTCATAAATATGGTGCGACGATCTTTATAGATGGTACTAAATATAAATTTGATGCTAGAGTGAATTGCACTATCTGTAACTTGCAAAAAAAAGGAAGATCTCTTCCATTTTCTTTTGAAATGTCCCATATATCGTCCAATTAGGGAAATGTACCTGTCCGAATACTCTCACAACCTAAATGCTTCCAACTTTTACCTCCTTCTCACAGATTTAAGTCTAAATAAAGCAAAGCATATCTTTTATTATACTTCTGGTGCCCTTAAGTTACGAAGTTTTGCTCTAAATGAGTAATCCAGAGTCTCTTCATGATACGGGTATAAAAATAAACAGTTCCTTTCAAAAGAATTTGTATTTTTGATATTCACATTGTATTTAAATTTTCGTTACAATTACACTTTAGATTATAAATATGTAACCCTCTTTTGTATATTTTTTATATTGGTTTGTTGTAAACATTTTGAACTCTAATGTTGTTATCTATATTATACTCTGTCTGTATTACCTCGATATATATGTGTGACAGAACAGATCCGGCACTAGGATAAAATATTAATAAAATGATTAGGCGCTACCACCAGGTTATTTTTAAGGGTAAATAACCAAACCGGATTTTGAGTTTGAATAAAACTTGGAAAAGAATGATTAAAATTTATACTTTCTTACGTTCGGAGGGCAAGACGAATTAATCAAAGACAATAGTGGATACATTAAATATATTAAATAAAATAGAATTAAATTACAAATAAATAGAGAGGTAAAAGTTACAGTTCTGAAATTAAACAAAAGACCAACAATTTCTAAGTGCAATCAACAATTTAGCATTTATCAATGGAATGACGTAGACATAAAATATAACAATAACTAATACTAATTAATTCTAAGTTTGGACTTACCAAACATTTTAGGTCAGGAGCGGACACTCGGCACACGAATCTGGCACTTCAAAAACGAACTTTTCTTCTTTACAACCAGTTAACGAATCCCTTAAATTTTTGAAAAATACCCTGTCTTCGAAAATATCATCCCCACTAGTTTTGTGGAGTGGGCGTTTTTCAACCCTCCTATTGGAGAATTCAATACTGAGAAAGTTTGGTCGGGATGAGTGAAAACGTAGCTTAAAAAACTGACTCATCTCCCTGGAATGCGCGCCAAACTTTTTCAGGGTTGAATTTACGGCTTAATACGTGACCAATTTGGAAGCCTGAACTTAAAATTTGGACAACGGATAATAAAACTTTACAACTGTCGCACATAAACAAAATTTCAAAGGTTTTCTGAACATCGACGTTTTCGAAGACATTTTTCCAGACCCACTAATAAATACATATGCCGCCAGAGACCCACTAATAACTAAATATGCCGCTTGTCACATATGTATGTATGTGCATGTATGTATGCATGTATGTATATATATATATATATATATATATATATATATATATATATATATATATATTAATTACACTATTTTTATATTAAAATAACGCCAACAAATTATGTCTTGTTCACAACTACTTGCTTATAAATTTTTTGTATTTCTGATATGGGTATTTATATCATAACAATCATACATATAATGTAAATGCATTTTCTCAACTCCTCTTTATGTAAGACAAATTGTCTACAAATAAATATATATATACTAAACCTACAATTTTGTTCATACTTTAATATGTTTTGAAGAATATTATTATACATATCATATAAAAAAATCGAAAATTGATCTTCGGGAACATGCGTAAAAAAATAAAATGTATAATTTTATATTTTTTCTAAGTGTGTGAAGCTCTATTTCTAAAATTTGTTTAGTATGATATACTGTATACATTTCTCTATCTCTTAGGTAAATATTGTAAATATTTATCGTTTAATATAGAAGATATTCGTAAATAAAACAAATTCGGTGTGTATTTTGGTGAAATGTAAGGAAGTGGCGCTTTGAGTAGACCTAGCGGTAAATAGATAAACTATATTGGAATCGGTGGCTCAAAGGGAATTGAAAACTTGGCATCAGCAATCCTCGGTCGCTTGGCGATTAAACGTACGATACGAATGTACGTAATCATTGTACAGAGAAGCAAAAAGCAAATGCAGCAAAGTTGCCGCGTAAATACAATATTACTTTGGCGGCTCGTGGGTAGGCGACAAAATAACCACTAAAATACATAAGTTTAATTTAATATTCGATATTAAATTTATACGCCGATTCAATTATTAGTAAAATTATTTTCTTAGAAATTTCAAAAAGTAATTCTTCTGAACTAATTTTTAAACCTTTTCGGGGTTTTAAAGGTATATTTTCTTTAGTAGCATGTAATTACATACATAAGATAGAAATTATTGTTATTTTATGTTATTTTTCTAAAATAATTTCAACGTTATACAAATAATTTTTTTAAAAAATAAAAACTAACATTGCAATTCATCAATACAATATATTTAACTTATATAATATTTTTTTTAAATAGTACAAAAAATATTAGTTATAGAATAAATCTTATAGTTATTTATATTTACTGCCAGAAATGCCAAAGAGTACCATTGAATATTGATACGTACATTTTGAAATAAAGGATCTTAGTATTCTATATAAATTACAAGAAGAAAAGCGCTGTCATGAGGATAATTTCAAAAGAAATTAAATTCAAACATATCTGACAAAAGTTTAAAACATCTAATGTTGGTATTTCACAAAGAGGAAAGTAACTCATCTGCGTAGGAATGTAATGGATTTACTTACATCCTGTCGTTATAGATAAGCCACTTAAAGCTGTGCAAGATACAAAACTAAGTCATATGATATCTGTTAGGAATCCAAAAAACAACTAATCGTCAACGTAAAAATAAGGACGCTCGATTACAGACACATAATGTTGAAGTAAGTTAATTGAAAACATTTATTTTTTTTACTCATACAGGTACGACTTTTTTCATCTATTTAGATGAAGTATAAATTGAGAGCCGCTGATCGATTTGTTAAAGTATGCAAGACATTTTTCTTGGAAGCTTTGGGAATATCCTACCGATGTATTTTAAGCATAGTAAGAAAAGTTAAAATTGGAGAAGATTTAGATGAAAAACGCGGAGGAAATCATCGTTCTGCAAAATATAAAACCAAACGAGACTCAGTTATAAAATTTATAGGCAATTTAGGAGCAAGTGAAAGCCATTACAATGAAGCCAAATCTGAAAGATTGTATTTAGCATCAGATCTCTCAAGATAGAAGTTACACAAATTATACAATAGTACTGCCACGAATAATCTACAAGTAAATTATATATTTTTCCACAAAATATTTGTAACCAAATTCAATATTGGTTTTGGTTCTCCCGCAAATGATATCTGTAGTTTATGTGTACGATTAAAAAATGAACTAAGAGCTGAAACTGATAACAAAAGACGTACCGACATTATAACAAATCTAAGGGTGCACAAACTACGTGCCAACCAATTTACTGTATTAATGAATGAAGAAGAAGAAAATGGAGTACCTAACATTTTGCTTTGATATGCAACAAGTGCAGCCTCTTCCAAATTTGGCCATAGGAGAAGATTTTTATTCCAGACAATTTTCTGTATCTAATATCTGTATTACTGATATTAAAACAAGGCAACCCGTATTTTATACTTGGTATGAGAATCTGGCTTCAAGAGGATCTTTAAAAGTTAGTTCTGCGTTATATGATTTTTTATCGCAGCAGACCCAAGATTTTATTTCTCAAAATTGCAAAGTAATTAAACTATTCGTAGATGTGTGTGCGGGACAAAAATAAAAATAATTTGGTGATTCATTCGCTTATGAAATGGCTTTAAAATTCCCATAGCCCAATAAATCGGATCATACTAATATTTCCCATTCGAGGTCACTCGTATTTGCCTGCGGATCGTGTGTTTGGGAGAGTAGAAAAAAAAATAAGACAGAAAAGTGAAATATTAACCAAAGAAGATCATGTACAAATTTATCAAGAAGTAGGAGAAGTAAAACAGTAAGGCAAAGATTGGAAAATATTAAATTTACACCAATTGAGTAATTATTTGAAGCGAATTGACGGGATTAGTCAAATGAAAAGATTTTACATTAAAAAATATATAAACAATAGAAAAATACATGTAAAATTGAAAACAGATATTTTCTACAGAAATAACTACATCAAAAAACTATCAAACATTTTTAAAACGTGGTAAAAATCTGCTGACTCCATTTGTAGAAATACAACTTGGAAAAAATATTAAAAAAGAAAAAAAGCATGATGTAGATAATCTTTTAAAATCTTATTTTGGAGAAAATTGACGAAATCTGGATAATTTAAATTGGTACAAAAATATAATAGACGGAGAAAACAACAACCATGAGGAAGAAAAGGAAAATGGTAAAGAATGTGAATGTGAAGAAGAAGATTGTGGTGTTCGCATATAATTTTACTTAATTATTATTTGCTATTTTTAATTTTGCATATCTTAATTTTTTGAGTTTTTAAAATATATACATGTTTCCATGAATAAAACGTTATTTTTCCATACATATATTATTCCAAAGTGTATTATGTTCTACTTTGTTTTCAAAAGTGTATTATTTATTTTTTGTAATGTAAAAATCAATAATAAATGTCACTTATGATTTTCAAATTAAACTGTTTCTTACTAAGCTTATTTTGTTGTAATCAAGGATTCATTAAAATTTTACAAAATTATTAACGTATTTGAGATATCGTTTTTCGTTTATATTTCAAAAACAGTCAAAACGGAATAATTGCGTTTTGAAAAAAAGCTCCTCAAGTATGTTCGATCAAGAAAAATAAAAAACAAGTTGAATGTTGTTTAAAAAATAATAAAAAGTGTTTTTTCGGTACAAAGCTCGTCTTGTGGTAAAAGGATTTTTACAAACAAAAGGTTTGGACTATAATGAGACGCACCAGGAGCAAGGATAACAACAATTAGAACTGTGTTAGCACTTGCCAATCAACATGGAATATCTTTACGGCAAATAGATGTAAAAACTGCATTTTTGCAAGGAAGAAATTTATATTAAAATTCCAGATGGATACAATGTAAGAAAAAAAGATTTGAATAAAGTATGCAGATTAAAAAGGCCATTTTATGGATTATATCAAGCTCCTAGAAGCTGGAATATTCGATTTGATTCATATATGAAGGAACTGAGATTTAAACGATGTGAAAGTGATCATTGTTTATATGTGAGTAGAATCAAGGATCAAGCTATTTATTTATTACTATTTGTGGATGATTGTATTCTGGCGTGCAAAAATATGAAAATTATTTATGAAGTTGAACAAAGTCTTCAGAAAGAATTTCAAATGTCTGCCGTTGGGGAAATTAAAACATTCATTGGAATTAAAATTATTAATAATTTAAAAGATGGTTCAATGGTACTAAGTCTGTGTTATTATATTGAAAATATTTTGAAGAAGTACAATATGCAATATTGTAATCCCGTGGTAACTCCCCTGGAAACAAATTTACAACTATCTGTTGGAACTGAAAATGAACAGCGAACAAAATCGCCATATAGAGAGTTGATAGGAGCTTTATTATATCTCATGTTGGGTTAAAGACCAGATTTAAGCGCTGCAGTAAATTTACGGAGCCAATTTCAAGAGAGCAACCGATACTCACTGGAAACACTTGAAAAGATTACTACGTTATTTATAACACACGAAAGATTCTGTATTGCTTGATCAAAGAGGTGAGTCTAACTGTATTTTAACAGGTTTTGCAGATGCTGATTGGGGCGGAGACGTGAATAATCGAAGATCAACAACGGGGAATCTCTTCAACGTTTACGGATATGTTGTGTCTTGGACGTCGAAGAAACAGCCAACTGTATCTTTATCTTCAACAGAGGCTGAGTATGTGGCACTTAGCGCTGCAGCATGTGAAGCTGTATGTCTGAAGACATTATTATAAGAAATGTATGTAGTAATACAAAATCCGATTGTTATTAAAGAGGACAATCAATATTGTATTGCTATTGCGAAAAATCAGACAAATCAGCGACGTGTCAAACATATTGACATTAAGTATCATCATATATGTCAGTTAATAGAAGATCAAGTAGTCGTCGTATAATATGTGCCAACGGAAGATCAAGTAGCCGACATATTGAAAAAAGGTTTGCTAAATTAAAGAACTGTCTTGGATTATTTAAATTGGGCGGGGGTTTTAAATATCCAATTTAAATAGTTACCTATGAATTGTCTGTAATTGCTAGGATATTATGCTATACAGTTTGTTATAAAGTAATTCAATTATTATTGTAATAAAAATACTGTGAAGTGTCAACTTGGGAAATATATTTAAATAAAATATTATCGTCAGTAGCGTCAGATTTCTAGGACTAATCTTTGATTCAAGATTAACTTGGATATTACATGTTGAAGAGTTAAGGATTGTTTGTCTTAGAGCTCTCAACATTGTAAAAATGTTGGCGGGTACAAAATGAGGAGCGGAACCAAAAACTCTTATACGGATGTATCAATCTCTGGTTCTGTCCAAGATTGACTACGGGTGTGTCGTCTATGCCTCGGCAAAACGATCAACCCTAAGTAGACTAAAGCCAATTCACACCAAGCCCTACGTTACGCTCTTGTTGCGTTCCCAAGTACCCCCATATTAAATTTATATTCAGAGACAGGACTGAGGCCGCTTGAAGTAAGGCGACAAAAGTTTGTGCTGCTTTACATTTCTAAAATTAAGTCTTTACCGTAATACAAGAACTTCAGTAAATTATTTCAGTGTGAAAATTGGTGCAGTCAACGACCAATTCAAACCAGACCAGCAGGTATCCGTGCGAAAGAGCTTCTAGAGCAAATAAGCTTTGACATGCCATTATCGATTCCTGTAGGGGAATCTGAAGTATCACCGTGGTTACTTCCATTAGCTACGACTAACTACGAATTATCTAGGTACGATAAATCAAACAGTCCCCCAATAATGCTTCGGTCAAAGTTTCTGGAGGTTCTGCACGGGTACAAAAACACAATGGTGATTTACACAGATGGTTCTAAGACCCACCATGGTACTGGTTGCGCAATTGCTGTCGACAACACACAGCACTCATGGTCAATGCCTCTTATAACTTCTATTTACACAGCAGAGTCCTCTGCTATCTGGCAAGCTCTACGCTACTGCGAGTTCGGCCGAACTTCTAGGAAGTTCTCGTAGTTAGTGATTCATTGAGCGTCCTCCAGGCCATCTCAAACCCTTTTACCGTTGACCCAATTATCCAGAATATCCTGTCCCTCATGAAACATCTTCATGAAATAGGGAAGGATATTTCTTTTCTTTGGGTGCCAAGTCACGTTGGGATTAGGGATAACGAGATGGCTGACGAGGCAGCACGTTCTGTCGCTGATAGTGACTCTGTTGATGTGATAATCTTTGGTCATAGGTCTTCATTTGAAGAAAGAGGTATTGGCTATTTGGCAGCGCACATGGGATGTGGTTCAGAACCATCTTAAAACTATTAAGCCGTCGGTAGCACCATTTTTCATGCCAAGTGATCTTATCAGAAGAGATCATGTCAAGATCCATCTCCTGAGAATGGGGCATAGAAGTCTGACACATGGGTACCGGCTAAGTCGGGATGATGCCCCTATGTGCAACACATGTGAGACTTCTCTGACAGTTGAACAGATTCTTGTTGCATGTACACAGTATGTTCCACTCAGATGGCTATATCAACCTTTCTTTGATTCTAACAGACTCTGGTAACATTCGGAATGTTCTGAAGTTTTTGTGTGCGGTGAATATTTATGATTACATATTTTAAATTTTGCACTTGAATTCTTCTTTAAAAGTTTCTCGAATATTGTTGTTTTTTATACTTTCATTCTTTATAGTTATATACATAAATATTATATATTTTATATAAGATACTTTACGTTATATTTCATATTTGCATACATATATATTTATTTAAGAGGATAATTTTTTTTCATTGAATAAGAAACAAGCAGGCTAATAAACTTGGCAGTTGATGCCCTATTCGAGTTAAAAAATTATTATTATTATTATTATTATTATTATTATTATTGTAATTATTATTATTCTTATTATTATTATTATTATTACTATTAATATTATTCCCCCTCGTGGGTTCACCTTATTGCGGTGGGGGGCGGAGTAGCCTTTGTTGTGAGGGTTCCTGGTAGTTGAGGAAGCCCCAACACACTACTTTGGCCCCGAATTCACCTAAACGGGAGGTTGCAGGCTACCCCACCTACGATCCATCGGTCCCCACCCCATTATGAAGCGGGCGTGCGTGTGGACTTTGTGGACCCGTACGATCTCACCCGTGGACTGGCCCTGCTTCCCCATGGGACGGCTATAGTCCTGGGAAAGCCCTGGCGCTACATTGGCTTGCGGTGCTGGCGTCCCATTTGAGGCTCCGTGGAGGGCGGAGATACCTGAGGCCGAATATCAGGTTTTTCATGGATAAGACTTTTGTCCTGCTATCCGGTTTGCCATCCGGTAAAAAAAGCGCGTCTGGGACCACGTCGAAAGCTCCCGGGGATAATACCCCGTTAAAAACACGAAATTTCCTGTTGGGAAATAATTCTAGTATTCCTTGTCTTTTATTGAAAAAACAATCTTCTTCACAGATTGACTATGAATCAGTGCAGGAAGCTAGAAAAGTAAGTACGAGCCAGGAAAAGACGGTTGTACCTCGGTTCCTGGTCGTTAATTCATTTTATGGTCCATTTGAGAAAGAAAGTCCTTTTCTTATCAATAAGTCTGTTTGGATTAGTAGGAACTGCAAAATCTATAAGAAAAATTAAGGATGGACTGTTCATTGATACGTGTCAGCTGCTGAATGGCTTTTAAAGGCCAAAAAGCTTGGGATGTATGATACTGAAGTTATTGCATATAGAACTATGAACAGTTCCAAACGAGTCATTTTCTGTGAAGACCTACTTAACTACAGTATACAGGAGATTGTACAGGAGTTATGAGACTAACGAGTTATTAATGTATGTCGAATAAAGAAACGTGTAAAGGGTGAGTTAGTGGATACTCCAACTCACATTCTCACTTTCAACAATCCAATTTTACCAGCACATATTAATGTAGCCTTCTATTCCCTCAAGGTTAGGTTGTTTATTCCTGCTCCAATGAGATGTTTTAAGTGTCAACGTTTCGGCCACACTTCTACCAAATGCATGAATCCTCGGGTATGTATCTGCGGGAAGGAACGCCATGAGGGAAAAGATAGTAAGAGACCTTTACAGTGCGTCAACTGTAAAGGTGGCCATTCAACCCTATCCCGCAGCTGTCCTACCTATAAGCAAGAAGCGGACATCCAGGACATCAGAATAAAAGAAAATCTAACTTACTGAGGCTAGGAGCAAGGTTGTTGTGCGTACGCCAACTCCAGGAGTCTCGTACTCTTCTGCAATTAATATTGTCAAGCCTACAATTAATTCGACTCAGATAGTAAAAGAACTAATACCACAGTTGGTTGCAATTCTTAAATCTGTATTTATCTCTAAAGAGAGTTCTACTGAACCTGGGGCACCCATATCAAAGGCCCCCTTGTAAAAATCAAAACGTCCGACACCATCTCAGGTGTCCGTTAATAATAACAATAATAAAAATGGAGTAAAAGTGAACAAAGGTAACTTCAATTATATCGGAATCCATAAACACCGAAACGACAAGAAAAAAAGGCTGGCCTGTTGGGAAGCCTAAAGTCGTCGGCTAGATCCATTATTTGTAACTTTTCTTTTATGGATACGATCATTCAGTGGAATATTAAGGGCTGTGTGTACCACTATTGCCAACTGAAGATGCTCAACTGAATTCAACCCGTTATGCACGTGTCTTCAGGAAATTCATATCAAACCTGGCCAGATTTATTCACTGAAACATTATTCAATTATCCGTAGCGATATGGATCACAACATCAGGGTTCGAGGTGGAGTAGCAGTCATTTTGAGAGGCAAAAAATTAGCAAGTTCAGGTTGACACAAATCTCCAAGTATTGGTTATCCGCATTTCTTTCCACCAACTGTCCTTACGTCCTTACTATATGTAATATATATTTATTAGAGACATATTGGGATTTAGACGATATACGCCATGTGGTAACCCAAGTAGCATTCTTAGTTGCTGAAACGTATTAGTAATTATCAAGTTAACTTTAAAGGGTTGGTTACTGAAACTTATTACTAAAGTATGACCAATGTAGCACGTATATCACTAAATGGGGAATAGGAATTACGTGAATACTACTCATACAATACTAAGGGAGATACGTATTAGTACCTACGAAGCTACGTGTCAATGATGTAGTAGTCTAGTCGCTTCAACTTTTTCTCTTCTTGACCGTTTTACTATTGCTGTCTTTATTTTACTCATGAAATATATTCTACAATATTATTGCTGTCACTTTCTAATGGTTTAACTGCAACCAATACAAGGCAAAAAAAATTATGCTATTAGTAACCAACTAATTACTTAATGCGTTTTAAGCATCTATGGTTGTGAAAAATATAAGCAAATGCAACTTTACTGATAAATAAGGTGCAGATACTTCGGTACAATACATATGCCTCTAAAATTGTAATTATTTATAAAAAAAATATGTATATAAAATTATATAAAATTTCTAATATCAACACATTACACAATATTTTATATTTATAAGTATATATTAGTCACGTAACATCCAACTTTGTGAAAAAATAATTAATATTTGATCAATATATATATTACAATTTGGATATATTCTAAAATGACATTAATAATTTTAAAATTATATATGGCGAAATTCACATAAAATACTTATTAGTCATAGTTTCTACATTTAGCGTGGTAGAAGAAAGTTTTACTTTGCTGATAGTAACTATAACGAAAATAATTTCACTGTGAAGTCATTTATACTTTACACACAATATATTTTATTTACGTTGAGGTAGCTATAACGTAGAAGTTACTTAACCTCGACTTCATGGTAACTTTGTTGTTTACAGCTGATGTATTTTAACCTAAAAATTAAGTTACACACATTTTCGTACTTCACCGAGGCAAGTAAGTCTTTAATGTGTTGTATTTATGACTTTATTATAATTATTTTATTTTTTTATTATTTTAAAAATAGACACCTTCAAAATTGTAGATTGTAGCTACAAAAGAAAAAAGGGGAATCTACTTTACTTTAGTTCCCCATAAGTGGGAACGAAATAAATTTTATTTTGGCCCGAACATTTAAAACAAAAGGAAAGAGAACTTTTAAGGAGTGACGCAAAATCCGAACCAGAATTGTCATGGCCCAAGTATAAATGAGAAGCTTTTTTCAAAACGCAATTATTCCGTTTTGACTGATTTGAAATATAAACGAAAAACGATATTTCAAATACGTTAATAATTTTGAAAATGTTTAGTGAATCCTTGTTTACAAGAAAATAAGCTTAATAAGAAACAGTTTAATTTGAAAATCATAAGTGACATTTATTATAGATTTTTGCATTACAAAAAATAAATAATACACTTTTGAAAACAAAGTAGAACATAATACAGTTTTGAATAATATATGTATGGAAAAATAACGTATAAACAGGATATATTTTGAAAACTCCAAAAATTAAGAAATGCAAAATTAAAAATACCAAATAATCTTCTCTTAATCCTGCATCTTTCTACCCTCACGGGTGTAAGGCGTTCCCCCGGCCTGCGGGGGAGGGGGTTGAGTTCTGGTTCGTTGGTCTTCTCCATATTTCTTTCCACTCTGCTCTATCTTGTGTTGCTGTCTTCGTTTCTTCCCAAGTTAGACCTCTTCTTTGCGCTGCCTCCTTTACTTCTTCCAGCCACGTTCTTCTTGGTCGTCCTCGTGGTTTCTTTCTTCCAATTTTTGCTTCAAACACTTTTTTAACTATTCTCTCCTCTCCCATCCTTTCTACATGCCCATACCATCTCATCTGTCCTTCTGCTATCTTATCTTCTATTGCTTTTACTTTTAAGTTTTGTCTGCAGGTTGTGTTGTGTTGTCAATTCTGTCCAGTCTTGTTTTCCCCTCTATTTTTCTCAAGAATCTCATTTCGATAGCCGTAATTTTTTCTTTTTGTCTTTGCGTTAATGTCCATGTTTCAGCTCCGTGTAAGAGTATAGGCGTCACTTCTTTCTTAAATATTTGTACTCTGGTCTTTTTCGGTATTTCTTTCTTTCCTAAGAAGCTGTGTTTGATGCTATTGAATATTTTACCTCCTGTTGTTTTTCTTTCTTTTATTTCTTCATCAAATCTTCCATCTTCTGAGATCATTGCCCGCAGGTATTTAAATTTTTGGACTTGCTGTAGATTTTCATTTTTTAGTTGTATCGTGTGGTGTTGTTCATTTCTTCCTAGTATCATGGTTTTCGTTTTTTCTTTATTGATCTTCATGTTTATTTTTTATAGCGCTTTATCATATATTTCTATATTCCTTATTAAGGTTTTTTCGTCTTCTGCTATGATGACCATGTCATCTGCATAGCATAATTCTGCTATTTCCACTCTTCTCAATTTCCAATGTCCTATGTAGTATTTATTTACTTCTTTCTTTGTCTCTTTTATTCCTTCGTCAAGAATTAGCGTAAACAGAAACGGGCTCAAATTGCATCCTTGTCTTACTCCGGCTGTAGTTTCAAATGTATTGGAGGTCTCTTGTTTCACTCTTACATAGCTCTTAGTGTTTGAATATAGGCTCTGAATTCCTGTTATTAACGTATTTGATATTGCCCTTTTTCTTAGCATTTTCCATATGTCTTCTCTATTGATTCTATCAAACGCTTTCTCTAGATCAATGAAGCAGACATGTACGTTTCTCCCTTCTTTGATTGCATTTTCCCCTATTTGTCTTAGTATGAATATCGCATCATTTACTCTTCTATTTGGTCTAAAACCAAATTGAGCTTCCTCTAACGATTCTTCCAGCTCTATTCTTAGTCTACTCTCCAGGATTCTTGCATATATTTTGGCCACTGTGCTTATTAGGGTAATTCCTCTATAGTTCCGGCACTCTCTGCTATCTCCTTTTTTAAATATTGGTGTTATGATACCTATTTACCATTCTGTTGGTGTTATTCCTTTTAGGGCTTCATTCATAATGTCTTTAAGTTTTTGTAGTGCTGATTCGGGTAGTGCTTTCAGCATGTCTGCTGTTATTTTGTCATGTCCGGGAGCTTTTCCTCTTTTGGTTTTTCTTATTGCTTCTATTATTTCTTTCAAGCTTATTTCTTCTTCTTGTGTTATTTCTGTTTCCTTTGTTCGTGTGCGATGGCTTTCTTCTTGTTCTTCATCTTTAGTATCATTTCCCTTCAGTAGTTCTATGAAATACTGTCTCCATCTGTCCATTATTCTGTCTTCTTCTTCTATCGTCTTTCCTTCCTTATCTTTAATGTTCGTAATTGTTGCTGTCTTCTTTTGTCTTATAATTTTAAGTGTTCCAAAAAATAATTTCTGGTTTTCATTGTATGCGTTTTTCATTTTTTCACCAAATTCTCTCCATGCTTTTTCTTTTTCTTCCTTTATTACTCTTTTTACTTTTTTCCTTTGTTCTTCATATTTTTCATAGTCAATAGGTTCTTTCGTTTGTAGATATTTATTCCACTTGTTCTTTTTTTCTTTCACTGCAACTTTTATCCTTTCCGACCACCATCTAGTTTTGTTTGTGTTTCTGTTCACTATTCTAGTCGTGCCGCAGCTTTTTTCTGCTGCCTCTAGTTCTGTCTTTTTGAAGTTCTTCCATTTCTTTTCTATGTTTCCTTCTTTTTCTTTTGCTTTTTTCTTAAACTCTTCGTTGACGTTTTTTTTGAAATATTTCTTCTATCTCTTGTCTTCTAAGTTCATGGCATTTTATTTTCTTATTTACTATCTTTCTTTTGGTTTCGTTTTTTGTGTTTACTTCTTGATTTAGTATCATTGTTACAAGGAAATGGTCGCTTCCAATCTCTGGTCCTCTTTTTACTTTTATGTCTTTTACTCTATTCCAGCTGTCTATGTTAATTAGGAAATAATCTATAATCGATTTTTCATTTCTGCTTATAACTTGTTTCGTTATTTTATGTATTTCTTTGTGCTTGAAGTGTGTATTTCCGATTTTAAATTCATTCTCTATGCAAAAGTTTATTATTCTTTCCCCGTTTGTATTCATCACATTCTCTCCATTCCTTCCTAAGCACCACTCTATTTCATCATTCTTATTTTCTAACCGCCCGTGAAGGTCTCCCATTATTATTACTCTCTTTTCACTTCTGTCTACTATTTCTTGTAGTTCTTTAAAGAAGTTATCTTTTTCTTTTTTTCTTGCGTCTTCGTTCGGTCCATAGCCCACAATTAGCGTGTATTCTTCGTTTTCGTCTCCTTCTTTAACATTTATTGATAGTAATCTTTCGTTCAATAGGTTTTCTTTCGAAACATATTTCATCTTATCCTCTTTAATTAAAATTGCCACCCCTGCCTTGGCGTTTTCTTTTTCCGATACTCCTACCCAGTACATCCAATATCCATTCTGTGTCTTTGTGATTCCTTTGCCTTTTCTCTTTGTTTCTGTTATACCCACGTAATCCATATTCATTTTTACCAGTTCTTCTGTTAATTCATATTCTTTCCCTGTTAAACTTTTTACATTCCATGTTCCAAATTTTATTATTTTCCTTGGTTTATTTACTCTATTTTTTATTTTGCCCTTCCCGTACTTAATTATATGTGTTTTGTTGTTCCTTATCGTATCCTTTTCCTTTGCTTGCGACGTCTTTCCTTTTTGTTGCAATTTTTTTCGTTTTTCCCTTAGTTTTTTGACGCAGTACCTCCTTCTTCTTTGACCTCTATCAGCTTCTTTTCTGTTTTGTCCCATTTCCATTCCTTTCCATTTATTGTTATTTTCTGATAGCCTGTCTTCAATATGTCTCCTGCCTTTTTATTCTTCTCCGCTAACATTTTTATTTCCTTTTGTATTTCACGCTCGTTTCTTGTTAGTTCGTTGTTTATGAAAATTTTGTCCTTTAATGTTCTTAGGTTCTTTTCATTCGCCATTACTTTTTGTTTATCTTAAAAATTTTCCATTTGTACCTTACACGTCTTGTCTCCTATCTTTAGTGCTTCCTTCACTTGTACATTAACTCCAATTTTCTTGTGTATGAAGTCTTCCACGGTGTTTTTTAGGTCTTTTCTGCTGATTGAGTCTGTTCTTAGCCCTACAATCACGAATTTTATTTTGATTTTTTCTTTCTCTAATCTCTCGATTCTCTCTTTCATGTCGTCCAATTCTTTTTTGATCTCTATGTTTTCTTCCTTCATTTGTTCATTTATCTGTTTTATTCGTAGTAGTTCTTCTTTATATTCTTTCTGATCCTGTTTTATCTCTTTTGTATCGTTCTTTATTTGTAATATAATTTTCATTAAATCTCTTAATTCTATTATATCACTTCCTTCTTTGTTACTTTTGTCCGGTGTTCTCATAGTCTTTTTATTTCTTTTTGTTATATCTTGTCCATCTATAATCTCTCTCTTTCTTTTACTGTCATCCGACGTGTAATCATCTCTATCCGATGACATATTTGCACAACTTTCCTGAGTACGGGCCTAACTAAAATTTTTATCTTGGTATGCACGTTCTGGCTTACCCGCCACTACTCTACGCTCGCTTACCGTTTATATGTGCGTCCTTGGCTACTGTCTCACCACTGTATACACTTTTTACTCTAATTTAGAGCTTCTAGACACTTCTCACTTCACTCTCTTTACTCACAACACTATCTTGTTTCACCAGAGTTTATTTATTTCATATGGTCCGCGAATTAAAGCGTGATATCTATCGTTTATCGAATTTGACTATCGCCGCACGTTCGACACGACCGTATACACTGCCTTTCACAACTCACACCAAACAAATAATAATTATGTGAAATTATATGCGAACACCACAATCTTCTTCTTTACATTCACATTCTTCATTTTCTTTTTCTTCCTCATGGTTGTTTTCTCCGTCTATTATATTCTTGTACCAATTTAAATTATCCAGGTTTCGCCAATTCTCTCCAAAATAAGATTTTAAAAGTTTATCTACATCATGCTTTTTTTCTTTTTTAATATTTTTCCCAAGTTGTATTTCTACACATGGAGTTAGTAGATTTTTACCACGTTTTAAAAATGTTTGATAGTTTTCTGATAACTAGGAGCTTGTTTTAATCCATAAAATGGCCTTTTTAATCTGCATACTTTATTCTTTTTTTCTTACATTGTATGCATCTGGAATTTTAATATAAATTTCTTCCTTGCAAAAATGCAGTTTTACATCTATTTGCCGTAAAGATATTCCATGTTGATTGGGAACTGCTAACACAGTTCTAATTGTTGTTATCCTTGCTCCTGGTGCGTCTCATTATAGTCCAAACCTTTGTTTGTAAAAATCCTTTTACCACAAGATGAGCTTTGTACCGAAAAAACACTTTTTATTATTTTTTAAACAACATTCAACTTGTTTTTTTATTTTTCTTGATCGAACATACTTGAGGAGCTTATTTTCAAAACGCAATTATTCCGTTTTGACTGTTTTTGAAATATAAACGAAAAACGATATCTCAAATACGTTAATAATTTTGTAAAATTTTAATGAATCCTTGATTACAACAAAATCAGTTGCGGACTAACATCTTCGGAGGCCCGGGGCGGCCTCTAATGCCGGGCCCCTTATATTTAGACCTAGAGTTGCCAACTCTATGCAAGGTCAAATGCCTTATAATTCAAGGTTACATTTTTTCAAGGGATGGGAAAAGCGGCATATTTTTTCCTCAACTCAAAAAATTAAGATATGTAAAATTAAAAACAGCAAATAATAATTAAGTAAAATTATATGCGAACACCACAATCTTCTTCTTCACATTCACATTCTTTATCATTGTCCTTTTCTTCCTCATGGTTGTTGTTTTCTCCGTCTATTATATTTTTGTACCAATTTAAATTATCCAGATTTCGCCAATTCTCTTCAAAATAAGATTTTAAAAGATTATCTACATCATGCTTTTTTTCTTTTTTAATATTTTTCCAAGTTGTATTTCTACAAATGGAGTCAGCAGATTTTTACCACGTTTTAAAAATGTTTGATAGTTTTTTGATGTCGTTGTTTCTGTAGAAAATTTCTGTTTTCAATTTTACATGTATTTTCTATTGTTTATATATTTTTAATGTAAAATCTTTTCATTTGACTAATCCCGTCAATTCGCTTCAAATAATTACTCAATAGGGTCCTCCATTCTGTTTTTTTTATTATTTCAAATGAAAGTTTGTTTAATTTTGAAGCAATTTGTAGTATTAAAAAGTCATAATTGTTTTTAGTTCGACTGCATTTGATTTTTAAAGAAACCTATAGTTCGTATAAATGACTCCATTTTTAGACTTTAATTATATATAATGTAAAATAAGATTTAATAGAAAATCTGATGGTTTTATGAAATAAGGATTAGTTTATTTTCATAAAAAGTTTTATTATTGGCAATCGATTTCGTCGCAACGGACATCATCAGGCCACAGCTGTAATACAATATATTTCTTGAAGAAAAAACATATAAAATTTTTACATATGAAAAGTTATATAGAATTATTTAAATGGTTAGGATAAATTTAGAAAATATTTTAGTTTGTATTACAAAAATATAAATGTAGATAAATATATGGTTATTAATAATAATGAATGATAAAATGTTAGAAAATAGAAGACAGGTTTATGAGATGATTAAAATGGATTTCAAAAAAGTTTTTGTAAGGTTAGGTGAGTGAAACAATCATAAACTTTAAATGTATTTATATAAAATTGAATAAACTTACCGTCAATTAAGTAATTAAACAGAAGTATATAGTATTTTCATTTTTGAAAATTTTTAAAAATTTAAAAAATATGAAAAAATATGAAAGGTGTTGAAAACGTGTGTTTTCACAACCAGAGGAACAAGATTTATGAACAGCTGAGCGGAAACCGGAATTAGATTTTAGTGTTATTTATTGTGTTAAATAGTTTTTAATTTATTTAAATGGCGCGAGATTTTTGAAAATATATTGTTCTGGAAAATCTATGACTTCGTTTAAGAGCGGTTTGTTGTCTTTAATATGTTTTAAGATTTCGTATTTTTCGAGTATAATTAATTTATGAAAGTCTGGTTCTGAATGTAATAGTTTTATGTTATTAAGAGTGATAGTATGGTTTGTATTGAATATGTGAGTGTTAACTGCCGAAGGAGGATTATGTTTTATATGTTCTTGGAATCTAGTTTTTAAATTTCTGGTTGTAAGACCTATGTATGAAAATTCACAGTTACTGCATTCTATTTTGTATATTCCACTTTTTTCTAAATAGTTGGTTTTCGGTGTGTTATTTTTAAGGATATTGTATAGATTTGGTTATGATTTAGAAGTAAGTGTTATGTTATTTTGTTCGATTGGTTGTTTTAAAGAAGTATGTAGTTTTTTGTGGTATGGGAGAGATATGTAGTTTCTTTTTTGTGTAATATGTTTGTAAATTTTGTTATTCATTAACTGTTTATGTTTTATGTTACGGAAAATTTTTGTTATGTATGTTATTGGGAAGTTGTTGTTTAATCCTATTGTTGTAATTGTATTAAATTCTTTTTGAAAATCTGGTTTTGATAGTGGTGTATGTAAAAGTCTATTAAAAAGAAAATTGAAAGCTGTATTTTTAATTTGAGGATTATGGTATGAATTGTATGGTATGATTATATCTGTAGAGGTGGGTTTTCTATATATACTGCATGTTATACTGTTATTGTTATGTTTGTTTAAAGTTAAGTCAAGGAAATTAAGATGATTTTGTTGTTCTATTTCAAGTGTGAATTTTATATTAGATAATGTATTGAGTGTGTTGTGGAAGTTGTGTAATTCTTCGAGAGTACCTGTCCAAAGTATGATAATGTCATCAACATATCTTTTCCAGAACAATATATTTTCTTTATGTGAAGTTTGCATAATTTTTGATTCTAAATTATCGATATAAATATTTGCTAGTAAACCACTGATTGGGCTGCCCATGGGAAGACCGTTGTTTAATTTATATGTTTTGTTATTGAAATTGAAAAAATTTTGTTGTGTTACTATATTGAATAGTTCGACTAAATTATTGATATCTGTGTCAGTGAGGTTATGGTTATCGTTTAAATGAAGGTTATTTTGTAAGTGGGTTTTAAGTAGGTCAAGGGTTTCGGAAGTTGGTATATTGGTATATAGATTTACGATGTCGAATGAGGCTATTATAAAATTTTTGTTATTATTTATTAAAGTGTTATTTAAATTTGTAATTAAATCTTTTGAATTTTGTATTGAAAATTCGGATGAGTATTTTAGTTCTTTAATAAGAATATTGTTTAGTGATTTAGCTAGTTTATGGGCGGGTGATTGGATAGATGATGTGATTGGACGTATAGATTTGTCTGGTTTATGGAGTTTTATTAAACTATATAGGATTGGGGTGTGTGGATTTGGTTCAAGAATTTGGTATGGTTTTGTATTGAATTTTTGAAGGGTTTCCGTGCAGCTGTTCACAATCTTGCGGATTGATTTATTATAATTATTTAATGGATTTTTTTGAAGAGGAGTAATGTTATTTTCTGTAAAAAATTGTTCAGTTTTTTGTATGTATTGGGTGGAATCTAATATAACAATACTGGCATTTTTATCTGCTTTTGTGAGAGTTAAATTGTTGTTTGTAATTTTTTGTTTTATAGATTTTATAGTTTTTGAAAAATGTTTTTGTTTCTTATTTTGTTTATGATTGTTGCATTCACCTACCTTGTAATTTTGTAGTATTTGTGTGATGTTGTTTTTAAGTTCTTGTTTTTTGGGGTGATATTTGATTTGGGCTTCTATTGAAATGGCGGTTGTAGGGATATCTTCTGGTTTTTGCGGGGTTGGTGCAAATTTGTATCCTAGGTTAAGAATTCGTTCTTCTGCTGGTGTGAATGTTGTTGTTGATAGGTTGGTTATTCTTGGTGGAAAAATATGTCGGTCTGTCGGTTGTGTATTGTTATTGATATTTGACTGTGGTTGTTGTGTAGTTACTCTATTTCTATTTGTTTGAGCGATTAGTTAGTCTAGTTTACATTTTCGTTTTTTGTCTGATTCTAAATTTTTGTAGTATATTTCTTCTTGTAGGTTTTCTATTAGATTTTCGTATTCTAATGTGTGTAAAAATTGTAGTAAATGTCTATGTAGAAATTTTAGTTTTGTGTCGATGGTTGTAGCTATTTTTTCCTGTCTTCTAATTTCTATATTAAGTACTTTTTGATAAATCTTGTCCCTCTGGTTGTGTTCAATATTGTGTTTCATTTTAAATTTTAGAAATTTCGGAATAGCTTTATGTTTTTTGGCGGTGTGTAGAAAATTTATATGTTCTTGGCTGTTGTGTCTCTTCTGTAGTGTGTACTTAAGCTGTTGGAGTTTGTTGGATATCTCCATGTCTTCTATGATTCGTATAAATGACTCCATTTTCAGACTTTAATTATATATAATGTAAAATAAGATTTAATAGAAAATCTGATGGTTTTATGAAATAAGGATTAGTTTATTTTCATAAAAAGTTTTATTATTGGCAATCGATTTCGTCGCAACGGACATCATCAGGCCACAGCTGTAATACAATATATTTCTTGAAGAAAAAACATATAAAATTTTTACATATGAAAAGTTATATAGAATTATTTAAATGGTTAGGATAAATTTAGAAAATATTTTAGTTTGTATTACAAAAATATAAATGTAGATAAATATATGGTTATTAATAATAATGAATGATAAAATGTTAGAAAATAGAAGACAGGTTTATGAGATGATTAAAATGGATTTCAAAAAAGTTTTTGTAAGGTTAGGTGAGTGAAACAATCATAAACTTTAAATGTATTTATATAAAATTGAATAAACTTACCGTCAATTAAGTAATTAAACAGAAGTATATAGTATTTTCATTTTTGAAAATTTTTAAAAATTTAAAAAATATGAAAAAATATGAAAGGTGTTGAAAACGTGTGTTTTCACAACCAGAGGAACAAGATTTATGAACAGCTGAGCGGAAACCGGAATAAGATTTTAGTGTTATTTATCACAACCAAATCTATACAATATCCTTAAAAATAACACACCGAAAACCAACTATTTAGAAAAAAGTGGAATATACAAAATAGAATGCAGTAACTGTGAATTTTCATACATAGGTCTTACAACCAGAAATTTAAAAACTAGATTCCAAGAACATATAAAACATAATCCTCCTTCGGCAGTTAACACTCACATATTCAATACAAACCATACTATCACTCTTAATAACATAAAACTATTACATTCAGAAACAGACTTTCATAAATTAATTATACTCGAAAAATACGAAATCTTAAAACATATTAAAGACAACAAACTGCTCTTAAACGAAGTCACAGATTTTCCAGAACAATATATTTTCAAAATTAAAAACTATTTAACACAATAAATAACACTAAAATCTAATTCCGGTTTCCGCTCAGCTGTTCATAAATCTTGTTCCTCTGGTTGTGAAAACACACGTTTTCAACACCTTTCATATTTTTTCATATTTTTTAAATTTTTAAAAATTTTCAAAAATGAAAATACTATATACTTCTGTTTAATCACTTAATTGACGGTAAGTTTATTCAATTTTATATAAATACATTTAAAGTTTATGATTGTTTCACTCACCTAACCTTGCAAAAACTTTTTTGAAATCCATTTTAATCATCTCATAAACCTGTCTTCTATTTTCTAACATTTTATCATTCATTATTATTAATAACCATATATTTATCTACATTTATATTTTTGTAATACAAACTAAAATATTTTCTAAATTTATCCTAACCATTTAAATAATTCTATATAACTTTTCATATGTAAAAATTTTATATGTTTTTTCTTCAAGAAATATATTGTATTACAGCTGTGGCCTGATGATGTCCGTTGCGACGAAATCGATTGCCAATAATAAAACTTTTTTATGAAAATAAACTAATCCTTATTTCATAAAACCATCAGATTTTCTATTAAATCTTATTTTACATTATATAAACCTATAGTTATCTTTCTCGCACCAGTTTCTGTAGTAGGCTGCGCGAGAAAGATAGCAATCGTTGTGACGTAGATGTATAGGTGCTTAAAAACACTAATATTTCAAAAACTAACAATTTTTAAAAAACTTTTATTATCTCAATCATGATTTTATCTACTATCAATATAACCAACTTTTTATTCAATTTTCTGTTATGGTGGAGGACCCTATTGGTGTAAATTTAATATTTTCCAATCTTTGTCCAACTGTTTTACTTCTCCTACTTCTTGATAAATTTGTACATAATCTTCTTAGGTTAATATTTCACTTTTCTGTCTTAATTTTTTTTTTCTATTCTCCCAAACACACGATCCGCAGGCAAATACGAGTGACCTCGAACGGGAAATATTAGTATGATCTGATTTGTTGGGCTATGGGAATTATAAAGCCATTTCATAAGCGTATGAATCACCAAATTATTTTTATTTTGCCCCGCACGCCCATCTGCAAATAATTTAATTACTTTGCAATTTTGAGAAATAAAATCTTGGCTCTGCTATGATAAAAAAAAAATCATATAACGCAGAACCAATTTCTAAAGATTCTCTTGAAGCTAGATTCTCACAACAAGTATAAAATACGGGTTTCCTTGCTTTAATATCAGTAATACAGATATTGTATACAGAAAATTGTCTGGAATAAAAAGCTTCTCCTATGGCTAATTTTGGAAGAGGCTGCACTTGTTGCGTATCAAAGCAAAATGTTACTCCATTTTCTTCTTCTTCATTCATTAATAAGGTAAATTGCTTGGCACGTAGTTTGAGCACCCTTGCAGGCTTATTCTACTAAAAAATGTATAACGATATCGTTACAGAAAGACTGTCGCTAAGCATTTGGATAAACGACTTTAATAACGGCAAATGCTAAAAACCCATTCTACTAATCATATCGTTATAAATTATCGTTATCAGGGTTATAACGATAATATCTAACTTCATGTTTATTTTGACAGAATCAATTTTCATATGTTTTTCAATTTAAATTTGACATATCGATTCATTGTGTTTATTTAATTGAATTTGACAATGGATATAAAGAAAAGGGCTTCGAGGACAACTCATAGACAGTTTGAAATATATGTTGAAGAACTGGAGAATAATAGTTCATTAAGAACTAATAAATTGTCCACTGAAGAATTGGAAGAAATGGAGAAGACTTACAAGTCATTTAAATTCTGTGGGACCGAGTAGAAGTATCTGATGTATCACGCAGAGTACGATTATATAATCTGACATCCCTATACAAATATATGATTTTTAAATACATATATAGTGCTTCTATATTATATTATATATCAATATATTAAATAATATCAAAATCTAAATTTTTAAATATATTTCTGAAATACAAATAAAATGTCTAATATTAAAAAGTATAATTAATCAAATTGTACAGAAGTGAATCTCTTGTTTAGCTACAATTAACAAAATATCTTTTTCAGCCATTTTTACTTCTGTACTCAAAATATGTCAAACTTTACGACTTCAACGATGCATGTAAACTTGTCATTAATAAACGATATGAAATAACGATATGTAACGATACGTAACGATAAATAAATTAGCAGAATAGGGTTTTGGAAATAACGACTTATCGCCTGGTAACGAGTCATAACGATACATAATTTTTTAGTAGAATAGGCCTGTTAGATTTGTTACAATGTCGGTACGTCTTTTGTTATCAGTTTCAGCTCTTAGTTCATTTTTTAATCGTACACATAAACTACAGATATCACTTGCGGGAGAACCAAAACCATTGTTGAATTTGGTTACAAATATTTTGTGGAAAAATGTATAATTTACTTATAGATTCTTCGTGGCAGTACTATTGTATAATTTGTGTAACTTCGATATTGAGAGATCTGATGCTAAATACAATCTTTTAGATTTAGATCTATTTTAATGGCTTTCACTTGCTCCTAAATTGCCTATAAATTTTATAATTGAGTCTCGTTTGGGTTTATATTTTGCAGAACGATGATCTCCTCCTCGTTTTTCATCTTAATCTTCTCCAATTTTAACTTTTCTTGCTATGCTTAAAATACGTCGGTAGGATATTCCCAAAGCTTCCAAGAAAAATTTCTTGCATACTTTAACAAAACGATCAGCGGCTCTCAATTTATACTTCATGTAAATAGATAAAAAAAGTCGTATCTTTATTAGTAAAAAATATAAATATTTTCAATTAACTTACTTCAATATTATGTTAACAGATATCATATGACTTAGTTTTGTATCTTGCACACTTAACATAAAGTTTCTTTCTTGCACCAATTATATCTTCCTTGCACTTAAAAAGAGACCTATCCGAATTATTTGTGACGAAACAGGTTGTCGTCACTAGCAGTTTTAGGTTTTCGGTGTTCGCGATACCAACAAACTTTAAACTGCTCCCGTTTCCATCGAAATGGGAGCAATCCGCGATTTATGTGAATAACTCCGGCTGTAATTAACCGAGTGAGACATCTTAAGATTTGGTTCTTAAGATGTTTGTTAACATGTTATTGTTAAATTTTTTTAAAGGATATTGAGTGGGATGTCTATTCTCACTAATTCGGACACGTAGAATACGATGGTGGGCCTATTTTTACAATAAATCTATAATTTTATAAAATTAATTAATTATTGTTACATAAAGACATAGCATTTCCTGCTAGAGATAAGATTTATTTATTTTGCATGCTACGTTTTCTTTATTATTTCTTAAAAGGTGTTGAGTTGGATGTCTATTTCCACTAATTTGGGTACGTACAATACGATGGTGCAGTTATTTTTACAATAAATTTATAGTTTTATAAAATTGATTTATTATTAATGCATAAAGAGATAACATTTCCTGTTACAGATAAATGAGTAATATTTTTATACATTTTTTATTTGAATATGTTACAAGTTTGCTTGAAGATTAATTTTAAAGAGATAACATTTGCTGTTACAGATAAATGAGTAATATTTTTATACATTTTTTATTTGAATATGTTGTATAAGTACCTAAAGAAAAACAAACAAGTTAAAACACGTCTAATACAATCTAATTTAATTTATACATAACCTATTTTTATTTAGGATACTATATAGTACTGGTTGTATACACATTTATTTCACATTAAAGTAATACAGGTTGCACAAACACACAATTTTACACTTTACACTAGTGTAGTACTAGTTGCATACACACTTATTTTACATTAAAGTAATACAGGTTGTATACCTTATTTATATAATTATTAAATTAATGGAAACATTAAGAAATGCACAATATTAGAGTATAAATAGAGCTTTTATTATTAAGTGTAATATATTAACAAAAATGTTGATTACAAATTGAATTCAATACAATTATTACTAAACTAATTGAAACATTAAAAATATACAGTTATTAAAGTACAAATAAGACTTATTACTAAATACAACATATTAAAAAAACTCCAATTACAAATTAAATTCATTACAATAACAACATGTAACTGACGAATGCCAGTGGAATGCACATGGTACAATAGTTATTATTTTTATCGCATAAAAATTATACATATTATTGTTACTTAAAATTATATGTTTTTTTAATATTAGCATAATACCATTTTTCTGATAATAAATTATTAATACACAAAAAAGAATGAAATAAATTTGAGTATTATTGTAAAACATTTATGTATACACATCATTGTTACTTAAAATTACATGTTCTTTTTTAACATTAGCTAGATAATATTTAATACTGAGGGATAATTATATTTTTTCATATAAAAATGCTAAACATAAATGACCACATTTTACACTATTATCAGGTTGATATCTACTGTAATTGTAGTGTACTGAACACCTGTTTCCAAAATAACTAACTAGTTCCTTTGGTGGCGCTAGGTTTCCATAACTGTCAAAATATATAACTAAATTATTACGTTTTTTTATAAGCTACCCAGTGCGACCCCAATCCGTTACTGTTATCCAAATTAACAATGGCGCATTCGTTACGATTTACTTTTATAGGCAAATTATTTCTCATAAATACCCCTCTAAAAAATGGAATTTTTAGTTCTTTTGTATATTTTTGAAGATCAATATTACTTAATGCCCGCGATGGTAATTTTATGAGGAGTTTTTTTTTAAATAGAGTCCAAGTCCTTTTCGATATGGTTTTAAATAGAGACCTTTACCCATGGGGATGGCTTCAATTATTTTATTATGGCGTTGAGCTTCTTTTAATTGTTCTGTGGCAGCTTGCGCGTCGTGAACAGCTTTTGCAATACCCGTAGCTCCACCCCCAAGTGCACCTAGAGCACTCAAGCCGGCAAAAATTGGAATTAACGGTAGGAACCCTCCAGTTTTCGGTACAGATACAACTCTTGGTTTTTTTATTTTTTGCTTTATTTTTTTAATCGTACGAAAAGCAATTTTTGCAGACTTATTTATATCTGAGTTATTTTTTGTTTTTATTGCTTTTCGCGCGCGATTAACTACATGGGGGAATGACAAACTTTTGTCAGATTTCTTGTTTTGCACCCTCATTATGACTATTTAAGCAGCACACGTTTCACCTTTTCCGCAGTCAGTGACGAACAGAGCTAAATTAACGCTGCACACTTATTTATATGAAAATGCAGACCGTAAAGCAAAGTAATAATCTTGAGGTTAAGAATTATGATTTTATGAATGCTAGTAGTAAACCGCGTCATAGTTCGTTGTTACCGGGTATAGTTAGATGTATTATAGCAGGTCCTTCTGGATGCGGTAAAACAAATGTTATGATTGCACTTTTGGAGCATGAAAATGGTCTATGTTTTTCGAATGTCTATATATACTCAAAATCATTATTCCAACCCAAATATAAGTATTTAGAAATGTTGCTAAAACCTATTGAAGGAATAGGTTGCTTTGCATATAATGAAAACGTAGATATTGAGAAGCCGTGTAATGCGCAATGCAACTCTGTGTTTATATTTGATGATGTAGCGTGCGATAAACAGGATGTAATTAGAGAATACTTTTGTATGGGTCGCCATAAGGCTATAGATTGTTTTTATTTATGTCAGACGTATGCCAGAATTCCCAAACATCTTATACGGGATAATGTTAACCTGCTAATATTATTTAAACAAGATGATATGAATTTAAAACATGTATATACTGATCACGTGAATACAGATTTACCATATGAAAAGTTTAAGAATATTTGTTCTTTTTGCTGGCAAGACAAGTATGGTTTTCTGGTTATTAATAAAGAAAGTGGTTTAAATGTAGGGCGTTACCGTAAAGGCTTTGATCAGTATATTATAATAAATAATAGTGCCTCAAGCTCAAGAGCTTCAGATAACAGTTAGTTGTTGTTTTGTAAACATCTAAAACAGGGTAAATAGAACAACGTCAGATTAAATTTAAATCATACCTGTTTTTTGACTTGTTTATACAGCTATTAGATTTGTTTTTAACTGGTTGTGAGCTGATTATCTGCTATTGGATCTGTTTTTTACTTGTTTATACAGCTGTTAGATCTGTTTTTTTATCTGGTTGTTTATACAGCTATTAGATTTGTTTTTAACTGGTTGTGAGCTGATTATCTGCTATTGGATCTGTTTTTTATTTGTTTATACAGCTGTTAGATCTGTTTTTTATCTGGTTGTGAGCTGATTATCTGCTATTGGATCTGTTTTTACCTGTTATTGTTATTAAAAATGAATGAAAAATTAACAAAGGATATAATTAATACCCGGAATATTATTAAACAGAAGCTTAAAAACCTTAGGCTTGGTGCATTACATAGAAAAATTGAGTTAGAATCGCAGTATAAACCAATAATTAAATCTTTAAAAGATATTGCAGTTCATTTACCAATGGCCAATATAAAACAAGAAGTTAAAAGTGAACCAAAAGAAGAAGTAAAGGAGGAGGATGAGGAGGAGGAGAAAATATCTAACAAAAATGAAACTTTATTGGGTCCTAAATTTTTAGAAACAAGTGTAGTGGCAGAATCAATGGATGAGGGTGGAGATGATGATGACGTATTTATTGAAAATCAGTCATCCATGATTGAAAGTCGTCCATCATTAACTAGAGAAGATATTTTGAATTTAACTCAGGAGCCCTCATTTAGGGAGTATTTAGATCAGTACGATCCATTACCTCGACAATATGTTGAAGAAATGATAACAGATAACAAAGATTCATATGATTTCAAATATGGCGTGCGTCATGATGTAAATACTGATAAATTTTCTATAGGCGATTCTGAGTTAAAAATTGTGGGTAAGGATATAGTTATACAAGATCTAAAGTATATTGGAACACCAGGTTTATATGAGCTGTTATTTAAAAAACAGCCGATAGGATATACGGAGACTGATCGTAAAAATTATGTTGATATTGTAAAAAGAACAAACGCTGCCCGTCGAAATTATAGTGACAGTGAGCAAGTTGCGGGGAACAGATCTCAGAAGTATACTTCCATTATTGTCCCAATGTTAGACCCTCGGAAGAAAGTTGCCCCAATTTCTAAAAAAATAAGTTCAATTTCTAAAAAATCAAGTTCTACGTCAGGAGGGAGTCCAGCTTTAAGATATATAAGTTCAATATCTAAAAAACCAAGTTCCACGTCAGGTGGAAGTTATTTAAAAAAATTAACTAAAAAACGAGTGGAGTATGTATACTGGGATAACGTGAATGAATTGGTTGATAGACTGCGTCTTTTAATTGCGTCACGTGATGCCGGTCATACAGGTCATAATAATGAAATTATATCAATAATTGAGGAATTAAAAGAAGCGGGTGTTATAAAATAGCGACAGTGCTATAATGACTCTTGACAAGTTCGGTCGTCATATTGAGCATTATAAAACTAAAAAATATTCTAATAATTTATTATCTCTTGTTTCAAAACAAATTAAGGAATTAGAATTTGGCTGTATAAATAAAATAAATATACTAGAAAATAAATTTAAAGTGGAATTGGTTAAAGTGAAAAATAATTTAAAATCCACCATTGTTATTAATTTAAAATTAAAACTACAAGGTGATATTTATAATATAATAAATAGCCCTAATTTGTCTTTTTACAATTTACCTTGTACTGGTAAAATAATTCAAATTAATTTAAATATTCCAAACGAACGACTAAACTATCGAATTAATGAGAATCCCCGTATTTCAATAATAGTTAATAAAGATGTTGTAAAAGGAGATAAATTGACAATATATCCCAGCCCTGTTAGCTTAAAAACTAGTGAATTATATATGGAAATTATACTGGAAACATCTGTTAATTATGTCCAAAATTAAACGCGAAATTGTGGAAGAATTACATAGACCAGCGCGAGTGCATTTTCCCAGAAGGCGTGTTATTACAAAAGAAATAGATGACTTATTTCAAGCGGATTTAGTTGAAATGATTCCTTATGCTAGAATAAATAAAGGATATCGATACATTTTAGTTGTAATTGATGTATTTTCCAAATTTTTGTGGACCAAACCTGTGAAAAACAAAACAGGGTCTGAAATTTCAGATGCTATGAAAAGTATTTTGCTTGGTAGTAATCGAATTCCTCAAAATTTACAAACTGATCTCGGAAAAGAATTTTATAATCAAAATTTTCAAAATTTAATGAGTAAATATAATATTAATCATTATTCAAGCTATAGTACTAAAAAGGCATCTGTTGTTGAGCGAGTTAATCATACCATAAAATCAATGATGTGGAAAGAGTTTAGTTTACAGGGTACATATAAGTGGTTGAGTCTATTACCTAAACTTACAAAAAAGTATAATAATACAAAGCACAGAACTATTAATATGAAACCTATTGATGTTAGTAAAAAGAATGAAAAATTACTTCTTAACAGTGTTTACAGTAATATTAAAATGGTTGGAAAAGGAAAATTTAAATTGGGTGATTTTGTGCGTATAAGCAAATATAGAGGGGCTTTTGTGAAAGGTTATACTCCTAATTGGTCTAATGAAATTTTTAATATACATTCGATTCAAGTAACAAATCCTATTACTTATATTCTTAAAGACCAGTCGGGACAAATTATAAAAGGGGGATTTTATGAATATGAATTACAAAGAGTAAAGTATCCTAATGTATATCTTGTTGAAAAAATTTTAAAAAGGAAGGGTGATATGGTACTTGTTAAATGGCTTGGATTTGATAATAAACACAATAATTGGATAAGTAAAACTAATGTTGAATGACAATTCAAAACAGTTAATAGTTACTGTAGTTTAGTAGAAATATCTAAATGTGAGTTTACTACAATTAATTATGAATTTGTACAAAATTAGTTTCCTGATATTCCTATAAATATAAATTCAATGTTTCGGTATACTGATGGGTAACTTTACTTTTCCATAATAAAATTATTATAAATATTATGAATATACTAAAAACTGTTTTGACAGTTATGAAAACCTAGCGCCACCAAACAAACTAAAATATTATCTTTTATGTTTAGCATTTTCATAAAAATAATTATAATTACCCTTCAGTATTAATTGAACCATCATGCCATACACATTTACGCTTTTTCATAATGAATCAATTATAAATAAAACCTTTTATCCGCCGATTGTACTTGACGATAAATCGGAATATGTTCTTGGTTTAATAAGTTTTGAAGTTTATAATGCTATACCAAATATTGAAAATGATAAATTTTATATTGGTAGTCATGTAATTACTATTCCAGAAGGTTCTTACGAAATTGAAGATATAAATAAATTTTTAACCAAAAAGTTAGATACAAATACCAAATTAAACATTGTAGCAAATAACTCTTAAGTGTGAAATTAAAAGCAATAAGGAGATAAATTTTGTACCGGAGGATTCAATTGGTAATATTCTAGGGTTTAAACCTCGTCGATTAGAGGCTAATAAATCACATGAATCTGACAACCCAGTTTCTATAATTAAAGTAAATGCAGTGTGTATTGAGTGTAGCATAACTATAAATTCTTATTCAAATAGTAAAAATGTGCATATAATTCATGAATTTTTCCCGCTCGTCCCGCCAGGATTCAAAATTATAGAGGCTCCAAATCAAATAATCTATTTACCAATTAGCACGCGTGTAATAAATTCTTTAACCCTTAAAATAGTTGACCAAGACGGAAAGTTAATTAATTTCAAAGGAGAAGACATAACGGTAAGACTACATCTTAAAAAACAAAATGGGGATTAATTTTAATCATACTGCTCGCAAGCATACAAATACTGCTCGAAATTATAATTACATCACTCAAAAGAAGACTGTTGAAGGGTTAACATCCATTAATTATCAGTTTCTAAAATCACTTGGGTTTAAAGTTCAATCGGGACAACAATAAACAAAGAAAGTGAATAAAAACATTTATTATTTGGATTGAAGTTCATTATAAAAAATCTAAAAAATATTCTCTGCATTCATCAAAATGAACTGTAATGTATTAAACGTATCAGACAAGGCCTTATTTGATGATTCAATCAGTCATGCTGAAAAGCACACGCACCAACCGTATGCTTCCACAACTTTAAACAATAATGATGAAATTCGAATTCCAATACAGCAACAAGACTTGTATACTCTACCATGGAATAGTATACTTTATATTGAGGGTAAACTTCTCACGAATGATAATAAAGTATCGACCACAGCTAAATTAATTAACAATGCATTTGCATTTTTATGTAGTGAAATTCGATATGAAATTGGAGGGATAGTAATAGATAGGGTTCGAAATCCAGGAATTACTTCAACTATGAAAGGTTACGTCTCCTACAATATAAATGAAAGTAAACGTTTACAAAATGCTGGTTGGTCACCTTTGGTTGATACTAAACAAATAGTTGATATTCACGGTAATTTCAATGTATGCATTCCTCTCAATATGCTTTTAGGATTTTGCGAAGATTTTAAAAAAATTATCCTAAATTTACAACAAGAATTAGTTCTCATACGAAGCAGTACTGATGTGAATGCAATTGAAAACAGCGCCGCCAATGAAAATATAAAAATTGAATTAAGTAAAGTTCACTGGAAAATTCCACATATATCGGTAGCCGATGCTGAGAGACTAATGCTTATGAAGTATATAGAGGAGAGCATTAATTTGGAGATAGCTTTTCGTAGCTGGGAACTTCATGAATATCCACTCCTACAAAAAACACAACGTCACTCCTGGCCAATCAAAGCTACAACACAAATGGAAACACCTCGCTTCATCATTGTTGGATTTCAGACAGATCGCAAAAACAAGCCTAATAAGGACATGAGTAAATTTGATCACTGTAATTTAAGTAATATTAAGTTGCATTTAAATTCTGATATGTACCCATATGATAATTTAAATTTAAATATTAAAAATAATCATTGGGCTATGTTATATGAAATGTTTACTCAATTTCAGTTGTCTTACTATGAACAATCATGTGAGCCTATATTCACACCTCATGAATTTATCAATACAGCACCACTGGTAGTCATAGATTGTTCGCATCAGAGTGAAACATTAAAATCGGGTAAAGTTGATATAAGATTGGAATTTGAAACAAATGAAAATGTTCCAGAAAATACAGCTGTATATTGTTTAATTATACATGATAAAATAATTAACTATAATCCATTAACAAATATTGTTAGTAGTATGTAAATGCAAAATAAATCTTTTACAATAATACCCAAATTTATTTCATTCTTTTTTGTGTATTAATAATTTATTATCAGAAAAATGGTATTATGCTAATATTAAAAAAACATAATTTTAAGTAACAATAATATGTATAATTTTTATGCGATAAAAATAATAACTATTGTACCATGTGCATTCCACTGGCATTCGTCAGTTACATGTTGTTATTGTAATGAATTTAATTTGTAATTGGAGTTTTTTTAATATGTTGTATTTAGTAATAAGTCTTATTTGTACTTTAATAACTGTATATTTTTAATGTTTCAATTAGTTTAGTAATAATTGTATTGAATTCAATTTGTAATCAACATTTTTGTTAATATATTACACTTAATAATAAAAGCTCTATTTATACTCTAATATTGTGTATTTCTTAATGTTTCCATTAATTTAATAATTATATAAATAAGGTATACAACCTGTATTACTTTAATGTAAAATAAGTGCGTATGCAACTAGTACTACACTAGTGTAAAGTGTAAAATTGTGTGTTTGTGCAACCTGTATTACTTTAATGTGAAATAAATGTGTATACAACCAGTACTATATAGTATCCTAAATAAAAATAGGTTATGTATAAATTAAATTAGATTGTATTAGACGTGTTTTAACTTGTTTGTTTTTCTTTAGGTACTTATACAACATATTCAAATAAAAAATGTATAAAAATATTACTCATTTATCTGTAACAGGAAATGTTATCTCTTTATGCATTAATAATAAATCAATTTTATAAAACTATAAATTTATTGTAAAAATAACTGCACCATCGTATTGTACGTACCCAAATTAGTGGAAATAGACATCCAACTCAACACCTTTTAAGAAATAATAAAGAAAACGTAGCATGCAAAATAAATAAATCTTATCTCTAGCAGGAAATGCTATCTCTTTATGTAATAATAATTAATTAATTTTATAAAATTATAGATTTATTGTAAAAATAGGCCCACTATCGTATTCTACGTGTCCGAATTAGTGGGAATAGACATCCCACTCAATATCCTTTAAAAAAATTTAACAATAACATGTTAACAAACATCTTAAGAACCAAATCTTAAGATGTCTCAAGATTTCCTTATCAAATCTTAAGATTTTCCTTATCAAACTTTCAAGATGTGGTACTCCTTAAGACATTCATTATCAAATCTTAAGATGTCTCGCAAGAAACAAACACTTGCCTAGGTTATGGGTTACGTCAGGTTAAGTTATGACGTCATCACTCTAATCTGTGACGTCATCACTCTTATCTGTGACGTCTCTTATCTGTGACGTCATCAATCCTTATCTTTACAATCTCTTATCTCTGACGTCAATCTTAGATCGTTATCTGTCCCAGAACCTGTCTAACTCCCCTACTCCGTTCAATTAAGGTTTTTGTATATAAACCAGAGCCCTCGGGGCAGTAAAGCAGTGGTAAACTTCAGTTGAGAGAACCAGAGAAATCAGAAGTCGTGAAGAAGCCAACCAACCGATACACCAGGGTAAGAGATACCGTTTACCGTTTTCCATCCGTTCCTAGCCCTTCCGGCTAAACCGTTAGTAAAACTGACATTACGACTTGGAGGCCCCTTCTGCGAACAATCCTCGACTCCCCAGAGTGGAGAGCATCCTCGACTCATAAGAGTGGTGGGCATCCTGAACGGGTGCCTACGTCCTCGAGCCTTCGGGCTGGAGAGTATCCTCGAGTCTTCGGACTGGAGAGAAACCTCAGAGAGCTAACTAGGTCACGACGCGGGTCCGTAGCCTTTTAACAAGCACTAGGCTTCCTACCCTCTCCCGTATCTCTTACCACCATCCTCGAGTACTGGGACTTTAGAGCACCTGGTCACGCGGTTCGACGCCGTGCGCCGTGACGTCACCCGAGGTGACGTCATTTCCGCGTTCCGAAGCATATCGCCAGAACGACGCTCCATACGGCGACGTAACCACCGGCAACGGTTTCAGGGCGACCCTTCGACCAATATACTGAAAATAAGTTGGGAACCGATCCTAGCAACTGTCAGCAGTAATTAGAGACCATCGACGTCGCGACGCCGGGCGTCGTTTTTGAGATAACGGCAGTTTTAGCTTTGACTCCTCGGAAATCGACTCTAGCACCTCTGTTTAGGCCCCCGCACCGGTCGCCGTCACGATGCCAAGCGTCGTTTTCAAACAAGTCACCGGATTGTATCGCACTGCTCAGCAACAGTTTAGGGACCCAAGAAAAAGGCCATTTAACCCACCGACGCCGGACATCCGTTTCTGGAGAACCGCTGTTTTAAAGTCAAGACACCCCAAGGAGATTCCCCGTACCATACCCTACCGTACCGTCAATCCGAAACTCGCAGTGGACGCGAATTGCCGGTAACCGAGCCCGTTAAGTCAGTGATCGCTACCGTAATAGGCCCAGCAGGCCTTGTATATATAATAAACCAACAATAAAACTGAAACCTGCACCTAGTCGCTATGTTTTATTTCTGTCCCCTGGGCAATTACCCGACTCAGCTATCCGTACCGTTTGGCGCCCGAGCAAACCACGCCAAACTTCCTTGTGTCCGACCAAACATTGTCACAGATTGCATGGCTTAACAAAGTTTTCCAAATTTGGAAAATGGTTTGAGTACCTATAATAAATAATATTAATGTTTTCCATTGTTTAGTTTAGACTTAACCTCAATTTTTATTCCCACCTTACAACTTTCTTCCTCTGAACGCTTGTTGTTCCTTTAGTTTTCTTTCTTGTTCCTTCGTTTCTAGCACAAACACTGACTGATGAGTCCATTTTGTACTTATGAACTTCAATTACGCCAGTTATTCCACGCAAATCCCAACGAATAATTAGTTATTTATATGACTATTTAATAGGCTATTTACTAATAATACAACTACTATTGCTTCAAATGAAGATGGAATAATATAAAACCGTAACTATATGTTAGAAAATGTTATGACTGCAAATCCAGAACCCATATATTTACAAACAATAGATATAAATGATAGTAAGTACTTTAATATTTACAACATAATATAATTAATGCTGCACTATTCTTAGCAAATGTAGGTACCTGAAAAACAAGTTTTAAAGCAATAATTTTCTACATTTAAAAAAGAAGTCAAAAATGAAGTGAAGGACATAAAGGAAGAAATCAAGACGCTTTTCATTAAAATCTCAACGTATTTGGATCGCACAGATAAAAAAAATTGACAATGTATCATCCCCTGTTTTAATGAAGAAAACGTTGAGAAAAGTAATTTTTCCAATAAAAAATTTAATTTCCCTATTTCAAGCGACGAAGACATTTATAAATTTCATTTATTAATTCGTACGGTTGAAAAATTTAAATCAAAATTGGTATTTTTATAATAATAAGTATATTTTGCGGATTGAAATATTTAATTACTTTTATTGCAGATAGAATATTTGGCCAAAATTGGAGGAAAAACAGGTCAAGAAGATGGGATAAAAATAGGATACAAAATAGTTGATCACGTTTTTCTTCCTACTGTTTTAACAAATTACTCATGGACGGGAATAAGTAGGGGACAAAAAACAGAAAAGAATTTTCGGGCTATTTTGGAAGTGTTTTTTAAAGTTATATTTTTAGCAGATAATCGACATACTACACAAAAAAACTGTAATTTATTTAAAGACTGTGTTCTTAAACATGCCAAGAAGAGAAGCTTAAGGAAATGGTGTGCAGATTTATAAGCCTATTCTGTCCAAAACTGTAAGTCTTACAGATCTATAAATCTGCAAAAAATCTACTAACGGACATATATTTTTGTTGATTGATATAAAATTATATAAGAATACAATTTTGTTCACGATTTACAGATTGTGAGACCTACGTTTTTGGCCCGAATAGGTCTATTAAATCGTTTTTAAATTTTTTAAAAATTGTGCTTATATTTTAAAAGTATAAAGCAAACGTCTGAAGATACTTCTGTCAATAATACACAGACTGAAGTCGATGACGTTGAAGCTGCTGAACACGAAGGGGAAGAAAATACAGAAGCTATCGAAGATCCCAGTGTTATTTGAAAATGAAATGTATATACAAATAATAAAAAAGTGTATTTTTCTTCAACTGTTCCAGGAAGAAACTGAGCTTAGTACAGCGGAAAATGACATTTAAATAAAATATATTATTTTACGAAAACTTGAGTTCTATTGAAATATTAATGTATGTTTATTTTTATATAATAGAATATATATTTTCTCTCAGTTTCATAACACACACCTTCTATATCATCATGTTGTAAATCATGATTGTTACATTCACTGGTAGTATTTTTTCTACATGAATAACATTATTAGCAATTTTTTTTTTTCAGTTATATGACCACTATTTGCCACTTTTGCAACATTAAAATAATTAGTTAAATTTACATTATACTTAAGCTGAGATTTAACTTTTCTATAAAACGTCGAAGAATAACGAGACGATACAGTTTCCCTCTTCTTGACGCCATTTTTATCACGTTCAATACTTTAAAATGTATTAGAAGAAGTAATTACTATACAGTAGATATTATAAGTAAATAGAACTTAAAAGTAATTTATTTTAAAATTATTGGGTAATAATAATAATAATAATAGTTTATTTACTTTACAGGATAAATCCCAATTACAAAGTAAAAAGTTACATGAATATGACAAAACAATACAATACAAGTAATTATTTAATAATACTATAAATGTCATTGAATGTGCAGTCAAATATATCACATTGAGTACATATTTCATTATAATAGCTAGACAAAGTAACAATTGGTGACTTACATAATACATTTGTGCGGCACTTTGGAATATGGAATAGTTGTTGTTGCCTACTATTTACTCTGGGTATACGAAAGGAAAGAGAAGATAGGAGATCCGGGGAATCGTACTCGTTATATAATAATTTATAAAGAAACTGAAGACAAATAATTTTATGTCTGTTCAGCACAGTTGGAATATTGAATACGTTCAATGTGAAATTATCAACTCCTCTTTCAGGATAAAAACCAAAATATTTGTACCATACGTATTTTAAGAATTTTCTTTGTATTGTTGTTAAAAGAGTACGGTAATGGTTAAATATGGGGAACCAAATTAATATTCCATATTCCATTTTGCTCCGAACGAAAGCATAATACAGGGTTATTATGGTAGACACATTAATGAATTGTTTTGTGTTTCTTATAACGAAACCCAGAGTTTTATTTAAAGATTTTATCAATTCAGTTATATGAGAATGAAATAACAATTTACCATCGAACAAAATTCCTAAATCTTTAAATATATTACAACGTTCCAGTGTAGTTTTGTTAATATTGTAATTAAAAATAACAAGTTGTTTTTTTTGTGAAAAACTCATAATTTTACATTTTGAAATATTAAGAAAAAGGAAGTTCGTTTCACACCAGGTCCATAACTTATCAATGTTTTCTTGTAATATAGAGCAGTTGTTGATGTTATCAATTTTAAGAAACAGTTTTACGTCATCCGCATACATGAGTACATTACAATCTAAATTAGCTGGTAAATCATTAATAAAGAGCAAGAAAAGAAGTGGCCCGAGATTCGAGCCCTGTGGAACTCCAGAACTTGCAGGGTAATGTTCGGATGTAAAGCCGTTGTATGTGACTCTCTGAACACGATTTTCTAGATAACTTGCAAAAAAATTCACAAATAAGTTGTCAAAACCAAATTTTTTCAATTTATTAAGAATTATATTATGATCTAGAATGTCAAATGCCTTTGTAAAGTCAGTGTATATAACATCAACTTGACCTCGACAATCTAGAACTTCTGCAACGTATTGCGTAAATGAGCATAAATTTGTTATGGTGGATTTGTTGCAAACAAACCCATGTTGGTGCGGGGATATAAGATTATGCAATTTAGGGTATATTTGAGCGTAAAGAACTAATTCGAAAAGCTTGGAAAAATTTGCTATAATAGATATGGGCCTGTAATTACGAATGTTTGAAGGATCACCCGACTTTAGAACAGGGCACACCTTAGATTCTTTCCACAGTTCAGGAAATGTTCCACTTGTCAGAGACATGTTATAAATTACTAAAAGTGGCTCGACGAATGCGTACACACAATCTTTGACCAAGAAGCTAGGAACTTGATCAACGCCCGCTGTATTTTTGTTTTTAAGTTTTTTCGATGCAGTAATTATGTCCATTTCCGTTATATGCGGTATATTTATATTTATACAATGCGCTGCATTAGCATCGTTAACATCATCACTTGCACAAGGCACGTTGGAGAACACACTATGAAAATAATTTTTAAATAAATTTAGAATGTCATTCGGGTTGTTACAAATATTGTCGTCCAAGTTCATCGTGGATGGAAGCCTACTATTATTATTTTTATGGCGAATAAAATTCCAGAATTTTTTGGGATCGTTATGAACAGAGTTTTCGGCATTCTGCAAATATTCTTTGTATGAATTAGCAATTTGGCATTTAATAATTTTCCTGTATTTAACATAGTCTTGATGGATGTTATTGTCGTTATAATTTTTAAAACGCTTATACAGATCAGATTTTATTTTAATATTGCGGATAATATCTTGGTTAAACCAAGGTGGATAACTCTTCCTACTGCTATTTTTATAGATAGGTACGTGTTTGTCTAGTGCATTATACAATATGGCATAAAAACGATTACAAGCTTCATTCACGTTATCTGCCGCCTCAATGTTAGACCAATCACAATGAAACAAGGTATTATACAGAGCAGGGAAATCAGCTTTTTTAAAGTTGTAATTTTTTGTTGCATTTACTGTGGGAAACTTGTAATCATTTTCGTTATTTATATTCAGGATGATTGTCAATGCAGGATGATATTTATCCTCGTTTACAAAGTATTGATATTCTCTAAATACTTTACATTTCATATTTGTGAGTACGAGATCTAATAAATTATTATCATTATTACAAACATTGTTACACTGTTCATAACTCATGTAAGACATGAAATTAATTACACACTCTCGCAATGTGTCATTTCGGTATGCATTGAAAGTAGGGATGTTAAAATCACCTAATAAGATTACATGTTTGTCATTTAATAATAATTGCTCCATATATTCAAAAAACGTTTGCAAATTTGATAATGTTGGAGTATACGGAATATAAACAGTTACTACAATAACATTGAAAGATTTAAATATACATTTACAACAAATTATATCAAATGCAGGTAACACGTCTGACAGTTCTGTATTTAAACTTTCGACAACTATATTGTTTTTAAATGCGAGAAGCACACCGCCACCACGAGACACGTTCAATACGGAAAAATTTCTGTCTTTCCTGAAGACAGTGTAGCACTCCGGGGGAAGAAATTCACTGGATGAAATGTCATTTGATAACCACGTCTCGCTTAAACTTATAATATCGAAATCAGATTCGCACACCGAGAGAGTAAAGTCCTCAAATTTATTTTTTAAACTACGCACATTTTGGTAATAGCATTTAAGTTCGTTTACATGTTGGATGGCAGAGTTTGCTGGCTTGGGCCTAAAAAACCACCAGTAGACTTACGCGGAAACCAGTACTTACGCACCAGGATGCCTGAGGGCCAAATAGCTGGATCAGAATAAGAAGCTACTTCCTCGAACGGGACACCAAGTTTAAAAGATGCATAGTCGCCTTTATGCTCGATTTTATTGCATACACAAGAGTCGTTTAATCCTTTCTCCTTAAGATAGTTGGTTATGTCGTCAGCTGCTACATCTTTATTAGCGATACGACTTATATGAAGCCAGGCACGTCTCGGAGCGCCGCGTAAATTGCTGTTAGTAAGGACCTGTGCTGTACCAAAGGCGTGAATAGCGCCGTCGCGCGCACCTGGGACTTGCCGTGCTGAGTCGTTTGAGTTTGCATTCGGAGGTTTGTCTTGCTTAACAGCTGATGACTTGACATTTTGCTGTTTGACACCTGATGAAAGTGAAGAGGATGCACCAGAAGAAATACTTGGAGGATTAACCGGGATGTTCACCTTTAACGGTTAGATTTTTAATTAAATCACTTTGATGTTTTATTATATTTTTACACTCTTGAAGTTCTTTTTTAAGAAGTTGAATTTCGTTTTTAAATGAGTTATTTGAAAGATCGAATTTTTTAATAAAGTCACCAAGCGCATTATCAATTGCACGTTTAATAAGAGAATTCAACTCTTCCGAATCCGTTGATTTACTTCGCGTTTCAGGCATTTTAATACCGAAAAGTATTTTTTCTAAGATAGAAAAAAAAAAGATGTAATCGAGAGATAACAGAAACACGTCCGCACAGTTCAATGACCTGACAACTTAGTCATAATGACATGGCAGTGCAGAATTTATAGTAACAGCAACTTTAATATAACTTATATTGTAAATACAAAATGCAGATTTAAATAGTTATATTTAGAGTTGTAAATACGTCCTAGTAACTTCAAAAATTCCTTTGTCTACAAAGTTACTACTAAGATGCATACAGGTAATATATTTTAGTTAATATGACTATTATTTCTTCACTTCAAAGTTATTAATCCTTATTGGTAGAAACTCAGAATTTAATTACGTTGCCATTACTCTAATAGATACTCAACAGTTTTATCACTATCTAGTAATTATTGTAAGTGGTGAAAACGTAAATAAAAGGAAAATAAATTGCAAACAATACTTTTTTACATTACGGTAATATATTTGGTAGTAAATACGTAAAGCTTACATAAATATAGTCGCGATCCCTAAATTTTCAGTTGCAGATACTTTGAATGCTACTTGGGAAACCAACTGCCAACTCCATTTGTACTACTAGGAGATTTTAATGCTCATAATTGGCTCTGGGGCTCTGACCACAGAGACCAAAGAGGTCGTTTCATTGAAGACCTACTATTATCACCAGATCCCGTCCTTTTGAATTATGGTTCACCCACCTTTTTCAATACACGGTCAAAATGTTTTTCTCATATTGACCTTACTATTGTATTCTCCAGGCTAGCGAGTAGGTTCTCGTGGAGAGCTCTTGGCGATCCATACGGTAGCGATCACTTTCCTATAGTGATCACTACGGATACCATTACTACCAACCAGGTACGTCAATCTAAGTGATTAGTCCATAGAGCTAACTCGCTAGAGCGACATTTTTAACACCAGTCTCAGACAATAATGTCCACTTACAAATCATGGATCTGAACAACAATCTGTTAGGAGCAGTTAGGAATTCTATTCCTGCCACCAAACCTGGAATCTACAAACGTAGAATGCCCTGGTGGAATCGAGAGGTACAAAATCTCATCCGTCACAAGAAAGCTGCTCTTAACAATAACAAATTTAAAAAGCAGCCTACGGATGCAAAAGCCCGTAAAAGTATATTGAGAAGCATCACGGGTAGGGGTTACTGTCCATCGTTAACTCCCTGAAATGGGATGAAGAAACCATAACGAGCGATGTGAGCACGATTGTTGAACTTGTTACAGATCAGTACGAAATAACCAGTAGTTATTGGAACTATGACCCTGGGTTTTTATCTTTCAAGGTTGAAAGGGAAGTGTCATTGGATTTTAGTATCGATGACCAAGATGAACTACCTTACAACAAACCCTTTACCAGGTTAGAACTTGATTCTGAAATCATTTGTGCTTCCTCTTCATCTCCTGGACAGGATAATCTCGCAAATGAGATGTTTAAACACCTAACCCCGACGTTCAAAACCTCCTTGCTATCCATATACAATAGGTTATGGCTCGAGTGAAACTGCCCTACAGTTTGGAAAGAAGCCCTTATTGTGCCAATTCCAAAAGTAGGGAAAGACCCTCTTCTAGGATCAAGCTACATACCTATCAGCCTTACTTCGAGAAATATTCAGATTATTATTGTTTTGTATTGACATATAATTCATCACTTTTGACAATAAATGTTCTATGAATGTTCGTGTATTCTTACTCAATCTTACTGCGTGCTAAATATCTATAAGTAATAATAAAGATATGACAGAAGAAATCTAAAACCCTTCAAATTTATAAGTATAAAATGGTAAGTCAACAATTAAATCAATTACTTAATACAATGAATCAAATGATGCAAACGCAACAACTGCCTATAAAGTAGCTACAACAACCTCCTTCTTCAATTACCTTACTACCAAACTTCGAAAATTTTAACCAATCAAAGGAAACTTTTAAACAGTATCGCAATCGATTCGAGAATTACCTAAAAATGAAAAATATATTTACAGATAAGGATATGTGTCTTCATTTACTAATTAATTCAATGGTATCGGACGGGTAAAGAACCAAGTGCTATCTATTCTTTACGACGAATTAATAAAAAAGGTTGAAAAACATCTCTGCCCTAAACCTACAACAACACAGATTTTTCAATTGCGTACAACAAGATAAACAATTGAACAATTTGTTGCTACTCTTAAACAACGAGTTACCGACTGTGAATTTGGTACTGGTTGCACATGTAAATCTGATTGTAATGCAAAAATAATTGATACATTATTACGGGAACAGTTTATTCCAGGAATACTTGATACATATACAAAAGAGCAGCTTCTAAAAGTTAAAGAATTGACGTTTCAAAAAGCAGTCGAAGAAGCGTTAGTACACAAGGCATCTAAAGAAGATAACAAGGAATTGGCTATGAGTAAACCAATTTCTAAAACAGAACCTACGGAAATTAATCGAATATCAAGTAATAACAATAGTATGAATAAAAGTAAACGGTCATCCACTCAAAATAGATCTACCAAACAAAATAATGCACGTTATCAATCCAAACATCAAATCAATTATCAAGAGATAGGTATAGCAAACCTATGTTTTCGATGTGTTAGAGATAACCACCGTTCTTCAAATTGCAAATCCAATAAAAATAAATTGAAATGTAAATGTTATGGTCGAATGGGTCATATTACAAAAGTATGCATCCAAACATTATTAAAGAAGAACCAAACAACAAATTCGAAAATTAATGGATCTTCTACTAAATTAATAGAATATATTTCAGCCCAAGATTATTCTGATATCAATTTAATCGTCGATGTGTATCAAAAATGTTCTGTGTCAAAACAAGATTTAGAAAAATATTACGTGGATGTTCTTATAGAAGGGAAGAAACAATCATTTGAAGTCGACTTGGGAGCAGGTTTTACTCTTCTTCCAGAAACAGATTACGAGCAATTAAACCTTAAAGCCGAACTTAAACCAACCAGCGTATTGTTTCGAACCTACACCACAGAAATTTTCAAACCTTTGGAAGTAATAGAAGCTAAAGTTAAATACAATTATCGTGAGTCGTCCGAAATATTATTCATCGTTCCATCAGGTTATCCTCCACTACTTGGTCGAGCATGGATAAGACATCTAAACATAAAACTAGAAGAACTGGACAAGAAAATTTCAAATAGCATTCGTTCAGTATGTTCCATAAATTCAGTTCTTGAACTGAAAAGAAAATATGCTGACATTTTTGAAGCAAAATTTGGATATATTCCTGGCATAACATGTTCACTAAAATTAAGAGAAAACGCAAAACTAGTACATCTAAAAGAACGTGAAATTCCTTATGCCTTGCGAGAAAAAGTTGAACTGGAACTCAATAATTTAGAACACGATGGTATTATCACAAAAGTGGAAATCAGTGATTGGAGATCACCACTTGTTGTCATACCTAAACCAGTTGGGAATGTTCGATTATGTGTAGATTATAAAATTGCTATCAACCCTCAACTTCAAGGAGCACATTACCCCAGTCGTCGAATGGATGAAATACTACACAAATTAATAAACTCACGATATTACTGCCGACTAGATTTTTACAAAGCTTATTTACATGTGAACGTAGATGAAGAAAATAAATTAATTCAAACCATTTCTACCCATCGTGGCACTTACAAAGTGAATCGCTTATCATTTGGGATAAAAACAGCGCCGAGTGAATTCACTCGTATCATCGACCAAATACTTAGGATTAGAAGGAACTATGTCTTATTTCGACGACATCATCATACATGGTGTTACTAAAGAACAATGTTACTAGCGACTTAGTGCTGCTTTAGAAAAACTGAAATCGTATGATTTACATCTAAATGAAAAGAAATGTGAATTATTCAAAGAAGTAATAGCATATTTGGACTACATTGTCAAATTCAATTCAATTCAAAAAGACACAAGGAAAGTTGAAGCTATATTAAAAGTCGAAACACCAAAATGTGAAAATGAGTTAGGACAATTTTTTGGAATGATAACTTATCATACTTGGTTCATACCAAATATGTCAACCTTGACATATCCACTACGAAAATTGTTGTGCAAAAATAGTAAATGGAAATGGACTACTGCTTGCAAAACCGCATTCGTCAAACTCAAAAATGAAATTGCCAGCGACAGAGTTTTAGTACCATATGATCCAGAACTACCCATCATACTTGCGTGTGACGCTAGTCCAACTGGAGTTGTAGGAGTCCTTTCACATACCATCAACGGTAAGGAAAGACCGGTAGCATTTGTTTCTCGATCTCTCACTCAAGCCGAACAGAATTACAGCCAGCTCGATAGAGAAGCTCTAGCAATCGTATTTGCAGTAGATATCTATTTGGTCAAAAATTCAAACTTATAACTGACAACAGAGCATTAACACATATTTTGCATCAAAATGCAAAATTACCTGCTATGACAACTAGTCGCTTACTTCGTTATGCTGTATTCCTATCACCATTTAATTACGAAGTTGAACTTCGAAAAGCTGAGGAACATGTCAATGTCGATTTCCTATCAAGAGTTAAGAATAATTTCATATCAAAGGATGCTGAAATTAGCATTGGAGCCGAAGTTAAAGAATTATATGATCAAACGATTAACCAAATTTCATCAACAGATGTCACCTATACGACTATAGTAGAAGAAACTATAAAAGACCTTGAATTATCAAAAATCAAAAATGATCTCATACACGGGAAGAATTCAAATTTCGAATATGGTATTCATAGTAAGATTATATTTGAAGATAATCGAGTAGTTAGGTATACCCAAGTCTTTACAAAGGTATGTACTAAATGAATTACATCACACACACACATTGGTATAGTGAAGATGAAACAATTAGCACGGCGATATTATTATTGAAAATCCATAGACAAGGACATTTAAAAATTAGTTAAAACTTGTGAAAACTGCGCTCTCATAAAGAAAACTCCAGCAAAAGTACCATTACACTCTTGGGACATTCCATAGGAGAATTTTGAACGAGTTCATGTCGATTATGCAGGCGAATATTTGGGACATTATTTCTTAATACTCATCGATTCAAAATAAAAATTGCTGGAAGCCAAAATTCTAAGAGGAGCACCTACGTCTGAATCAACAATTAAACTTCTTCTAGATATATTCAGTTTTCATGGATTTCCATATGTTATCGTTTCAGATAACGCAACAATATTCACCAGTGAAAATTTCAAAAAATTCTGTTATAGGAATGGTATTTGGTAGAAATTTATTGCACCTGGTCATTCAGCTACCAATGGACTTGCAAAAAGAAGTGTTCAAACTATTAAAAATAAAATTGCAAGTATGTTTATATCCACTTTATCAATTTATGAAAAAGTCAGAGAATTTCTATTCCGGTATCGTGCTACGCCTCTTTGCACGTGGAAATTCATCGGCAGAATTATACATGTGACGAAGATTACGTATTAAATTAGATCCTATAATACCCGAACAACAAAGTCTTCTTCCTACAAATTATTCAAAGATGCGAAATTTACGTGTGGGAGAGAGGATACAAGCAGGTGGTATCAGTAAAATAAAATTGGATGGCAATTTGGTATAATATTAAAGAAACTTGGACGTCTACATTACGAGGTACGTCTTGATAATGGTTACATTTTGAAACGTCAGATCAATCAACTTCGGGGAACACTAGTGCAGCCTGAAGAGAAGCAAACTAATTTAAATTCTGAACAAATGAAAAACATGTAACGTTTGCTGATGAAGCGAGTTTCGCTGAAATACGAGAAAGGGACGAAACTACATCCGAAGGGACAGAATTAACGCCTAACATAAATACAACAGAATCTGAAGTTAGCACTCCAATATCAAATACAAGAGATGAACCAAGACAAGTTTCACCAAGACGATCTGTACGACAACGTCGACCTCCTACCAATTTGAAAGATTACGTGTGGGAGAATTGTAGTGTCCGACGACAATAAACAAATATGGTCAAGACATCGAAAAATATTCAGATTATTATTGTTTTGTATTGACATATAATTCATCACTTTTCACAATAAATGTTCTATGAATGTTCGTGTATTCTTATTCAATTACTCAATCTTACTGCGTGCTAATTATCTATAAAGAATAATAAAGATATAACACTTCGTGTCTAGAGAAACTATTAGAACGGATGGTCAACAATCGGTTAGTCTGGTGTCTCGGAACTCGTGGTCTTCTGAGCGAGCACCAAGCTGGTTTTCGGAAATACCGATCCACCACCGACCAATTAGTGTACCTAGAACACAATAATTATAAAGCCTTTTCGAACCGTGAGCATTTGTGACAGTTTTCTTTGATATCGAGAAAGCATATGATATGACCTGGCGATACCACATTCTACAAAAGTGGGGATTTAGGGGTAATCTACCGAAATTTGTAAGATCTTTCCCTTCAGACCGGACATTTCGAGTCAGAATCGACAACGTTCTATCTTCCAGTAGGATACTGGAGAACGGTGTGACACAAGGTTCTACTCTGAGTGTTACACTTTTCATCATTGCGGTTGTCGATCTTATATTCGGCCTCAGTAATACTGTTGGAGTATGCATGTACCTTGATGACCATACAATTTTCTACAGTGCAAAGAGAATGGGAGATATCAATCGTACACTGCAGACATCAATTAATCAGATTGTACAAAATGCTGCAGGTACCAGATTTAAGTTCTCCCCTGAGAAGACTCAATGCATGCACTTTTATAGATTGAATCGTCCTCATTATGGTCCTATGCTTTTTTTGAGAAATGAGAATATTAGGTTTAGGGACAGTGTTAGATTTCTCGGGCTCATTTTTGACTCTAAGCTAACCTGGAAACTTTACCTAAAAGAACTGAAGACCAAATGCCCACAAGCTTTCAATTGTATCAAAGTCCTTGCTGGTACCAAATAGGGTGTTGAGGCCCAAACACTTCTTTGATTGTATCAGGCACTTGTGCTATCCAGGATAGATTATGGCTGTATTGTATATGCATCTGGTGCTAAAGGCTCCTTGAATTTGATAGATCCGTGCCATCACGCGGGCATCCGATATTGCATTGGTGCCTTTCCTACAACCGCAACAGCAAATCTTTGTTACAAAGGCGGACTAGCACCTTTAGAGATTAAGCGCAAGAAACTTATTATAGCATATATATGCAAAATGTAGGTTCAACACAGCCATAAAAAATTTAATAGGGTCAAGTGGTGTAAAATGAGACACTTTTTTAAAACTTTTCACTTTTAGTTGTCTAATTTTATGAAATACTTCATCAAAAAATATGCATCATATTCAAATTATATTACAAAATAACACCAAGGTACTGGGTTTTACCAAATTGAAGCATTTATTTCCTCGATGAAACGTTGGAGCAGGTAGTTTCATTACTACATCTTCCTTAGCTACCTCGTAGTTTTCAGGTACTTCTGGGAATATGAACTTATCCCCCATTCGTCGCAAATATGACACGGAAAACTCCTCTCCTTTATCATTTTCAACCAGAGCAAAATAATATAGTAGCTTTTTTGTAGCAAACTTTACCAATATATAGTCCCCAATTAGTATTTCCTCCGAATAAACTTCTTCATCCGAAAGATTTTCTTTTAGTAGATCTTCTAATGTAATGTTTTCTATATCATTCTCATCTTCATGAACAAGACTTCCTGTTTCACTCTGTGAAGAGGGATCGGGAGTTACCTTTACTTTTTTTGTTCTTTTTTCTTTTTTCTGCGGAAATTCTTTTTTGTTGAATACGATTTAAATATTCTAAAATAGTTAGGACTGCACAATTGGAATAATTTTTTCGTCTTCGCTTTATTTCAGGATTTCCTTAATTAAGGTAAGCGGCATTCGGGTCGGGTCGGACCGAGCTTTGAGGTTTGGATCGACTCGACCCGAAAATAAAAATTCCCGGCACGACTCGAAAATCGACTCGATGAAAAATTAGGTGGCCCGGCTCGAAAATTGACTCGAAATAGGTCCGGGCTTTGGGCCGGGCTGGGCCAAAGCTCGAAATTGGGTGCATCCGGTTTTCTTAATTTTAATTTTTATGTGAGGCGAAATGTTTAACTTTTTTATTGCCAAACTTAAAAAAACCTCTACATCCTTATAACGCTCGACATTAGTTAACATAAGTTGTTAAAAAAAGAAAAGTTTGTTATAAAAATTACAGACCTATGAGTATTTAACTCTTTGCTTTCCAAAGGCGTCCGAAAATTTTAACAACTTTTTCAAAAATCGTATCATTTACCTACATAAGGATTTTTTTATCTAACTTTGATTCTGCTCAAAAATAAGATATCATTATAGTAGGAATAAAAATCGCTTTTATTTAAGTATACGAATAGTAAAAATAATAATATTACAATAGCATTATTATGCTCTAATGAATAACCTTGATTTTTTCAAGTAAAATAACATTTATTTATTAAGATGTGAAGTATGTTGTTATTAAATTATTTTAATCCTTTTTAACTCCATCCATTTTCATTAAAATATTAAGGAAACTGTGCATTTGATTGAACTATGAGCTTTTTCGGACCGGTCCGAAAATTCGAGCTTTTCGAGCCGGGCCAAAAGCAGCAGTCCGACTCGCGTAAACTTTTGCAAATGATTAGCCCGATTCAGCCCGATAAAAAAATATTTTCGGCCCGGATCGATGATCGATTCGAAATCGAGACGGGCATCGGGCCGGGCCAGGCCAAAGCTCGAGTTCGAGTGCATCCGTAGAAGCGCCTTTTGTAAATCTTCCTTGTGTATACGATTTCGCTTTGGTAGATAATATTTCGGCATTTTGGTTCGTACTAACCTGAAATAGTACATTCTTATGTCTCATTTTTAACTCACCCATTGTCTCATTTTTACCCCAGCAGTTGTCTCGAGCGCGCCCGATGACGTGGAGCAGCACGAGAACGAAAGTTTCCCGCTCGATTTTAAAAGTTTTTGAGACTTAAATTACATATGTTGACATTCAATTAATTAACGGAGCATAACTATAATATAAATTTGCCGATCAATATACATTTAGGTTCTACAATATGTAATTACCAATTTTCCATTTTAGCGCCGCAATAACTGTAAGTTTAGTAAAAAAAGTATGACTGTCTCATTTTTACCCAAATTTTTGTGTGTCTCATTTATACACTACTTGACCCTATCTTGTTTCACGAAAACTTTAGGACAAGTGAAAAATCCAAGCCTTTATGTGTCCGGTCTAGAGAACTTCTGAGTGAAATTGAATACCAGTTGCCACGGGTAATACCTACTGGATTTCTAGAAAATTCCCCAAGGCTTACTCCTCCGGCCAAAGTAATACTAGATCTTTGCCAGTATGACAAATATTCATTGCCTTCCATATTCTTCACTCAGAAATTTCTCGAATTGGTTAGTATGTACCCTAAAGTGAAAATAATTTTCACGGATGGGTCCAAAACTGACAAAGGTTCTGTCTCAGTAATAGTTGTCAATAATATTATCCACTCCTGGTCGCTGCATTGTGATGCATCGGTATACACTACTGAGGCCTACGCAATTTGGCAGGCATTACTATATTTTGATCTCGAAATCTTCGGTCGCAATTCATCATTGCTAGTGACTCCCTCAGCATTTTGAGTGTATTATCTGAACATTCCTCAACGGACCCTGTCATTCAGATGATTTTATCAAAAATAAAACACCTGTCTGACTCTGGTTAAACATTAAGTACATTTCGATTCCGAGCCATGTCAGAATTAGAGGAAATGAGCTAGCGGATGATGCAGCATGTAATGCTGCCGAAAGAGACACAATAGAAGCACTAGTTATCAATTACACCGATGCTAGAAATGCAACATACAGGAGAGTGTCCTTGTTGTGGCAACGGGACTGGGACAGGGTGGATAATCACCTACATCGAGTCAAACTTTTGATGGGGAAAATACATTTATCCCATGATCTATCTAGGCAAGACAGTGTAAAAGTCCATCGGCTGCGGTTAAGCCACACTAGGCTCACACATCGCTACAGATTCACAAGGGATGTTCAACCGTTCTGTGAGAAGTCATGTTCCTATGACTGTACCGCATGTCGTAGTGGAGTGCCCCAGGTTACAGCCGATGAGACAAACATATAATCTTGGTGATAACATCCAAGTTATGTTGACAGATCACGGTAAAATTAAGGAGATACTTAACTTCCTTAAGGCTTGTGATCTATATCAAGGACTTTGAGACAATTTATTATTAATTGCTGATTATACTATATATTAATTTATTATTCATTACAACTTCTTTATAAGTTTTTTTTATACTTAATATTGTAGATAATATTTTCATTCTGGTGAAAGTAATATAAATTATGAATACTGACCTATTGTTCCTATTTAGGATAATGACCTTAGCTGTCAATGCCTTCTCTTGAAAAAAAATTATTATTATTAAAATTAATATTATTATTATTATTATCGTTATTATTATTATTATTTATTATTTATTATTTATTATTTATTATTTATTATTTATTATTTATTATTTATTATTTATTATTTATTATTTATTATTTATTATTTATTATTTATTATTTATTATTTATTATTTATTATTTATTATTTATTATTTATTATTTATTATTTATTATTTATTATTTATTATTTATTATTTATTATTTATTATTTATTATTTATTATTTATTATTTATTATTTATTATTTATTATTTATTATTTATTATTTATTATTTATTATTTATTATTTATTATTTATTATTTATTATTTATTATTTATTATTTATTATTTATTATTTATTATTTATTATTTATTATTTATTATTTATTATTTATTATTTATTATTTATTATTATTAATTATTATTATTGTTATTAATTATTATTAATATTATTATTATTATTTGGGTGAGTTAATCTCACTGCTCTAGGTTTTGAGATTAACTCACCCAAATTTTCAGGAGGAAATAAATAAAAAATTAAAACACGTATTTTTGAAAAATAATTTTTCATTAAATTTAATAAATAGATTATTAAATTATAACAATAGTGAAATTACCAATAATAACGCAAGAAACAATAATAATAAAATATATTTATCGATTCCATATGTACAAGGATTATCTCAAAGAACAGCCAAAAGTTTAAAAAATGATAAAATTAATATTGCATTTAAAAACGGAAAGTAAATTAAAAATCTTTATAGCACCCTAAAATCAAAGATAAAGGATAAAATGAAATCAAACTTAATATATAGTGTTACGTGCCTATTTGTCTGTTGTTATTTGTGTATCCTTTCCTTATTCTCCTATTGTTTTAGTAACTTTTTATTCGTTTCTCTTATTATTCTTCCCTGTAGTAGTAAATTTTAAGTTTTTCGTTCTGCATGCATTTGTGTTGTGTTGTGCGCGCATGTTCTTCGGCCGCGGTCGTATATTTCCCACCTTCTTCGTGTCGTTCAACGTTCGTCTTTCTCCCTCTCTCGTTACTTCAACATCTTTCATCTCATTCTCCTTTATTCCTTCCTTCTCTCAGTTTTAAATGCATTTTGGCGCGATATCCGATCTTTTTCTTATCGTTTTCTTTCATATCTCGTTCTATGCGCAATGCACTTTGTAAATAATTGAAAAAATTGCAAAACCCAGCAAGGGGTAAGTAGCAGGTACGGGTGTACTTTGGTTAAAGCAAGTCATAGTTTTTTTTTTGGGCGTCGTTTTTTTTTGTAGTCGCGTGGCGATAAATTTTTGCGCATCGGATTTTATTTTCGATTCCCTTGTGGGGATAAAAGTTTATCGGCGAATTTTTTTCCGCGCGTGAGATTTTCGGTTTCGTTTTCATCCGGAAAGCCCGTTAAGGGGATTTTATGCGCTACCGAGCGAACGTCGCCTGGAGTTGAGACTTCTGGCTTGTGATCCTGAGTCCGTCCTACTTCGTGCCCCGACAGCCTGTACATCTGGCCCCGCTGTCCACGTCCTCTGCGTTCCACCATTCCACCTGAGGGACACGTGCGAGAGACAAAAGAAAACAGCTAAGTGTGTGAGACAAGTGGGTGTGGCTGAGTTACATTTTTTTTTTAAAGCGTATTCGTAGAAAACATTTTTTTATTGCGTTTGGTCCTTCAACATTGGACTATGAATTCATTGTTAGAGTCTTCGGACTATATATTTTTTTTGTGATGTACAAAAACTTTGTTCTTGTGCGAACTAGCCTTCAGCTGGCCCTTTTTGGGTTTTTTTTTTTTATGTGAACGTGGATGTTTGTGAATTGACGCCCTTAGCTTATTTTAATTATCCTTCCTGTTAACCGTTATTTTTGTACACTGTTGCGCCTGCGCCGTATTTCACAACGGTTCTACGAGATTACTCCCGTCATTTTTTTGTGAACCGACTGGCTAGATCCGGTAGTTACGTCCCTTGCAGTACCCAAGGTTTCCAGGGTTTAGTCCGTGGGCTTGCGGGAAATATAGTCGCCGGTGTCCGCGCTTTCACCCTGTCTTCGCCCCTTCCTATAATCCTCTCTCTCTTTTTTTTTGTTGCTGTCGTCGCGAACATCCGTTGTCCTGCGTTTCATTTATTATTGTATTATTGTTTTGTATATTCTGTGGCCATGTTTTCTTTTCGGCAATATACACTAACTTTTTGCATGTTTTTTTTTTGCGTTGAGCATTTTAGCTTTTTTTGTCCTTCACGCTACCATGGTCTAGAGGGTGAGGGCAGCGTATCCGATCACGTGGCGCCTATTCATTCGAACCACCCCTTCAACCTGAGAAGCCGGCAGCCTCATCCTGGTGAGGACATTTTATTACTCTACCATCGCGGTACGTAATAAATTTGGCGCCTCACGAGAAGAAGAACATGCAAAAATTGTAATAAGGTTTATATTGGCCAGTCAAAGAGATATTTAAAAGATAGATTACGAGAACATTATAATAATGAAACAAAGAAAACACAAAACAATCAAAGTGCTCTAGAAAAACATGCAAAAGAAAATAACCACACATTTAACTATGATAAAGTAAAAATTTTAGAACAAGAAAATAATTTTAAATACGATTGATTTTGGAAATGATCCACATAAAAAAAGAAAAAAAAATAGTAAATAACGGATATGAATATTTAAGTACAGCTTATTATAAATTTATATAATATTTCAGATTGTTTCGCCTCCGCCTATGGTATAATTAACGGTTTTCTGTGAATAAAACCAAGATGTTTACACTTAAAATTTAGTTCCGTTCCTAGTTTTCGTGTAATAGACACTATGAAGTCGCTTTTTCAATTTTAATTGCTGAATCATCATTATAAATTATAACGATCTGTATTTTTCCATATATTTTCTTTGGTAAGTTTCTATACTTAACTTTGTTAAGTTAGATATATTTAAGAAAAAAAAAAATAATTAGATTCTATTTTTTTTCTTTTGCATCTGTATAATAATTGTATGTTGACGGTGAAACTTTTGTCCAACAGAATCATGATTAAGGTATAATAAAATACCGAAACGTCGATGAAAAAGAAAAATTAAATTTATTTATTTCCTGGACCGACATCCCCAAGAAATTGTTTTCCTTAAATCTACATCGAGAAATTATTTCCAAAGTTTTCTGAAAGTTATATTTCATTTTATAAAGTTTTTTCAGGTCGATGACGTAAGTCTTCTGCCTATTCATATTCACTATACAAATTTATCAGAGAGAAGTTTAGGCAAGGTATAAACAGATATAAAATGTGTACCAAGCAAATATGTTCACTAAAGTACAACCCAAAAAACGTTTTAAGAACCTTCGGAAAATGATTGGTATGATCATTTTAGAAGCAGGCACTTGGTTTAAGGACAGTATTGAAAAAAAATATCAAGTGACAATAAAATTGTTTTATGAAAAATATGGTTGACATATTTAATAGAGTTGTTTTTATAGAAGTGTCACATTTTACCTAATTAATAAAATACTTTTTCCACGGCAATAAATAATACCTTCAGTATATGTTTTTTTTTTATTAATCAATACAATATATTATCACGGTCCGTGAATTTTCACATGTTACCCACAAGACAAGCAGTGAGTAATGACACTGGAGGTCTAATTATAATCATCCATTACTCAAAATTATGAATCTGTGCAAGTTATCTAAGTTAATTGAATTAAAAATATGAATTCAAATAGTGAGAATGAATAAATTTGTACATCGCCAAATATTATAGAAAAATATAGAAAATTATTCATAACTGAGCCGCGCATTTTTGAAACGAAAACCTGAATGTTATCGAGCAAAAAAAATCTGTTGTGACCAGCACAATACCTTTCGCCATTTTCATATTAGGCTATATAAGTAATGTATTTAACATTTCTGGTACACACAAAAAATTCTAATTACATCTATTCTTTATTTTTCAATTCATTCTATGAACAAGTTTCCTCCTACTCTTCTAAATGTTCGAGATTCTTCCAATTCATTTCTGAAGGGTATATGATGAAATATATGTATAGCAACCGCGTGTTTAGTTGATACTGATACTGTACATACTTTCACTTACAAATGAATTCCCTTTCTTTTCATACCAATTCAAGATGTTGACGGACTCTTTTCCTCATCATAACAATAGCATATTATAATTACTATTAAATTTCGACTTCTCCAAGTACGAATTTTTTGTTTTCAGCATTCAAGGACAGTATCAACCTAACGCGCGGCAGCTATATCTATAAATTTAAATATTTAATTAATAATAAGTAATATTAAGTATACTTCCGAGAAAAAGCCTTTCGTAATGTCCTTGGAATTTTGATAATGATGTATAGGTCAATTACAAACATCTTAATTTTTCAACTGGTTTCCATGGATTGTTTGATGGATGCAATGGATTATTTTATATATTTATAACTCTCTATTTCTAAATCTACAGAAGATATATTAAAAATGTTGTATGTACTGGATAGAGAATTTTACATTCTTAAATAAAAAATAATATTTAGAAGATTTTTTTCAAGAAACTACTACTTTCGGTTTTCTAGTTGTTACCAAAACTTTTTCAGCTCTTCCCATTATTGTCAGATTAAGGAATACGATGTTAAATTGATATTTAGTCTTATAGAATTTGAGAAACCGTCCAATATCCAGGCATACACACATCCACACACACACACACACACACACACACACACACACACACACACAATCTAAAATCTGGACATGCGATTTTTAGCATGAATCCAATAACTCTCTTAGCGAAAAATAAAATCCGCACTCTTTTATTTGCGGAAATTTATTTACTTCTAAATCATTTTCCTTTTGCAAAAGTAGAGACTCATGGCAGTGCGCGGTGGGCATAACTTTATCCTAGCTTAAAGTTATCACTATTATCCCACCTATAAATGTATTAGTCCCCAATTTGCTTCATTTGTCTTGTAGTGCTCGTAGGACGAAGGTCGTGAGTTGCGTTAATTTATACTAAAGTTTTGTATCTATTAAGTAATGATTTAGGCTGTGATGTTCTCCCATGAAAGGTAGCCTGAATTTTCAATTTTTGTTCATAAATTTTAATATCTAGAACTAATTTTGTAAAAGTATAGTTTTTTTGTATAGTTATGTTATTTTGTTGTATTAATATTATACGAATAAAAAACTATAAATAAGAAAACTATTTTTATTATATTAATGTTACTAATTGAACGAACGAAAAAGTCTTCATCACACATACATACATACATACATACATACATACATACATACATACATACATACATATCTGCTTTAGAAAAAGAATCAAATAAAAAATTAATTAGAAAAATACAACGTTTAATGAACATCAAAATTTTGAAGGGCTATAGAACTATTTCTCATGTTTCGTCTTGTGTGTTAACAGGTAACATTCCTATTATAATTAAATTAGAAGAAAATTTCAGGATTTACAACAAAATTAAAGAACATGCAGACAGAAGTGAGTATAACATAATGAATGGTTTCGCTTTAAAAAGATTAGTGGTTAGAGAAGAAAGAATAGAGAGTGAAAGTAAATGGCAAACTCAATGGAATGAAAGTGCTAAAGGTGCCATAACAAAATTGTTTTTCCCCAATTTATATATCAGATTAAAATTGAAACTTCCATATTCCTCAAAATTAACAGCTTTATTAAGTGGGCATGGGAAAATTAAAAGTTATCTTTTTAAATATAAAATAACTGATGACGCAGCTTGTAAGTGCGGTTTTGATGATCAAACAGCAAATCATCTTATTTTTGAATGCCCACTACTAAGAAGAGAACGTCAAACACTTCGAAATTCAATTGTGAGAAGAGGTGGAAGTTGGCCCTGCGATCACACTGATTTAGTTGAAAAATTTTTGAAATATTTTATGACTTTCGTTAACAGTTTAGATTTTAGTAGTTTAGTTGAATAATATTTTAAGATGTTTTGTTAGTAGTAATTAAGTTTTGTATTACAATTTTGTAAGATTAAGTATTTAAGTTATTTGTTATGTATATTTAAAGCATGTAATATTTTTATAAATAAAGCATGCTGTAATAAAGATATTAAACAAAAAAAAAAAATACATACATACATACAATACAATACAAATACAATACAAATACAATACAAATACAATACAAATACAATACAAATACAATACAAATACAATACAAATACAATACAAATACAATACAAATACAATACAAATACAATACAAATACAATACAAATACAATACAAATACAATACAAATACAATACAAATACAATACAAATACAATACAAATACAATACAAATACAATACAAATACAATACAAATACAATACAAATACAATACAAATACAATACAAATACAATACAAATACAATACAAATACAATACAAATACAATACAAATACAATACAAATACAATACAAATACAATACAAATACAATACAAATACAATACAAATACAATACAAATACAATACAAATACAATACAAATACAATACAAATACAATACAAATACAATACAAATACAATACAAATACAATACAAATACAATACAAATACAATACAAATACAATACAAATACAATACAAATACAATACAAATACAATACAAATACAATACAAATACAATACAAATACAATACAAATACAATACAAATACAATACAAATACAATACAAATACAATACAAATACAATACAAATACAATACAAATACAATACAAATACAATACAAATACAATACAAATACAATACAAATACAATACAAATACAATACAAATACAATACAAATACAATACAAATACAATACAAATACAATACAAATACAATACAAATACAATACAAATACAATACAAATACAATACAAATACAATACAAATACAATACAAATACAATACAAATACAATACAAATACAATACAAATACAATACAAATACAATACAAATACAATACAAATACAATACAAATACAATACAAATACAATACAAATACAATACAAATACAATACAAATACAATACAAATACAATACAAATACAATACAAATACAATACAAATACAATACAAATACAATACAAATACAATACAAATACAATACAAATACAATACAAATACAATACAAATACAATACAAATACAATACAAATACAATACAAATACAATACAAATACAATACAAATACAATACAAATACAATACAAATACAATACAAATACAATACAAATACAATACAAATACAATACAAATACAATACAAATACAATACAAATACAATACAAATACAATACAAATACAATACAAATACAATACAAATACAATACAAATACAATACAAATACAATACAAATACAATACAAATACAATACAAATACAATACAAATACAATACAAATACAATACAAATACAATACAAATACAATACAAATACAATACAAATACAATACAAATACAATACAAATACAATACAAATACAATACAAATACAATACAAATACAATACAAATACAATACAAATACAATACAAATACAATACAAATACAATACAAATACAATACAAATACAATACAAATACAATACAAATACAATACAAATACAATACAAATACAATACAAATACAATACAAATACAATACAAATACAATACAAATACAATACAAATACAATACAAATACAATACAAATACAATACAAATACAATACAAATACAATACAAATACAATACAAATACAATACAAATACAATACAAATACAATACAAATACAATACAAATACAATACAAATACAATACAAATACAATACAAATACAATACAAATACAATACAAATACAATACAAATACAATACAAATACAATACAAATACAATACAAATACAATACAAATACAATACAAATACAATACAAATACAATACAAATACAATACAAATACAATACAAATACAATACAAATACAATACAAATACAATACAAATACAATACAAATACAATACAAATACAATACAAATACAATACAAATACAATACAAATACAATACAAATACAATACAAATACAATACAAATACAATACAAATACAATACAAATACAATACAAATACAATACAAATACAATACAAATACAATACAAATACAATACAAATACAATACAAATACAATACAAATACAATACAAATACAATACAAATACAATACAAATACAATACAAATACAATACAAATACAATACAAATACAATACAAATACAATACAAATACAATACAAATACAATACAAATACAATACAAATACAATACAAATACAATACAAATACAATACAAATACAATACAAATACAATACAAATACAATACAAATACAATACAAATACAATACAAATACAATACAAATACAATACAAATACAATACAAATACAATACAAATACAATACAAATACAATACAAATACAATACAAATACAATACAAATACAATACAAATACAATACAAATACAATACAAATACAATACAAATACAATACAAATACAATACAAATACAATACAAATACAATACAAATACAATACAAATACAATACAAATACAATACAAATACAATACAAATACAATACAAATACAATACAAATACAATACAAATACAATACAAATACAATACAAATACAATACAAATACAATACAAATACAATACAAATACAATACAAATACAATACAAATACAATACAAATACAATACAAATACAATACAAATACAATACAAATACAATACAAATACAATACAAATACAATACAAATACAATACAAATACAATACAAATACAATACAAATACAATACAAATACAATACAAATACAATACAAATACAATACAAATACAATACATATACAATGCATATACAATACAAATACAATACAAATACAATACAAATACAATACAAATACAATACATATACAATACAAATACAATACAAATACAATACAATACAATACAAATACAATACAATACAATACAATACATACATACATACATACATACATACATACATACATACATCAATTTATCTTGAAGAAAAAGTTAAGTATTCTAAGAAAATAGAAGTAGAGAAATTTAAATCCTGGAAAGAATACTGTAATATATCCAGCAAAAATAATCCTTGGAATATTGTATATAAAATGGCATCTGGTAAGGCTAAACAACCATTTTCTCTTTCAACAATTAAAAAAGAATGCGGGAAATATACTACAGATACGGCAAGCACATTAAATAGAATGTTGCAAGAATTTATTCCAGAAGATAGTGAGTGTGATGACAATGATTACCACAAAAAAGTCAGAGTAGATATTAAAACCCCTCCAAATTCAGTAGACGATATTCAAATTCATGAAGATGAGATAGAAGAAATTTTATACAAAATGAATCCAAAAAAAGCTCCAGGTAAGGATGGTATTTCAAGTATAATTCTTTTAAGCACTTTTAGAAAATTTCCAATGTTTTTTACTGAACTATACAACCAATGTTTACAAAGAGGATACATCCCGAAAGAGTGGAAAACTGCAACGATTATTCCAATTATAAAGCCTGGTAGAGAAAATTCTGATGAGGTAGGAAAGTTCAGTCCTATTAGTTTAATAAATACAGGAGGTAAGATATTAGAAAAATTACTAATTAATAGAATTATGAAATATTTGGACTCAAATAACTTTCTAAACAAAAATCAATTTGGATTTATTCAGCATAGGGGAACTACCGATGCTATATTGAAAATGAAAAATTTTATTGATGACAGTCTTTTGGATAAGAAAATTGTACTTTTAGTCAGTTTAGATGTTAAAGGAGCTTTCAATGCAGCATGGTGGCCAGCTATAATGAAAGCATTAAAAGATTTCAATTGCCCTAAAAATTTATACTTTTTAACACAAAATTACTTTAGTGAAAGGTCTTCAGATTTGGATGTTAATGGAATTAAAATTGTTAAATCGGTTAATAGAGGCTGTCCCCAACGTTCATGCAGTGGTCCAGGTTTCTGGAATATTCAATATGACTCTTTGTTAAATATAAATTTTTCAAAAAACTCTATAGCGATAGCTTTTGCAGACGACTTCATACTTTTAACAAAAGGAAAATCAATACCTGAGGTAGAAAATGTAAATATTGAAATGGGAAAGATTATGATGTGGGCAAAAAATAACAAAATTGAATTTAATGAACAAAAATCTCAAATAATGTTGGTGACTAGGAAAAGATCTTTAAATAAAGAAAAAGTAAACATCTTTCTTAACTATAAATTGCTGCAGCAAACGACTACTATAAAATATTTAGGTATATTAATAAACAATAAATTCTGCTTTGACGAACATATTAATTATATGACAGAAAAGTGCAGCAAACTAATACATATTTTACCAAAGTCGGCAAAAGTTCCCTGGGGTTTACGACAAGAAGCTCTTAACACAATTTACAAGGGTGCCATAATACCAATTTTATCCTATGGTTTACCGATTTGGAAATCTGCTTTGCAAAAAGAAGTAAATAAAAGGAAAATAATGGAGTACAACGACTAATGAATATTAAAATTTTGAAGGGATATAGGACTATTTCTTATGATGCGCCTTGCGTACTTTCGGGTAATTTACCAATTTTAAATAAATTAGATGAAATTTTAAGAATTTATGAAAAAACAAAAGAATATGCAGAAAGAAATATTAGTAACGCAGTTGACAGTATAACAGTGAAAAGAATAGTGGCTAGAGAAGAAAGAGTTGTCAGTGAAAATATGTGGCAACGTGAATGGTCCCAAAGTATTAAAGGTTCTACGACAAAAATGTTTTTCCCCAATATAAACAATAGACTTAAAATCAAGTTACCATATTCCCCAAAATTGACAACTCTCTTAAGTGGACATGGAAAAATTAAAAGTTATCTTTACAAATACAAAATAACAGAGAATGCAGAATGTAAGTGCGGCAATGACAATCAAACAGTGTATCATATAATTTTTGAGTGCGTGTTGTTGACAAGTGAACGTGCGAATTTGAAAATCTCAATTTTAAGAAAAGGTGGAAGTTGGCCCTGCACATATACTGATCTTGTTGAAAAATACTTACAAAATTTTATGAAATTTGTTAACAGTTTAGATTTTGATAGTTTAGTTATTTAATTAGTAAATAGTATGTATTTATATTTAAAATATTTTAAAAATGTATTGTTAACCATGTTAATTAGTTGTAACACAAAATGTAAAATAGTGTATTTAAAGCATGTAATATTTGTTAATGGAGCATGCTGAAATAAAGACATATTAAAAAAAAAAATACATACATACATACATACATACATACATACATACATACATACATACATACATATATATGATCAAGATGGCGAACGATGTTGACGTGTCGTTTGAAAGTGTTCTTGAAAAGTTAGTGAATATCACAGAAAAAAGTGGAAATTTAAAAAATGTTTATAAGCAGGATATTTTAAATTCAGTGTCCTCGCTGAGGAATGTATATAACAAGTTGAAAAGTGATTTATTAGAAAAAACTAATGAAATTGACAAATTAAAACGAAAAATGATTGACGGGAACAATAGACAAGTGAAGCCGACTTTATCTCTCGGTGATTTTAATTCAAAAACAGAAAGGATGCTATATAGTGACATACTAAAAACGAAAGGAAAAGAAATACGAAGTATGAAATGTTGCACTCTAATTTCGTCAAAACTAGATGAACCAGCAGAAGCTATAATAGAAGAATTGAAACGGAAGATTAATCCCACTGTATTAAAAGTAGGAATAAAAGCACTAAAATCTTTGAAGAATGGAAAAGTATTATTAGAAACTACTAGTGAAAAAGATATTGAAATTATTAAAAATAAAATTAATGATACGTGTTGCGACCTTGAAGTAAAAATAAATACTCTACGTGATCCAAGATTAATCATTTATAATGTTAATGAAAAAATAAATATTGAAAACGCTGAATTAACAATTATTGATCAGAATTCAGAATTAAATTTAAAAGAAGGTGATATTAATTCAAAATTTGTGTTCAGAAATAAAAAGAAGCAAACAAATTTGGTCATTCAAGTTAAACCTGACATTCGAAAGAAATTAAAAGAAGCTAAATTGAAAATTGGATGGAGTATTTGTAAAGTTGAAGACTACGTAACTGTCAACAGATGTTTCAATTGCAGCAAATATAATCATAAGGCAGAAAATTGTAAAGGGAAACTGACATGTCCCCAATGTTCAGGAGATCATAAATTTAAAGACTGCACGGCGGAAAAAGAAAATTTTAAATGTATAAATTGTTTAAATTGGAATAAGTTTAGCAAAGGAGACAAATTAAACGTGAATCATTCGGCCCTTGACAAAAGTTGTCTTTGTTATACCAATGTTTTGAAAAAGGTAATAAAAAATATCAATTATTAATAATCCATCAAGAACTCGAAATTAATAGTACATCAAATATTTTGGCAAGGAAAGATTTACGTAATGAAACATTAAAAATTATCCAAATTAATTTACAGCACTCCAAAATAGCTTCTCAAAATCTTTATCAATATATAGAAGAATTAAATATTGACTTAGCCCTAGTACAAGAACCATATGAGATAGGTAACAAAATCAGAGGTATCCCGAACTATTTAAGATTATATGCACATGGTAATGGACATAAAAGAGCAGCAATTCTGGTGAGGAACAAGTTGTTGAATGTCATAATAATAAACCAAGTCTCCAATGAAGATATGATTGTTGTAGAAGTTTCATACAAAAGTTTACAAATTTATTTTATTTCTGCTTATTTTGACTATTATCATGACATCAATATTAACTTACAACAATTGACTAAAGTTAAAGATTTTGCAAACAACAAAGCATTTGTAATAGCAGTTGATAGTAATTCTAGATGAACAGTTTGGCACGACAGACTGACAAACACAAGAGGGCGAGTTCTGAATGATTTTTTGACAACTCAAGAAATTTAAATAATGAATGAAGAAAGCAATCTATTTACTTTTGATAACGGAAGGGGTACAAGTAATATTGATCTAACATTAATCAGTCACCATTCAACAAATGAGTTAATTAATTGGAAAATATTGGAAGAAGAAAGCTTTTCGGATCACCGTTATTTATTTTACGAATTAAAGTTAACGAAACAAAACAGAGTATTTTTTAATCGCAGTCGTCTAAAATTTGTAGTAAAACCTGAAAATTTAGAAGATTTTGGTTCATATTTAACTCAAGAATTTATTAAATTGGCAGAAATAACCCAGGAAGATAAAGAAGTAGTAGAAATAGATCAAATTCTAGCATTTAAAGTGAAAGAAATTACAAACTTCGAATTTTTTGTAGAAAAATACAGCAAAGCCTTAAATTCTACTTGTTGCAAATCCTTCAGAATTTCTAAGATAGGAACACTTGAAAAGAAAGGAAGAACAGTCCCATGGTGGTCTGATGAATTAACAATAATGAGGAAAAGAATTAACGCTTTAAGAAGACGCTACCAGAGAACAAGAAATAATGTATGTCTAAGAGAAGAAAGAAAGAAAATTTATCTTGAAGAAAAAGTTAAGTATTCTAAGAAAATAGAAGTAGAGAAATTTAAATCCTGGAAAGAATACTGTAATATATCAAGCAAAAATAATCCCTGGAATATTGTATATAAAATGGCATCTGGTAAGGCTAAACAACCATTTTCTCTTTCAACAATTAAAAAAGAATGCGGGGAATATACTACAGATACGACAAGCACATTAAATAGAATGTTGCAAGAATTTATTCCAGAAGATAGTGAGTGTGATGACAATGATTACCACAAAAAAGTCAGAGTAGATATTAAAACCACTCCAAATTCAGTAGACGATATTCAAATTCATGAAGATGAGATAGAAGAAATTTTATACAAAATGAATCCAAAAAAAGCTCCAGGTAAGGATGGTATTTCAAGCATAATTCTTTTAAGCACTTTTAGAAAATTTCCAATGTTTTTTACTGAACTATACAACCAATGTTTACAAAGAGGATACATCCCGAAAGAGTGGAAAACTGCAACGATTATTCCAATTATAAAGCCTGGTAGAGAAAATTCAGATGAGGTAGGAAAGTTCCGTCCTATTAGTTTAATAAATACAGGAGGTAAGATATTAGAAAAATTACTAATTAATATAAAATAAAATAAATATATCATCACGGCATATTACCCATTTCTGGGTGTGCCAGTATCTACAACACATGTAGACATCGGTAATGATGACGATATATTTTACCGTGCGGGCGCTTACCAGGCGTCACCTCACGGGCACTCATAGCTGGTGTGGAGAGTGCACCACAGGGGTCACTTTTGTGCCATTTAAAATTGGAAATATTTGGGGTCCCGTGGCCGCGTGCCTAAGTGTCTGGTCGCGAACCTGGGGGAACCGGGTTCGATCCCGACAGACTAATTAATAGAATTATGAAATATTTGGACTCAAATAACTTTCTAAACAAAAATCAATTTGGATTTATTCAGCATAGGGGAACTACCGACGCTATTTTGAAAATGAAAAATTTTATTGATGACAGTCTTTCGGATAAAAAAATTGTACTTTTAGTCAGTTTAGATGTTAAAGGAGCTTTCAATGCAGCATGGTGGCCAGCTATAATGAAAGCATTAAAAGATTTCAATTGCCCTAAAAATTTATACTTTTTAACGCAAAATTACTTTAGTGAAAGGTCTTCAGATTTGGATGTTAATGGAATTAAAATTGTTAAATCGGTTAATAGAGGCTGTCCTCAAGGTTCATGCAGTGGTCCAGGTTTCTGGAATATTCAATATGACTCTTTATTAAATATAAATTTTTCAAAAAACTCTATAGCGATAGCTTTTGCAGACGACTTCATACTTTTAACAAAAGGAAAATCAATACCTGAGGTAGAAAATGTGGCAAATATTGAAATGGGAAAGATTATGATGTGGGCAAAAAATAATAAAATTGAATTTAATGAACAAAAATCTCAAATAATGTTGGTGACTAGGAAAAGATCTTTAAATAAAGAAAAAGTAAACATCTTTCTTAACTATAAATTGCTGCAGCAAACGACTACTATAAAATATTTAGGTATATTAATAAACAATAAATTCTGCTTTGACGAACATATTAAATATATGACAGAAAAGTGCAGCAAACTA